>JAKOOJ010000003.1:54145000-54830000 GCA_022577455.1 Arizona elegans
GTTAGGGGGGTTTGGGGGGGGGGAAATGGGGAGAAAATGTAATTGTAAAACTTTTCCAATAAAAAAAAAAGACTAAATAGTTTGGGTGCTTGGAATCCCAATGTATTATGCAGGATGTAGTGTTACTGTATGGTATTAGGTAGGGGTGGGTTCTACTTACCTTTACTACTGGTTCGCATCGCGCCTGTGTGCTCGTGCTTGCTTCGCTCACGCCAGCTCTTCTGTGCATGCACAGAAGCTTCTGTGCATGCACAGATTACCTATAATGACATCCGGCTCAGTGGGCGGAGCCTCCCGCTGGTTTTACTACCGGTTCTTGCGAACCAGTCCGAACCGGGGGCAACCCACTACTGGTATCAAGTTAAATGACATCAGTAAAATAGATCTCTGAATTAACTTTTACATTTGATTACATTGCATTAACTTTATTATCTTGAGATAAGTAATAAATAGGTAGATGTTAGCTAGTTAGATCGATAGATTTATTTTTTATTAAATCCTTTAAGCAAGAAGATAAAAGCTAACACAAATTAGTAGAAAGTAAGAAAAAAATAAAAAAATAAAAAAGACAGAGGGCAAGAAAGGAACAAAGTTAAAAGAACATAGAAAAGAAACATACAGAAGTGGCTTCTGATATTCTTCACAGCAGTTATAAACACAACTCACATATTTTGACCTCTAAGGTTACATCATATCATTTTTTAATAATTATCCTATCTAATCATCAAAACCATAGGTCGCAAGTTCATTGTTTTCATTTTTATGCAAATCCATAAGAGACATCCAATCAGCAATACATATAGATAAAGTCTTCTCTCTAATCAAAGAAGTTAATTTATCCATTTCAGCAAAATCTTTAAACTTCACCAGCCATTCCTCTGTAGTAGGGGGTGTCGCATTTTTTCATCTTTATTCATACAGTAATCTCTCTGCTGTGACTTTGAAACCATGCTTCTAGCCCTTGTCAACCTTCCTCTGCCTCCTTTTTGTTGTTGTTGTTTGAGGCTGCAAAGGGATAGGGTGGAGTGAGGGGTCCTTTTCCTCTATCAATGGGGTGGAGTGCTAAGCAAATCGATGTTTCTCATAGATTGCCAATCTGCCTTTGTGCTTCACATGAAATCAGTAAACAGGATATCAGTAAAGTGAAGGAGATCAGCAAAGGAGAGGGATTTTTGAACAGGGCTGAACAGGCACATCTAAAGGGAAGGATGTCTTTTGTTCACAAAGCCACTGATCTTTTGTTGGGATTGGTGATGCTCAAAGCTGCAAGACTTAGCATTCCACTCCTTAGTCATTTATACCTTTCGGAGGATTGTGTGATATGTGCTTATGCCTTAGCAAATACAGGAACCCTCCTGTTTTTTATTGTAACCAGGAGCCAGAGCTAGGAACAGCCTATGTGCTAAAGAATAATTGTTACATATAGTAAATAGGGATCTGACAATGAATTCTCAGTAAGGCTGGTTCTTTCTTAGCTCTAGACCAGGGTGGGGGCGGGTGAGGAGAGGATAGTGGTGATATTACTTTTCCCCAGGGAATTTTTCAGTCTCATAAATCTGGCTCAGAATGATAAGTTAGAAGAACGGAAGATCGCTTTGAATTAAGTGCAATATTGCCTGTTGTTCAACTCAAGCTGTGCATTGTCTGGGGCTGGTCAACAGATTTATTGCCCATAATAAAAATAATAATCTAACAGAAGTAGCACAGGTCTGAAAACATGCACAGTCTATTTTGGAATGATGGATTTCAGTGATTTTTTTCCTGCAAGAAATGTGGCATGAAACTTTTGATACGGATTCCAGGGCCACTTTTTCACTCTCCCCACCTAACTGTCTCTTTCTCAGTGTGGTCCTCCTTGCAAAGCCATGAAGCGCTGATGTACTGAGAAATGCTCCCCTCCAGCTAATTAACAAGGGAGTAAAAAAAATAGACATTCAGCTGGTTATCATGCTAGCTTCACGCTGCATGCGTTGTTCCATGTTTTTAAAAAAAGGATTTGCAAAATTTGAAGAAGACCTATTGGCAGGTACCGGTGGAAAGAAAGAAAATTGAAGAGAAAAAGAAAAGAGTTTTCTAACCTCCACACTCCAGAAATATGTTACTGATTATTCTCTCTCCACCATTTCTAGGCTAGAAATTATTTGGATGTCTAACGGCAACTATCCCAGTAACAGAGCAAATCTAGGAGCTGGACAAATCCTTTGTGCGGAGAACACTTCAGAGTTTCTCTAGCAGGTTTCTTTGTCTTGAGGGCCCAATCATTCTGGACTCCCTAAACCACGGGTGTCAAACTTGCTGCATCACATTGCCGTCACGTGACATTTCACGATGTTTTTCCCATTCACAGAGCTGGGGTGGGCGTGGCCTGCGCATGACACATCCAGCCCACAGGCCGCCAGTTTGACATCCCTGCGCGGCCTAAACACTATTTCTGACTTCCATTTTCCTGAGAGTTGACTTAAATATTCAAAGGGTGTGTGTGGAAGGGTAGCTGATTAAGTTTTATTTTAGATTATCATGACCTTGGACACTTCTAATTTTTCCCCAACATTCAACCAGTTCTCTACCTAGAGAAAACATATATTTCTTTTGCTCATTCTTTTCTGTGAGAACGACTATAGGAAAGAGAGAAGAGTGTGATTGGGAAGTGGGAATGTGGCACCCTTGTGCTTAGGTGTCTCCTGACTGTGTGAAGGGCTGACTTGATCTCCAGAGTGGACCGTCAAAGAAGTCCATCCTGGGGCCTTTTTGTCATGAAGTAGGGCAATAGGGAGGGGCATTGAAGAGAGATGAAGGTGGCCTTGCTGGCCACTGAGCTATGGCGAAGCACATCAGCAAGGCCACCTTCACCTCTCTTCAATGCCCCTCCCTAATGCCCTTTCATTTAGAAAGCCTGGCAAATGGCCCAATTCAAAGGAGAGAGGGAAGGAATTTCCTTACATTGGAAATATTGTAGCACTGTTTCTTTATAAAGACAAGATAAGGCAAAATCACCATTATTTCTGCTTTAAAAAAAAAAAGAAAGAAACGCTCATAGCAGGCAATACAAACAATGGAAATGAAAACAAAATCAAGGCAACTAAAAGCTGTAAACAACAGGGGAAAATCAGTTAATTGAGGCTCAGGTCAAGTAACTTTGCTAATTATTTTTAGCACGAAGAATGCTTTACATACTATGTCAATAAGAATTTAGTAAGTAAAATGGACTTCTCTGAGTTGTTTTGATCTGACTTTGGACTGTATTCCCTAACTTGTTGCTCTTCCAAAATGGTGGGACTCCAATTCCTGAACTTGCTGAGCTGGCATGCTGACCCTGAACCTTTTCACTCTTTTGATCTTAGGCGTGTGTGTGTCTGTGTGCACACTACATTACACAATGCAATACTACACCATGCTACACTTATTATTGACATTAATTTTTGATTCTCCCATTTCTTTTGTTTCTCTACATAGGAGGAATACATGGCTTACTTCCTCAGAAGTGCCAAGTGATGGTGCTGCTGAACCCATGGAGTGGAGCAGGAGAGGCCCTGCATCTGTTCACCTCTCAAGTTCAGCCTATGTTGACAGAAGCCAGCATCGGATTCCATAAGTTTGTCACTGGTGAGTCTTGTAGATGGCTCAGAGCAACTTAGGGAAACTGGTTTAGTACAGGTAGACCTTGACTTACAATAGTTCATTTAGCAATGGCACTGACTTATGATCCTTTTTTCACACTTACGACCATTGCAGCATCCCTGTGATCATATGATCAAAATTAGGATATTTATGATGGTTGCTGTGTCCTGGGGTCATGTGATCACCTTTTGTGAACATCTGACAAGCAAAGTCAATGGGGAAGCCAGATTCACTTACCAACTTACCAACCTTGTTATTAACTTAACAAATGCAGTGATTTACTTAACAACTGTGGCAAGAAAAGTTGTAAAATGGAACAACATTCGCTTAACAAATATCTCAACAACTTAAATGTTGGGCTTGATTGTAGTTGTAAATTGAAGATTACCTATAGATATGGCTCAGACTTCCATTTCCAGTTCTGTTCACTCATTTTGCCTTTGGCCAAGCCTGGGTAGAATGACATTATTGGATACTCTTATGTTGTAGAACTGTTTGCCGTTTCAATGTATGAGCGTAAGTAGTTAATTCAACCTGCTTCAGTTCTCCTTATGTGGAGGTTATAGTTACAATGAACTGTGTGATTCTGTGTAAAAAACATAACATGTATGACTAAGTTAAAGCTATCATCCCAGTTAAGCCTATGGCAATAAAGACCACAATAATGGGAAGATGCTGGATTTGGAGAATAGGGCATGTCTGAAAATTGTAATTGTATCAGCACAAAGTCACTAAGTAAGAAACTCCAATTATCTGACTGCCTTGTGTATCAACTTTGTCAACTTCTCTGGCATCCTGTCTGTTTCTGGGCTCACTTTAAAGCAGTGGCTTCATTAATATAACTCTCAATAGTTTGGGATCAGGTTATCTGAAGGATTGCCAGCTTGTCATGTGGAATCCTCCCCAGATCTTTCCAGATTCCTCCAGCTGGTATCATAAGATAGTTTTCCATATTCTCTTCTTGTAATCATACTGGATCAGATTTGTTGATTTCTTTTTTTCTCTCTTTAACTGCCCAGATCACTTTCTGTAAAATTTGCTTGAAAACAAATGGTTTTAGCAAACAGATAAACAAGGGAGTTGATTAAATCAACCGAAGCAATGGAGAGAGTGAGAGATAGAGAATGTTAAGAAGAAAGACGGCTGTGTATTTGTGGACTAACTTAGAACTTATACTCCATCTGAATTAACATCATTTACAAGACATATAAGTTTTGTTTTGTCTTTCTCCTCAGAGAAACATAATCATGCTTGGGATTTGGCAAGGGAGGAGGATATGTCCAAATGGGACGCTGTGGTCATTATGGCTGGAGACGGCTTGCTTCATGAGGTAAGGAACAGGACAGATGGTTGTAGAGACTTTATGGTGTCATTGCTCCAGTACATGTCCTCCTCATTTAAAAAAACAAACGTTTTATTGGTGAAACAAAACAACCAGAAGACATGATGAAATACAATCCTAAATATAACAGCACTAAAAAAATCAGAAAAGAATATACAGAATAGTGATTAAATGAGACGCACTGAAAGAAACTAAAAATGTATCCATAAACTTTTAATAGCAATCTAGCTCAATACTTTAATGTGTTATTCTATCTAACCCTGTAGGCCAGTGGTTCTCAACCTGTGGGTCGGGACCCCTTTGGGGGTCAAATGACCCTTTCACAGGGGTCGCCTAAGACCATTGGGAAACACACATTTTCAATGGTTTTAGGAATAATTTTATGGTTGAGGGTCACTACAACAGGAGGAACTGTATTAAAGGGTCGCAGCATTAGGAAGGTTGAGAACCACTGCTGTAGGCTATTTATTGCTCCATCTTCTCAGTTTTGGTGCAATGTTATTTCAATACAATATATTTATGACATATACATAGATTCTTAGTATTTTATTATTTAGTGCCTTATTGTAATGCTTGATCATCGACCCGTGCGCTCCCACAGAGAGGGCCTCCTCAGGGTGCCATCAGCCAGACAGTGTAGGCTGGTGACCCCCAGGGGGAGAGCCTTCTCTGTGGGGGCACCTACCCTCTGGAATCAGCTCCCCCCAGAGATAAGGAGAATCCAGGACCTCAGTGCCTTCCGTCATGCCCTTAAAACCCATTTATTTAAACAAGCCGGGCTGGCTTAAGATGAAATTTTTAACTGTTTTAAATGTTTTAAACGTTTTAATTGGTAATGAGTTTTAATTGGGCCAAATTTATATATCTTTTAATTGTTTTTTTAATATTTGTCTTGCATGTCTTTTTAATTCTGGCTGTACACCGCCCTGAGTCCTCAGGGAGAAGGGCGGTATAGAAATTCAATAATAAATAAATAAATAAATAAATCAACAGAAGCAATAACAGAACCGGATACAATGGGCTTTTTTAAAGTTACCATTTTAAAATACTGCTCAAATTTGGAGTTGAGATTTTATTTCTCTATTTTACCACTGTGTTCATAATTTTGAACTTGGACTTGATTTCCTAACTAAGGGCACAAAAGTTAAACTGGAAATGAGCAGTTTTTTTACTTTTACCTTTACAAGGATGGACTGAACAAATTTGCAGAGATGCTTCAGAAAGCAGAATCAAGAAGCTGCCTGGGTTTCTTCCTCCTCCTCCTCCCCCTTCTCCTCCTCCCCCCCCCCCTCCTCCTCCTCCTCCTCCTTCTTTTACAAGAAAAGAATTTCCCTCATCTTCACAGTTGGGGAGAAATTCTTGATGCACTTCAAGAAGGAAGCCATGAGTCCAGATGATTATAAACTCCCATGGTTTTGAAACAAATCCCCCTTGGCTCTGGAGCTGATAGGGTGAATTCCCTTTAACTGACTTCAGTGGGAGCTAAAGGGATAGCAGAGAGGCTGGGTGGGGAATGGAGAAAAGTAGGGAAGAGGGGGAACATTCCTGTCTAGGACTTCAGGACAGAATTTTTGCCACACCTTAGTAGAACTCCTCTCAGTGTCTCTGACAGTCCTACTCTGATTCCTGATCAAGATTCTTCTCTTTTTTTAGCAACAGAAGACAAAACAACTGTACAATTTTAACTAGCAATGCTGAATCCAAGAAGCAGAATTAGTGAATTTTAAGTTAAATTGGATTATTTGAATTGGCAGATTTTATAGCTTTGTCATAAGCACTATTGATGAGAATGTGGGGTTAACAGGGAGAAGCTTGTCATTATTGCATATTTATTTCAATCTGTCACGTGGGGTTAAACTAAATCTTATAGCGTTGAATGCTGCTTGCTGAAAACAAGGTCTTTCAAACGGCTTTTTGCAGAACCCCAGAATTTTGCAACAACAGAGATTCTATAAGGGCAAACAAACAAACAAACAAACAAACAAACAGACAGATAAAAGAGAAACATTTGCTCAGATGCATTGCTTCTTGATCAGGGGTCCTGGGATGTTTTTTTTTTTTAAACTAATAGTTTAAATAGGACTTATTTCCAGCCTTGCAACTTGTGTATACTGTAAAGGCTGACCCAAATTTGAATCACACTCCTGAGTCTGAGTCACATAGATTCTTTGTCCCAATAAGTATGTTGAAAGTGACTGGCTGCTTCCGTAGTGATCATTCTTCAGTGCAGCCAAAGTCCAGTTTAGATGCAAAACCAGACTTCTTTGGTTCTGATTTCTGATCAGACTTCTGATTGACTGTCATCTGTGTCTTTCAGGTAATCAATGGCCTGATGGAGCGTCCTGACTGGAAGACCGCGATCCAGAAGCCTCTTTGCATTCTCCCAGGAGGCTCTGGGAATGCTTTAGCTGCTTCACTTAATCACTATGCTAGGTATGGCATCTCCTAAAGATTTCTTGCACTGTTTGTATTATTACAAATGAGGCCGCTCTCTCTCAGGGCCATCCCTACTCTTAGCACAGACTAGTGAATAACTGGAAAGAGAAATGGAAGGAGGGTCATTCTGTCCTCCTGGCAATGCAGTCTCCCTTGAATTGAACTTGGCTTTTGGTGATTTCCTGAACACATCACTGTAGTTTTTCTAGCAATGAAAGGCATTGCTGTTGCCCTCTTCTGAATGTTTTTAGGTTTCCAGTTTGACCTGTAACCTGGGTTTTCTTGATATTTTAAATTTATTTTTAACATTTCTGAACTGTCCATCTCCCTCAGAGAGGGAGTATACAACAAAATATTAAAATATAAGAACAGTATATAAAAGTTAAAAAAAAAGGCAAGGATGATAAAAACACTGTTAAAATTAATTAAAAGGCAAAGGGAAGGCTTGCAGGGCATTAGGCAGCCTCATGACTGCATGCTCCTCTGCTCCCCATATAAGGTGGCAGAGCCATACTTTAACAGGAGAGTGGAGGCTTCCTATCTCACCTCTGGGGGAAAGAATATCCCCTCAGAAGTCAGACTTCTGGGTGCAATGGCCGAGAAGGCTCTCTTCCTTGACCCTGCCCGGTTCTTGTAGTTTTAATCCATTTTGTAGTATTGTAGTTTCCATCCATTTATTCAGTCATGGAATTGAACCTAATTAGGGTCTCTAAATTAGCCAATACTGCCTCCTGCTTTAGCTGCCTTTAAGTAGGAATATTCAGTACCTTTATGTTGCTGCTGTTAGACAGATTCTGCACCTCAAATTTTGCAGGGAGGACTCTGTGACTCGTTTGCAACCTTTTGCACTGCTCATCACCAACCCAAGGCCTACGATCTGGCCATTGCCAGATGGAAACCCTGCCTGGTCTTCCATTGGTGCCCGAGAGCCTGTGGGCCTTTCGGATTGGAGCAAGAGTCGTTCCTTCTTTCTGCTTTGTGAGGCAGCCATAGGTAGAGCAGTTTCACACCAGCCCTTCCCCTGACTGACACGGTACATAATATTTCCTTGGAGTGGTATCATGTGTCATTTTAAAGAGAGGTGTGGGGGAAGTTCTTCTCTTCCAAAGCTTCCTTTATTACTAACTAGTCTTTGGCTCAGCTTTCAATAATCTTCCAGAAGCTACGGCTCCTCCCATCTCCCTCTGTGCTGGCCTCTCTGCCCTTTGCACAGCAGGCCTCCTATTCCATCTGCTCTGTGGCTAATTCCCCCCCACCCCCACCCCCGCTTCCCTTTGAGGAGGGAGGGTGAAAGAGGTGTGTTGAGGGTATTCTGGAGGGGTTATTTTCCTTTCTGTTACACTGGCTCAGCCACCTGACGGTCTCTTAAGATAAATGCTCTGGTATCATCATGGCGGAGAAACAAGACCAGAGGAAACAAGTCTGGGTCTTGTCAAACAGCCTCAGCCGGAAAATGAGTCACTCTTAAGCTTTAGATACATTGCAACCCTGCCTTCTTCAACATGGTACATTCAAATGCATTTGACTCAGCTAGGGAGAGCATCAGGCAGAGAAAGCTAATTATTCACTAGGAAAAGGGACGGATTGTTTTTCCATCCCCTTTCCTCCTCTCTGCTCTTTGAGGGTTGTATTTCAGTCACCCCCCTCTGCAACTGGATGCTCTAGTAGAGTTGTACCACTGACTCCTCCATGAAATCTCTCCAGGACAAAGGCTGTTGGTGGTGTCCATGATGGTTAATATTACTTGCCAAGGCTTGAAATTTAGAAGGCATCTGGTTGCTTTTCCCTTGCCCTAACTGGTTCATTGAACTGCTGTAATTTGATAAATGAGCTAAAATATCTCAAAGGAATTCTCTAATCTCAACACGTGGTCTCCAAGAAAGGCTGACCAGACATTATAAAAAGTTAGTTAAAAGGCCAAAGTGTGTAATCCTAAAGTCTTTCTACTGGAATCTAGAAATGCTCTGATGTCAAAATGGGATCACCTTCAGAAGGAGGAAAAGTGAGATGCAAACTGAGATATCGAATACTTATCTTAATCATGCAGAAATTACTTGCAGAGTTATCATGCTGAGTGGTAGTTCTCTAAATTATTCTTGAAGAAATCATTTGTATTGAAAACAGCTACAGAAATTATTTTAAGAGCAGTATGTATATGAATTTAATGATTATTTAATCTGGATTTTTCCCAACAGCAATATTCTTTTTACATAAGTTAGATCTCAGCTACACCCCCAATACCTGGCATTGGCCCATGTTAGTGAAATCTGTTTTCTGTTTCGAAAGTTTATTGCTGATGGTGCACTTTTTAATGGCAATACTCCTATCATGCTCAATGGCCTTGCTTCTACCTAGGAATGAAGTGTATGAGCCCTCCTATCAAGATTTACAATGTTCACTTATCTTTATCTTCTTTCAAAGAAATCAGGATCATTTTTTGGCAACTCTGCCTCATTTAACTGAGATAGGGTGAATGTCTCAGGGTAATTTCAGGTAGGCTGGAGTATTTGAAGAACCCGAGTCAAATTAGATGCATTAGCTCAGGCCAGGGGAAAAAAATGCACTTTGTGGGTGGATGTACCTCTCCCCAGACACAAAATGGCCGAATTTAGCAGTATGATTATACGGTATGAACTTTTATTCTTGTGGATAGGAGTAGGTTTGAAAGGCAAGCCCTCTGTTCCTTCAAATACTGGAAAAGAAACATGTTTTCTGTGAGTCTTTGGAAGTCTTTGGAAACTGCCCTCCCCACATCCTCAAATATTGCCCATCACTTTCTGATCTCTGCCCTCTACTGAACCCAACAAAAAGACTGCTTCTTTACTAGAAGAAGGCTTTACTAAAAAACAACTGGAAGTGCTCACCTGATCTCTTTACATCCCATTCGCCCCTTTGTCCTTTGTGACAATCCTTGCTGTAAGCAAGTCCAATTACTTTTCTTTCATGTTCTTTTGATTACATTAAGAAGCATATGTTCAAATTGTAGCTGTTGCAGTCACTCGATCCCTAAAGACGTCCAATTGTTTGCTGTCTTCTACTGCCATTATTTTAACTATCCACACACTTCCTAATTCATATAAATTCCTATTGAATTATTTTCCTCTTTAATTCCCTCAAACTTCTGCCTGTGAATCCTCTCATCAGTGGAAAATCCTGTGATGGGTATGTTGGGGTGAAGGGGAAGTACTGCAAAGCTGCTCATGTGTCAGAAACCCCTAGCAATCCTCCAAATGCAGTACCACCATTGCCAACACACTGCCATTTTGACATATACAAGCACTTGTTCTCATTTCAGAATTACATTTAAACTGAAGAACCAGTCAAGTTGAACACCTCTTTTAAGGCAATACCTTTATTGAGCTTTCTGAATGCTTTATTTGTCTGTGAGCAGACATGCTTTTGAGTCACTGTTGACTCCTGGCGACTACCTGGCCAAGTCCCTACAGTTTTCTTGGCAAGATTTTTGGGAAGTAGTTTGCCATGGCCTCCTTCCAGGGCTTAGCATGACTGAGTAAGTCACTCAGCTGGCTTCCTTTCAAGACAGTATTAGAACTCAGTCTTCCAGGTTTTAACCTAATGCTTTAACTGCTCTACCAAACTGGCTCTCACTCAATGCTTACAACAAACTCCTTTTAAAGCCATCAGTAAGCTAAGACAGGTGCTGCTTTAACATGGCTATAAGCCTAAGCAAGTAGTAAAGACTGACTTTGTCTTTTAGAAGTTTTTGCTAGGGGTCAGCCTTGACTTTCATCTTCATATACTGGAGCTTTCTTCTCAAACCTATACAGAATTAATGTAAGGGTTCTAGAATGGCAGTGATAAAGCTTCCTTCAAATCAAATGCAACTACCGCTCTTTGAACTCTGGTTATATTTATTAGACGGAATGTTAAGGTTGCAAGAATTCCAGTGAGAACTATGCTTTTAAATGTAGCATCAACACGGCTACAATTCATGACAGCAATGCCCTCTTTTGGATTTTTGTTGTGGTTGGAAGGCTGTTGCTTTTGTGAAGATGATGTTCTCTGCATCTCTTCATTCTTCCTTTCTCTGCTGAAAACGTAGGTGCTTTTTTTCTTCAAGTTAAAAGGGGGAAAATATTGGGAGACCTGTCAGCTCCTAGAAGTCAAACAGACCCCTTGCAACAGGATGCTGTGCACATCCATTGCTAATATTCAAGAAGGAGTGGTTGACAACTTTCATCTCTAGCCTGCTACTGCTGTGACAATGACATCTTAAATCTTTGGGTTGCTGGAAGAGGCTTTTAGCTAAAGGCAATTATAAGAGGTCATTTATCAAGAATGTCTGAAGTGTTGCAATTGTACTAGAATTTGTATTATCTCTGTACTAGGTTTGCTACCCATTGCAGTAATGGTGATTCTCATTATATAACCTTGCCATATACAAGTAGCATCATGTAAGTGGCATTGACATAGAGCAGGGGTGTCAAACTCGCATCATCACATGATATATCGTGACTTTACCCTCCTTCGCTAAACTGGGCACGGGCGTGGCTAGCTTGTGATGCATCCAGTCCTCGGTTTGACAGCCCTGACATAAAGTATGTTTTATACGGTAGATGTTACAGGTATGAGGTCAGCTGTTCCTCCAAGTTCAATATTCTTGCATGTTTCTGATGGGAGAAATCAAGCAAAGGAAAACAGTTCTGGGGTAGCAGCTGCCTTCAGAGAGAGGCACTGATCTTTATTTCTGGCTTGTGAGGAACACATCTACAAACCCACTGTGAACATGATTACTCCAGATGACTTTAGGTTTTTTCTTTTTATTACATTAAAACATTTTGTCTTGGGGGTGATATTCGGAGGAATTTAGGATGCATGTCGTGCAACCTTGGCATTAAGGAGCAGGGGAGGTCAGCTGGGGGCCTGTAATATATAGGAGGAGGCTGCTTTAATGGTAGGTCATGTTTATTAGTATATGCTTATGCTTAGCCGCTTACATAGGGCTGTAAAAAGCACTATGAAGTGGTATATAAGTCTAAGTGCTCTTGCTATCTTAAACACATTGGAAAAGTAGTCTTGTGCTGGTTTTCTGCACTACGTTATACTTCTCCCCATGGGTGGGCTTACACATCCCGCTAAGTAATGAAGTGGCTTGTCCAGTTTTCACTTAGCATGATATGTGAATCCTAAATTTGCAAGTATAGATTGGGGTTTATAGCTCAATGTTATGCCCAAAGAGTTACTAGGGCATGTGGAATGGCTTGTTCAAGAAATCATGGTTTAACCTAGGCTGTCCTTCACTCTCTTTCCCCATTACAGCAGAAGTCATGTGGCAAAGGAGGAACTGTTGATGAATTGCACCTACTTCTTATGCAAAGGCCTGCATGCTCCCATGGACCTCGTTTCCCTCCGCACGGCCTCAGGCAAGCGTCTCTTCTCCTTCCTTAGCTTTGGCTGGGGTTTTGTCTCTGACGTGGACATTACCAGCGAGAGGTACCGTAAATTGGGTAGTGCCCGTTTTACAGTGGGCACGTTCCAACTCCTCACGTCACTCCAAGTTTACAAGGGCCGCCTCTCCTACCTGCCAGCTGAAGTACAAAGCTCTGCCTCAAATTCCTTGCCTCTTACAGAGGTGAATACCTGCCCCTCACCTCAGCATCCTCACTGGGTCTCCACTGCTAACGGGAAATCTCCTGTCAACATCCTCCCTCAGCCTGCATCTCCCCTCCTGAAGGAGGATTCTGTGCTGGAAGACTCCTTGTTGGTGCCCTTTGAGCAGCCAGTTCCCAAGCACTGGACTGTCGTCCCTGAGGAGGAATTTGTTTCTATAGTTGGCATTCAGCAATCCCACCTGGGAACAGACTTTATTATAGCTCCCACAGCCAAGCTGTTTGATGATGCCATCCATCTCTTCTATGTAACTGCTGGCATTTCCCGGATGGGAATGCTCCGGTTATTCATGGCCGTGGAGAAAGGGAATCAGTTGGCTCTTAACAGCCCTCATGTCCACTACGTGCCCGTGAAAGCCTTTCGGCTGGAGCCCCTAGAGCCCAAGGGGTTTATGACAGTAGACGGCGAGGTATTGACATGTGAGCCAGTGCAAGGACAAATACACAACCGGCTAGCCCGTATTATTAGTGGATCCTGAATGAGCATCAGGAAGAAACAGTGGAAAGAGTTTTGTAACACCACTGTGACACTTTGGAAAGTTGTGAAGGTATCTCCAAATGCTGCATCTACTGCATTCAAAACACCATCAGCATTGTTGACAGGGATAATTCTCAGGGAGAGCTTGTCTTTTTCTGCAACTTTTAATTGCGATGCAAATAATGGAGGAGCTTGTCTTGCCCATGACGTCTCCGTAAGCTGCTGTGCAGTAAAAGAGGCAAGTTTAGCGTTTCCTTGCCCTCTGCATTGCTGTAGCAGAAGTATGCCTTCAAATTAAACCAAAGCCACTTCGCACACCCTTCTGTCTGGATAAAGGTGTCTTAATCCTTTGCCATTCGGAGGACCAATTTTATGATTTTGTAAGGAGTATAAAAGACATACATACATGCCTTGTGTGTAGTTGCTTATATTCCTATGGAGAAATGAAAGACCTATTTTGAAAAAAAATGTCTGTCATCGATGCTGTGATTTTGGATTGCTCTTATCAAAAGGTAAAGCACTTAATGTAACATTTCACCATCTTTATCATTCAAATGCTGGTAGGTAATTGAAACATAGCCGGACAACTTTCTCCAGGACACAACAGTTCTTCAATTAGATGCACATTTGATCAACAACTTGTAGGTTATTTCCATAAAAGTCCAAAGTGGCACCTTTAGGCATTCACCTTCCTTGCATATATTCCTGGCTAACATTTGTAATAACATAGTCCATCTGACAAAACTATAGATTATTGGTAGATTAAAAGCAGCTGTCAAAAAATGGGATAATGGCCATCTTTTTATTGTAGCCTGCTGTTTCTTTTTAAACTGCTAATGCAGACAACTTATAGTCAAAGGCAAGACAGTTTGGGGAGGGTTGTGGCGTCAGGGCTGTCGATAGTTACAATTAGAGCCCAAACTGCTATTATCAATCTAAAAATATGAAAAATGGACAGAAAGAACATACACTTCCCAAAATCTCTGGATTGAGCAGTATAGAACTCGTCATAATAAAGGAGAATTTGGAGAATGAATGCTTTAACTACTGTTTCCCCGAAAATAAAACCCTGTCTTATATTTTTTTGAACCCTGAAATAAGCGCTTGGCCCTATTGCTATGTGCTCAAAAGCCCGATTGGTCTTATTATCGGGGATGTCTTATTTTGGGGGAAACCAGGTATTTACATTCAATTTACATCAATTACATCAATTTACATTCAAAACCTTTATGATTGGACCTATAACATAATGTAAGACGTGGGCTGAAAGTGCTTTTGAAGCAGAACTGAGAATTCCTACTCATCCACCCTAATGCAATTCTTTGAAGAATTATGTGTGTCCTCCAAAAAGTAGGGTCAGATCCTGGTGAACAGTTCAGAAGTTTCAATCAGTCTCAGAGGAATTAGAGATGTAGATTTCCTACAAATCCCCCAACTCTGCAGCTTTTATAATCCAAACTGATAATGAAATTAAAGTAGACAAAATGTGGTTTCCTGTCCTCACAAACTACTTTGAGGAAAAATAAATCCCCATATGTACTGTATATATATATCAGATAACATTGATTGCTATCCTAGGAAAGCATCAGATCTGAAGTTATGTAACATATCTTTAAAGAGAATCAAACTGAAGTCCTGGTGACTTAAACATATCCATGTAGTGCTATTGGTAAGAATATAAAATTGCTTTGTCATGGCCTCCTTCGGGGTGGGGTGGGGTGGTGGTGTTTATTCAACTCCCAAGTCCAGTGGAGAGCACAGGTACTCCCCGACCCTGCTTAGTTTTTAAGATAGGTTGACCTTGTGCTGCCATCTGCCAAATAGGATTT
This sequence comes from Arizona elegans, assembly GCA_022577455.1. Lineage (NCBI taxonomy): Eukaryota > Metazoa > Chordata > Lepidosauria > Squamata > Colubridae > Arizona > Arizona elegans. The sequence goes on from JAKOOJ010000003.1 coordinate 54,160,334, forward strand.
TATTCTAGCACTAACTTTGTAAGGGTAGTAGATATTACCTATATTACCTAAGATATCTATTACTAGGTATTATTGGCCACATTTTGAATGGCTGATAATTAAGATTTGCACATACGTGAACAGATGTTTACTGAGTTTTGTTATGAATAGCATTCCCCTGATATCGCTATGTACAGATATATCTCAAGAGGATTTACTAGTCTTGAAGTCTGCATAGCATCTACTTGGACTTCTACCATTTAATATTAGGCTGGTTTCTTACAGAGTTTAAAAGCAATACAAAGCACATGCAAGTTTAATTGGCTTTCGCATTTGGCATGTATTACAAGTAATGGAGACTATACTTTAAGATGGGGCATATGTATCTTACATTTGATAAACACTGGCTTTCTGAAACAGCTAAGTTACCAGGCTGGTTACTACAAATTTGCAAAAATCAAGAGAGAGGCAGAGTGTAAAAGTATTTAAAGCACAATGGGATGTGGAGGCCAGATAAATACATCAATACAAGCAATTGTTACTTAATCTGTTTGTTAGGAAAAAAATAAGAGCAGAGAGCACATATAATGGTCACTGGGACATAGAGGCATAGATAAGAGAACCAATTTCCAGTGCAACATCATGCTAAACATAATAAGGGGGTAGCAATGAAGAGAGTTCTACTTTCCCCCAGGCCATTTTAAAACCGTTGAGTCAAATAGTTGCTGCTTGGATGACTTTGACAAAAGTGTCAGCCTCAGGGGAAACATTTGTAATTCAAAACAATGAACCATTATCCAGGGCAGACTAAAACTCAGAAATGAGTTCTATCAGCATGTTGAGCTGGAAGAGAAAAGGGGCAAAGCAGCTGACTTCTGTTTTCACAGACAAAATCTAGTTTTCATATCATGCACCTGAGGCAAGCTTGTGCCTGGTCTGTATCATTGCAAAGATCTTTAATCTTGTGTGATTAAAAAGGGAGAAAAAAAAGTTTGGAGCAGCTTTTAAAAGTGCTAGTGGATTGACTCTGTAAGAGGCCTCAATTGCTTTACTTCCCAGGCCTTTCAGAGAACAGAAACTAGACAGCCAAATAATACGTGTGTGCATCCTCTTCAATATTTATTTTATGAGGCCATTATTTTAGTGTAAGGATAGTGTACATCACTCCACTTTTTGGTATCTTCCATAATAGTTTATGTTGTCTTCTAGAGCAGAGATGAAGATTGTGATAAATCAGTCATTAAGGGGTGTCTTAATGATATTTTAACATTCTCTTGATGCACCTTGCTAAAAAAAAAAAGGAATTGTGTGTGCGCAAATGTAAAGAATGATTACTGTGTTGCATAAATTTATGTATGCTCTGAGAGACATAAATGTGCTTCTCCTATCCAAAACTAGCCAAAGGTAAGAAAAAAAGAGCCTTCTGATTGCAAAATACACAAACAGGAATATGACGCAATATGCATATTAACACAGCAACCAAGAGAAGTGGGATTGTTTAACAGATAATCAACACAATTATTGTTGAAGCTTCAACCGTAGTAAAGGTAGCTGACAGTGAAATTGAGGAGATGAAGTTTAGCACCTTGAAAATTTAAAGGCGAGAAGGAAGGGTTCCAGAGAAACCCTCCTAGTGAACGTATTATAGCATTCACAAGCCCTACAAGGTAAATGGTGATCCTGGGAAAGACATGTCACTCAAACCCTTTTGACATGCTGACATCCCTTTGAGAGTTTCAGGGTTACATAAACCTGACGCTTCAAGCTGAAACGACACACAGCATGAACAGCCAAATCTATGAACAGCGGCGAACGTAACAGCAAGCCACTTTCTCTCCTTTATTACTGCATCTTGATTAGCCAAACAAAATTTGCCAGTAAAAAAAGATTCATCACACAGTACTTTATACATATATTGTAAGCAACCAAGCATTCACAGCTGCAAAAGTAACATACCCTAAGCATTGCCCCGATATGACAGCTCCATCGGTTTTAAATACTGTACAGAATCAAGTCTATAAAGTTTAGTAATATTTCTTTTCCCTTTCCCTCCCCAGCACTTAACAGTTAAGATTTTAATTTATACATCACAATCATGTGGCCCATCTCAAGACTAACAATATGCCTCATGCTTTGGCTTCTTGGTGTGTATGTATAAGCGTGTGTCTCTTCGAGTGTCTCTTCACTCTGAATTACATACATACACCCAAAAAAGGTACACGGCTGCAATACGCCCAGTGGCAACTGCATAATCTAGAGCTTCACATTATTCAATAGCTAAAGGGGGGAGGGGGGATGTAAACGTCTGTGCATGCCACTGGTAAGGGCAAAGAACAGCAAGGATAAAAGGGACAGTGCTTGAGAATGTAAAAGATGTCAGCAGGTTCCAAGGAGGAAAGAATAAGCAAAATCTTCTGCAGGGGCAAAATTGCTAGCAATTCAGACAAGTCCTTCATTGTGTTTTGAGAAAAGATAGCTCTCCTGTAGCTTGCATAATTAACATTTTCACGGCTCCTCTCACCTTATTAAACCATGTCTCGGAACCAACTAGGCAGTTTACATGATTACGATTTGGAAAAAGGCAGGCTTTTGAAAAGGGTCATCACGTTAAGATAGGCAGCTGGTTAATTCTCTCTGGGGAACTTGGAGGTGCCATTATCTCATTTGTGTAAGAAATATGACAATACCTCAGAACAGAATTGCCCTTCTGCACAATTAATGGCAGGCCTGGTAGTGCGGGCAACAGGTAAACTCTATTCCTGACCTCACCTGATGACTATATCAATCTAAGTACTCTGAATTTTTATTAAATTGGGCTCTCTGCTGAGTCATAATTGCCTGGGCTGTGATAGCTTGCCTGCTTTATTCTCTTAAAAACAGAGAAATGTTATTTCTCAAATGTTACTCTGCAATACTAAAATAATTCACCCACTACATTCCAAGCCAACACAAGATTTGTGTCATCTCCCTCAATATTCTCCAAGTGGATTATTCTCTTGGGAGGGTGACTAAGAGGGACATCTAGGTTGTTAGCAGAATAGGAATAATAAAGGTAAATAAATGTGAAGCCATGCAAAGATGAAGGAAACACCAAATGAAAAATAGAATGCAAGTCTGTTTTGAATGCAGGAATGTGGACAATAACCAACTGAACTTTGTTGGAAGCATGCATTTTCAGTCCCTGCAACCACTCCTTTGTCACAATACCATTCCTGGAAACAGCTAAAGCAAATGATACAGAATCTGGGAACCATGAATAATATTAATGAAAAGGATGTGATTTTATTTAAAGATGCTTGATTAGAGAGACCCACTGTCTACCAGAATGTAGACTTTGTTGCTGCAGTGTTGATATGAATCCATGGAGATATAGAGTCAGGCAGAATTGCCACTTTGCAACACATAGGTGAAAGCAGAAATTCAGAAATTATGGTTTGCACCATGCGATATTTAGAGAATCATCCTGAGGTACCTTAATGTTCATAGTTAATTGTATAATGTTCGTGTATCCAAGAGAACAGTGAACTATGCTATATGCACTATTCCTCTTCAAGGCAAAGTGGAACAAGATATGCTATTGTACACTTAAGACAGACCAAAAATTCCAAGTGCTCATCCCAACAAGTACAGCTTGCCTTGTGCTTACTTGCTCCTCATGATTAAGAGATTAAGCAGTTAAGGAAAGCAAGCTGCTTACATTTATCATTTGATGGCTTTCGTACAGCACGTCCCTAGTTCCAATAGATATAGTCAACAGTGAAAATAACTAAGAATGATGTAGAGCAGAAACGTGGGCTATTCGTTTCCTTCTAATCAACAGACTTTAGTGAAGTTAGGTCAAGAATAGAAGAATACTACAGCATTACATTTTTCAATTATATCCTTATATAAGGATCTTTCAGGATTTAATCAAAAGGAAATCCCCATTTTCAGCAATATCCACAGCACCCAAGAACTCAAAACAAGGAAGGGGTCGTCACTTCATTGACTAGGAGTTGAAAGATCCAATCCCAACTTCACTTAAGTTCTGAAATGGGAAGGCCGCAGCACCTGTCTTCATGGAATCAAGCCCCAAGGGGAAACATCATTTGTGTGAGAAGGGATTGGGGTGTGGTGGAGGGAAGTGATTGTGTGTGTGGTCAATCACCCTGTGCACCTGGAATGTGATTCAAGAGACAGCCTGAAATGAGTTATGGAATTCTGCTTCTCTATAACAAACCAAGCCAAGGAGGAAGGGGTGCAGTGAGACAGTCTATTTATTGTTAACAACTTTTGCTAGGTTCTTCCTCCCTGTGCTGCCCTATCTTTCTGTGTGCCTGTCTGTCCCTAACTTGGATTTTTTAATTTATTTATCTTCTGTCCACTCGGGGATACTAGCCTCTACTAAGGCAGCCCGGTACTGCTGCAAGACACCACGGATGCTTTTTATGAACCCTTTAGACAATGGAAAGAGGGGGAACCCAATATCAGGGTAGCCACTCCTCTCAGGGAGAAAGCTCCTGTAGCTCTTTCTCCTTTTCTTTGGTTTCACACTTGGCTGAGCGGCAGAGTCCTGAGCAGCTTTACCCTCATCTGTTACGTCTCTGGCAAAATGTGCTTCTCTGGCCTGGCCCATGCTCTCAGAGTCTGAACACTGATGGGGGTCACTAGCAGCCACTGTTGACATTCCGCAACCAGAGTCTTCCAGCTCCTCCTTGCCATCAGAGAGTTGGCTAGCTGCTCCTGCAGCTCCTAACTCTTGCTCTCCCAATGGCCCCATACTGTCTACAGGACTCTCAACCAGAATGCCTCCTGCTGAGTGCGCAAAGGAAGACTCTGCCAGACCGGCGTGATCATGGCTCCTTTCCACCAGTTCATTGGTCTCCACCCAGGACTCAATACGGTGAATCAGGCGCCAACCATTACAGCAGAAATGCTCATAGATCTCCTGCTCAAAGACTTCTACGGGCTTGCGCAGCAGTTGCATCATTGACTGCACCACACGGATCAAAGCCATTTCGTTGTAGCATCGGCTGTTTTCATAGCCCTCTTGTAAGCCCCGGTCACTGTCAAAACCAGCCTCATTGTAATAAGGCTCATTGACTAGGATAAGCCCTAGTAGTAAAAAAAAAAAAAGTGGGAAGGGGGAAGGAAGGTAGAAAATAGTGGGAGTAATAAGATATTTAGTACATATATAATTTGGAAATGTACATGCAGGGCGACCGAACATGTTTTACTTAAAAATATAATCGGAAAAGAAACAGGATATACAAATGCATTAGGACAATGAATTTACTAAAACTTAAGATAAAAGTGAGAAACAAATACTCTCTATTTTGGAAAACTGTATTTTTCAGAGTACTTTAAAGTATTTTTTTAATTCAGGATTGGAGATAAAAATAATCTTTATTTAAAGTGCAATTGTTCCAAATTTGAATTATTAATCCCAATTACTGGGTTTTATTATTTTGTGAACTCAACCATGGAAGCATTTGATGAGAAGCCATTATAATACAATCTCTCCAAGAGTTTGGAAAATGACAAAATGTTCCCTTTTTGGAGTTGTTTGAGGAGAAAAAAATTTCTATGAAAAGGAATGCAGAAGGAATGCTATTTTAATATGAAGGTCATTAAATTTTGGATTAATGCTTTCTTGCTTTTACTTTTTCAAAGTACTTCTAAGAAAAGGCCCAATTGCAGCTTTTTCTTATAGGTTCTCTTTATATCAAGTCAGATTTTCAAATTAATGTCTCCCACTGTTAAACAAAACTAGGTAATTTAGATATCCTCTTAATACGAGGAATTGCCTTATTTTTTTTTATTTTTTTTAAAAAAAATCAAACTCCCCTAACTTGTTTGGGGATACTGTTACAATCTAATATAGAAGACATACCGGAAACATGGATAAACCACCATACAATTCTTCATGAGAAACATGCCTAATGAGAAACACACCATTTGTATGTTTTCTAAACATACAATAATGTCTGAGTTATTAATCTGTTTTTACTGTTAAACATTTTGTTATTAATATAGTTTATAGATGACAGGCTAACAATTTGCAAGTAGATTTAGTAGTTTAACAGTTTGAAAGTTTTTTGGCCTGTTTCGCAGGGGGTGGTAAACTTAATATTGTTATTTTAATCAGAATTCATTCAACTAGGGAGAACGCAAGGTCTATATGCATTAGTTTTAGATATTTTTTTTAAAGACACTTTTTTGTTATTGTTTTTTTTGTTGTCTTTTTTCTTTTATTTTTAAAAATATTTTGGTGTTTTGTATTTTAATCTTTTTTGAATAAACTAAAAATTTTGGAAAAAAAATCTCTGAAGATTTATAGCATATGTAAAAGGTGTTTCAACCTGCTCCTTTGAATGAACGTCTAGGTTCTCAATTGCATGTAAGTGCTGCACTGCTTTGTACAGAAGTGAACTGAACAGCTGCCAAGAATGGCAGTGATGGAGCATCCATGAATAGCAAAAAAAAAAAAAAAAAAAAAAAAAAAAAAAGAGCTTGGCATTTCTTTGTTTTTAACCACAAGCCCAGGGAGCTACCTGCTGCCAATTCTCCATATTGGCAGCTATCCCACTGGTGACTGAGGCTTTGCTTTTAGGGCATGAAATAAATAGCCATGGACATCATTGTTCCTGGGCAAGGAAAACAATCCACAGCTTGCCCAGCCAGAAAACAACGTTTTTCTGTCTATGGCAGTAGGTTTTGAGCCAATCTTTTCTTCTACCACCATCTTACTGTAATTTACCTTGGATTGAGATGAGCACCTGAAGAAGGCTAGATTTACTGGTCCATCTCTCTGTGCCCTGGAATAGTCAAGTAAGAGCAATCAGTTAATTCAACAGCAAGGACTACACAGCATCGAAATGCAGTCGCAGCAACTTTTAAGAACAAGGCATTTGCAATGATCCATGCTCTGCTGACTTCCATTACTACTACAACATTACTGTTCATATGAATGATATCAGTGTCTAGAGATTCTGGGTAAAACAAACTTTTGAGGACAGGATAGCATATATACTTTTCTTGACATCTCTAATCAAAAAATTAATGTACTGTAAAATAGGAATTCTATAATATGCCATTGAAAGACAAAAGAAGATTAATCCAACTGGAAAACCAGTAGTAACAATGAAGGTGTTATAAGGAACATGCATAGAATATACTTTAAAACAAATTTCTATTATGGGAACGGAGTTCAGTGGTAAGCATTCATACAATTTTCATGATGGAGTAGGTGGAGGAAAGAGCACTGCCGAAGAAAAAAACTCTGAAATGAGTTGTGAAGAAATTCTTTCTAACAACAGACGTTAGTTTCATTTGCTACATTCAGTTTATATTTTGTCAGAACCAAAGTATTATGAAAACTAGATTCCAAATGTATGGGTGCTGCAGTGGGCTTTTTTAAACAGCTGGTAGCTACAGACAAACCCCATATGGTTGGACAATATTGTGGATTAAAACAGTATCTTTGAACAGCAGATAGAGTAAGCCATCTTGCTGTTTGAGTTAAACCATTAAAGAAAGTATTGCAATTGCATGCAGTTTATAATATAATACTGAATAACCCAGATCAAGAGGACTATAGTAAAAGTCAGCAGCAGTTTTTACCTTGCCTATCCATGTGCCCAGAAGGCTTACGCAAACCTTTCCGTTGTCATACAAATTAGGATTCAGTCTGCCACTGCACTGGGAGAGGTAACGGAAGAGTGGGGGCACAGCTGGATAGATATTGGGGAGTTGGATGTCAAATAAAAAGAGGCCATCTTCATACGGTGTGCGCGTAGGTCCTTTGACCAGTGCTGAGAAGAGATCCTGTGGAGAGGCTATGTATAAGTCCACGCAATAATCCATAAAGAGGAACCAGAACAAACTAAAAATGTTATAGCCAAAGCTATGAAGAAAAGGCACATAAGCATTCTTTTTGGTTTCATATCAATATGCTTAGTATACACCCCGATAATTCATGTACTTTGACTAAATGTTCAGAAAAAGTCATCAAAGAAAATTTCTGTTCTACTTAGTTTGTTCCACATTTGCTGAGTAACACAGAAATAATAGCCCATACCAAATAAAAATACTGCTATTATGCAAACTGAGATTATGTATTATCTTGCTGAGACTAAACAGATAAGAAACCTGAACAAAGTCTCTCTGAGATAGGGATATCTTATATCTACACCTTTTTTAGTTCCATAATAGAAGTAAGGATATAAATGTAACAAATTACACTGGCAAGTTGTTGGTACCTTTTCAGAAAAAATACAGAAAGGAGTACCTTAGAATAGCCATATTAATTCATTCAACAAATGACAAAGTTCTGCTACATTTAATAGCTATCTACCAAGCAATGTTAACATTCTATTGGCAACATTATTGAATTAACTCCTCCTACTCATATATACATGAGTGTTTATTTATCTTGAGGAAAATACTGAACAAATGTAGTTTTAATTATCTGCTAATAGATAAAATGAATTGGGGATTTTTTTTTTCTTGTTGGTATAAAAAAACCAACATTTTTTTCATTAAGAAATACCTTAGACACACAGTAACATCATGCTTTTTAATAATAAAATTATAAACAATTTTTAGAAAATTGTACCTAGGAACAATTTTAAAACACAAGGTATATCTTTCTTTATGGACAATGACGTTCATATACAAAGGTTTACATGACTTACCATTCTGTCTTCAAACGTTTTGACCATGATCCCATCTGGCAATGAAGTTGCTAACAAAGCCATTTCTTTCCTCACTGTGCTGAAAAACTTCTTGGCTTCTGGAGGCTGAAATTCCATTTTCTTAAAGGCATGGCTATCTAATGGGGCAATAAATAAATAAATAAATAAATAAATAAATAAATAAATAAATAAATAAATAAATAAATAAATTGGGGTAGCAGATTACCTAATTTTTCACATTCTCCTTTGCTCCTAATATTTGCTCGAAACTTATTTAAATTGTAGGGTTAGTAAAATAGACAAAAATAACTCTGATATGCTATCCTTGTAACTATAAAACAGCACTAAAGTTATTAACAAATAAGGTAATTATTAACAAATATTGCCAGAATGCTCAAATGATGCTTGTATTAAAATACACTGTCTAGCTTGAGCAGGGATCACTAATTTTATTGAAGATTGTTGAACTGAATGCAAATCACTACTGTAAAGACTTCATACAAGACCTGATAAAGTTACAAGAAGAGAGATATAGAGAGAAAAATTTGAGAGAGGGGTCAGTCCAGATATAGACTTAATGTTATATTTTACACCTGGCTCATATGTTTAGAAAGAATGGGGGACCACTATAACTTACTTTCAAACACTGGTCCCAATAAAACAGAATTACAAATTTATGGCTTTTCAGAAATTGCTGGACTTCAATTTCCCTGACACAGGCTATGCTGAGTGGAGCTAATAGCTTGCAATATTATTAGAATGCCCTAAGGCCGTGATGGCAAACCTATGGCACGCGTGCCACAGGTGGCACATGGAGTCATATCGGTGGGCACACGAGCTCAGCTCCAGTGCACATGTGCGCACTGGCCAGCTGATTTTCAGGCCTTCTGGGCCCATTGGAAGTCAGGAAACAGACTGTTTCCAGCCTCCAGAGGGCCTCCAAGGGGGTGGGGAAGGCCGTTTTCGCTCTCCACAGGCTCCTAGAAAGCCTCTGGAGCCTGGAGAGGATAAAAAACAGGCCTACCCGGCCCACCGTGCCATCATGTGCCAAAAGCGAGGGGAACACCGGTGGGGGGGTGTCACTCGCACATGCATGGGGGGGGGGTGCATAGAATTATGGGTGTGGGCACGCGCGTGTGTGACCACCCCCCCCATGATCTCCCTGCTTTTGGCACATGATAGGAAAAAGGTTAGCCATCACTGCCCTAAAGTCTTTCCTTAGCCCCACTTTAAAAACTGACCTGGAGCACACTCCAACACCGAGAAGACTTCCCCCTTGGCACTGGTGAAGGTAACACCAGGCTTGCCTCCACTCTGCTGACAAAGCACTGGGGTTTCGCTGGGCCATTCTGATGCCACTGGTGTCTGTGTCTGAATTTCTCTTTCTTCTTTCTTCTCTGTGTCTGCCATTGCCTCCATCTTTTCTTCTTCCACAATAGCTACGTTGTCCAGAGTTTTCTTCAGATTCTCCTGAAGCTTCTTTATATCATCTAGAAACTTCTTTTCCCGAGTAGGCTTTTCTGGTTCAACTGTGGGAGAGGTTGGATAACCTGTCAGCAGTTGTTCAACTGTCATATTCTTCAAGCTTTCCAAGATCTTGATGGCCTCCTTCAACTCTCGGAAACTCTTTGGAGTACCTTCCTTGCCTGATTTATCTGTTGTTAGATCAGCCACCGCCATTGCCACAGCACCTTGTACTTGTTCTTCTACCTTTTTCACCTCTTCCACAGGTAGTTCCTCGGGTTCAACTTCCTCAATTTTTGTATGGTCATCTTCCATGAGGCCATTATCTGTCTCCCAACTATCGCTCTCATCCTCCCATTCATCTGAAGAAGCACCACTAGTGCTGCCATCTATGGAATCAAGATCTGTCTCTTCATCCATTTCAGATTCTATATTGTACAAGTGCTAGAAGGCAGAATGAAAAAGAGGAAGAGACTCAACACATGGCAAAACACACAATCCATTTCATTTCATGATAATGTAGTCTGATTTTCCTATAGCTAAAAGGGATCAACCACATTAATTGCAAACTCAGAGTTCCTTAAACTGGGCTACTATATATATATTTAAATAAATAAATATTTTAAAGAAATAAATAAATAAATAAAATCTTTTGAACAAACAAACAATATTTCTCCATTTATGGAATACCTCAAAGGCTGAATTTTTACTAGGAAGCAGACCCTACACAATTCATAAATCTGGAATGCTGAACCAGCAATTATCTCTGGAATCAAGGGGATTCTGAGTTCATTGTAGCAGTTTGAAAAAATTCTAACCAGTGCTGAGAGCTTGCAACAGATCAGAGAGCAATATGAATTATCTTTTTAGACTGAAGTCTCCAAGATAGCTGTAACATTATCTTATATCTTTATGCTATTTAACTTCACCTTTGCTATTTCTACTAAGCTGCATGTTTTATAAGACAGTTAAGAGATGGAAATCCCTGAATTAATCCAAAATACCTGTTTCCTTTTCCTCAGACATTGCTCTATCAGTAACAGTCGATGTGAATAATCTTTAGTTCCTTACCTCACCACTACAGAGCATAAGGAGTTAATGCCCTTGATTTTTTTAAGGAATGATCTTTCTGGCATTTTTCTGCATTTTCTTTGTACTGTCCTTCAGGTTATCATACACCCACTCTCCCACTTTCAAAGCTCAATAGATTTTGATAAAATGTAAGTCTATATGTTTTTATAAAATGTACACATATCCTTCAGCATATAAGTTTATACAGGATTATGACATTTATTCTATAATACAAATAGAGTCATGAAACGGGGGAAACATTTTTATTTAAAACAATACACCTTATAATGCTGAACTGCACAGACAGCTTGCTTTCACGGAAGATCCCTCCATATGATATGATCATGTGTGACAAGAGCAGGATGGGATATACCAGAGGGCTTTGTATCACACAGCCATAATTCCGGCACTGGTGACTATAATTAAAGGGGAACTGCTCTATTTAAGAAAAGGAAGCCTTGAATGTTATTTAATAGGCTTCTGAAGCAAGAGCAGGCCCTTTACTTGTGTTTTAGTAGCTTCTGTGCTATAATGAAACAAAAAGACAGAGGCAAACTACAATATTTTAAGTAAGTTAATGGTCACTAATTTTGTTTTTGAGACAAATGTAGGAGTTCCTTAAAAGACATATTTATTAGAGGCCTTAAAGACTGCATTAAACATCTTTCAAAATAACAGACCACATTTAAATTCCAAGAATAAAGCAACTATATAACAGCATAAGCTCCTGGGAAGATAAGATTTCATTACTAAAATAAAAAATAAAAAATCACAGCAGCAAATCAGAGCAAACTTTTTATTACACAGTGTTACTGAGATGCCAATAGAACTAGTGTAATGAACTAACAGAGCAATTTCTCATATTCTAGAAAACTCTAATATATGGAAGCCACTTAATAAAAACAAGATAAATATTATTTTACATCAACTGGAAGCAGCTTATTTACCTGTGGCAGAACAATTGTCCTGGAATTATCTGCCCATACAACTTCTACTTTACTGCTGAAATCCACTCGGGCCACCTGTCCCACAGAGGGCTAAAGAAACAAAAGCAACCATTATTTATTTTATAATATACACCCTACTTTTTTATAACCATCCAAGTAAGGTAAGCAAGATAGCTGAGCACACAATAATAATGTACTTTTTAAAGCTATGCCATTAAATTTAACAAAAGTTAAAGTAATTTAACAAATACTAATGCTAAAATAATCCTTACATCAGTTCAAATGGCCAGGTTAAAGAGATCTATTTTAAGATTAAGAAAGGTTTGCTAAATCAGGCCCAAAGCCTTTCAACTCCAATGCTTTGTTCCCCCAGGGGTTGCCATATTTTTACCGAAGTCCACAAAAATTTGAACACAACAGCACAACTATTGAAAGGCATATGGAGTTTCTAATTATCAAGGCAAATTCTGACAGGATGTTGCCTGTTACCCTTCCCAGTTTTACCACAGGGTAAATTGGTAGACAGAGCAAAAAGAAAGAAATATACTGGGTCAACAAAATTAATCTGAAACAAACACTACATGATGGATGCTTATTGCCAAATCCCAATTTGACACTTAGAACAATCTGGCATTAAGAACATAGGATCTTTGAGATGGAGATTAATATTTGTAGTGCGATTACATTGCATCAAAAAAGTGATTATTGGCAAGGATAGTTAACTTTCATTCTCTATAATTCTGCATTCTACAACACCCCACATATTATTTCCCTTCAGTAGTTGCTTTCAAATAATTTCCAATCTTTATCATTCAATTTTAACTCTCCAATTAAAAATAGCAAACAGTTACTGCCATGTTACAAAGCGTACCTCCTCTCTGCACATTTGTACATGACTGGAAGAGTGGGTGGGAGGGTAGGACAGTATAAAGCATTTCCATCCTGGGTTGAAGTCTCCTAAAGAGATAGTCCCTTTTCTATAACTCAACTATGCAGTGTACCAATGATTTTCCCAGATGGGGAAAAAACTCTCTTTCGAGACATTTCAGAAGAAAGTATTTCTGATGGGAAATTGAGAATCTGAGGAGCACACCTACTCAAGAGGAAGATGGCCTCCTAAAAGGAAATCTAGACAGGCAGATAAAAACCCTGGTCAGACAGGAACCTTGTCTCTAACTTCTGGAATAATAATTATTGCCTTTTTCAGGTAAATGATAAACAGGACCAAGAATATAGTACAACCAGAGGAATTAAGATTGCAACAGCCACCATAACCATTACTACTAGGAAGATTTCACATACAACATGCTTTCTAAATTAATCTCAAAGGCAGAGGAGTGTACCTTTAAAAATCCTTTCCACTGTCACAACTATGCCTCCCTTTGGAAGAAAATAAATTTCAACTACTGTACAATATTTGGAAAGCTTGCCATCTAGTGGTGGATGGTGGTTAAGAAATTGAGTTTTGAGCTCTTGAGTTCTTAACTTTCCAGCTTTCATAGAAAGCGGACATAAAATCTGCCCAATTCACATTTGATTGAAAGACTGTAGGAATGTGAACAAAGGCTTCAGATGATCCATGCCAAGAGCAAACATGTATTCTAACCAGAAGTATGTTGGAGGAAAAGGAGAGTGCGAGAAAGTCAAGGACATTGGGTATGTGTAGGCTGGCTAACAAGGAAGCCTTTTAGTTCAAAGCAGAAGACTAAATAGATAGCTGGCCCAACATCTCACTTTTTTCCAGGTCATGGTTCTTACAAATTGTACCAAGAACATACTTTACCACCACTTACCTCATTTTCACCAATCGAAGCACCATCCTCGGCATTGCCAATGCGGATTACAAAATCAGTTGTGCGGAAGCGAAAGTCTGGATGATCGGCAATGTCATACACACTAACATCTTCCTCCTCCCCAACCAGCTGGAAATGATCACACAAAGATAAAGGCTGGTCCATGCACAGAGTCTCAAAGTTCAAAATCTTGTGATTTAACCTTGTGTTCCTTTCTTATATACCGCTATTATGAGGTGACCTTCATAATACCTGAGTCTTTTAAAGAACAGGTAACCACTCTTAAATCTATTCTCTCAGAATATGAGTGGCATTGAAGAGAAATCATTTGACAGTGCCAGTCCCTTCCTTTTTGGGGGGATACCTGTTGCTAAAAAATATTCCCCCCAAAAGGACATAAAGCTTATGTGTAGTTTATACTTAGCTATCAGAAAACAAGGAGGAAGCTTTTCACCTCAAACACGTAACAGCTGACATTCTGTACATAACATATTTACCTAGCCTTGTGCATAGCATGTTATACTGCTCAGCATTGATTCGGAAGATGTCTGATAGGGCTCCCTACATGGATCTGTATTGTCTAAGAACCTATAAGTATACTATGTTATAAGCACCATCTACATACATTAATTGAGAGCTGCATTCTCTTCTAGACCAAATTTTATGAACATTTGAAGGTTATCTAAATACAAAGTTTGATAATGATGATTATGCCTTTGAATCAGTTTTAACTCCTGGATGAGCACCCGGACTAGTCACTGCAGTTTTCTTGGCCAGGTTTTTCAGAAGAGGTTTGCCCTTCCCTTCTTCCTAGGGTTGATAAAGTGACTGACTGAAGATCAACCCTCTAGCCTGGACAAATTGAAAAGAAAATGCTCCCCCCCCCCGCCCCAATGTTTTGACATTTGGATAATTTTTTGTTTAGCTCTTGTAGTTAAATCTTATCTTAGCTTAATTTAATAGTGAAAAACCAAACTTAGATCCTCTCAGGAGACAGACTGAATATAAACAGAGGCAGTAGAATACTGGGCACATTTATGTACACCTGCTTTTCCTCCAAAGCTCAGAATGAAATTTTCCTCAGGAAATTTTTTTTACATCCATTTAGCAAAGCAAAATTTTATTCCAGAGGCCAAGAGAAGAAAACAAAACAAAACAATCGCACAGTCTTTACTTCTTACCTCCACATCATCTCCACTAGGTCTCAGCTTGAACCATTTCACCACACAGGTACGACCAACATGGTCGCCTGACTGCACCACTCCGTACATACCAGGATCCTGAGAAGTCTGAGCTATTTAGGATTGAAGAAAGAAGCATACTCTAGTAAAGGAAAATGATGCACTGTAATTTCCATTATTCTGAGAAGTATCCGATACTTGTTTTTTTCTTGATTTATACTTTATTGCTGGTGATGAATTAAAAAAATAGAAAACCAAGCTTGGTTGGCTTCGACAGTTAATCAAACCTGTTCTTGTCATAATTTTGTTTGTCCCTGATGGCTCTATTATACTGAACCTGAAAGTGAGTGCAACTGTGAGTGGCGAGGCCCTGCCTGCTCCAGCTCTAGCTTAGAGAGGGATGGGTTCACATTTCCACTCCCAAGCAGCATGGGATTTCTCAGTTTTCCAAGTTCCTCCAAGGTATTGTTTGAAGCCATCTGCTAACATGGCTTTTAAAATAATGGAGGCACGAAGGAAAAAAACATGAAGATTCACCTTATTTAAATCAATGTACTTGTTTTTAACATATTTGTTCATTTTTTTAAATTGGAAATTTAAAAGGAAAATTGCTTATGAATTGAAAAATGCATATGTTATATAGATATATAGATATATAGATAGATATAGATACATAGAGAGAGAGGGGGGGGGAGGGAGAGAGAGTTATATAGAGACAGTTATATATAGAGTTAGGTAGATAAACAGATAGATAGATGATAGAAACTTTATAATATGCCTTCATAATATGCCAAAATTAATTTATTCAGGTAATTATATAAAACGATTGTTCTCAGAATCTCCTAGACAGCATCTTGGGATGGCACCTTCCTCTGACCTTGAGTGGAAGGAGAATTTAGAGTATTATATATACTAAAATAATATAGTCCTTAAACTATTTTAATCCAGTATTTTACTATTCAATACTTTCAGAAGGAAGCAAATGAAACTTCTGACTTAAAATAACCTTTGAAAACTCTGTAAGAAATCACTGAAACCTTGCTAAAAATGTAAGCACAAAAGAAACATACATTTCTGTCTTGTGGGAATACTACAATTTGTAGTATTATTTATAAAAGATTCAGATTGTGGAGTTTTTTGTTGACTTTCAATGTGGTAAACTGCTAACTGGCAGTTTCTCAAAATTTATTTTGCTAAAGACTTGATCCACCAGTAAGTCAGATGACTACTACAAGAGAACATCTGGACTGAAAGCAAA
The DNA here is from genome assembly GCA_022577455.1 of Arizona elegans. Taxonomy (NCBI): domain Eukaryota; kingdom Metazoa; phylum Chordata; class Lepidosauria; order Squamata; family Colubridae; genus Arizona; species Arizona elegans. Next base: position 54,176,702 of record JAKOOJ010000003.1, read on the forward strand.
CAATGTTTTCAATTTTTTTTGTTCTTTTTCATACATTTGAAGAAAAATTTTGAGAGACAGAAAAGCAGTGTTCTACTTAATGAGAGATTTTATTCCAATAATATAGAAAAGGGTTACATTCTGATATTTTAAAAAGTCCTAAAGATTGCTATTCTGTAAATTATTGATTCAAGAAATCAGCACTTTCCAAATTGTGATTATTTCTACAACTGTTGGGTCTGGTTGACTTGGGGTGCTGGTAGTAATATTTATATGTATAAGGAAAAAAGCTACATTATTTTAATTACAGAAGTAGTATGATGAAGAGTACAACTGCTGTTGTCATGCTATACAACATTGACAATCCCTAGGTCATTGTAAACTACAACTTCCAGAATTCCTAGTCAGCATTATCCAGACTGACTGATATTACAAAGCTGTAATGGCAACTCATCTAGGCTTCCGCAGGATAAGAAAAGATGCATGAGACACTACTGGCAATTTGAAAATCCAGACTGAAAAATCCATGTATAAATTGTTACTAATAAACACATTATCCAGAGGAAATGCATTTCACCAATTACCTCTTTTATCTACTACAAAATCCCCAGGGCAAAACTCATTATTGTCCAAATGATGGACAGGAAAGAGCTCATTGGAACGAATATTTTTCTCCACTGTGCCATCCTGCCACATCACATCTGCTGATGTCATCGTGGTCACCACTTCCACAGCAACCCTGTTACCAACAAGGATAGAAAATTACTAAGGAAAAGTATCACAGCAAGTCAGGGTAAAGATTAAAAAGAACGGTGGCATTTTAAAACAGCATAAAGAATTGACTTTAAAGCTGGAACCAATACTAAGGCAGTTTTTGAGAGAAAAACCTTTTGGCTGCAAAAGCTGGTCTGTTGAACAAAATGATAGGGATTAAACAGGCTCCCAGAACACCATGATGGAGATTATGCTACAATGGAACAAAAGGCATAGTCTTTATTGGGGAAGGTTGTACTACAGAGCTGCCATTTCTCTGAAATTATGAATGAATCATTTCTATCTCATCCCAGACTGGATAGTGAACAGGAAATATAAAAAAATTACAAAGCAATAATATCCTTCCAAAACCGATATGTGATGTTTTAATATCCTATGCTGGTGCTCACAATCAGCTCAGGCCAAGCTATAGAAGAATAAATCAAACTTGCTTTCAAAATACATGGAGGGTTGGGGTTCCATGTACTTTTGGGGACAGAGAATTCCACAAAACGGGGGTTATAGAAAACAACAGCTTTCTACACCACATATATCTTGCAAGGGGTATAGACTGGCTCTCCAGATTTATAGGGTATAGATGTATAGTCTCCTGCTTAAGCAGGGGGCTGGACTAGAAGACCAAGACTTATTTTTAGTCTGGACAGGCAGATTCAAAGTTGATAAAGCATTACCTGTTATATCCTGGTGCTTCAGAATCTAATGCTTTAAAAGAAATGAGTTGGGCAAGGTACCAAGAACTGTCTTGCCAGAAACTGCCTTGGCTTTCCAAAAAGGTTATTATTTTAATAATTATCATCAGTGGGGTAAATGTCAATATATTGGGGTTTGATTAGTGCAAAAAGAACACTGAGTCAGCTGATTATTTTTGGTAAAAGCTTTTATGCTTTGCTTAACTCTTTCTTCCCTAAGAAAGGTATACAATTTAATTGGGTATCTGTTAAGATATATTTTAAATGATATAACTTGAAAACTGTATCCTTAGTTTGCAGGCAACACAAATCTTCCTACATTCTCAATAATAAGAGACATGTTTTTATTATTGATATGTTTTTAAGTTATGTACAAGGTTTTACCAAGAAATTAGGTCAGGTTAATTTGACATGTATAGGTGGGATGATATGAGCTCTGGTCTTACCTGTCACCTGGTTTAAATTCCCGGGAAACCTTGGTTTTCTTTTTCTTATGTTTCCTCTTGAGATTTTTAATAGAAAGCGGGATACTTTTTTTGCGACCTGTACCACTGCCGCTCTGAGAAGAGGCCGTGGAGCTGGCAGAAGATGTTACAGAACTGGTGTCGTCTGTGTCATCGGCTGCTTCATCATCAGCATCCTGTTCTATAGACTGCAGATTGTAGTCTGAGGAGCCATCCTCCCGTTTCAGTACAAAGGCTGGTTGCAACTGCAGCCCAGCTCCTTCACAAGACAAGCCTTTCCTTTTTTCGTCAATGTGCTCTCTTTTTGCGTCCTGCATGCCTATAGTGTCACTGACAGAGTCCTCTGCTCCACATTTCAAGTTGACTTTAAGATGTTCAGGCTGTTGGTCACCAGCTGCAGCAGATTCTCCTTCAGGGAGATCAAGGGTACTCTGAGCGTCTGGGGAACATGACATGATCTTCACTATTTGTTTCTTCAGCAGTCTCCTTACCTACAGAGGAATCAGCGCAGGTCAAGAAACACAAAAATTTCCACCACTTAAAAGAAATTGAGCCAATTTTGTTTTTTTTAAATGCTTCCTACGTGGGAGCTAAAAATTATTTATTTACCTAGAACTGCTATCTATCTTCTAAAGTACAAGATGTTTATTGTTTGGGGAATCTGTGCATACAGACTGAACAAGCAGTCTTCCAATATTCCTTCAGATGTTACTCATGTTGCCCCATGATGGAAATTTTGCTAGTGAATTTTGTTATAAAGTCAAATTCACAATATCATCTTTTTAGCGAAAATGAGATGACATGGAGCCCATCATGTGGTTATATAGTGAAAGGCTTTTAGATTTTTCAGCAATTCCTACTTATATCAGTAAATATAGAGCCACAGTGGCACAGTGGTTAGAGTGCAGTACTGCAGGCTACTTCTGCTGATCATCGGCTGCCAGCAGTTTGGCAGATCGACTCTCACCAGGCTCAAGGTTGACTTAGCCTTCCATCCTTCCGAGGTTGGTAAAATGAGGACCCAGATTGTTGGGGGCAATACGTTGACTCTGTAACCGCTTAGAGAGGGCTGTAAAAGCACTGTGAAGTGGTATATAAGTCTAAGTGCTATTGCTATTGCAATAATAAAATATGGGACAGTCTCATGATGACAGATGATTTGCAAGAACTGAAAAATACAGAGTGAATGGTGCCTGTGCAAACTGCCTAAATTTATATATCCTTTTCTTTGTTCTTAACTCATGGCTTAAACACATACTCCTATACATATATAAAGTACAGTACAGTACAGCATATAGTATATGTATACTACCATAATGGTGCTTACACTGCAAGGAAATAGTGTAATAGCTAAGTATGTAAAAAATTATTAAAATGGTTATATTTCATAATCTGCTAGTCATTTTAAACAGTTACACTGATAAATTCTTTAGAAATACTAAAGCGTCAAATAGAATGTTATGAATAAATTCCAAACTCTGTAACAGACTTTTATTTCAGAATATGGAGAGTTTAAAATATTAACATTTTATAGGGAGAAAACATTATTTATATATAGTAAGACATATCTGTAACTGAATTTTAGCAAGAAATCTAATGAACATTAAGGTGTTTTCAGACAGAGAACAAGTGTGTATATTACAGTACCTTTTCAGGCTTTACATTGGATACGAAACAAGGACAGGCCATCTGCAATATTAAACACCATCATTTTGGTATTACTATTGAATGCAAAGGATTGTTAACAGAGGTAGAATACACTCAGAAAATTATTCCAGTTTTGGAAACATTTCATTCACATTTTCATTTGTATTGTAACCCCTAAAATAAATTAAAGAAATAGATTTTACAGTTATGTTTTTCCTCAGAAGAAAATACTACTTTGAAAGTAAAAAAAAATACTATTACTTGAAACCTTTCAGGCAGAATGCTAACTGTGTAATCCTTGCGTAGATGGTTAGCCATGTTTTGAAACCTGACAAAGACTTCCACTTTTTAGATGTCTAAACATGCATGGGAAGGTTTAGCTTTAGCTAAGAAATGTAAAATATACTTTTAATAATTTAAATATTAAATATTATTTTCATCACTATGACATATATAGGCTTTCTTTTTTTCACTGTCGTTTTACTCTATTGGTGATGTGCTTTTGTATTTCACTATTTTAACGTAAGAAAAAAAAATAGCAAAACTTGGTTTTGCCACCATATTTGGAAAATGCTATGTATTCTTTGGTGAATGAAATTAAAGAATGTGCAACTGAAATCTGATTATATTTTTAGATTAGTCCCAAAACTGCCTATAAAATTAAGAAATGGGTGCAGTGATTGGAAATATTGGCTATGAAATATCAAAGGCATACATTTATCCAATGTTACTATGATTGTAAAACAGCAAGATACTGATTTACACTAAATATAGATTCTAATATTTAAAAAAAATGTTAAACATGCAGAATAGATTGCTTGTTATTTATGAAATACTTAAACAACACTTTACAATATAAATTCTGAATGAATCAGCATTTCAAATTTGGATTTTAATCCAGATTTTATCTAAAATAATAGACAAAGGTTTTGAAATATAACAAAACTAGACCTCTGTTCCTACTATATGTGTAAACAACAAGCATAATTCATGTGAAAAATATGATATACATCAGTACTCAAGGTCTCAACTATTTAAAAAGTTGCCATATAAAAACAAATTCCACCATTTATCAATTAATTCAAACAACAGAACACTATGCATTTTCTCTTGAATGATCAACTATCATGAATTTCCCTCCAATGATACAGGAATTCAGTTCACAATTCTGGAATCACTTAACATTCATTTTATTCCTATTCCCTTGCTGAAGAATAAATTGGAAATATAACAACACTAATAATTAAAGTTTATGCTAACCATGTCTGCATAACCTACAAGACTAAGTGATGTCTGAATATGATTAAGCATTCAATTAATATTATGCTTGTATGTTTCTTAAAATATCATGTCCTGGATGATAGAATTAAAAAAAGGAATGCCATCCCCAAAGATCATTCCATATTCTTAATCATGGCAGAAATCGGCAATAGTGGGAATATACAGAGCCAAACAAGAACAGTTAGAAGTAATGAACAAAGCAGAATTCTCAGAAAAAGTTCAATATTCTCAGTTAACTTTTATCAGGGCACATACCTTCTTAGAAGCTGATCCTTCTGCTAGAACACAGTTTCTCTCTGGACATTCACACGTGATTTTTGCTGGCTCCACTTTCTCCGGAAATACATACAGACACCTTTCTCCAAGTTGCCGTTCAGCATGGTCAAAACAACCCAGACGTTTCACTCTATTAAAAGTGAAAATGAAAGTAGTGTCACCTTACTGCTGGATGGTATCTTCCTCCTGATTCTTCAGCATTGGCTGAAATGTCTAAAACTGTTTCAAGTACATGCACAGTGATACATTATTGGGGAAATCACTATTTGGGAAATCAAAGCGATAACTACTTCCTAATTTTACAAAAATTTAGAGTAAACTTAGTAATAAAAAGATTTACTAGTGGAAAACATATTCCTATGGCATGTACAGAAACAGGTCATGGGGTATATGGGGTATATGGGTGTGCACACACACACTCACACAAGTACATGGCTGGAAAGCTTTATTCTGTCAGAGCTCAGTTAGCTCACAACACCTCTGTATAGAACTGCTAATGATGTAACTTCTATATTGAGCAAAGTGCACAATTACTGGGCCCTCCAAATAAACATTTCCTAAAAATGTATTTATAGGATACATTTTTATACAGCTCCCCATTTTAAAATCAACTCAGGATGAGACAGGCAAACAGAAGGCTAGGTCTGAGATGAGGAGTCATATAATGTCATACGATGGCCATTCCCGATGTAAGCTTTGGTTGTAAGAAAGAGAATTAAGCAGTTTTCAAAATCAGCATGCCCAGTAACTCACATTTATGCATGTATTAATATCATTTTCAGATATATAATTCCATCACATGATGTATTTGCTTTATTTTAATTGATGTAAAACATATCAAGAAAAAAATCATGATTCACAAAACTACAGTGGGTAGCTCCCTTCTCTCCAAACCAAATCAACAATATGTTTTTAGCATAAAGCAGAGGAAGGTTAAGCTTGGTTCGTGTTTTGTTTTGTTTTTTAAAAAAATATTTTTATTCAAAGATTAAAAAAACAGTAATAAAAAGCTAGTACAAAATAAATAATTATAATAAAATAAATAATAAATAATACAAAATAGAATTAATGAGAGAGAAAAGAGGAAAATATATAAAAAGAAAATTGAAGGAACAGAAAATTAAGGCAAAACAGAAAAGGGAAAGGGAAAAAAGAAGATATTTAAGGAAGCGATTTCTGATTTTATTTATAGTGGATACTAGCAAACTTGATATTTTTCCTCTCTCTTTGATTTTTTTTTAAACTAATGCTCTGAAGATCTCTTTTAGCTCTGAAGTAATTGTAATTTCAATGTGCTTAAGATAGTGCGGCTTTAGCAAACCCTTAGAGTCCCCCTGTGGCTATGAGCTTGATGTCAGCTCATGGCGCCTGAGTTGACTATAATCCTGCAGTCTTCTAGGAAGGAGAAATACAGATAGTTCTTCACTTACAACAGTTCATTTAATGACCATTCAATGTTACAATGGCACTGAAACAAGTGACTATTGACCATATTTCACGGTTACGAACTCTGCAGCATCCCCATAATCATGTGATCAAATGGCATAGTTATGACCGTTGCTGTGTCCCATGGTCATGTGACCTTTGGACAAGCAGAGTCAATGGCAAAGCCAGAGTCACGTAACAACCAGGTTACTAACTTCACTTAACAACTGTGGTAAGAAAGGTCATAAAATTCGGCAAAACTCATTTAACAAATGTCTCACTTAACAACAGAAACTTTGGGCTCCTTTGTGGTCATATGTCGAGTACCATCTGTAGTAAGAGCAGTAAGATCCAGGAAGGGGAAATTATAAAACAACGCATTTTATGAAAGTAAGTGGTTATTCTACTTTTATCAATTCAAAGCCGTGAAACAAGCAGGCCTTTTCGGAAGCTAGCATGAACTGTTTCTTACCTAGATAAATTCTCTTGGGTGATTAAAGATGGTGGTGGGCTTATACTATCAGTTCCCCCAGGACAGAAGCTCTTAGTGATCCAAGTAACTTTCAGTTCTACTACTTGTACCTAAAGAAGAAAAGGTTGGATTGTGAGAAAAATATTTCATTAAGATGTCCTTGTATTCTGTAATTGTTTACAAAATTAACATACAATTTCTGATAAAATTTCATTTCTGAATCCCACTAGTCTCAAATTCTGAATTTCCTTTTGATTTCCATCTTTTTCTGTGATATATAATCCTAATATTAATTATGCAATTTAAAGAAATGTACAACATATTAGACAATTTTTCTTAAAAAAAATATTCTAGTTCTTCAACATAGGCCAAACAGAAAACAGACAGCAAAAAAATTGCATTATAGGACTCTACTTTTCCCAAGGCTGAATTATTTCTTATTTTTTCTTCTTTGTTTCTGCATATTTTCTTCAAGGTTATTTCTACATTCCTTTGCATTTACTTGTCAAAAGGCATTCTGTCCTGAGGGTTTTTCTGACTAAACACTAACAATCTAATATCCAAATGGACGTAACTTTTACATTATAGACTTCTTCTATTAGGAATTTAAGTATGAACTGATCAAGAAAAGAAAACACTGAAATGAAATTGTTTCTAAAACAGCAGGCAAACTCTCTAAGTTTCAAAATGTCCCTCTCAGACATTTCAAGACTACACACCAACCGTTGTTTTGGGGAAAATCCAAATGATATTCCATAATAGGGTTATCTCATTGAAACATACCTCTTCTACCACAACTCTGAATTTGCTCTTCGTACTGAGTACAGGTTTCACTCCTGAAAGCCACTGCACATTTGAGAAGACTTTTGAAGGACCAATGAGAACTTGCCCAGGATAAAAGCCATATGAATCATCAAAAAACAGGCCCTGAAAAATGAAGCAAAACCAGAAGTACAAATCAGATATGATTAAATCACGGTCTACCCTAGTTGAACAAATTTTCCACATTTTATCTTAATTTTATCATTATGGAAATGCTTAATAATAAGCACATAATAAGTTCTCCTTTCTGCTCTAGTCATTCTAAATAACTACAAAAATCTCATATCTAATTATGATTGGCTAAAGTACAAGGAATTCAGCGCTACCAAGAAATGGACAAGTAATAAGCTGGCAACAACTGTTACTTTAGGCACACATGGTCAAACATTCAGGAAGACAAAGACGAGACTATTAGCCCATACAAACAGGACCCGAGATCAATAGCTTATCTATTTCTACATAAGGATACAGTGAGGATATTGTTGAGAAGGGCCAGGTTTTGCTGCATGAAGCGCTTTATTTTTCCTTATTTTTCCTAGCAAAAATAATTGTCAACCATTTACTTTTAGGCAAGAGAAATATATTATATACTAAATTAAAAACATCTTAATAGGATGAAAACTGGTAGTGGCTTTGAAGTGTATGGACAATAGGATTGTATCCATCTGAATGATTTTGGGCTTCAACTAGCTGCATAACAGTTTGGTCCTAAGCTGCTATTCCCAAATGGAAAAACATGTTTAATTATTTTATCACATTACATAATAACATAACGCCCCCCCCCCGTTCTTTCCCAAATTCTTAACATTGAATAAACTTTCAACTATAGGTAGTCTTCAACTTACAACCATTTGAAGTTACAAGGACACTGAAAAAAGTAACTTATGACTCTTGCAGCATCCCCACAGTCACATGAACAAAATTCAGGCAAATGGGAGGCAAATTTATGACAGTTGCACTGTCCTGGGGTCATGAAATCACCACCCAACCGTCCCAGCCAGCTTCCAATAAGCAAAGTCAACGTGAAAATCAAGTTTCGCTTAATGACCGAATGGTTCACCTAACAACTGTAGCAAAAAAGGATATAAAATGGGGCAAAACTCACTTAACAACTTCCTTGCTTAGCAATCAAAATTTTGGGCTCAATTGTGGTCAGGGACTATCTGTATGCTATGCTCTACCTAATCCTCAAGAATATGTTGTAATGCATCTCTACAAATTAAAACTTATTAAAACAATTAAAAACATACTGAATCACTGACATGTGGGCAGACGTCATAGAGTTTTGCTGCATCTTCTGTGCTCATGGAACATCTAAAGAAATACATAACCATTGGGGAAAAGATTGCAAAAGAGTTAGCATAATCTACCTAACAACATATTTAAATTTACATGCTCTTATGCTGGAATTTAATGATGTTAATTAAGGAATAAAAAGAAAAAGGTAAAAGGTTCCCCCTATCCAGTGGTGATCAACTCTAGGAGGTGATGCTCATCTCAGTTTCTTAGCCAAGGGAGTCAGCGTTGTCTGAAGATGCTTCCGTGGTCATGTGGCCAGCATGGCTATATGCCAAAGCACACAGAACACTGTTACCTTCCCAACGAAGTGGTACCTATTTATCCACTTGCCTTTAAATACTGAATAAAATCATTGGTCCATTAAACTTGTATGTTCAACTTTGACGGTTGGGAGCTCCCCAGAGTTTCAGGCACAATCTTTCTTAATCAGTCCTAATTGGAGATGCCAGCAATTGAACCTGGACATTTCTACATGCAAACCATTTTTTGGGGAGGTGGGGGAGTGATTATTGAGTGCCCCTCCCGAGCAGGTTTATCTGTATTAATTTTTGTTATTAACTAGGTCATATGCCCATAGAGGAGAAAAACATGGATTTAACCAGACTGCATGTGTCTCCAATGTGGCAGATGGGAGCAATGCCCTTTAATACTCACCAAGCTTTCTGCCTATCTGATTTTATTTTTTTAACTTTATTATAATTACCTAGCATGCACCAAACAAATCAGTAACATCAAGCATACGTATATGATCCCTTGGATACCATGGAGCACTCCTAGCAAATAAGACACTGTTCTTTTTGCTTTCCGGCAAAATGGATGTTCTGTAATTGGTTACAGAACACACATAACAATTTTGTGAGAGGGCTTCTAACAGGGTCCCAAAATTCCAATATGCCTAATGGCCCAAAAAGACTGAGGTTTTCCGACATAAAGCCCTACTGTATGAAGCCCTAATGTTAAGAGCAATATTAAGGCCTTTAATAAAGCCTGATATTGTTATGGTTGAGTAATTTACTTTGGAACAGATGGATATATTTATATATCACCCATAAAATTATGAGAAATATAGTTCTATATGGACAAAATATGTCTTACATTCTAAGATTTTAGGAGAGAATAGGGGGCCAGAAAAAAGTACTCAAGATGCTGAATTCAAAAAGAGAGTTGTCTTATTTGCTCAACACAATGAAATCATCAGGGTAGAGGATCTGTTCAAATAATCAGATAGTGAAGTACTACTGCTGGTAAATACTGAGAACACTTCATTTATATAACACGTAGTTCAGAAACAGTAATTACAGATTATCAATTATATCAAACAATTACAGTATTTCCAGAGTTAGTGTCCAATTCTGCAGCCTTTTTTTTTTTAAAAGAGTGTCTCCTAAGGTGAGAGTCCCCAACCCTTGGGCTGTGGCCCACTAGTGGGCCTTGAGCCATTTGGAACCGGGCCGCAGAAGTGGCAAGCGAGCACGTGCACATATCACGACTTGCGTGAGCAGTGGGCAAGCATGTGTGTGCCACTTGAGCAAATGAAGCTGCATGCACGCACTTGCTTGCCACTCACATTCCCCTCACCTGCCCGCTTGCAAAGCCAGAAAGGTTCGGGAATTCTGCTCTAAGGAGTTTTGGCTACTACTTCCTCTGTATCTGATAAGTAGCCATATTAACTGGACTGATGAGGATTGCAGTCAAAAATATCTGGAGAGTATGATTCAGTTAAACAAGTATCAAAACAGTTTGTTTTTGAAATTTTAGTTTCCTACTTAACAAGTTGCTTTAACAGTTCTTATATGCTTATTGTGCAATTCAGATGCCCCACAGTTTCCCATTACAACATAAAAGCTTGCTAAAACTGACATTAGTTAGCTACATAAACCAGCTAAGGAAGCTTTTGCAGGTAAGGGAGATAGAAGAGTTAACATTAAAAATAGTAATGTTAGAAATGCAAGAACCAAGCAATCACCCCAAATTGCTAGTTTTCACTCAGGTTATACAAGTAATAACTCTGAAACAATCCCTAACTTCTTATGAAAAGATTCTATACAGCATGGTTGATCAACATCGTTGGTATCTGAGAAACAAGAGTACAACTGACAAATCAGTGTTATGAGACTTTAATTTAAAAACAGCTAATGACATACTCCTTAGCAAAGCAACAGAAATACCTTGCGCCATTGGAGAGCTTCAGAATGATTTGGTTCTTTAAATCATACACCTTTCCTAGCCACCAGTCATAGGCTATGCAGTCACCGTACATAAAGGGCTGAGGGGGAAGGAGAGAGTTAGAATGCCTGATTTCACCGTTTATTATATCAGAGCTAGAAATTATTTTGATTCGATTAAGTTCATACAATTGTAATAGGGTAAACTAAATCAAAGTAGGAACTACCGCAAGAGCAAATGACCATGATCAATTGAACAGCTTCTAGATGATTAAAAGGATTTCCCCTCCTTTATAAAATCCAGATATACAGAAATGTGTTAGTGTTTGCATTTTATGACCAACACTATAGTGGAGCTGAACAAATAGACATAAAAGCTGGTTGGGTGACCTTGGACCAGTCACTTTCTCAACCCAACCCACCTCACAGGATTGTTGTTGTTGTGGGGAATATAGTAGGAGGAAGGAGTATTATGTATGCTTGCTGCCTTGAGTTACTTATAAAATAATAAAGGCAAGATAAAAAAAAACATCTAAAAAAGAAATAGCTGGAAACATTCAAGAAAGGACAGAATGTTTTGTATGACAATAAATTGAGAGATAGCTTCCTCAGCCTTATAAGAACTTGTGTGACAGCCAGTGAGCTGTGGTGATTGAAGTACAGATCTGGCACTAGCAAGCCACAGGTTCTACACCCTCAACAATGGAAGCTTATTGTGAGATTTTCAGTCGTTTACTTATCCGCTACTAATAATATGTTGAAACAATTTAATAGTAAGGCACTAGAGGAAAGAAATATAATAGTCTAGTGGAGATTAAATCCAAAATTTGATTTTATTCTGAAAGAATAAAAGGACTTGGTTTATGTTATAATAAGATCTTTCAATAAGAGCTTTCAAACTGGAGAACAAAACTAGAGATGCAAAAGCACAGGAAAAAAAATCTGGAATAACTCAAAAAAAATGTATTATGACATCTTTTATACTACTGTATTTTAAATGATGCCTAACATGGCTAAGAAAAGTGTTCAACAATTGTTAGTCAGTTTTTACTTTCCAAAATGATTTCTAAAAACTTCATAGGGGAAGATTTTTTTAATAAAAAAATATTTAGTGATAAGTCAATATAATTCCAGTACAGGGGAGAGAAACTATTTGATATAACTCTCAGTGTACTAGACAAAAATGGATTTCTTGTTCTCTCTAAGGCTTCAAAGTACTCAGAATACAGGAAACATTTATAGTAATTGTATCTCTACAGGGTGCTAAATTTAAGTTTTATATGTAAGTTATTTTTCCTTCCCAAATAATCATTTCCCCTCAGAGTCCTAGAAAAGGAGGATTCTTTTTAATTTCAACATTTTTAGAAATTCTTTGAATATGGTCACAAGTAACAAACCATCTATTCATAGGCCTTAGAAAACTACCTTAGAGGCAGGTTCAAGTGGAATCCCAAATCATGTAAGATTTAAAGGCATTACTCTCTCTAGATCCAATGTGAGCTGTAGTAATTGAAATTGCTTATTTTTCTTGATTTAAGGTTATTATTTGTTAAGCGAGAAGACTTCTTTCTGTGTTCAGGCTAAATAGTTTAAAGCATTCTCACCCAGATATTCTGAAGATCTTTACTGTTAACAGGATACAGAATACAGTTGGTTCCCACCAGCTTTACTGCACACTCTATATTGACATCAACAACTGTCCCACACTGGCTGTCCTGGAAAGAAAAACAAATTTCAACATGGTTTCAATATTTGCAGAATCCAAGAATCCTTCAAGTTTCACCCACTGCTTACATAGAAAGAGAGTCAAGACCCATGAAATACAACCTAACAAGATGAATAAAGAGCTTTAATGTTTTTCCCCCACCTATTTACTGGGCAAAAAACCCTACTGCATCCAGAGTCTTTTCTTATTTCTACATGTATCACTGTTATCTAAAGTATGGAACTCTTACATCAGATAAACTATTTCTCAGACTAGGTAGCATCTGCTCGCTATTCAAGATGTCAGAACAAGAATAGCCTTTATATACAAGTCAATTCAGATTATTGTCAAAAGAATTCCACAGAAATCCAGTACTGCTTAAACACTGTTTTATGCATTCAAGTGTCAATGATTATAGAGTTTTTATTCTTTGAACATTTAGAAAAGTGCCAAAAATCTTTTCGTAGAACAAATATCAGTAAATAGTTATGTCATGTATCCTAACTTTTGTGTCCTTTTTTTCCTCCCTTTAATTCTTCATATTTAAAGCATTATTTAATTAAGATAATCAATAACCAAGAGGATGAAATATTATTTTTGATACCCCTTGTGCTATATATTACTTGTTTGCTGAGAAAGTAGATACAAATCTAGACACATCATTATCTTTTTATAATCTGGCAATTGCTAGAATGATTTATTTATTAATGAGTGGCATCTACTTAAAAATGAAGCAAATAGCTGACTTGCAGAATTATTCCCAAACTTCAAGAGTTATTAAAGGAGACACTAATACTGAAGAGATCTGTCAATATAAAATAAGTGAATTACTTCAGGGAAGATAAGGCTGTTAATGGCTCTAGTCACGATGACTAGACATTGTCTAATATATCAGCAGTATACCGCCTCTTAGTATCAGTTGCTAAGGAATACAAGATGATATTATACAGGTAATCCCCTGGTTACGAGCATTCCCTTAGCAAACATTCAAAGTTACACAATAAGTTCTCCCTAGTATTTATGAACAAGTCCCAAAACTAAGAAACTTGCAGCACCACCACAGTTGTTCACCCTTAAGAACAATCACAGAGGCTCTGCAACATTTGTCCTGAACGTTGCCAGCCAAAATGAAGCTTCCGAGGGGCGGATCCATTCCTCTGACGCTCCGTTCGGGCCTCCGCAGGCTTCCACAATTATGTGGAGCATGAGGTATTTCATTGAGTCAGGGAGGTCTTGGGTGGTCTTAGGCAAGTGGCCTGTTCCATCAGTAGGCCCCTCCATGGCCTTCCCCACCCTGAAATACCTCATGTACACTTAACGATCCGTTCAAGGTATGAGATTCACTCTCATGAATCCTTGGATTATGAATGGAATGGGCAGGCTCCATTTCATTTGTAACTCAAGGACTACTTGTATTATAGTTTGTTTTATCTGTGGGCTTCTCCTCTTTTGGATATTACCCGCATATGTTTCTGTCTCCAAAAAACAAACATTAACCAGTATGTAGCAAAGGGATTTCCAAGCGGAGACAAAACCCTTTACCATCAAGTGTAACTTTTAAGATTCTGAACATGATATCCATGCACAGTAGTATGTCAAATAGAAATGCTAAGGTCTAGAGATTGCATACTGATTACAATTGTAATATATAGTATGAGGTTACTCCTTGCAATGCAGGGGTACAAGAATAGTGATTAAGGACTCAAGATTTCTTAAAATATATATTTCACTATATTCCTTTTCTAATTGTTAAATGAGAAAATTGTTCTTAATTTTCAAATAAAATGATCACTGAAAGCAGCAGATGATTTATATCTTTTGGGTGCCAGGGACCGGTTCTGTGGAGGGCAATTTTTTCTGTGGATTGGGTGTGTGTGAGATTTTGCATGATGCCTGGATCCCGTGCATGGAGCTTCGCTCACTTGTATGGCCTGGTTGCTGCCAGTGAGCGGCCCAGGCATTGATTTATACTTTCTTGACTGCTTGATTTCATGATACTTTGTCACTAAGGAAAAATGTTTACTGATTCCTGAAAAATGGCTAATAATATACAAACGCCTTTTTACTTGTACCTGTAATAATATTTATTCCAACAGTTTGAATAACTGCAAACTGTTCCCTGCAGAAATCAGTATCCTAGCCAGAGATTCATCTGTGATCAGCTGTTTAATGTAGCAACACATGAGATATTACTTTGTCTCTTTGTCCTATACATAGCAACACTTACACGTGAGCCCATATGCCTAACGACATCTCGAGGCACCACTGATCTGTCTTCGAGCTTCAACTAGAGTTGAAAAAAAGAGAAGATAGTATTAATTCTAAGCATATTTTTCTACATGAACAGCCAGTACTGTATTGATTATAATTTGTATAATTTACACACACACACACACACTCTCCTTCAAAATTGTATCCCTGGGTATAAGAGCAATAAATACATAATGAAGTTTGCAATCATACAATACAATTTTTGCATCTCTCCTGTGGGTCATATACTTGGGAATCCCACAAGAAAATACATTATTCTATTCTATTTGTAATTTGTCATTCATCAAAGCAACTCAGGCTTTCCTTGATAATATCTTCCATTCCTATACTTAAGAAGACCTAACCTGCTTATTGTCAGAATCAGACTGCACAACATGTGCTGAAACTGTTCTTTCATCACTAGCCTGAATATCACCATCAATACTGCATTATAATACCATATAATCACTATACTGGAAATGCCATATATTCTGTATATATTCTGTGTTATTCTGATTAATGAAGGGATAGGTATTCCTACATCTGCAACAGCTATGCTGCACAAAAGAATGCAGTCACATACCAGCAATATCGGGCAGTGATAATGAAATGGGGACTTTTGCATATTAACATTTGTATACTTCCTTGACAAGGTACATCATAATGCCTCTTCTGTTTCTGGGCGGTCTCTGGAGCAATGCTATCTCTCCATCAATATTAAAATATGGCAAAACATTTCCAGAATGCAAAATATGGTAAAAGGCAAGTACTTACATTATTAATAACTTGTCATACTAGAAAATAGTTATGAGGACATAGTCTACAAATGTCATCTATTTATACCCAGTAACTTCTACTGTACATGCTTCCCAGTATTGTGCTTGTGTAAAGATTCATCATCAAATAAAGCAACCGTGATTGCATTAAAAAGCTTTTTAAACAGCTATCTTCCCCACAAATTTGCATTCTCTGAAAATCAGTATTATGACACAATTTTAAATTCTACTTCCACGTACTCTGATAATACATGCAGGGATGTGAATTGTTGCTTCACCTTCCAAACTTGATCATTGCTGCACAAGCAATTCCCCCTCCCCCCACTATGCTCATTTTTGGTCTCTGTTTTGGTCACTTTTGCCTCTCGTCTCATACTTTCACTTCACTAAAAACCTATAATCTGGCAAAACAATACTTATCTGCAACTACCAACCCAAAGGTCAACAATTGTTTAGTGTGAGAGAAATAGAACTACTTTTATTACACTACACTGCTTCCTGGCAATTCTGAGATAATCTGCAGCCAGATTTTAAATAATGTCTTAAGTATTAAGTGCAAATTTTCAAGTATCTTATAATATACTAGTATTAATTTATACAATGCATGCTGATGAGAAAGAAAACTAACATTAAATATCATAAGTTGAAAATGGACAACTTACATATTCTAGAGCTGTTCTCCAGACAATACACCATGATCTAATGATCTAAAATAAACCCTCCATTTGGGAAATCATTGATATTATAGGCAACATTTAACTCCAGACCCCACCACAAAAAACAATAAAATCTACAGTATTCAACAGAGTTCCAATAGTTTGTGTAAACTAAAAGCTTTGTATCAGTTTAATCATTTGTATAAAGTTATAACAAATATAATGAATTACATAAATTGATGCAAAAGATATATTACATCATTCATAAATTTAATAGACAGTTTAATGTGCTTCACCATTTAACAGTCCCTGAATGGGTTATTTGCAGGAAAACAGAGCTCTTCTTGTGAAGCTATTATGTATTAAAATTATCTTGCTTCTCTTTCCAAGTACAATCAAAATGTCTCATATAAAATTAATAATTCTGATACAGAGTTTCCACAGAACCTCCAAAATAATTCTGGTATAGCAAATTCTGTTAATAATCTGATGAAATGTGACAATAAAGTGGCCAAATATGGCTTTTTGGATAATTGTTACATTATGGTCAAGCTGCAACTGAAAATGCTCTGACAGGAAAAAAGGATTTTTATACATGCTTGTAGAAGCAAACTACCTTTAAGGTGTACAATCATGAAGCTCTAAAAACTTTAGCTGTGTCCCTTAATTCCTTCCCAAAATTGATATCAAAATACCTCTCTCCCTATTAAGTAGAGTTCCCAGTCAAAAAAGGTAGTGCAGGCTCTGAAGCTTTGAATTTTGCCAGTAAAATCACCAATGAGGGCACAAGCAAAGTAACATTCCAACTAGCCTGACCCAGTACAGCAAAAGCTTTTAAATTACAGGAAGACCTGAACAACCTAGACAATATTTCATCACATTGTTATGTCATGAAGTCCTCTAACTTGGAACTTGAGGGGTCTGATCCGGCAAATTGTCAGTTTCAGTAACCCACAATTAATCAACCACTTGAGACTGACTCAACAGATAATCAGCAGGAGCAGATGTGGAAGAAATTAAGGGACAATAGGCCAGTGCCTGATCAGATACCCAGCTGCAGAATATACTAGCAGATTTGGAGAACCAAACAAAGAGGAACCACTTAACTCTTTAAGAAAGAAAGTTATCAGGGCATGCAATGGAGCCAAGTGATGGCCTCTCAGTTGGAAGCTACTCATCAACCTCTGAGCTACATTTCTGTATTGATTGCTTCCTGTTCTGCTCCTTGACCTAGCCTTTCAATTCAGGCTGGCTGACTAAGCTCCTTGTTTGTTAGGCTTTCTACTGCAGCCCTATCCTTTTTTTCCTTTGAGCCTGTGCTCTGTTTGTTAATGATAGCTTCACTCTGGACTGAACTTCAAACTACCATTGTTGCGCCTAACAATCAGGCAAGGATGAGCAAATGGGTTTTATCAAAACCAGACACACATCAGATAATATTTGGCTAGTAGATCTGAATAAAAATGAAGTGTAATTCAATTGATAAAAATTTACTGAAAAGACATGTATATTACCTTAGCAAAATGTAGATTTCCTAGAGAATTTATAAATTGGGACTGGATTCTCTATGTAATCCCCATTTCCCAAGTGAAAGTTAATGGTATTTTTTTTTAATCTCACTTTATAAAGATACTAGACATAGATGTCCACTTCTCCCTTTAATCTTTGTTCATAACGTTGTACTATCATACAAGATCATAATATCCACAAATTTTAAGTAAGTTACTTAATAATTACTTAAGTAATTTATTATAATAAATTACACCCAGGCTTATGGTCATGGGTGATTTCAACTTGCTGTCTGTTGATGAAACGTCTGGGATGGCTCGGGAGTTCATGGCTTCCATTACGGCCATGCACCTGACCCAGTTAGTTCATGGCCCCACTCACGGACTTGATTTTTGCCTCTGGCCAGTGGTCGAGTGATCTTATTATAGGGGATATAGACATGGAACCCTTGTCATGGTCAGATTACTCGCTCCTCCGCCTGGACCTTCGAACCGCTACACCCCGCTGCAGGGAGGCGGAGCCAACAAGATGGGTCTGCCCCAGGTGCCTGATGGATCCTGATAGGTTCCAGATGGAGCTTGGGCCATTTTATGAGTATCTGGCACACGACTCAGCCGAGGACCTGGTGGCTGCCTGGGATTGGGCAGCTGGTGGGGCCTTGGATCGAGTCGTGCCTTTGCGGTCTCTGACCCGGTGCCGATCCCTTGCGGCTCCTTGGTTTACCGAGGAGCTGAGGGAGATGAAGCGCCGGAAAAGACGCCTGGAGAGCGGTTGGAGGGCCAGTCTCGCTGAATTTGACCGAACACTAAGGTCGCATATGAAGACCTACCTAGTGGCGATAAAAGCGGCAAAGTTTAATTACTTTTCCGCTCTTATTGCGTCATCAGAGAATCGTCCGGCCGTCCTGTTTAGGGTGACCCGCTCCCTGCTTCATCCGGGAGCGCGGGAGGACCCCCTGGAAGGCAGGGCTGAGGATTTCGGACAATATCTGTATGACAAAATTGCTCAGATCTGGGGGGAGTTGGACTCTGATTGGGTAGATTCGGGCAGGGTGACGAGGAATAGTCTTGAGAATGTTATCTGGGAAGAGTTTGACTCTGTGACCCCTGATGACGTGGACAGGATTCTGGGGAGACTTAGTGCGGCCACATGTTTACTGGACCCATGTCCCACCTGGTTAGTACTGGCTTCCCGGGAGGTTACACGAGGCTGGCTCCAGGGAATTATCAACGCTTCGCTGAGTGAGGGTTACTTCCCCACGGCCCTGAAAGAGGCAGTGGTGAGGCCTCTCCTCAAGAAGCCTTCCCTGGATTCGGCAGTATTAGCCAACTATCGTCCTGTCTCCAACCTTCGCTTTGTGGCGAAGGTTGTTGAGAGTGTGGTCGCATGACAGTTTCCACAGTACCTGGAGGAAACATCTTATCTAGATCCGTTCAAGTCGGGTTTCAGGCCCGGGCACAGCACGGAAACGGCATTGGTCGCGTTGGTTGATGATCTCTGGAGGGCTCGGGACAGAGGTTGCTCCTCTGTTCTGGCCCTGTTAGACCTCTCAGCGGCTTTTGATACCATCGACCATGGTATCATGCTGCACCAGTTGGAAGAGTTGGGGATGGGCGGCACCGTGCTACGGTGGTTCACCTCCTTTCTCTCTGACCGGTCGCAGTTTGTGTTGCCAGGGGGGCAGAGGTCGACTTCGAGGCCTCTCATATGTGGAGTGCCTCAGGGGTCAGTTCTCTCGCCCCTTCTGTTCAACATTTATGTGAAGCCGCTGGGTGAGATCATCCATGGCTTTGGGGTAAAGTACCACCAGTACGCTGATGACACCCAGCTGTACATCTCCACCCCTGGCCACCCCAACGATGCCCTTGAAGTGATGTCCCAGTGCCTGGAGGCTGTGCGGATCTGGATGGGGAAAAACCGGCTCAAACTCAACCCTTCCAAGACTGAGTGGCTGTGGTTCCCATCATCCCGATATAGTCAGATGACTCCATCTCTGACTATTGGGGGTGAGTCTTTGGCCCCCTCGGAGAGGATTCGCAATCTGGGAGTCCTTCTGGATACGCAGCTGTCCTTGGAGGAACATCTGGCGGCTGTGGCCAGGGGGACTTTTTGTCAGGTTCGCCTGATACGCCAGTTACGGCCCTTACTTGATCGGGATTCCCTGCACACAGTCACTCATGCCCTTGTCACCTCTCGCCTGGACTACTGCAACACTCTCTACATGGGGCTCCCCTTGAGGGGCACCCGGAGGCTCCAACTGCTCCAGAATGCGGCCGCATGGGTAGTTATGGGAGCTGCATGGCGCTCCCATACAACACCTCTCCTGCGTGAGCTGCACTGGCTCCCAGTGGTCTTCCGGGTGCGCTTCAAGGTGTTGGTTATCACCTTTAAAGTGCTCCATGACATAGGACCTTGATATCTTCGAGAGCGCCTGCTGCTACCAACGGCCTCCCATCGACCTGTGTGCTCCCACAGAGAGGGCCTCCTCAGGGTGCCATCAGCCAAACAATGTAGGCTGGTGACTCCCAGGGGGAGGGCCTTCTCTGTGGGGACACCCACCCTCTGGAACCAACTGCCCCCAGAGATAAGGAGAATCCAAGACCTCGGTGCCTTCCTCCGTGCCCTTAAAATTTTCTTTTTTCAGCAAGCTGGGCTGGCTTAACACTTTTAAATGTTTTTAACTGATTTGTCATTGTTTTTTAATTACGGGGTCAAATTTATATGTATCTTTTTAGTAGTATTTTAATGTTTGTAGTTTATGTTTTTATTTGGCTGTACACCACCCTGAGTCCTCAGGGAGAAGGGTGGAAAATAAATTTGATATAAAATAAAATAAATAAAAATAAATAAATACACACACACACACACACACACACACTATATGCTAATGATGTTCTATTTATCTCTGGACCTCATGCTTTAATTCTTACTTTTATGCATCTGATTAACACCTTTGGACAAATTCCAGGATACCCCATTATAACTGGGATATATAACTTGGTTGGGATTGATGCCTGTGAGTAAAGACTTGCCTATTTATATATTAAGTGATTATCATTTTCATATATCCATTCACCCCATGAACAGATGACAGATATTATTTCAGTCTGTAACCACCTCCATAAACAGAAACCAAATGAGTCACAGATCATGAAGATCTAGTAAGTAATATACAAGGCTCCCTTTGCTAACAATGTGAGAAGACACAGGCTGATCACCCTGTTTGACATTATTTTTAACTCATCTTCTGTCATTGTTTTAATAAAATTTAACAATGTCAGATAATTTCAATGTCAGTTTACCACTCACTGGATCATAAGTTGTTTCATAATAATAATAATAATAATAATAATAATAATAATAATAATAATAATAATAATAATAATAATAATAATAATAATAATAAAAAAATAAAAAAAATTCTTAGGGCTGGTGGCAGTACTTAGTCAAACCTAGTTGACCCAGAAAGGCAAACAGGGTTAAATGGAACACCCAAAACTTTAGGAGAAAATAGAAAATGAAAATAAATACTACCAAATTAGAATTAAAACAATGTAAAAGGACTTCCATACTACAGATTTACTATATTGGCAGGTTAATACATATACCAGGACTCAAGGGAGTTTTTATTTTATTGGTATGTCACTCTTCTAAAGGTGTACTGTACATAAGTGTTTTATATGAAGTAAAACAAGAAGCTATAAAGATTATGCAACAAAGGCAAATAGCTGTCCTGAAGATTCTTTAATGCTTCATCTCTGCACACCGATGATGCTGTTAAGTTTATACCAGTGGTGAAATCCAAAAGTTTTTACTACCGATTCTGTGGGCGTGGCTTGGTGGGTGTGGTGTGGCTTGGTGGGCGTGGCAGGGGAAAGATACTGCAAAATCTCCGTTCCCGCCCCACTCAAGCGGAAAGATACTGCAAAATCCCCATTCCCTCCCCACTCTGGGAACAGCCAGAAGTGGTATTTGCCGGTTCTCCTCAACTACTCAAAATTTCTGCTACCGGTTCTCCGAATAGCTCAAAATTTCTGTTACTGGTTCTCTAGAACCTGTCAGAACCTGATGAATTTCACTCCTGGTTTATACCTCCTCCTGCCTTCATTCTGGACCAGATTCATTCTCAAATTCATCTAGAGACTAGAATGAAACGGATTTAATAATGCATGTCATTTAAAAATATCTCAGCAGCTAAGACTACTTGAGCATTTCCTTATTTACAACATGAGTATAATTACACACCAAATAAAACTATTTTTTAAGAGATAATGTCAGTGCTGCAGTACAGCAGGCACAATCATCTGCATTAAAAAAATCATTCACAATCTCCTAGCTCCTTAGGTTTCTCTTGGACAACTTCCAAGACAATAGTCTAAAACAAGATGGATAGGCTGCATCTCTCCAAGCAACTCTTCCATATTTTCAGGCTGTAACAACTGACATTGAATCTAAATGAAAAGGAAGCTGCTAGGATTCTTAGACAGATGACATATGTAGACTACATTCAATTCAGCATCCAAGTCAGACTGGGAATGAGTAATAGGCAATTGAGGGCTACAAAGAGCTCAATATTATTCATCTGGGAAGCTGGTTCAATGAATCCCTCAACACTAAATGCTTCAGAGGGACATTGAGAACTTCTGTGCTGGATTTGAATGTATTTAAATTTGGAGATTTTTTTGTGGTGGGAGGAATCTCTCGGAAATATTACAAAAACACACACAGCAGAAGCAAAATAAAGAGACAAGTACCATTTCTTATCTGTAATGATTATATCATTTTACTATCATCCAACTTTTTTACTGCATGGAAATAATAATAAATTAATCCAACCGTGGTCTGTTGGAAAGTATGTCTATGACATCTAATTATGTATTTCACAGATTAGCATCAATGTATCTGTGGCAAAATCTCATTTAAGAATACTGCTCATCAACATTCTAAGTTTTATAAATTACTATTCAGTAAGCAGCCTAAATGAGGTTGCATGTCAAGGTTGCCATGGAAACTATTTCCACAGTAAAAAATATCAGACAAGCAATGATCCATTGAACAAGATAGTATTCTTCCATAACAAGAACTAGTAGCTATATTACTAGCTCTTAAGATTGCTCTTCCAATATTTCGTAATACTTCCTTACTGTTCCTCAGTTGAACACAAAAAACCCATCTATTTAGTGTCTAATATTGTCAAATTATAGTTTAAAGTTCATTTACAGAAACATGGTCTTAATATTAAGTCAGTAAAAAGCCTGCTTTGTTTTATATTCATTTTCTTAATTGGCAGAACTTGGTACTACTTAAAATTAAAAACACTTATGGGAAATACACTTTTATTCTAGTGGTGAGCATGGTCAATGTATTACTGAATTATCTCTTTATGGAAAAGCCATTGTGCAGATAAATATTATGAAATTATATTGGTTTTGTTGGCAAACAGAAATTGAAATAAAAATCACTACTGCCTCTTACCTATGTACTATAAAAGGATGTCACTTTTTTCAATTATACAGTGGTTTGCTTCATAACATATAGTAATTGTTTGTTTTGTTAGGACTAGTTTGCAATACCAGTGATTCTCAAAGGTTAGCATCTGGTTTTCCCTTCCGGGAAATTTAAACTAAGAAAATAGCAACACTAGCACTAGGTGGCACTGTTATCTATCAGGAAATTTTTCATAGGATTCTGCATCTGACTGACACTCCCAGAGTTGAGACAAATTGGAGTAAGGACATGCTTTCATTAAATGTAACAGAGCAGTAAAAACTGAACAAGAATTAGGGTGGATGGGAACATAGGAACTATTCTACCATCTTCTCCCTTGTAATAGGCTACTTTTTAAGGAAGTGGGGGAGGAAGTGATACACTATAGAGATGTTCAGTACACAGGTGAAATGAACAGTATTTGCCACTGCAATCTCAATGAATGAAGCTCACAGGGGCTACTGATCTTTCTATTCTGAGGTATTTTAAAATAGGAACGGTATAAAGCTACACTGATTTAACAGAAAATTTGACACCGAGAAACAGTAGATTTAAATTTATGTTGTACATAAATGTCTTGTAAGAGCCCTTGTGCAAGTATCAAATTCTAAGGAAATGTTAAACAAAGAACAGTTAGATTTCCAAGTCTTTGTAAACCTGGCTTTTATCCCAGTCTGGCTGCAGAGCCTCTGTTAATTTTTCTTTGGTATCTTGTTCGTTTCATCCAAATGTGTATGATCCTTTTTAAATTATCATATTGTCTTCACCATTTAAAGTGTAAGCTGCCCAGAGTAATTTGAAGTTGGGTACCCTCTAAATTTAATACGTAAGTAAATATCACAATAAGTCATTTTTGGCAGCATGTAATGTATACACGCACACCCACGCCATCAGATTAAAGGTAGTCCTCGTTTAGCAACCACAATTGGACTGCTCCTAATAGCTTTCCCATAAGCAAGGGAATTGGATCTGAGAATGGAAATGCTTGTAGGTAGATGTTTACATAATCATCTCCTTAATTTTAATCAACTAACCAATACACCAAAAAATGAGTGAGAAGAGACTACGTATTCATTTAGTAAAATTCCTGTTTTGATTATTTGTTTATGACTGAGAAAGGAGGAGCTAATACTGATGCCTTCCATGTTGGATTTAACTTTAAATATTATTGTGGAATTAGATATTTCCCAGGAATATTAACACTTTTTTGTAGAATTGACTTGATTCTCAGCATATAAATCTAGAAGTCCGCTTGATGAATTATTTGTGATAAATGATTGAGAGAATTAGTGAAGGATACAAACAGCAATTAAAAATTCTGAATTTGGGACATACCATTATTTGTTAATCTCAAGACTGGATGTTGGGAAGAATGGAAATAAAAGAAAATGAAGGTCGGGAAAAGAACTAAAGCAGGGCTGTCAAACTCCTGGCCTGTGGACCGGATGTGTCAAGCGCTGGCCACGCCCACGCCAGGTTTAGCGAACGGGGAAAAAGCCCAGATACGTTATGTGATGCCCCCGTGATGTGAGTTTGATACCCCTGAACTAGAGTGACAACACAATAACTGAAAAAAGGGAACATACAATTCCTGTATTTAACATGTACTAGGAAATAGATTAATTTGCCTCAGAGTGAAAGAAAAGTTGACATAAAGAGAACGTAGAAGGTAGGTGGAAAAGTGTGTGTAGTTATGCTAATGAGAACATGGAAAAGGATGGTGGATGAAAGACTGAGAGAAGCTATGGATGAGAAAAAATGAACGTAAACGAATAACTGGCAAAAAGATGAATGGCAGAGGGGTACTGTATAAGGTAGATAGAGAAGAAAAATATAATTGCAAAAGTGTAACCAAAGAGAACAAGCAATGGTTAGGATTAAAAGCCACAGAAAAAATGTAGAGTGATTTTGACAGTATAATTTTGGAAGCAAGTTAAAAGGGGTAAACACAGAGGCTCCACCAAAGTGGACAGAAGTTAAAAATAAAAGTGATGAAATGATCTGGGATGGAACTGAAATAAGGGAAGGCTAAAGGAGTAATTTATAGATTTGAATGGGAAAGACAGTGATATATGTCAATACATGTCAATGAGATGAATATTATAGATATAAAATTTAATGTCCAGCTCTGAAGAGGGCATTTTCCCTGAAATCAAGCCAATGTCATCAATTCACTTTCCCTGATAAATAGCAGAGTCATTCCTATAGTTCAGATTGCAGAAGAGTATGAAAGTTACTGGAACAATCTCAACTTCATTTTTTGTTCAGTGAAAACATTTCAATTCCCTTCCTCTCGCTCTTGCAGTGATGTTTGAACTATAGTTAAAAGATGGCGGCAGATGTTTTATAAAGAAAAAATGCATAAACCAAACAAAACTGTACAGCTACAAAAGCGTATGCAGTACATTGAGTGTATCAATTCAGCAGCCAAAATGCTTTATATTCTGAAGATGTATTTCACCAGCTGGAACTGGCGGAGGGTGGAGAATGACACTCAATACTACTCTGCTCATCTCTTTTACACAGCGCACTTACTAGTATTCATATCAAAGAGCATCAAGTACAAAATAAATGTGAAACATCAGAAAATAAAGTAAATGCATATAGAGCTCTTAATTAAATCATATGAAATACAAATCAATTTTCAAGAAAACCCCCACAATTCCCAAATAAAACACAATTGCTTGAGCGGCATGAATAGAATTTCACATCTGAACGTTCCTCCCCCTTTAGTATTTCTACCTCAGCCTTTCCCAAATTATACATTTTCCAAAACCCTGGATTTTAAAATTTATTTATTGCATTTGTATACTGCCAAGTCTGCCAGAGAAGACTTCTGGTTTATAGCAAAAATCCAGAAACGATCAAAATCTTGACTACTGATCATCAATAATAAAATGTCTATGGTATTAAATTGTTATATTAAAGCATAATCATATAATATTGTCATCATCATCCTTACTAACTGAAGAATTATATCGTTATCTTTCTGAATGTTGGTAGTAGCTAGAAATTTCCCAGAAATTCACAGCCAGTATGATCATTGCAAAAAATTCTAGATGTTGAAGTCCAAATGTCTAGAAGGCATCAAATTATAAAATGCTATTATATAGCAAAAAAAATGGGGTATCATGTGGAAACAGCCTTTAAACCAATATGGTGGATAGAGTCACACTCACAGTTTCCCCAATACTGAACTGTATCCATTCTAAACATAGCAATTACTTTACCTATCTGAGATATTAGTACAGGTAATCCTTCACTTACAACTATTCATTTAGTGACTCTTTAAAGTTACAACGGCACTGAAAAATATGATTTATGACCAGTTCTTGCACTTATAATGTCACAGCATCCCCACAGTCACTTGATCAAAGTTCTGGTGTTTGACAACTGACATATATTTATGTTGGTTGCACCATCCTAAGGTTATGTGATCATCATTTGTGATGACCTTCCCAGATGGCTTCCAACAAGCAACGTCAATGGGAGAAGCTGGATTCCAGAGATTTCCATGCTGGAAGAAGGTTTTATTAAAGTTTTGGAAGTATTATAAGCCCAATATTATGTTTGATAAAACCACATGGCTGTAACAAGGGGAAAAAAAAACGTGGCAATGGAGACAGATTCATACAGTAAAAGAAATCTATGTAGGTTTAGGTTACTTTTTAGATCTCTGCAGAGATACATATTTAGTTTTACCTACTTTTAAGCTATGCATGTTACTCCAAAAACATACATTGTGGTATTAGGAAAACAAGAGATTAGTTAAGAATCACCCAGTTACTGAAGCCAACACTGTCACATATCTGAATATAATTTTCCTCCCCAAATTAATGAACACAATCTGGAAACAATCCAGACCCACTCTAGCAAATATTCTGCTGTTTCTCTAAAGAACTTGTTACTGTGGGGTGTGGGGGGTTTGTTGTTTCCCTTTACCTTTCACACATGGTATATTTAATGTTTGACAATTGTCTCTCCATTAGGAAATGGATGCTTGCTGTAAAATATTTTTGCTGTAAAATATTAGATATCAGTAGTGGGCAACACCACTTTTCCAGACTGGATCAAGAATCTACTGCACCTCAGAATCATTATTCCAGGCCAAATTGACTGATTAGGTCATTGAGCTGCCACAATGTTCTGAAGCTTATACAACATGGCCAAGCATGATTCACAATATTCCAGAAACTGCTAGATCTGATCAAAGTTTAGACATTAAATAGATTTTAACTACATCACTGTTTTTAAATTTAGCCATAAATATTGGTTTTCAATCACAGTTCTTTTCCACATTTGGCAATTAGGAATCTTGATCAAGAAAAATGTACTTAGATATGCAACTAAAAAATCCTGATAAGATCTCCTAGTAATAGAGCAACATTATTTTTAAGAAGACTAAAATAAAATAATGAAATAAAATACATAAAACAAAAAACAAAATAACCCAAAAACAAAATAGACTTTTAGTAATTCTTTCTGTTGGCATATTTAGATTTCAGCATTAGATCTGGAATACAAAAGATCAAAATAGAAGTCATAGCATAAAAATGCATTCCTCAGTTTATGCCTAAGTGATGATGTTCAACGGTGTATCATTGTGTATTCCAGAGCTGTGATTTTGTGTAAGAGTTGTCTGGAGGCTATAAGGATATGTATGGGGTGAAACAAGCTGAGACAGATCCCTAGCTAATCTGTTAATCCAAAAACATTGGAACGTTGTTCTAGGAGGGGTCATACTCCTCCCAAAGAGTTCAATATGACATAGAAGTACTCATAGACTCGTAACTTCTTGAACATAAGATGGAGATTGGGGATAGGGGATAGGTAGCTTCAACTAATGTATCCCATTGGATACATTGCATGGCCCTATTTGGACAGGGAAACGTTGACAATAGTTATTCATATCTTCATTACAACATGCTGTAGTGGGACAGCCTTTGAAGATAGAATGTGGTTGGCAGCTTCATATTAAGGAAGCCAATTATAGTAAAGTTACACCCATCTTATGGTTGCTGCACTGTTTTTTTAATGTAAGGTTATATTGATTTTAATTGTCCTTTTTACTAGTATACTGTTCCAAATAGGTACTGCAAATAAATAAAAGTCCCAATGGAATTTAATCAGGTTTACTCCCAAGCAAAGCTAACCATTATTTCCTGAGAAATGGCTGCAGCTGATCTGAGAGCAGAATTATTTTCCCATAGCAAATCTTTAATGTATATGCACCTCCTCCTATATTTTAAGAAGGAAGGATCCCACTGTAAAATATCTCCAGAGGCCCACCGTTTTTAACAGGGATACATTATATTCCAACAAGTTCCTAATGGAAGAGGAAAATCTGTGGTCCTTTATATATTACCGTAGATTAAATTTTAAAGTAGTGATGTAGTTAAAATCTACAAATTTTAACAGCCTTAGCCAAGATGATTAATGCTAAAGATGTTGAGAGATATTTCTGGTGAGCTTTTTAAAGCTGTATGTTTCAGATGATAGTATGTTCCATCAGAACAGTAAATGTTAATTACTTTTTTTCAGAACTGATTCATTTGAATAGTTTTAGATTCTGTCTCTTCCCAAACTCTAACAGCAATCTTTCCCAAATAAAAGTTCTCCAGAACTTTTGAGGTTGGAATTTCAAGAATTCCTAACCATCACAGCCAATAGATGAAGAAGGCTAAAAAGACAAACTTTTAAGATGGCTATTGTTGGATGAAGTATGCATGGTATGAGAATCCAGGAAGCCAATTTTCCCCCCAGGAATTACGACTTTGTATAGAACAGGGGTCTCCAATGTTGGCAACTTTAAGCCTGGAGGACTTCAACTCCCAGAATTCCCCAGCCAGCAATTCTGGGAGTTGAAGTCCACCAGGCTTAAAGTTGCCAAAGTTGGAGACCCCTGGTCTAGACTCTATATTAATATATTGGAAATACAGGACAATAATTCCATATTTATTGGTTGTGGCAGGATAGACATATGGATAATAAATAAACAAATTAAGTTGTTAACTTTTTTAAAAAAAATCTGAGTTGTATTGTTACATATATGTACGTTGGTGTGGTATACACAAAAAAACTTTCTTTCGTTTTCATGGAGTTATTTTTGTTGTAGTGTTATTTTTGCATTTTAGAGTATTTCTTCCCTTTTCTCATTTAATTGTATTAAAAAAAAATTTTTTTTTAAAAAAAAATCAAATTTTGGTCACTGAATTCTTTTCTTTCTTGACATTTTTTATCCTGCTTCCTAAGTAATAAACACAACAGGGATAATAAATTTTATTGCATACTAGGATGAAGACACGTTTAAATTATTTTTGCACATACTTCAGTTTAAATTTGGTATCCCTTTTTTCTGTGTTTCCACAGCTTAATTGACTACTTTCTTTCCAGGTTACAAGCTTTGTGATAAATAATTATTGATGTATTTAAAACTCCAGCTTTGTAAAAATAAAAATAATAATAATAATTTCAGAATAATTCATATAGTGAAATTGGGCATTAGGCTTACCTTGAAGCTGTGGCATCGTCCAGACATGGGTTGCTTCAGTTGGATCTGCTGTTGGCTGAGTCATAGTTTTTTGACCACGCCCCTTGCTCCTCCCTTTCAGGCTCAGTTTCGGCGAAGAAGGGCCACAAGAAAGATCTCCAACAGGAACCATCACCGTTAGAGATAGGAACCGGTCCAACACGGCAACTGGAAAAGAAGCTCCTTGGACATTAGAAAAAGTCAGGTACAGGCCGTGAGATAGAGGGAGGGGCTGGACAATGCCACAGCTTCAATGAAAACCGGCATTCAAGGTAAGCCTAATGCCGGTTTTCCATTGATGGCTGTGGCATCGTCCAGACATGGGACATACCAAAGTTTTGGCAGTCCTGGGGGCGGGATACCGAAGGGCCTGGAGAGACCCTGGCTTGATGCACCTGTTGTAATACCCTCCTGCCAAAAGATGCTTCAGTCGAAGCAAAAACATCTAAATTATAATGGCGAATAAATGGTGAGGGAGTGGACCAGGTGGCCGCCCTGCAGACCTCCTCAAGAAAGGCTTGAGTTGCCCAGTCTGCTGAAGTAGTGCACTCCACGTGGAATGAGCAGTGATGCGGCTGGGAACGGGAAGCGCCTGGGCTTGATATGCCGAGGCAATGCCAGCTCTGATCCAGCAACCAATTGTCGCGGAGGAGACCTTATACCCTAAGGAATTTGATAAAAATGAAACAAATCAGGCCTCAGATTTTCTGAAAGGGGCAGTTCTTTTAATGTAGATTTTGAGAGCCCTCCACACATCTAAAGTGTGCCACCTCCGCTCTAAGCCATGAGAAGGCCTTGGACAAAAATTAGAAAGAACAACCTCCTGAGCCCTGTGAAAAAGGGAATTTACTTTAGGGATAAAGGAGGGGTCCAAATGTAAGACAACAGTGTCTGGTCTGAAAACACAGAGATCTTCTCTAACAGAAAGGGCTGCCAGCTCAGATATGCGTCGAGACGATGTTATGGCCACTAGGAAGGCTACTTTGAGTGAGGAAATGGAGATGGACAGTTTGGAGAGGCTCAAAGGGAACTCCAGTTAATGCCTTAAGTACTTTGGGCAAATCCTAAGTGGGATATCTATGAATTGAAGAAGGCCGTAAGAGACTGGCACCTCTCTTTTTTAATAACTGGGTGATGAGTAAGTGGCACCCTAGTGGCACCAGACAAGGCCGTAGATATGGCAGCCATGTGTCTCCTGAGGGTGCTATGGGCCAGGCTAGAGTCTAAGCAATCCTGCAGGAATTCAAGTATCTGGGGAGCGGAGGCTGAAAGAAGGTTAACCTGGTGGGATTTACACCACCTATAAAAGGTTAGCCAGGTGGCATTGTAGAGCCTGACAGTGGACCTATGTCTGCAGGTTTGCACAGTGTGGATAATCCTATCCGAATACTTGTCCCATTTTAGAAGGACCCTTTCAAGTGCCAGGCAGTCAGTTGGAGCCACTGAGGTTCCGGATGAATTAGGACTCCTTGGCGCAGGATGACCTGATCCGATGGAATCTTCCAAGGCTGTGATATGGAAAGACTGACTAGGTTCGCAAACCATGGGCGACTTGGCCAACGAGGAGCCACGAGGATAATTTCCGCCCTGTCAGTGATGACTTTCTGAATCAGGACCTGGATTAGGGGTAGTGGATGAAAGGCATAGTGAAGTCCTGGTGGCCATTTCAGTCAGGGAGTGTTAACCCCTCTGCTCCTGGTGTTGGGAACCAATCAAGGAAGTTGATTGTTCAGGTTCGTCGCAAATAGGTCTATGGTCGGAATCCCGAACCTGTTGCATATCTGTTGGAATAAGTCTGGATGGCTCTGTCACTCGGTGTTGTCCACCTGAGTCCTGCTGAGAAAACCCACTTGGGTGTTCTCTGTCCCTGCTATGTGGTCTGCCCGAATGGATAGGAGATGTTGCTTGGCCCACTTGCCAAGTCGAAGGAATTCCTCCATGAGTCACCTCGAACGAGTCTCCCCTTGACGACTGACATGAGCCTTTGCGGCAATCAGGACTTGCCTGTTTTGTACAGTCCTTTGAAAATGACTGAGGGCTAGGCGAATGGCTTTCAGCTTAGCCAATTGATAGGGTTGATCAGATCGTTTTCTGACCAACGGCCTCGCACTACCTGTGATTCGAGGTGGGCTCCCCAGCCTGACAGGCTGGCGTCTGTAGTGAGAATGAGTCTGTCGTGGTCCGCGAAGAGACATCCCTTGTCTAGAGAAGGTGATGTCCACCAATGTAGCAATCGCCTGACAGAGAGGGGAACTCTGACCGTGGTCATGGTATGAGCCTGGCACTTTCGTTAGAAGGGAAGCAAGAACCACTGTATCTGTTGAGTATGAAGGTGCGCCCAGGGAATGATCTGAACATGAGACCATCTTGCCCAGGAGTTTGGATGAAATGGCCAAGGGAACTGATGGGTTGTGAATTTGGGTCCCCAATTCCCGTATGTCGGACCTCCGTTCCAAGGACAGGTAGGCTGCTCCCTGGAATCGATGATGGATAATTCTAGTGACTGGAACCAACGTCCGAATTGTGAGGTCCAGATCTTTTAAGACTTGGTCGTAAGAATGAGCCTGAATTAGAATGTCGTCCAGGTATGCCTGGAGTCTGACTGGTTTCGACTATAGGTGAGCTGCCACGACCGTCAGGACCTTTGTGAAACATCTTGGGGCCGAGGCCAGTCCAAAGGACAGAGCCCTGTATTGCAGATGTTTGCCTGCATAGCTGAAGCGCAGGTATTTCCGATGTGCTGGCAGAATGGGAATGTGAAGATAAGCCTCCATGAGATCTATAGAAACTAGAAAATCATTGGGACGAATCCCTTGAAGGATAGAGGTTAGTGGGCACATTTTGAATTTGTGGTAGACTATGTATGAATTGAGGGACTTTAAATCTAGAATTGCTCTCCACCCACACACCCCGATTGCTTTGGAACCACGAACAGGATGGAGTAATAGCCCTGTTTCCACTGACCTTGAGGAACCTCCTTTATAGCGTGAATTTGAAGGAAGTGTTGAACAGCTTGTTTCATCAGCTGTCAACTGGTCTTGCTGTGTGAAGGAGGGCACTGAAGGAAGCGGTTGGGAGAGAAATTCTAGAGCAGGGGTTCTCAACCTGGGGGTCGCGACCCCTTTGGGGGTCGAACGGCCATTTCACAGGGGTCGCCAAAGCCCTCTCTCGCCCCCCCCACGCCTTCACTCACCCTCACCCTCTGCCTCTGTTGGATCGCCTGGTCACCGTTCGCTTACCCCGCCCACTCCCAATCTGTTGCTGCCTCCGGAGTCCCAGCTGGTGGCTAGAGGGAAAAAAAAACTTTAAATTCTTGCTGCGGGGCTTCAAAGAGCTAGCTGCAAAGAGGTAAATTCCTGGAGCAAATTTTTTTCCCCCTAGCTCTGCTGAAAAGCGAAATTGAAACTAAAGAAGGGTCTTTGTTGCAATGTGACAAAATGAGGTAGAGAGATTTCTTTTCCTTTTTCCTCACCAAAAAAGGTAAGTGCAAAACTGCAAACAATGGGAAATTTAGGGCAAGAGGAGGTTCAAGATTTTAAAACACAAAAGAAAAAAAGCTCTATTTAACTAGGGAATTGTAATAATTGAGATACTATTAATTGTATATTGTGTTGAAAGCAGAAATGGTTGTGGTTTGGAGGAATATATGGGGGAAATTATTCGGTTTATTATTAGTAGTATATATAATTAATTGATTTGTAAGAAATTGGATTGCATGGAAATAATTGGAATATTCATGTTCATATTGATTAATATACAAAAAAGATAGTTATATAACTAATTGATTTATATTAAAATGTTGAATTTGTATTAAATAACTGTATTACATAATTAACCAATGTGAGGATGGATATAAAAATAGATGACAATGCGAAGGGGTATAATATAGAATAGAAGGGAAAAATTGAATTTGATTAAGATTAGAGATGAGGATGAAGGGTAATATTGGTTTTTTTTAAAGAATAGATGAGGAATAAATATGGTAAAAAGGAAATATAGAAATTGTAAATTTAATTGAAATGACTAAATACTGTGTTGGAATATCCTTCTGGGTTCTGCTCCAAGTGGGGAAAAAGACACTGGAAACATGGAGACTGCTTGGAAAGATGGTTTAATGGTGGACAGGATCACATGGCTTGATGGGGCCCATTGTGTTAGTTTCTCTTGCTATTGTGTTGCAAATGTCCTTTGACAAAGGATTGACTTTCTGCCTCTGGCCCATTAACAAAGGGTGGGGGGCAGGAAGGTGGGAGCTGCTTTGTCTGTAAAATATGCTTCTCCATTTCTCATCCAGGGAAATATAATATTCTGCCTTTTTAATATTTTCCAAAATATTTCATTCTTCTAGGAAAGGGGTGGGTGCTAACCTCCTACAACTGTTTAAATTTGTGAACCGATACGTTGTATGTTTGTATGTGTGTTTGTATGTTTGCTATTTATTCCTATTTGTTCTCTTTTATTCTTTAAAGTTTAACAATTCATTCTTTATCTTAATATCTTAATATTTGTTTGGGGTTGGCTTTCTTCCCTTTCATCTTTTTTATTGTACAGCAATCTTTCTCCTCAAACCCACCTCTCTCTTTTCTTTCTTACTTACTTTCTCTCCCCCCCTTCTTCTTCTCCCTACTTCCTCTTTCTCCTTCTCCTCCTCTCTTCCTCCCTCTCTTACCTTCACTCCTCCTCTAATTTCCCTTCCCTTCCTTCATCCCTCTCTATTGCTGTATCCTTTTATGCATATGGACTACTCAGAGGGCTGAAAAAGTTATTTTTGATTGGTCCTCGCACTTTTGACCAGTCCTCGAACTTACGACTGTCCTCACAATTTATGTTTTTGCCCTATCTTATACCATGTTGAAGAGAAGCAGTTGTGAAATGAGTGACATGGTTGTTAAGAATGCTGCACAGGCATAAATGTGAGGATGGTCATAAGTGTGAGAACCAGTCAAAAGTGCGAGGACCTGTCAGAAATGACTTTTTTCAGCCCTCTGAGTAGTCTCTATACACATAGCCATGGCCATCCGGTCACATTACCAGCTAGCCACGCCCACCCAGTCACATAACCTCCAAGCCACGCCCACAAAATAAGCCACGCCCACAGAACCGGTAGTAAAAAAAATTTAGAACCCACCCCTGGTTGGGGGTCACCACAACATGAGGAACTGTATTAAAGAGTTGGGGCATTAGGAAGGTTGAGAACCACTGTTCTAGAGGAAGGCCGAATTTTACTACCGAGAGGACCCAAACATCCGGTGTTGAGCTTTTCCACCTGTCCGCAAATAGGGCCAGGCGGCCTCCAATTCGAGGAGTGGGCGGTGAGTCATTTACGACCGCGGGATTTGCGAGAGCCAGATCCGAGG
Organism: Arizona elegans; assembly: GCA_022577455.1. NCBI lineage: Eukaryota > Metazoa > Chordata > Lepidosauria > Squamata > Colubridae > Arizona > Arizona elegans. Next base: position 54,212,264 of record JAKOOJ010000003.1, read on the forward strand.
AAGGACTGCTTAGACTGTGGGTCTGGTCCTGTCCCAAAAGGACTGACGGTCCGATGGTCAGTTCGACCCCTGAAGGAAAACTTGAGGAGAGGGGCTTCCCTGGAAATAGGTACAAAAGGACTACCTCCTGTAGAATGGGGAGGACCTGCTGTCAGCACGTCTGGTAGTTAAAGGCAGAATTTTTCGCTTGTCACGTGTTTCAACGAGAAGCGGCTCAAGTGACTCACCGAACAGTTTCTCTGCTGAATATGGAGCTGCAGCCAAATGCAATTTTGCCTTAAGATCTGCTGGCCACTGGCGAAGCCAAAGCAGTCCGCGGGCTGACACTGTAGAAGCTAGACTCTAGATACATATTTGGTTGAATTTAAAGTGGCATCAGCTGAAAATTGAGTGGCAGCAATCATCTTATTGATATCCTGATGGAGACGAAACTCACTAGGGGGTACCCTGGCCTGCAACTGCTGGAGCCACAAAATAGTGGTTCTATTAAAAAAGGAGGCCGAGGAAGCCGCTTGAATTGCCCATGCTGCAGCTTGATGATTCTTTTTAAAGAGAATATCAAATTTCTTATCCTCCAGTCGTAGACCTTCAGAAGTATCCCCTGCCACATATGAAGAGGAAGAGGAAAGAGCTGCTACAGGACTGTCCACTGGAGGAATCTGCAATTGCTGGGCAAACCTAGGTGCTACAACATAATATTTTTTATCTGTAAAATGTGCTGATGATAGGGTTGCAGGGCTGGACCATTGCTTTTTAACAATATCTATGAAAAATTGTGATGTTGGAATAAAACACTGTTCAGCAGGGGGTTCAGAAAAAAGGCCCTATTGAGCTTCCTGCGCTTCCTTGAGGTAATCATCCTCTTTTAATGCAGCAATGATTCGGGCCTTATGCAATAAGGACTTAAATCTATTTGGGGGAAATAAACATGTAAAAGCAGGCGTGTCTGGAATCACTCCTTCATCATCTGATAAATCAGAATGACGCTCTTCATCAAAAACAAAACCTCACTTGCTCTGGAAGCTGCAGGAGAATGACAGCAAGTAAGGCTGGCTGAAGGAGAACTCTGATAGGGGCGGAGCGTTCTGAAATTATTGAACCAGCATGCCCTGTAAGGCTGCGGCCATGTGAGAGGCAATGGCTTAATCAATAAGGATTTTTAACCATTCTGGTAAATTTTTAAATGGATCTTCTGGGGTTCTTTCTTGCAGAAGCTGTTGTTGCAAAATTTCTCCCAGATTCAGGAGTTCCGGGAGTAATCAATTGGCATGCAAAGGGATTTTGAATTGTGCCTTGTTCTTCATGAAGAACTCCTTCCTCCCCTTCTGATGACCAAGCCTGGTTAACTGCAAGAATAGGGAGGGAAGGAGTGGTGGGAAGATCAGGAACCTCTTTTTCAGGCACATTTGCAACAGCTTTGGATATCTGCTTCTCTAAGGATTTGTGTCTCCTTTCCAAATCCTTCTCCTCCGCTTTAGAAATGTGTTTGCTTTTGCAAGTGGCTTTCTTTCCTGTGGCCTTGTTGGCTCCCTCCCCTTGGGAAGAACGATCCGCCATCTTGAATTTATACTCTGCGACCAAGATGTCGGCTGGAGAAGTAGTTGTTTCACTTTTGCCATGTGGAGGAATAAACGGCGGCAGCTTGTCGGAGAAGACCGATGTCAGCCAGCACAAACGTAAGCAGGAAGAATTCTGATGAAAAGTGACTGTCCAGGTGGCCCTAGAAGCAGTCACTATCTAGTGCCCATAGCCACGATTCCAAGAACCGATGGCTGGAAATATGCCATGGGGAGAGAGCAAGAAGTAACCTTGCAACTCTCCACTAGAAGAAACTCGTTGGTGGTATGAGGGAACGAGGAAAAAAACCTCCAAACCTCTCTGAAAAGCTTGTGGGTGGCAAAGCGGCAAAACTGTGCTGTTTAAATTGCCGCAGAGCTTCAAAGAGCCACCCTACAGCTGATCATTGGTATTTTAAAAATGCTGGTGGCAGCAGTGGCCGAAATAAGCGATCCTGGAGCTGCTGCCAGGAATCGCTGTTGAAATTGGTGGTACAGTGTTCTGAGTCCTGTGCACCAGTTTGTTGGTGGTATAGGGCTCCAATCTCACCCAAAAAGCAAAAACATGTGAAGGGAGCAGCCCAAAATGGCGGCCGCCAGAGCGAAGAAGAAGGCTGGTAGACTAGGACGCTCCAAAAAAGGCTGGGTAGACCGGTAGGCTCAGTAATTAAATAGCCTAGTAGACTGGTACCCTTGAAAAAGGAAAAGGAAAAAAAGGAAAAATTTAAAAGGTCAAAAAACTTAAGAGTAAATTAAAGGAATCTAGCAGACCTGGGCTGAGCGCTAGATCTGCAAGAGATGTTTCTCTCAGGCTGACTGAGTCTGAAAGGGAGGAGCAACGGCGTGGTAAAAAAACTATGACTCAGCCAACAGCAGATCCGACTGAAGCAACCCATGTCTGGACGATGCCACAGCCATCAATGGAAAAGCTGCAGAGATTTATGTTTTTTGAACAATAGCAAGCAACTTCATTACTAGGTTGCATGGCGTGATCTGGAGTGGCTGCCATTTTCCAAACAATTCAATGTGGCCACTTCAAAAATGGTGGCCACTTCCAGATTGTACCATGCTGCTCAGCAACAAAGCAGTCTGTTGCTTTCCCAATGCAGAAAACTGCAGTGCTACAGAGACCACATTAGGGAAGCAGAATGGATTGCTCTGTTCCTGGACTGCTTCTGAGACACAGCCATGTGGCCCAGGAACACTGAAGGATGGAATGTCCTTCTGCAACATGAGGTCCAGAGATCTTCAAAAGATAAGTGCTGGGTGATCCGGAGTGGGGAAGACAAATCCAAGGAACGTGGAGACTCAGGAGCAGGAAGCAAAGCATGGAGTATCTCAGAGAGTGGGGAATGCCCGGGCTGGGTTTCCCAGAGCCTTTCTCACTCCTGATGCTGTTTAATGACCACATCAGGGCAACAGGTGATGAGGGTCATTAAGTTAGGCTATCTCACTTAATGGGTGTCACAACATGTGTCAGTAATGAGCAAGTTCCATTATGATCATATATGGAAGACTACCTGTAGCGCATTTTGTTTAGTTGGCCATTGTTCTATCAACTTGGATGCCCTCTCACTTTTCCCCAGACTCTTGGTCTCTTCTTCTTCTAGCTGGTGAGCTCACAAAGGACAAAGGACAGCAGAAGTAGTTATTACTAAACCTGATCTATGTGACATCATACTCTGCATTATCAGATTTCATTCAATTTCTACTTCTTTACTCTGAGGTCATGCATTAGTTGCTGATCTTTTATCTGTATTGGCTATGCCTATTGATTCCAAGCCATCAGCAAAGTCAGGCAAAGGTTCATCATAACTCAAAGCCATTAAAAACAGTGAAAACGCATTTAGATTAGACACCGGCAAGATTTTAAAAACTCCTCTAGAACAGTACATTTTATCTACTTCAACACTTCGTGCATAGTTTCAAAATAAGGCTCATAAAAACAGCACCTTTTAGCTAGATTTTGAACAGTTTTATTTTTAAAAGCTGTATTTGAATGATGTACTGTATTTTATATATTTCCTTTTTTAGATATATTTAAGTTGCATTTTTCTGACTATATTATTGATATACCTAAAATTTAGCCTGAAAGATTGTTTTTCACTTAACACTTTAAAAGCCTTTTTCAAAAAGACTCAGACAAGAATCCCTCTAGCTCCATTATTTGAATGGAGAAAATGGGAGGAAAGCAAATAGCAAACTGGAAAATCTGTGGTTCAATTTTCTCCAATTTTCAAAGGTACTGTGTGGCATTCTCAATTTCTCCTACTGTGTGAGGGTGGGGTGTGAATGTATGTGTTTTTATGCTGGCGAAACATCATTTTCGTAAAAGGATATGTTTAATTTAAATACTATGGAAATGGCACCCAGACAAAGGATTATATAAATCTGAATAGGCAAAACTATTTTAAACAGCAGATCTGCCTGCCTGCCTACTTATCTGCACTTCTTGATTTTCTCCTTGACATTTAGTTTCTGTAGTCTTTTTTCAGCATTCGGAAACATATGGACTCTGAATGTACAGTGGGACAAAAAAGTTTCCAATTAATCTATCTCCATTTTCTACCTAATATAGAGCAAAACAACGTGCAACAAGATATCATTCCAAATTTATCATGAAATCTGCAGCATAGATCAAGTTTATATGTTTGAACAGTACCAAATACCTTTAAATGAATTGGTCTGAGAGTCAATTACACATTCACCAAACATATATTTGTAAAGCCATGATTATAATTCAAGAATTTGTGTACATATTCAATTTTTCTGTTGGAGTTAACAAAATAACTTCACAAATGCTACTTCTCATTAAGGCTTTCCATCAGTTTCAATTGCATCCACAGAACTGCGTAATATCAATATATTTCCTTGAAAATAAAATAGGGGATAAGACTTTTTAAATTCAAATTCTTATAGAGAGAGGCAAATGGATGTTTTAGCAGAACCCTTCATTTATTACAAGCTTCAAATATTTATTAATGCACAGAGGCCAGAAAAATGACTAGGTGCAGCTAAGTCTTCACTACAACAGAACCTTCCTGATATTCCATAACTAGAACATATACTCAAACTCTGTTAAAGGGTTCTAGAAATATATCTGAAGAAATGTTTTAAAATTTCAACCTCTAGTTTTTATTCTAGATAATTGTATAATCAGTCACGCAGTAGATAATAACTTTTATCTAGGACTAAAAACAAAAATAAAAAAGAAGTAAAGTTTAAACATCCCGGAAGACAAAAAAAACCCTTTCATGTTCTTGTCAAGTGAGCTATACAGATGTATCCATCAAGATAATTCAAATGAGTTTCTGAGAGAGAAACACAGAGATTTTCTGACGTCAGGCTGCCTTTTCAATCTGATCCATGCTAAGTAAGAATTCTGGAAATCCCAGGCCAACGTATACCAATGGTATGACGTTCAGATTGGCATGAGTGTACTGAATCTAATACTGGAACAGTTCCTGTAAAATATGGGATGCTTGTCAGCACAGCTCTGTTAGAGCTCCTGGGATGAATAGGAATTATGTGAAAGAACAAGTACCCAATATTCAGTCCAGTGCTGATTAGTGTATATTTTAAATATATAGCCAGTTAAAATTCTTTTGTTGTGAGCTGCTGTTTTGGAATTTCAAGCATGACAATGGAAACACAGGTCAGGATGAAATTTTAGCTCCAACGCTTAGTAAATACACTTAAGAAGACAGCTAATTTTTTGGGGGGCAATAATTAAGTACCACAAACTGCCAGATCCAATGACTAAGCTAAAAAAATATGTAAAAGCAGGTAGTCCTGCTTAGCAATCATTCATTCAGCAACTGTTAGAAGTCACAATGGAACTGAATGAGAAGACTTATGGCCAGTTCTTGAAGTTGATCATTGCAGCACCCCTGCAGTCATAGGATTGTACTCTGAGTGCTTGACAACTGGAATACAATTTCAACAGTCAGTGTCAATTCCTACAGACATGTGATTGCCATTTGTGAACCTTAGCGCCATCTTTCAACAAGCAACATCAATGGAAAAGATTGCACTTAATGATTTCAACTCAAACTGCTGTGGTAAGTCAGCGCAACAACACATTTTTTGCTACTATATCCAGCTCCAGGGTTCTGACAACTGCACACTTCCCCAATGGTCATATGATCGCATTTTGGCTGTGACTAAGTAACCACAATTCACACCATTCCCATCCACCCAGCAAAATACGTCCACAGGAACACATTGGTTCATTTAATGACTGCAGCATTTGTTTAATGGCCACCACATTCACCTGAGCACATTGTTTGCTTAATGACTGCTATAAAACAAGTCATAAAATTGGATTTGGTCACATGGTACCTTGATTTATAGCCACCATGACTTACAACAGAAATTCCAGGTTCCATTACGATTGTAAATTCGAGGATTACCCTTAGTGCATAAATCCACATCATAATCTATAAGTATATTTTCTCTAAAGTGCTTTAGACTGAAATCTTGCATGGCTACAAATAAGTAAGTAAATAAATATGGGGGGGGGGGGAAAGCTAACTTTGTAATTTGAAAAGCAAATGACTTAGCTGTATTATCAAGGCTTGAGAGAAGGGAGGAATTTGGAATAGAATGCAATGCAATTAGGTCACTTGTCAAATGAGGATAAGCAAATGAAAATGCTCAAACCTCTCACTTAATATGCTGCTTATTAAAAAGGAAAAAACCTGGTGTCTCACTGAATTTCTATTAGATTCCAAGAAACCATAGAGCAGCTGCCCATTATTTTGCAAAACGTGCACATCTAAACAAAATGTAGAATATCCTTAATATAAAAACATCAGATTATCATATTAATTGGTAGAACATTAAAAAAAAAACCAATGGAAATGCTTTGTTAATGTCTCAATTCTCCAGCTCCAAAGAAATCAGGAAACAGAGGGAGGAAAAGTCCTATGATCCTCTAAGCAGGGTGGATTTGATTTAAATCAAGTCGATTTAAATCACTAATAAAAAGGCTTGATTTAAATCAACTGGATTTAAATCGTAATTTTTAAAGAGCAACTGTCATCTCTGTTCCACAGCGGCTCCTCCTGACTCGCTGTTGACTCACCCATTCACTTTAATGGGACAGTTGGTGATGCGGCAGTGACACAAGATGAGGGACATGGCAGGCAGCAGGAGAGTGGATGCCTGCTAATAGGTGCTGCCATGATGGATCTGAAATGACAGAACTCATTCTTGCTGGTAGTTAGAATCTTTAATATCATTATTTTCAAACAAAATGAAGGTTTTCTATTTAGCTTGCAGAGCTTGGATTCATTGAATGAGTTTACCAAAAATGTAAATATTGCAGAATATACAGCCTCATGCTACATAATTAAGCTCCATTTCATGCTGAATAAACTAAATTATTAATGTATCTTAAATAGAAAACTATCTTTGGATAGATTTTTACTCCAAAAGCATTTTATTAAAATAAATTTGATAAAAATAAAAAAAATCCGATTTAATTTTTTTTTTAAATCCATTTTTTTTTTAAAAAAAATTGATTTTTATCTACCCTGCCTCTTAGAAAAGCTTCTCATGAACGGCAAGTGACTTTACATGACCTAGGAAACTGCAGAAATGAAAGTGATGGACTGAGATTGGAAAAACAAAATCCAGTAATAACTAACTTGGTAGTGTTTTGAGCCACAGTACAAAAGCTTGTTCCACAGGGATGCATTGGGAGATTTTTACAGTTTTCTCAGCAGCGCCAACCTGATTCATTCCTATCCTTTGTGAGCTTTCTTTTTGCTTGCTTCTCCCTTGCTCACCAATTTTGGTTCTGCTCAATTGCCAGAGCTAATGTGCTGATGGACCCCCCTCCTCCTACCATTTCTCTTCCAATGTGACAATGACATTACTTTTCTAAGTCCACTTGTTGCATGAAGGAATTATTTGGAGAAGACAACATAAAATGAAGGAGTTAATCTTTTCTTCCCTCCCAAGAATTTGGCATTTTTCAGCAGTGTTGGTTACAAAAATTACTTCAGATACTACATAGAAGATCACAATTATACAGATTTTTCTAAATACTATTTATCTAATATATCAGCAATTGAAGTAGACCAAGCTAAGAAAGGATTCTTTAAAATCCATATGATGCTATTTACTGTTGTAGGGTACAGTATATGCTTAACTTATGACCATCATGGAATCTGAAATTTCCATCATAAATCATGATGGTCATAACCTAAGGCACCCACATGCCTGGACCCAATGTTACAATCTTTTCTATGGTGGTCATTAAGTGAATAACAGTCATTAAGGAAATCAATGTATTCCAATCATAAATTGAGGAATACCTGTAACAAAATCTTATACAGCCTTCCTGTATATCACATCCCTCAAAGTAATAGTTATAGTTGATTGGTTTTGAACAATAGATCTATTTATGAAGCAAATCAGGAAGACCCTAAGATGCTGAGAGACAATCAAAGTCACTTCAAAAATCCAACTACTGAATGTTATCACTTCACTTATCTCTATTCATTAATCTTAAAATATACAATTGGCAATAAAAGATACTTCATGATTGAAATACTATTTGATCAGATAGTCCAATAGTTTAAAACTTACTTGTCTGTCTTGAATCATTTTGGTGGCTCATAAGTATGAAACAACTTGTATCTGAAAGTATTCTCAAAGACAATTATTAAAGGAATGGCTGCCTCGTTCCTTCTAGAATATCTTTGGTGGAATTTGGGTTATGGATTGCTTGTGCATAAAATGGGCGCTGGTCTTACCTGATATGCCCTTTCTCTATCGGGCAGTCACGGCAGTCAGGCATGGGTGAGACATCGTCTGTTATCCAATAGGACCGAGTCTACTGGATTGTTTAAGCCCTGCGTCTTCCTGCTTGACTCCAGTTTTGAGGCGAAGGTATCCAGCAGACTGAATGTCTATAGAGATACAAGAAGAGAAATAAAAGCCACCCACCCTGACTGGACCCAAAAACAACCAGGGTGGGGCTGACTGCTGTGACTGCCCGATAGGGAAAGGGCATATCAGGTAAGACCAATGCCATTCCTATTGGCTGTTACGGCAGTCAGGCATGGGACATACCAAAGCTAAATGTCCTACAGGGAGGGAACAGGTCGGACCCGTTGCAGAACCCTCCTACCGAAGGCAGCGTCTGCTGATGCGTAAGTATCCAACCGGTAATGCCGGATGAAAGGAGTCACCGAGGTCCAAGTGGCAGCACGGCAAACTTCCTCCAATGGTGCCTGGGTAGATCAGGCTGCTGACGTGGCAGCACGCCTGGTGGAGTGAGCCGTGATGTGACGGGGAACAGGTAAGGAGTGGGTCTCATGGGCGGTAGAGATGGTGCCCGAAGCCACCATCCGACAGTGGTGGCCATGATCCTGGCACCCATGGAAGAAGGCTGGAACAAGACAAAGAGGGCCTCGGTTCTCCGGAAGGAAGAAGTGCGGGCTATATAGATTTTGAGAGCCCTGCTGACATCCAAAGTATGCCAGACCTTCTCCAGCCGATGGCGAGGAGAGGGACTAAAGTTGGGTAGCACGAGCTCCTGAGACCTGTGAAAGGTGGAGTTGACCTTCGGAATGAAGGTGGGGTCCAGGTGGAGCACCACCCTGTCTGTGTGGAAAATGCAGAGATCCGAACGTACGGACAGGGAGGTGAGTTCCGAAATATGGTGGGTGGAAGTGATAGCCACTAGAAACGATACTTTGAAGGAAAGAAATTTCAGGTTAACCTCCCGTAGAGGTTCAAACGGAGGCTTGGTGAGAGCCGTCAGCACCTTATTGAGATCCCACGTTGGGAACCGGTGGACTGGAAGTTGCAGGTTGGTAGCGCCTCTCAAGAAGGACCGAATGAGGGGGTCCTTGGAAATTGGGTTGGAAGAGCCGCATGTCAGAATGGAAGAGAGCTGCCACCTGACGGCGAAGGGTGTTGGGCGCCAGGCCCGAAGAGAAGCCCTCCTGCAGGAAGTCTAAGAGTTGTACAACTGAGACTACTGTGCCCTCTATCTTGTGCCTGTTGCACAACCTGGAGAAGGCTTTCCATGTAGAATTGTAAATGCGGATGGTAGACGCTCTGCGAGCAGCTTGAATTGTGGTAATAACATCCGGGGAGACGAGGGCCCTGATCAGGAGGAACCGCTCAATCTCCAGGCGGTCAGTTGGTAGGATTGAGGATCCGGATGGAGCAGAGTACCTTGCCGCAATGAAATCCGGTCATCGGGAATCCTCCAGAGAGGAGCTACCGAAAGAGACACCAAGTCCGCAAACCACGGGCGGCGTGGCCAGTGGGGTGCTAGGAGGATAAGCTCCACATGTTCTTGTAGGAGCTTGCGAACGACCTTGGAAATCAGTGGAAGGAGAGGGAAGGCGTAAAGGAGGAGCCACGGGCTGCGTAAAGCGTCCACTGTTTCCGCCCCTGGAAATGGGAACCGGGTGAAAAAGCAAGGAAGCAGATGATTGCTGCTTGAAGCAAAGAGGTCCACTTGGGGTGTTCCGAACCGGGTTGTCAGCTGGTTGAAGAGGAGAGGAGGGAGGCTCCATTCCGCCTGATCGATTGGAGCATGGCTGAGGGAATTGGCGCTGATGTTCGCCATCCCGGCAATGTAGTCCGCCTGAAGAGATGTTAAATACGCTTCCGCCCACAACCTGAGACGGAGCTTTTAAACAGTCCCCCCCAGTCTGTTTATGTAGGCTTTGGCTGAAATGTTGTCCGTTAGGATCAGGATATCCCGGCCGAGGATGTGTCGTTCGAAGCTCAGGAGAGCGAGGTAGATGGCTTGTAGCTCTAGAATGTTGATATTGAGGGTTTGCTCTTGCAGGGACCAGTGGCCCTGGGCCATGTGAGACCTGAGATGGGCCCCCCAACCAAACAGACTGGCGTCTGTCGTGATGACTATCCGATGGGGTTCCAGGAACTTGCAATCCTTGGACACCGCCTCTGAGGTCCACCAGAGAAGAGAGTCAACAACGACCGGGGGCAGAGGAATCTGAGAGGTCGCTGTGTTCGTGAGAGCTCATTGAAAGGGCAGCAGAAGCCACTGCAGTTCCCTGCTGTAGAGACGAGACCAAGGCACGATGCCGTAAGCGGACACCATTTTCCCTAGTACGGTAGAGAGGCCTAGGACAGAGGCTGAACGTTGCCACCCGTAACGGGCAGCGAGGTCGGTAAGGGTAGATTGGCACTCCTGCGACAAGGAAACTTCCGCTTTGATCGTGTCTATGACCGTCCCCAGGTGTTGGAGATGGGTAGACAGGGCCAAATGGCTTCTGGACCAATTAATGGAGAAGCCGTGGCTCTGCAATATCTGAATGGTGGTATTAAGATCACTAAGGGCCTGGGCCTGAGAGCGTGACAGGATGATTATATCCAGGTAAAACAGGGTTCTAATAGGAATGGAACAAATTTGGCCAATTAGAGAGGCCATTACTTTAGTAAAGGCCCTGGGGGCTGAGAAAGGCCAAAGGGAAGGGCCTTATATTGGAAATGCCTACCATTGTAGCAAAAGTGGAGATACTTACAATGGTCCGGGAGAATTGGGATGTGTAGGTAAGCCTCCGTCAAATGAATGGAGGAGATGAAGTCCCCTTGCCTAATGCATAGCAGTATAGTTTGGAGGGACTGCCCTTGTCACCTCACGGTTAGATTATTGTAACACCTCTACATGGGGCTACCCTTGAAAAGTGTTTGGAGACTACAGTTGGTCCAGAACGCAGGCGCGCGAACTGTCATGGGTGCACCTAGGTACACCCACATTACACCAATTCTTTGCGAGCTGCACTGGCTCCCTATTGGTCTCCGATCACAATTCAAGGTGTTGTTTATTACCTTTAAAGCCCTACATGGCTTAGGGCCAGGTTATCTTCGAGACCGCCTTCTGCCGCATAGCTCCCAGCGACCGGTAAGATCCCACAGAATTGGTCTCCTCCGGGTCCCATCAGCTAAACAATGTTGGCTGGCAGGCCCGCGGGGGAGGGCCTTCTCTGTGGCTGCCCTAGCTCTCCGGAACAAGTTACCTCCTGAGGTCCAGACCATCCCCACCCTATTGGCCTTCCGAAAAGCGTTGAAGACCTGGCTTTTCCGGCAGGCCTGGGGCCGTTGATCTCGCTCTTGTGATCTGGTGAGATCCGGCCATGAATGGCGTGAATGAGTTTTTAATTTTTAGATGTTTTTTATGATGATTTTTTAAAATGTATTGTGAGCCGCCCTGAGTCTTCGGAGAAGGGCGGCATATAAATTGAATTAATTAAATTAAATTTTGAACTGGCGGTAAATAATTTGCCGGTTCAAAGATTTTAGATAATGAATAGCCCTCCAGCCCCCCGAAGCTTTCTGGACTAGGAAAAGACGGGAATAAATTCCCTCGCCATGTTGATCACAAGGGACAGGTTGAATGGCCTTAATATCTAATAGGTGTTGAAAGGCCAAGTCAACCCATGCCCTCTTGGCACGGTCCAGGGAAATGGGGCAGCGCAGAAAGAGCTTCGGGGGGTAGGAGTGAAATTCGAGCGAAGGCCGAATCGGATAGTGTTTTTGACCCAGGAATCAGAGACAGTTACATCCCACTGATCAGCGAAAAAAGCCTATTGTCCACCTATTAAATTATCAGAGGGGAGACTATCGAGACCTCCGGAATGGACGGCCCCTCCCACCCCGAAAGGATCTCTTGTTGCTAAATTGGGAACCCTGCCTAATCTGGGAATCCTGCTGATGTGACCCTCTGGAAGGGAAGGAGCACTGTGAGCATTGTTGAAAGAAGGATCCGTCTGAGCCACTAAAGGAAGAGGGTCGAAAGAAAGTGTGAGGGAGGGTCTCTGAACGACGAGAAAGAGAAGGTAAAATCTTGGAGAATGAGAAGGAATCCGTTCCTGCAGTTGCCTCAGCCAGAGGATTGTGGCCCTATTGACGAACGAGGCTGCCGAGGAAGCCTGCTCTGACCAGGCAGAGGCCTGATAAGGGTTCTTTCAGCTTTCTTCTCTTCCAGGTGCAAGTATTCCTCAGGAGGACCTGTGAGCGGAGATGAGGACGAAAGAGCAACAACTGGGGAGTCCACAGAGGGAACCTGCAACAGATGAGAGAAATCAGGAGCCATATTATAGAATCGTTTGTCCAGATTATTAGGGACAGGGCCTGAACTTGGAAAGGACCACTGTCTCTGAATAACATCAGAGAACAATTTGGGGGCAGGGATCACCTCCCTCTGGACTGCGGGTTCCTGAAACAAGGAAGTAGTTGGATCCATCTTAGTTGTAAGATGATCATGCTTCAAGGGGTTCCCCCCCCCAAGCACGTAGTAGTTTGCGCCTTGAAGAGCAGGGAACAAAACATTTGGGGACAGAATAGCCCAACAAATGAAGGCTGATCAGGTTCCAGCCCTTCATCATCTGAGAGGTCTTGATCCAGAATGTGTCTCCCTCTGAAAGGGAGTCCTGACTGGCAGAATCAGCAAGGTCGCGGGCCTCCCTGGACTCCTCTACGTCCTCATGTTGAGATGGCATCCTAGATTGGTCCTGTGGGCTGTTTTGTACAGAAACCGCAGAAGGAGGCTGTTGTTGGAGACCTTGGGATATGTCCTGGCGTATAGCCTCAGAAATGAGGTCAACCAATGCTGGTGGGATTTCAGGGAATGGCTGAAGGCCCTGAGTAGGGACCTGAACCACAGGAACAGGGGAATTCTCCTACCTAGGGCAATCGGTTAGAGGAACCTCAGGCACCGAAGGAAAAACAGACACTGCGTCAGTAGCGTAAGAAACTTCCCCTTGCAGAGATCTATCTGTAGACAAGGCCGGAGTAGAAGGCAGTTGGGTAGGTAGAGCGGTAGAGCTACCCATTGTGGCAGGGGAAGGGTCCACGGAGACCTCTGGGAGGGTAGGGCTGGGATCGTGCAGTCGCCAGTTGGGCCTTGTGGAAGGCTTTTTCTATTGCCTCATGGTGTCTTTCCTCCTCCCTGGAGGGCCTGGAAGCTGTGGAACGGGCGGAGCTAGCGTTCCCAACTGCCCTGGATTTGGCCTGTCGACCCCTAGAGGAGCCTTCAGGGTTGTCCTCACGAACTCGCTTCCCTCTATCCTGCACCTGGCGGGAAGACCGCGATCTCTTGGCGTCTGCCATCTTGAATTGCAAGCAAAACGCCTCACTGTCTTCCGGGCACCACCGCTATACCCCACCTTATTCTTTCAGCCAACCGTTAGGGTCCCCCAATACTTGTGGCTACCTGCACTGAAGTCCACTTTGAGCAGTCGGCCCGGGTAGAAATCTCTAGCCATCCGGCTTAAGCGCGATGTGATGTAGGCACGGAATGGAGCTGAGAAACGGCAGCTCCAGTTGCTGAGAAATGGCAGGAATCCGGGGCAAGCGCGGAGAAGCGTTGCGCCACCAGCTGCAGAGCGAAGGCTCTTTGTTGCAACAATACCTCCGCCATTGCTGAGAAGTGGCAGGAATCTCAGGCAAGCGCGGCAGAGCAAGCTCGTGCGCGCATTCAAACGGATCTGCCAACCGGCAGTCCGGTGCCGCTTGTAGCGGCCTTCAGCAGAGCCTGGCAAGTGCCGTTCACGCTGGGATATGCCAAAATCCAATCCGAATCCGATTCAGAGTCAAATAACCAAACAATCCAGAAATTGAGCAAGAGCACTAGAGACACGTCTGTCCTGGACAGACTGAGTCGAAAAACTGGAGTCAAACAGGAAGAGGCACGGCTTAAACAATCCAGTAGACTCGGTCCTATTGGATAACAGACGATGTCTCACCCATGCCTGCCGTGACAGCCAATAGGAAAATGCTGGATTCAATACAAATTACATTTTTAAAAATTGTAAACTGGAATCCTCTCTCCACAGTTCTTTTACTGTAATGCAAGCACAATTACAAAAATTTGCTTTTTTAAACAAAAAAATCTCAGTATTTATGAATGAAAGAAATGTAGCTAGTGAAGAAGTTCAGTTTCCAGTAAAATTAAATATCATTATTTTGTACTGTAGCCTGGAAATCAAAAGTGTGAATGCTGACAAATGACTCTGCTTAGCCAGACGGTTCCATAGATGTACAGGTAGTCATTGTTTAAACTCAAAGGCATTCTATTATGACTGAATTCATTAAAATCCTCTCAAAGGTTTTTGTTCTAAATGTACCAATGTACTACTACTAGAAAATTCAATATGAAGGAACAGCACCATTAAATTTAAGCTTATACTAGTAAGGCATATTTAATTAACACTCCTCACATTTTTTCTGGATGCAATTTTCATCAATATACTAGCCCTAAATCCAGTTTTAGAAATGTTTATTTCTGCTATTAGTTAAGAAACCACTAATTGCTGTTTCATGTTTCTGTTAGCTCAAACAAATTGATAATTATTAGTCAAACGTAGTCTTTTTTAAATCTGTCTTAATTTTAATTGTTTAATATTATCTTTTTATCACTTTGTAACTGCCCAGAGTTGCTACAACAAGATGGGTTCCATATAAATTTAATAAACAAACAAGCAAGTTAAACAAATAAAATAATTTGCATCTGTGTTCCAATGAAACATCTTTACATGATTATTACACTCTTTTGGTAATGCATCTTAAACGGTAGCAAAAATAAATCCGTCTATAAAAACCTATCTGGCTCATATCTGCTGCAGTGAGCCCAAGCTGTGAGGATGGTTTCCAAAATTCAGATGACAAGGAAGTTGGTATTGCAGGTCAAATCTTATAGCTCTTTTCACCCCCACCCCCCACTCTTTGGAATGCACTTTGGATGATTAACAAGGAAATTAATGTTTGAATCTATATGCCTTGGGGTGGGGGAAGGGATTACACATAAATAAACAGGCACATTATAGAGGATGCACATGGAAAGGAATGTGATACTGCTGGCTCTTTGCTTAGTGTGTTTGTGGATGGAAGTGATGAGCTCCTCAGAAGGCAAAAAGCATTAACTAGTAATTTGTTCAGGTCTGATTAATTTCATGCACCAGCACAATTAACTGCAAGTCATCCTGGTCCAGTGACTGCAAGAACATCTCAAGCTATGTTACCCCCACCTTTATGTCAGAATGAGATTCGTATGGAATATTTTAATTTATCCAAAACATTCCACTTTCATCTATCCAACATTCTAATAGTCTGCTGGATTCTCTGGGTAGTCTTTGACAAATTTGGGACCAGCATGCATTTTCTAAGGAAAAATTTCCTCATGGTCTCTTCTCATACATACAGTATTACTCTTGTTCTGTGTTTCCCCTATGACCGTGATGGCGAACCTATGGCACGTGTGCCCAAGGTGGCATGCAGAGCCATCTTTCTGGGCACATGAGCTGTCGCCCAACTCACCTGAAACTGCGCATGCACGCCCCTGCTGGCATTCAGGCCTCCGATGCACATGCATGCAATTCAGGGGACCCAGCTGGTCTTCGGAGCTCTCCTGTGCATACATGCGCACGCACATGAGTAATTGTGTGCAGTGTGTGCATGCATAGATGCCGTTTGCGCATGTGCATTGCACGTGTGAAAACTGTGCACATGCACAGATGGTGAAACTGCACAAGCAGCGCACTGAGGGAGGTGTGCAAAACTATGCACATGCGCAGATGGTGTGGTTGCGCGCACAGGGGAGGAGCTGCACATTAGTGTAGATAGCATGCGCCCACACAAAGCGAGTACCTGTTCAGCACTCAGTGAGTAAAAGGTTAGCCACCACTGCCCTATGGTAAACAGATGAACACTGACATGCAAGAATGACATGCAAATCCTTTGCCTTTATTCCATTTTGGGGTCACTCCTCAAAGCACTGCCTCTCTTATTCTTGGGTGATTTTTGTAGGATGGTTACCCCTAAGAAGAATAATTAATGATTGTGTGCATTTTCTCCATTTGTAGACTGTCTGACTATGTTTGGTTAGTGGGCAAAACACTTAGCAATGATTTTGTAGACTTTACTAGCTTCATGAACTTCAACAACTCTTTTTCTGAGGTCTGTGAAGACCTGATTGAGGCGTGATTCATGAAAATGCTCTGATGTAAAGCATATTCTGATGGTGGGAACAGCAATGGATCCAAGCTTAATACAGTTATTAAATATTAAATGAATATATGATACAGTTAAGTTTGTATTAATTTAGTATGTCAATTTTTGCTTTTGTTTACTTATGGAATTATAATGCTAAAAACAATCAATGTGCTATTACTATTTTTTCATTTTTTTATAATATTCTCTGCATTTTTTTTAATAAACTTCAATAAAATTAAATATGTATACAGACCCATACACAGATCGTTCTCATTTAGTGACTGCCTTGTTTAGTGAACTTTCGCAGTTACAACAGTCATGAAAAAGTAACTTTACAATCAATCCTCACATTTATTGCCTTCACAGGACTGCAAAGCAAAGCAAAGCTAAAGTAAATCATAAGGGCAGGAGCAAGTTCACTTAATGCCCATTTTGTTTAAAGACTGAATTGCTGGTCCCAACTGTGGTTGTTAAACAAGGACTACTTGTATAGTATTGTACAAAGGTACAATAACAATGCAAAATATCCTTTGTTGAGGGTTTGGAAAAAATATCAATATAAGTTAAATTATAAGATACCTGTATGGCCAAATCCTAGACATGCAATAGAAAATATAAGTATAGAACAAAAACAGGAGGTGATTACCTATAAAGAGCTTCTTATTATGGAAAGGGGGGTAATGTATTTGAAATCTTTAGATACACTGAGAGAAGAAGGTATAATTTATACATGGTTTCAGTACGGTCAACTTCAAGCTAGATGGAAGGAAGATCAAAAAACTGGCTTTGTGCAAAATGAGGAGAATTTGGTAAAACAAATTAGAGATCAAAAACAAATGCATATTAAAAGGTTGTATAATGCTTTATTGGAAATAGATTCTGAGACGGAATTGGTTAAAGACTGTATGATTAAATGGGCACAAAATTTTCAAGAGCCAGTAATGATGGAGACTTGGGAAAAGATTTGGATTAGAAATGTGAAATTTACACAAGCACAAAATTTAAGAGAAAATTTTTATAAAATGTTCTATAGATGGCACTTAGACCCCAAAAAATTATCATGTATGTATCCTAATGTGCAAGCTAAATGTTGGAGA
The DNA here is from genome assembly GCA_022577455.1 of Arizona elegans. Taxonomy (NCBI): domain Eukaryota; kingdom Metazoa; phylum Chordata; class Lepidosauria; order Squamata; family Colubridae; genus Arizona; species Arizona elegans. The sequence goes on from JAKOOJ010000003.1 coordinate 54,229,905, forward strand.
TGTGACTGTGATGATGCAACTTATTATCATATATGGTGGACTTGTAGAAAAATCAAAGCATTTTGGATAAAGATTCGGTGGGTGATGCAGAATATTCTTAAAAAGAAACTGAAATTTACTCCACAGTTGTTCTTACTGGGTATAACTACGGACTGTACAGTTGTAGAGACTAAATTGATTTTGAACTTGATAACAGCAGCAAGATTGTTGGTAGCACAACACTGGAAGAAGGACTTTTTGCCTACTATTGATGATTGGATATTGAAAGTAACTAATTTAGCTGAAATGGCTAAAATTTCAGCATATCTGAAGGATCACACACAAGAAAGGTATATACAGGACTGGAGAAGATGGATTGATTATATACAAAATAAGTATCAGACCAAAAAATATCAAATAGCTTATGAATGATTTCTTTTATTTGTATAAGTGCTATATAAGTGATATTAGAAGTATTATGTTTAAGAAATAGGATTTTATATATGGGGGGTTAAGAATTTTTTTTTTAGGGGATGTTAGTTTGATGATTGGTTATGCAATTTAGTTTATTGTTAAAGGTCAATAGAAATACCTTGTGTTCTGCTCTGGGAAGTCGGGGAGGGGGAGGGGGGTTGGGAGGGAGGGTTGTGGGGAAATTGTGTTTGTTTTAAAACTTTTTCAATTAAAAAAAAAACAATGCAAAATATCAAAGTTTTTGGTACAGCACCCATCTTTTGCATAAAGTGAAGAATGCATAAAACAATAAAGAATCCGGAGTTGAACTCCCCATACCAGTAATTTTGAAGGTAAATAATTTAAACTGGAAAAACGGTAAGGCTTAATTCTGATGATAATGCCTTTCCACCCCCAGTACTTGAGCTGTTTGTATAGATTCACTTAATTCTTAGAACACCATTAACAGAAACTAATACTTTGTGTTTTGAGGGACAAGACTGTCCAACAAGAAAGGAGCAAGACAGATTACAAGAGGGAGTTTTTGCCAACTTGGGTGCTGTCCATCTTTGAAGCCATTCTACAGAGGAAACATTAAAAAAACAAAACCCTAGCATTCTCGCTAGTGGGTATTCTCATTCTTTTTTAATGTGGTACAGAAAAAGGAGACATTTAAGAAATAATACTAGTGGAATAAAAAGTAAAATACCAACATAAAAATACAATACTGTAATGATTATACAGTCAGGAAAGCATGAACATACATTGGTAGTAGCTAAAATAAATTAAACCTAAATAGATAGATCTACTTAACGGCCCATCTATATCAATACAAAATTAATTTAATCCTTAAACTGATACATAAGGAAACAGTATGGCAGCATCCAATTAGTCTTCAAGGAAAGATTAACTGGATCCTAGCATACTAAAGAAACGCTGAGGATATAATCTGTGTATAATTTTTGTAACATAAGTAAAAGCAGAGGTAGATTAATTTTCTTCCCAAATCCAAAAATGGAGGAAGGGAATATTCAAGCAGGTATTACATATCCAATTAACTTTATACGAACATTGAGAAAAATTCTAGAATTTATCATTAAGCATTTATCTTCTGAAGCAGAGGGGAATACAATGTAACAGCATACAGGTAGTCCTTGATTTACATCTTTTCTTTTAACAACAGTTCAAAGATGATGGTCTCAGAAAAAGCAACCTATGACCGGGTCCTCGAAGTTATAATTGGGTCTGATCACATAACAAAATTTCAGTCCTGATTGTGATCGTAAGTGGGGGGACAGAACAGAAATTCTAAATAATTATTTGGCAAGATCTGATAGGAATATATGTACTGTGTTTCCCTGAAAATAAGACTCTGTCTTATATTTTTTTGAACCCTGAAATAAGCGCTTGGCCTTATTGCCATGCGCTCAAAAGCCCGATTGGGCTTATTATCAGGGGATGTCTTATTTTGGGGGAAACAGGGTATAGTTCTAGACACTATGGTTTAACTCCTCAAAAGGGCCCAGGTTAATGAGAAATAGGCAATGGCCCACTGAATCTTATGAAAAGAATGAAGGAATAAAACAAGTTCTTGGTGTTCCCTGAGCTTGGTTGTTTTCTTGCAGATGGTTTCATTACCCAAACTAGGCAATATCATCAGTGCTAGTCCTAGGACAGATAATTTTGCCTAGTTTGGGTAATGAAACCATATGCAAGAAAACAACCAAGCTTAGGGAACAGCAAGGACCCCCTCATTCAAGCCTTGAGCTACAATTTTCTCCCTTATTGGTGAAACATGTTCAGCTGGATATGTAACTATTAAGAGATTGAAGCTATTTTGCATCATTTAGAATACAAATAATGGAGCAAATTTTGTTGTTCATGCTGGCTTTTTTGTCACTCCCCTCATGATACAGTAGTGCTTGGGGTGTGGAGGAGGAGAGGAATAAGAGGATACCATTTCCTATACAATCCAGTAGCACATAACAGCAAGAGATCCTAAGCTGGAAAAAAAGCAACTCAAACAGAATTAGACTTTCAAATGACCCTTAGCTTTAGTAGAATACCAGACTTAAAGATTTAAATGAAGCCTTATGTTTTCTACTCCCTTTTTAAACTCTTTTCTCAGAAAAGAAAATTTCCAGCAAACAAACGAACATGAAGTTCCTACCAACTTTGGCTCTGGTATAAATGCAGAATACTAGTTGTTTTCATTCTCATGCTACTTAAAAAAAAACTCTTTCAGGAAGAGGAATGCCATTAAAGTTAACATTTTCATTTCATATAATAAATTACACATATTAATATTCTATTAAAAAAACCTCAGCAGCAGAGTCACCACTCTGTATAAAATTAATCCATGCAGGCAAATTGAAGTAAAGAATATATTACCTTGTTATGGATATACATGTGGGCTGGTCAGGTTAAGAGTTCAACTGTATAAATCTTAGACTAATTGTGGGAAGCCCTTTGTTTTCATGATCTATCAAGCTACTATAAGTATCAGATACTTCTTAGGTAATCTCCCAAGAGACTAGATAAAATGTGAGAAACAAGAAGTCTGTTATATTAGGATTTTTAGGTTGCTAATAGGCCAATAGCTCAGATCATTAAAGATCATATATTGCATCAAAACTTCCAATTCTTTATAATAAATGTAAGAAAATCTAGAATTCTTTGTTTTAGTTATCCACATAATGGGAATTCTCTCTCTCCACTATCACCTTTAAATATAAAAATAAAATTATATACCTGTTTTTTTGCTGCACCAATAGAGGATACATTGGAACATTTAGATTTTCAGGCTGCAAAAGCATGTAACTGTCTCAAAAAATAAAGCAATAATTTTAATTCCTAAACTGCAGAAAGAAGTTGCTTTCTTGAAATGGAAATTATTAAATACCTTTCTTACAAATATATGTATATATTCAATATTGGGGAGCATGAGAAAAAAGACCCTCTTATGTGCATAGGGTATGTATGCCACATATTCCCCAAATAGCAGTATTTAGAATATTGGGCAATTTTAATTCATAGGCAAATATGATATGTAAATACATTTTCATTTAAGCATTTGAGACTAAAACCCTTTAGAATTTTAAAGGAAAGTATTAGCTCCTTGAATTAAGTTTGGAAGAGAGCTAACATTTTCCCCTCCACAACTGAATGAAGAAAAGCTTAGAAATAATTCCATTGTGGAAGTAGATAATAATAGACTCATAACAGCCTAAATGAAGGGGATCAATTAAAAAATGATGAAAAAGATTGCTTTTTCACATGCTTTTTATTTTTTTTATTTTTTTTTATTGAAAGTTTTCAAATACAAGTTTTTCCCCCTTTTCCCCCCCCTTCCCTAACCCCCCCTCACCACCCATCCCCCCCCCCGTGACTTCTTCACAACAATAGGCTATTTCATAACTAATTACATACATAGTATCTTTCCTTTCCCTTACTCCCTCCTCAGAATACTGACCCTTAGCATATTATTCTTATAACTCCCATTTTTACAATAATCTGCCCTTTTTCTCCTCCCCTAAACTTATAGTGTATTATTATAATTTAACATTTAATCTTTTATATATATTAATATAACATTTTAAAGCAGCCTTCTCCCTACATCCAAATTTAACGTTTATTCAGTTCTATCCAATTCCTCCACTCCCCTAAATATATGACTTAAGGATCCTTTTTCTTAGACTAATCAATCAGTAAACTAACCTATTTCAACCCTTCAATTCCTACAAAATCATGCAATACAATTCTAAATATAACCCACTGCCCACTTTACTAAAATATACACATATCTATATATGCATTCCATTTTATATATATAAAAAAAAGACAATAACTTTAAATTTATAATCCATATAATATCTTCTTTGATGTCTTTCCACTGGATCGTTAAATCCATCACCCATAATAGGGTAAAATAACATGCTGGTGCAACAGTTTGTTCAAAATCTTCAATCATCTTCTGCCCCCATCAGTAGTAGATATCCTCGTATATATATAAAAGTAAAAACAACCACCCGAGTGACATTATAATTATATCCATATAGTTATAGTTGTGGTATTCATCAGGATTGTTGATTCCCATCATCCTAATGGGTAACAACCAGATCTTCTGCATGCCCCAGCGTGACTCTCTTGCCTTGTAACTCAAAATAATCATAATATATTCACCAGTAAAAGAAATCCAGAGTAGATAATTCAAATCCAACAAGGTAAGGCTCTTTTCACATCCCAAAATCACAGCATTACAGAGATCTGCCACAATCCTCAGGATAGTATTAAACAATTGTTCGCCTCCACTATCTTTTCAGATGTTCATTCATTTTTTAAAGTCCCTGGCTTCACTGTTGCTTGGTTTAGAAATTGCTGTTTCTATGAGATCTATTTCTTTTCTTTTTCTTTTGCGGGTTGAATTTCCATCCTCGTTTCATACCTACCAATTGTGTATCGGCTGATCGATTTTCATTCTGCTTTGTGAGTTGATCTTGTTGGGTTAGTTTTATCATCTCATCTTTCTTCTCCATCACTTGTATATCAACTGGTTGATTTGCGCACTTGTCTGTGACTTGATGGTTCATCACACTGGAGTCGGATGACACTGCTCTCTTATTTATAGACAGTCCAGCTGGGGTATCCAGAGAGTCCAAAGACAACTTATCCACCACAGCCTCTGTAATTTGGTATTTTCTTTTTGTTTCCAACTCCTTTTGCTTATCCTGTATTATGCCTAAAGATGTTAAATTCATTTTTAAAATTTTTTGATAAAATTCTTCCGCTTTTTCAACAGTGTTCAGTTGATATCTTACTCCTTGGTGTCTCAATATTAAACCAACTGGGGCATTCCACCTAAATAGGATATTTCTTTTTTTTAACTCAGTCACTAGAAAGCCAAATTTCTTCCTCTCCATTAACATCTTAGTCGGGAGCTCCTTAAAAATCCAAATCTTTCTTCCATGAAATTGCAAAGTAGAATTAAAAGAGTTCTGCACAATATTATTCCTAATTTCTTTATCTGTAAAATAGATCACCACATCTCTAGGCAATTGCCTTTGCTTTGCCAACCAGGAGTTTATTCTGTAAATTCTATCAATCCTGCAATACACTTCATCAGGTTGAACCTTTAAAATCCCAGCCAGAATTTCAGAAGATATTTTCCTTAAGTCATCTCTATTATTTTCCTGCAAACCTCTCAGTCTAATTGCATATTCTGTAAAATTATATTGAATCATTAAAACTTCTCTTTCAATCCTCTGCTGCACATTTTCTTCATTACCAGTCTTTTGGTCAACCTCCATTTTAGGTTTGTCTTCTGAGCTATTATCCTGAATGTTTACCAAATCCTTTTTAATTTTTTGAATCATGTCATCCAAATTCTCCTCAGTTTCCTTCATTTTAGACTCTAATAATTTAGTCTTTGCATCCACCCGAATCAGAAAGTCTGATAAACCATTAGCTGTTTTTAAAATCTTTCGATTCAAAAAGTCAAACTTTGATTTCACCAATTCACCAATTTCTTTAATTTCCTGCTTAAATTTTTCGAGTTGCTGGTTCACAATCTCATCCCTTCTTACAATCTCTTCAAGAAGAAATTCTATTATATTAAAATCAGGTTTCTGACACTGGAGAGTTAAAACTTGTTGGTGTAATTTATTAATGGGGGAGATTCCCCCCCCCCTGTTTGTCTAGCTGTGTGAGTCCCGGTGCCATTTCCCACACAGACAAGATTTAGTGGAAAAGAGAGAAAAAAAAAAGCTTGTTTCCAACCAAGATCAATATCAGATCCCCAAGGAAAAAAAAAAAAAAAGCAAGAGTGGGAGTGAGGTTTTGCCTCAATTACGGCCAAAAGTATTCATTCCGCTACTTTGTAATAGAAAACGGAAGGACTTTCCCTTTCAGCCTCTCTTCAAGCCGCAGCTTTCAGCCCTTCTCCAGCCACGGCAGACGCCATTTTAAAAGATTCTTTTTCCCCCTTTCCTCTTAAATAGTTTTTTAAAGGGTAAAATACTTGCGATTTAGTATTAAGGGTCCAGCTCGCCTTTTCTTTGATTATTCTGTTAAATTCGCAGGCTTGCTCTTGACGCCTGGCTCTGCATAAGCAGAGGTCTCCCAAAGCCCGGAGCAGCGGCAGGGGATATGGGGCTTCTCATCCGCTCCGTCCCAAAAGTAAAAAAAAAACTTTTGGGACTCTGCAGAGAGTTCTACCCACCCCTGCCGGCTCTATCTCCGTTTCCTCTTGGAAACGGAGTTTTTTTGAGCCGCCATTCTGCTGTGAAGGCGGCTCTGACAGGCAATGGAAGCTGACGATCCCAAAGGAACGTCTGGCGGCGGCCAGCAGCAAACCGGAAGTCTCCACATGCTTTTTATTAATCTCATTCAGATTAATAAATCTAAAAGGGATATAGGATCCAGAAGAATGTGAATAGAATCCTAACAAAACTTGACTTTCTGAAGATAGCTGAAAATGAACTCTAGGCAATATGCAGAATTTTCATATCGAGAAAGAATGTAAAAGTAATAACAGAAATTTTATTTATTCCAGCTATTGCAGTGTAGTGAAACCCTGATTAACCAGACCTTGTTGCAAGGAACTTTCTGCCCCAACAACATCATTAGTAATGGGATCTTTATGGAAATATTTCGAATTGCTAGAATACAGTTCTCTTCAATTTAATGGACTTTCATAAATAACCTCTTCCCACAATACAATAGTTTCACTTTAACCGTCATCTTTCTTGTTTTCAGACTAAATTGCTGAAATATTTCAAGTTTTGAACATGTTTACTACCCTGCACAGAGCATTCTAAAGTTTACCTTTATTATTTATTTAGCACATTTAGGTCTGACCCATCTCATTCTTAGGGTGACTCTGGGCAATGTACAATTAAAAGCATAAGAATGTAAATACCATATAAAAATGCAATACATTAGTAAAAGGAGCCAAGTAGAAACAAAATTAAAATGTTAAAAATAAGATGTTAAAAATAAAATGTTAAGAGACGAGGAAAGGATCTTAAGGTGAGAACTACACTGAATTGCATTATACTCAGAGAGCCAGCAGAGCCATGTGTTCAAACCCCTTTGAAAGGCCAGGAGATAGGAGGCCCACCTCTGTGCTGGGAGGAGAATATTCTACAGGACGGGGCAGTAGCAGTGAATGCACTCTTCTTGGAGCCCATAGCCGATAAAAATTGATTAACTGATGGAATCCATAACATATCTTCCCTGTCTGATTGGTTTGTGGTAGGCTGATGTGATGGAAATAAAATGGTTCCTCAGGTAACCTGGTTGCACACCATGTTTGACAGGGGTGTCAAACTCTCATTGTCACGGTGGCATCACTTGACGTATTGTGATTTTTTCCTCCTTTGCTAAACCGGGCGTGGGTGGGCTGCGAGTTTGAGAGCTCTGATATAGGGCTTTAAAGGTTATAAGCAACACCTTGAATTGAACTCTGAAGTAAATGTACCCAATGCAGCTCACACAGTAAAGGCAATACTTTGGTGGAGCAGCGGACTAAAGCGCTGTTAAATAGCACTTAGCTGCCAGCTGCCTGCAATTACTGCGAGTTCAAATCTCACCAGGCTCAAGGTTGACTCAGCCTTCCATCCTTCCGAGGTAAAATGAGGACCCAGATTGTGGGGGCCATAAACTGACTTTGTGTGTGTATATATATATATATATATATATATACACACATCCATCCATCCATCCATCCATCCATCTATCTATCTATCTATCTATATATAAAAGAACACCGCTTAGGGGGGCCCAAAAGCCCTACTAAGCAGGTATATACAAAAGTATGAAGGCTATTGCTTAACACATTGTAAGCCGCCCTGAGTCTCTGGAGAAGGGCGGCATATAAATTGAACCAATAAATAAATAAATAAATAAATACATGCACCATCCCTTGAGGCACATAAGATTGCTTGTGGGACTGCATTCTGCACTAGCTGAAGCTTCTGGATACTCTTCGAGGGTAGTCCCATGTACTGTAATAGTCCATAGTCTGCATTGCAATAGTCCATAGGGAGATAACCAGGCCATGAACAGCCAAGATGGCCCCCTGATCCAGGAAGGGGCATAACTGACACATAATTGGATAAAGGGCCCTCCTAGCCATGTCTGCCACCTGCTTCTTGAGGTGCCCAGGAGGACCTCCAGATTACACACAGAGTCTGTCTTGGGAGGTGCAACCCCATCCAAGATCAAAGCTGATAAACCCCTGGATATAGAGGAACCCCCTACCCACCAGCTACTCCATCTTACAAGGTTGTATGTCATCCAGGCCATCACAGCCTTACAGGTACTGCAATATATATATATATATATATATATATATATATATATATATATATATGTCCACAGCATCACTTAATTCACCCTAGGCAGAGATATATAGTTGAGTAGTATCAGCATACTGATGATGTCTCATCCTATGGTGATGGATGTTCTCACCTAGTGCTTTTGTGTAGATTTTAGAAACGACCAGACAGCACACCAAGCCTTGTGGTAACCCACACAAAAAGGAGCCAGGGTTGGACTTCTCACTCCCTACCAATATCAATTGGAACTGACGTCAAAGGAAAAAGGTGAATCAGCACAGAATTGTGCCACCAACCTCCAACTTCCCAAGTTGGCCCTAAAGTATCAAAAGCCATCAAGATGTCAAGAAAAGCAAGGATGGATGCCAGACGAGGAATAATGGATGGAAACCGAAGGAGAGATTTAACTTGGAAATAAGGAGAAATTTTCTGACAGTGAGAACAATCAACCAGTGAAACACCTTGCCTTCGGAAGTTGTGGGAGCTTCATCACTTGAAACTTTCAAGAAGAGATTGGACTGCCATTTGTCAGAAATGGTATAGGGTCTCCTGCTTGGGCGGGGGGTGTGTGTGAACTAGATGACCTACAAGGTCCCTTCCAACTGTTAATCTGTAAATCCCCATTCTGCTCCTGTCAGAGATCAACAAGTGTGACTAGTGCTGTTTTTGTTCCTGACCAAAAAGGGTCCAAATAATCCATTTCATTCATGATCCTCTGGAGTTGTAGTTCTACCACTGTCTCAACTGCCTTCCCTAAAAAGGGGAGGTGCAAGACTGGATAAAAATTGTCCACAATAGGGTCCAGCAATGGCTTCTTGAAAAGAGGGCACACCAGTATCTCTTTAAAAAGAGCTAAAAAACATCTCCTCCATCAAGGTTGAATTCACCATTGCTTGGATCCACCCAGGTGAAACTTCTTGGACAGCTTTGGTCAACCAGGAGAGATATGAATCTAACTTACAGGTGTGTTTGCAGTCTGATGGACCCTGTCCGCTTCAGGTCCAACAGGATCAAGCTGTTTCCAGATAATTAGGTAGGTTCCTCCCCTAGGCATCTCCACAGGACATTCCCATGCTTGGCATACAAGTGGGATCAGAACAGGATGATTTTATCAGCCAGATGCACCGAGAAATTTCCTGTGAGGTCCTGAAGGTAGGCATCCGGGGGGGGGGGGGGGGCTTGACCAACAGGACCAGATGATCTTACACACACAGGGCCACTGGGCAGTATTCTTCAGATGCAATAAGAGCAAAGAAGCATTGATACTTCGCTGCTCTTACCTCCACAAGGTAGGCCTTAATAGCAGTTGTAGCTCATATTCGATCAAATTGGTTTTCCTCTAGACCAGGAATATTCAACCCATGGCCTGCAGGCCTTGGACATCTAGTAATGGGATATAATTAAAAATATATAAAAAGGAACTTTGTTATTTATATAATTAATTATATTATAGATATTTTAATATGGCCCAAAACAATTCCATTTCAATCAATGCGGCCAGGCATGCAAAAGGTTGGACACACTTGATCTAGATGTCTCTTGGTCCTTGGAACTTTATTGCCGATAGGGCAGAATATACTTCAAAAAACGATTCAGAAGAAATGTTTCAGAACTTATACCAGTATACCAATAAATAACCTACATTTTTAAAGTTTCGATATAAGAAAAAAATGCTGCTTTAAGAAATCAATGTTTAAAGAAACGTTTGAAGAAACAGTATCTTTTTTCAGGTTTACACAGAAGCCTAGGAGAGAAACATTTGCCACTATTTGGACTGAACTTTCAACCTTCCAAATGGGAGGCAAGAATCTTCACCACTAGGCCACCATGCTACTCTCAAAGAAAAAAATATCTGCTGTGAATTCTGCGTGGCATCAGGAAGGATATCCGGCCAGTAAATGCTCAGCTCCATCCAATTCTCCCAACTCTACCCTAAATCAAGGGATTACTGGTAATAAAAAGGGACAGTATCCAGAAACCTCAAAAGGTATGCCAATTTATTCAAAATGAGGGAAGTGCTGGTCTCACACGGAATCCAAATAAGTCTTTTAATGATACAAAAACAAGAGCTACTTTTTCCTTCTCGTTAAGTACAACCACAGTTTTGTAGCTGCCTGCATCTTCCAATCAAACAGAATTGCAGAAAACCAAAAAAATCTGATTAGCTTTTTGTACTATTTGAAGTAGCAAGAGAGAATATTTATCACAAATCAATCAAATTCCTCAGTATTATCAAGCAAGCGATGGCATGGAATATAAATAACACCATAATTATTTCTGAAAATGTTTCCTTTTAAGACACCACCTAATTCCCAGAGGGAAAGGAAGAAGAGAATAAGATGTATTGGATATAACAATTTATAAAATTACCTTGCCTACACACAAATACAAATCTAAAAAGACTTCCTGAGATACAGGTTCGTTATGTTAAGGAGAAGAAACCCAGGAAAATATTGGATGCTTGTAGTATTCTGAAAGCTTGATTTCAACTTCCTTTTTTAGAAAAAAAATAAATTAATTCATAATCTGAATCTGAGGAAGAGAGTGCCAAGTTTAAAGCTTCTCATCTAGGAAAAATAAAGTATTTGTCATATAATAATAACAGTTTGAATGTATTCCTTTGGATAAGGAAATACAATAAAGATTGTTCATTTGAGAATGTTAAATATATCCCTTTGGCATGTAGATTGCACTAAAATGTGAATGATGCGACTATCTATAGAACCTCCTACTCCAACTCTAAACATTATACTGTGCCTGCATATTATATATGACATGTTTTATAAAGCAAAAATGATGGTAGGGATCTAACATGGGCTGCATTATATAATCTCTGAATTGAACCCATCAGCTTTTGTCAAATCCAATGATTTTCAAGTTCATCTCCTAATAAATTTTAACCAGACTTCACAGAACTAATTTCCTGGATTATTCCTACAAAGAATTAAAGGAAAGCCCCCAAAGTTTACATACAATTAATAAATTTATTGTATATATGTTTATGTATCTCTGGGCCCAGTAGCCATTCATATGTTGAATCTTTTAGGCACAAGCTCTGAAAGTTTTTGTTTTGCCAGTGACACCATTTTTCTACTCTTCTTAGATTTAATGGATGCAATAATCGAAAAACATCAATAGCACTTACATATTACAAAGTGAATGCATCACTTTCTTTATAGGAAAGCATGCATAAATATCAGATCAAAAAATTATGCTTGCAACAATGTGTATAGAACTTACAGTGCATAATTATGTGAGACATAATATCCATCTTATAAATTTTCAGATCCAGACATTCATCTGCTTTCTTAGATTATTTTAGTGCCTATCCCTTCCCTCCTTTTTGTGAGACTCTTAGAACAACTTTGTATTCCAACTTTACACTTCTGAAATCTTGATGTAAATTAGTTTACAAACTTGGTAATCACTTCACCAGAGGAAATTAAAAATAATTCATTTAGGACATCACATTGAGCCTTCTATTCTCTGTGTGTATGTGTATGTATGTACACAAACACACACATACACATACCATAGCAGGACAATAATTTTCTTTTTTTTCTATGCACAGTGGATGATGTGTTCCAATCAAGAGTTTTCAATCTCCAATATTTTTCATTTCAAAGGTATTTTGTTATAGTCATTTTCTTTATTCCAGAAAACTATTATAATTTAGAAAACAATATTAATACAAAATGATTTCTTTAGACTCCACCACAATTTCAGACAGGATAATACAATCCACCCTTAATATAATTTTAATATCTCACAAAAATATGCCTGAATTCTGTTCCTCCAAAACCTCCACTCCCCTACATATTTAGAACCATATAGTCAGAAACAGAGGTTGGATGCAGTTCTGTGAATTAGAAACAACCTAAGAACACCAAAATATTACTGCAAGACAAGAAAAATCCCTTAATTAAGCCAAGAATGATTATTTCTAATATACTAAGACTCCGTTCACTACACAGAATTACAGGTGAGGCCCAAACTACGGTGGATGATGCTGAAAAGAATGTATTTCCTTACAAATTATTAAAAATGACTTTGGGAATGATGAGGTAAGGATGCAAGAAACAGGATGCTGCCCAACTGAGGCTGCCTAGTGCTAGAGTGCTATTTCCCAAAAGGCACTCTGCAGCTTTTCTCTTCAACTGATATTGTCTGTAAAGAAAAAAATGAGAGCAATCGTGGCCAAAGACAGGAGGTGGTCGAAGGGAAGCCAATGTCATCTTGACACATTCGTAAAATCCGATCTGCATGACCCAGAGCAATCAAAAAAACCTCCACCAGCACCTGGAACTTTTATTTCCACGTTGGTGCAGAAACCAAGAAGTCCTTCGGCGCCTTAATGAGGTCTATTTTGCATAAAAAGACACTGCAGACCAGGCAACCCCAGTGGTGCAAAGGAGGCTTTCCACATTCTGGCGGCCAAAGAGACCAGCTTCTTCCAGCCCAACTTCTTCTTTGACCCCCCCCCCCACAACGCTACCCCCCTTTCCCCTTATTTGCCCCCCAAAACCCGCTCCCACCTGTCAACCCCGGGAGACCCTCCCAAGCCTAATGCACCTCTCTCCCTTCCCCACCCTTTTCTCAGCCGCCGCCGCCGCCTTCTCAGCCCCATTGCGGACACCCCACCCACTCAATCCACCGAGCCGCCGCGTGTGCGGACCAAATGCAAAAAGGAGCCTCGAGCGGCTGCGTTACCTTGGTCTCTTTGACGTGTTGCTTGATGCCCTCCGGGTACCACTGGACTCGCACGTACCCGCGGCGGAGGGGGCTCCCGCGGCTCTCCTCGCCCCCACCGGGGCCCCCGGACTCGGAGCCGCCGGAGCTGCCGGCTCCTCCTCCTCCTCCTCCGCCACCCCCGGGGCCGCCTCCCCCGGGGCCTCGTCCGCCGCCGCCGCCGTCCTCCTCCTCCGAGTCGGAATCCTCGCCATGCATGACACGGACTAGGCCGAAGCGCACCGAACCCCGATAGCGGCCGGACACCAGGTCGTGAGTGAAGAGCAGCCGCTGAAAGCCGGCGGCGGGGGTTGCAGCGGCCGCCGGCTGAGCTCCTGGCGAGGCGGGAGAAGCGGGCGGCTCCGCCATGGCGCGCGGCCGGGCGATGACTGCGGGAGGGAGGGAAAGAGGGAGGGAGGAAGAGGCGGTGGAGCTGGAGAAAAGAGCGACGGCGGCCGCCGGGCCCACACAACGCAGTCACCACCCGGCAAGAGGCGGGGCTAACACCTTTGGCCCCGCCTCCCTGAAATAGCGGGTCCCGGCCGCTTCGCGGGGCGGGGCAAAGGTGGTGCGTGCTGCGGGGGCGGAGCTCCCGGCTAGGCTGAGTCGGCTGAAAAGCGAGCGAGGCGGCTTAGGCAGGGCCGGAGAGGGAAGGCAGGCGAAGGGCGGGAAGAAATGAAGCCGTTGGGGGGGAGGAGGGGGATGAAAGCTCGAGGAGCAGCCTCGAGGGAAGAAAAGGGGCGGCCTGTCTGCCTGCCTGCTCCCCAAAAGGAGACTGGCAGGTGGGACGGAAGGCGCCGAGAAGAAACCGTCCCCGGCGGGGGAAAAAAAAAAGATGAAGAAAAGGAGGGCGCGAGAGTTGTCTTGGGGGCGTTTTATTTATTTTTTTATATTTTATTTATCACATTTGTATGTCGTATAGTCGCCTGGGGGCGGTTTTTTTAGATTTACTTACAGCCCTGCAGGATCGCAGATCTGGCCAGCTCGTTTTCACGCTCAACTTCTGCCCCGGAATGAATGATGGAAGAAGTGATGAGTACCGTGGTTGAAGGGAAAGGAGGAATGGAAGAGGAGACGAGAAAAAGCAGAAAGAGAGAGAACTTGGAAGGGCTAGAAGCAAAAGGAGCACAATGGGAAAAACCTGGTTAGAGACTTGGAGGTATGTGTTGATTTTATCCGTACAACCCAGGCACCTCATTGTAGTATTCTGCACTAATGAAGAATTTGACATGCTAAGTAAACATAATATTCTCTATTAACTTTTTGGGATGTGGATCACTGCCAATGTAGGGCAGGGGAAGGATGCCCGGAGCCTCTGGATGTTTTGGCCTGAAGTTTCCATAAATCCTAAGTACAGTATTGAGTAATTTTGAAAATTGTTACCCAAAATATTTGAAGGGCATCAGATTGTTGCCCCAGTTTTAGATTTATACACCACAAAGAGTCAAGGGAAATTTGGCACAGGAGTAGCTTGGAAATGAAGGAGGTGAAAAGTCAATATGATCATTGCAAAATATTTGAAGGGCATCAGATTGTTGCCCCAGTTTTAGATTTATACACCACAAAGAGTCAAGGGAAATTGGCACAGGAGTAGCTTGGAAATGAAGGAGGTGAAAAGTCAATATGATCATTGCAGAAGCAGTGGTTCTCTCCAATAGAAATAATAGTGGTAAGAGAGTGAAATCTGATTTTTACAGAATTAAAGTGCATCATGAAGTAGTTGTGCTACTCCCAGAAAATGAAAAAAGTAAAGAAAAAGAAGATATTTAGTTAAATGATATTTAACATTTGGTTCTTCATTTTTGTAAAAAGTAAATCATACTATGTGACTGTATCAGTTACATTATAATAATAGTTTGCTTAAACATAATATGGGATTAAATTCATAAGCCACGTGATGGCATACACATGATTTGCATGCACAATATGGACAACCACATGCAAGCAAATTACACTTACGTAGTCAGAGAAGAGCCACAATTTATAGACAAACATATAATAGTCAAAAACACTCTATTAAAAAGCATAAGTTTCCATGAGTTTAGTGTGTGAAAATAGTTGGTGTCCGTAGAGTTCTTAGTGAATAAGATGGTTAAACTGTTTTTATAAATAATGATACGTACTTAACATTGACATCCAGTGTAATGATTATATGTTTTCAATAAATATAGATGAAACAAAAATACAGTACACATAGCAGGAATTGAGGGTAATTTCACATTGCTAGGCTACATGAAGTTCAGAAAATTATTTGGTTAATGATTTAATGTACATTCAATATTTATTGCAGTATGTTATAACAGTTGCCATCACAACATGGCTACCATGAGAGAGAACATATCACTATAATCTATATAGGTTTTCAATAGCTTGGCAGCAGATTTGTAATTTGGCAACAGTTCTGTAATTCAGAACTGTTGCTTGCCATAATGTAGAACCGGAATGGGCAAATTTTCCCAAGGTGTCATGTGAGAAACTGGAATTGTTATGGAGGGTTGATGCTCCCCGTCCCCCTACTGCAGCTCCTGCCAGTGCTGCAAGCAGGATAGGGATAGTCAAAGGGCCAGATGTGGCCTACAGGCCATAAAACGCCTAGCTCTGGTTTAGAATATGGACCTAGGGAACAACTGATATAACTTAATATCAAGACTCAGTAATTTTTTCTGACTGGGCTACAAATGTGATTCTCTCTTTCATTTCCATTTGGCCTAGTTGTACATCTCATTATTGGATCTTGTTGCAAAATGAAAAATCCATTATTCCAATTATGAATAATTATTTAAAATTTTATTTACATTTTCTCCTCCTTTAAAACACTATAACCAGCACAAATACGGAAAGTGATAGGAGCAAAATACTTTCACCTCACCCTCAAATTTGGAATTTTTGAAAAGATACCTTTCCACATAAAATTCAGGCAATCCTTATTCTTAAAATTCTTCTCTTAGAAAATGTAATTGCCCCATCTTGTGGTCATTTGTTTTCTTACCAGAAACATTTCAAGGACTTCTGACCAAATGATTATTTCAAATTATGCGCTGAAATCATTCATGTTTACAGAATGGAAAAGAACACACCAAACAATCAGCTATATGGATGAATACTTTTTATCCTGTAGAGATTCGGAATACTTGCTGTGCTATAAAGGGATATAATGTAATTGTTGTAATTGTTAATGGATGAATTTGTTGTCTCAGTCATTATTATTTTCCTATATTGCTGTGCATTTAAATTCTAGAGTTACCTCAAACAGTACTCCCAAAGTTTTTATAAAGATACCCGTAACCAGGGGTGAAATACTCCCGGTTCGGACCGAATCGCCCAATCCAGTAGTGATGGAGGTGGGTGGTTCGGAGAACCGGTAGCAAAAATCCCTGCCCCTCCCCCATTGCCCTGCTAGCCGCACAATCATCAGAGGCTTTTTTTTTATTATTATTTTTAAAAGCATTTTTTCTACAACCTCTTTGGCTGAAAAAATGCTTTTAAAAGTAAAAAAAAAGGCCTCTGATGATTGCGTGGCTCAGCTGGGATGATCAGAGGCTTTTAAAAGCATTTTTTCTACAACCTCTTCAGCTGAAGAGGTTATAGAAAAAATGTTTTTAAAAGCAAAAAAAGCCTCTGCCGATCAGGCAAGTCAGCTGGGATCGTCAGAGGCTTTAAAAGCATATTTTTTTACAACCTCTTCAGCCGAAGAGGTTGTAGAAAAAATGGTTTTAAAAGTAAAAAGAAAAAAAAAAGGTTGGCCACGCCCACTCAGTCATATTACCCCCTCCCACCAAGCCATGCCCACAGAACCGGTAGTAACAAATTTTACATTTTACCACTGCCCGTAACAAACATACAAATACTTAGTAAGGAAATAGTAATGGAAGAGATCAGAATTTTTAACTGTGTTCTGTGAAAATTAAGAATAAGGCAAGCAGTCTGGTGAGATTCTTGTAACATAGGTGATAAACAATAAAGTTACAACCTGCAACTCAGGTTCAACCTGGGTTATAGTATTGAGACGGCATTGGTTGTACTTGTGGCTCAGAGTGAGGTGGTAAATCCATCCTTGATCTCATAGGTCTCTCAGTGGCTTTTTATATCATTAGTTATGATGTCTTTCTGGACTTGCCTAAGGGATTAGAAGCAAATAATTGTTTTGTGCTTGTTCTCCTTCTTCTGGTACTAGTTCCATTTTAGATTGGGAGAGGGTCTAATCCAGTGGTTCCCAACCTTTTTTTGGCCATGCCCTACCTAAGCATCTCAAATCCTGATGCCTGTCCTCCCGTGACATATAATTCTTACTTTATTCAAAAAGTGAATTCTACTCACGCTGTTGTGACCCAGGCGCAAATAAGTAGTAGGAAAATCAGTCAGTGAAAAAACAAATAAACTTTATTTGAACAGCTAAGAATTACTTCATTCCCAGCGTCATTCAACTAAATTAAAGCAAATTCCTCCCAACACAAATTCCTCAGTCCTATTGCAGACCTTAGTCCAATTAGGCAAACTGCCAAAGGCCTTTCTTGGCAAACGTTCAGAAGTCACAGATACAAAAATAAATACAAGACATAGACGAAGAAGAAGATGAAGCTACCAACGTTGTTTTCCAGCAAAGCCCAAATGCTGTTGCTGGTCTGTTTTAAGCCTTATGGGAGGGACCAATCATCTCTTGGTCCTACTCCCGAGTTGTCATCTTTGCTTGAGCTGCTCTTGCCTTCTGGCAGCTCTTCTCATGCATGCGTTAGGAACAGGCTCCTCCTGTTCCTCTGCTTCACTACTATCAGTCTCTGGAGGCTCTGGAGTCCGCACCTCACTCCCCGATGGCCCTGGCCCCATTTCTGCCTCCCGACGCAGAGCCCTCATCCGGGCCTTCCCCAGCCTCCAGGACTGGCCCATGTTCTTCCTCAGCCTCATCACTGTCCTACTCTGCTGCCAGCTCCATAGGCTGCTGGCGGACCACAACACACGCGGAGGAAACCTAAAAGGTCATTAACTTAGTTTAAACAAGGTTCAAATTGCCCGCATTAAAAATCAAATTGCCGCCATATGGGGCGTGGGCCCCACGTTGGGAACCACTGGTCTAATCCTTTGCTTGTTCTAGTTGGGTGCCTCAGGACTTGACTCTCTTTCCAGTCCTATTTAATATTTGTATGAAATAGCTGGATGAGGTCATCCATTGGCACCATTGGGAGTGAGATATCAGTATGCCAATGATACTGTCAGCCATAAACAATCAGCTCCACACACACAGGTCCAATTTACTGCTTTATTGCTCAAGCTTATTCACGGAAATCTTTTCAAACTAACAGTCTGCACCTGGGTAAAACTAGGTAAGGTTCAATGGCATTCAAGGGAGGTTGGACTTTGTCCTCTTATGACTATGTAGAGACTCTTAATTCCCCACTTGATTTCTCTCCCTGGTTCTGCCAGCCTCTCTCCAACAGATACTGAATTATTATCACTATCCTTGATTGGATAAGTGAATGCTGTTGAGATGCTTGCCCAGTGGTTATATGAGTCTGGCTGAGGAAGAACAGGCTGCCACTCTCATCAAGACCCAAGGGTTTGGGTTGAATCACTGTAATGTGCTTTATACGGGACTATCCTTAAAAAATACTTAGATGCTTCATCTGGTCCCAGTGGTGGGTGCAATTTTGGGTGCACCCAAAGTTTGCCTGGGTTACATTGTTGTTAAATGAGCTGCACTGGCTCCAATTACTCTTATAGTTACAACTCAACATACAGTTTAACATCTTTAAGTCTTGCATGGCACAGGGCCAAATTGCTTGCAGGACTACCTATCTCTGAGATTTCTGCCTATCCACCAGTTTCAACAGAGCAAGTACCTGTCTATGAAATAGTGTCATCTTGTGGGTCCAAGGAGTTAAACTTTTTCTGTTTCAGTGTCTGCTCCATGGAACAATTCCCCACTGGTTCCAGAGGGCCTCTTCCAAAAGGCTGTGAAGACTTTGCTTTCCCCACAAGATACTGGGCTAGGATGTTGGATGAGTCCAGTGTAGGTATGGTTTGTATGGGTGAGTTTATAAGGCCTTTGTAATTCTGCTATGATTCTTTTAAATTCTGATTGGCGTGAAGAATATTAATTTATAGAAGATATGTTTTTCTCATTGATTGTTATTAGCCATCCAGAGTTCATATGTGAAAAGGGCATCCAGGTAAATTTTCTAAATAAAAAAATGTCATAATATATAACAGCATGGTATCACTCAGCTTTATACTGTCAATAAATTGACACATTTATTACAAATCTATATAGAATTCTTCCTTTGTGAGACAAATTGTAGTTTTTTTGTTTAGTCATTATGACTAAGGAAGATTTTTAAAAAAGAAATTGATATTATATTTCCACACCATTATAAAATTTAAATCACTTCTTCCTACCCTTCCTCCAGTTTTCTTTTAGAAATTATAAAAGGAAGCTTTTATTGATTTCCTCTATCCTATTTTGTTCAAATTCTACGAACCATATATTTATTGAATAACAAATTGTGGATTGCTGAGTACCTTTTGAAATTTTAGGAACTTTATTGGTTTTCTCACAAAATAACTTCAGGCCAGTCAGATAACAATCATTTTAACTGAAGCAAGACTGATGAAGTTGCTGCTTCCCACATAAAGTTACTCTTCCTACAGATGGTCACATTTTCAAATCAAGCAATGAGTTACAGGGATCCACTGTTTTTATTTTCCAGGAGGACCTAGGACAGTAATGGTTAATCTTTTCTGGACCGAGTGCCCAAAGTGTGTGCACCCGAACCCCAAAAATGCAATGCGTGTGCTGCCCCCTTGCACATGCTCCACAGCACATGTGCTCACACCCTCCGTGCGCCCCCACTTGCGCCCTCCACATACGTGCATGTGCCCCCTGCACACACCCCACATAAGCGCACACGCCCTGCCCCCCATGCATGTGCGGCAGAGACCTGAAGACCAGCTGGCTGGTGGGAGGCGTGCGTGCATGCACGACGGAGCTGAACTGGGACGACGGCTCGCGTGCCCACAGAGAGGGCACTGCGTGCCACCTCTGGCATGCATGCCATAGGTTCGCCATCACAGACCTAGGGGAAATTTAGAAGCTGGTGCTTTGCAATATATCATTTTCCCATTTCTTTTTTTTTAAATTAAGATATCTTTAAAATGTCAAGTTAAGCAAGGAGGTTGGTGGGTTCTTGGCGGGTCTAAGCAATCAGTCTATAAGAAAGCCTTGTTACTGTTTTGCCATAGTATAAGGATCAGGTGCTTCTTTCAGTGAGGATGTATGAGCAGGAACAGTAGCAACTTTAATGGATTGCTAGAAAAATGGCAAAACTGATACGAGTATGAATCTGTCCTTTGAATAACTCCTTTTGCTACCACAATTGACCTTCGTAGACTGTGGTAGAAACTTCGTAGTTCTGTGAGGCTGCCTCCCAAGTGGATTAACATCAGAAAGGAATTAGACAAAGTTGAAGATCATGCCACTACCATACTGGCAACCTCTTGGCTAGACTCGTTATGAAAGAAAGCTGTTCCTTGCTTGGAGGCTTTCAGATGAGAAAATTGGATCATTTTGAGATTGGGGCAATTTGAAAATGAGATTTGATCCATAGGAATATATTTGA
Source organism: Arizona elegans (assembly GCA_022577455.1). NCBI lineage: Eukaryota > Metazoa > Chordata > Lepidosauria > Squamata > Colubridae > Arizona > Arizona elegans. The sequence continues at coordinate 54,251,011 of JAKOOJ010000003.1, forward strand.
TTATGTATTTCTCTTTCACTTGGCATGTCAGATTAATCAAAGATTAATCATCTATTTTGCTGCTGTAAGGAGGAAAATGGATGAGAAGGCAAGTGGTTGAGAAGGTAGTGGTGATGTTGTCTGTATGATATGATGATGCAGAAGATACAGCAATGAAAGGTTAATAAACCAGGGAATGAAAAAAAGGTTGGGGAGTGTCAGGCTGTCCCCAGGGTTTTTTTGTTCTCTCCCAGATGGAGTTTTCCTCGTTGCCATGTTAGCATCCCCATCACATCTTAATGTGTTGAAGCTAAATGCCAAATCAATAACTAAAAACATCTTCCATCCATGGTTTGATTCTGGATGAAGTGGCAAGCACTTTTAAGGTGCAGAAAAGAATATAAAACAGGTTTCTTTAACTTGGCTGAAAAGTTTTGAACTTTTTGTATCCCTAGGCTTTGCATCTCCTGATATTCTCTTAATATGTAAAGAGATTTAGGAAAAGTAAATACGTATGCTTTAGAAATTTGGATACTTTAAGAGAGTGGGCCTGCAGCATTGTCAAGCATTATGCAGTTGTGTCATTTCTTATTTAAATTATATTTCTTGTAAGAAAAATTGAATTGAATGTTGGAAAGAAATACTGAAGTTGTAAATATAACCTCCATACCTCCATATTTTTATCAATGATTAGGGTCTTCCTTCTCTGCCCCTCAAATACAGTGAATGAGGCAGCAATTTCAAAATAAAAGCCTCTTTAGACCCCCCCCCTTCATTTTTTTCTCTTCAATTTGAGGTCCTTTTCCCAATAGATGGCGCTCTTAGATAATTTAATGTAACACTAAATAAAATCTATGAGAATTATTTTCATCACTCAGTTCTCTTGCTTAAAAGGTAGAAATGGTCATACACGAATACATTAATATTAAACTAGGTAAATTTAGTGAGAAAGAATTGAATCTTCTATTTGGGAGATGGTTCTTGGGTCTCTTCAAGGAATTTACCAATTCCTTTTCAATAGTAATGTGGAACTAATTCAGTTATCTTAGCCTCCTGTCCTATGGAGCCAGTTTAGAAGTCTTCATCATGGGCCACATTAGACTGTTACCTTCAGCATTGTTTCATTTATATAACTGTGTTATGGCTTGATTCTTGTGATTATTAATATTCTTCTTTAGGACTACAATCTACACTGTTCTGTAAAATAAATATAGTTCCTCCTTTTGGATTTTCTCTTGTTTTTCATTTTTGTTTGTTTGGTATATCTTTGTCCTTGAATATTAGCAGAGCTTCATGTAATCTTTTTGGGCATATGGGTGTGCACATGCTTTCAAGTCAGTTTTGATTCCTGGACAGGTTCGTGCAGTTTTCTGGGCAAGATTGGAAATGGTTTGCCATTGCCCTCTGTCTAGGGCTGAAAGAGTGACTGGTCCAAGGTCATATAAACTTAGCTGAAATATAAATACAACATCATCTAATATTTATTTCATTTCATGAGAAAGCCATCCAATTTGTTTGAAAAAGTTATCCCCCCCACCTCCCCAGTTCAATTAATTTAACCAAAGGCACAATGAATTAGTTATGAGTGCTTCATTAATCAGAGCTGGTTTGAATCTGACATATATATCTCACAAACTTTGTTTCTCTTTAATATAGTGGAGTGCTTGCCCATAGACTCTAATAGCACATCATGTGTTGCTCAGAAAATTCTAAGAATCTCTTGTTAAAAGCCATTAATTCTCAGCAGTCTGGAAGAGATTAGAAAATCTTTTCAAAGTCCCACATTTAGAGTTATAGTCTAAAACAGAAAATATTATGGGCAGTATGAGCCTCTTAAATTTACTCCAAAGATAAAGCATACAAATACTTCATCACAAAGCATACATGGAGTGCAAGGCAGAAGACAGGAACTAAAAACAATTCGGAATTAGGAAATAAAAACAATTAGGCAAAAGCAAATATTACTACAAGATACTATGTTCAAGTTGAAATTTGACCCAAGGGGAACTTACTTTTAAAATTTACAAAAAAAATTGTGGTTGGCAATATTTTGAAACTTCAGCAGTGCTGTGATTCAGTATCATTTGTTTGTTATGGGCCTGTTTTTACCTCTCTGCAGTCTCATAAATATTTCTAAATATTATTAGAAAAAGTGTAAAATGTTTCTAGTATTCTATCTTTCAAAGAAAACTGACTGTGGAAGGTTCTCTGGAACTTTTTATTATGAGAGTAGCTTGAATCTATATCTAAACCCAGAGGATCTTTTATAAAGAATTAATCTGATATTTTTCCAGAGACTGTCCACTTATGTTATTGTTGCTATGAAAACAGTGAATCCTCCCCAAATCTAAGTGCTTATTTTATAAGACATGGGCATACGAACTGTAATGCATTGTCAAAGGATTATGTAATGCTTACTCTACAAATCTAAGTATGCCAACTCTGCTATGTTTTATTATTGCTACTTCATATAGGAAGACAGACTACTGCATTTTAAAATATTCCAGGTAACAGTGTATACCACATATTTGCACCATTTTATACAGCAACAATTTGTGCATGCGTTGTTTGCCTTTGTGTGCTCTAACTACACTCCTGTGTGCCAGATTATGGTAAATTGTTCATGTCCCTTTTTAATTACCTCCCCATTCCTGTGTTAAAATAGTTAACTCTGATTAATACTTAACTTTTCAGAGGCCACCCCCTGCTCACATACACATTTCCCTGCCCACTGTACACATCCCAGGTATATTGGATGTTAGAGTTATTGATTGAATTAAATAATTAATTGTATCCCACTTTTAATATTTTTACAAATAACTCAAGGCAGCGAACATATCTAACATGCCTTCCTCTACCTATTTTCCCCACAACAACAACCCTGTGAGGAGAGTTGGGCTGAGAGAGGGAATGACTGGCCCAAAGTCACTAGTTTCCTGGCTAAGGCAGGACTTTAATTCATGGCCTCCTGCTTTCTAGCCTGGTGCCTTAACCTCTAGATCAAACTGGCTCTCAAATCTTATTGAAATTATTCATATTTTATTCAAATTATGATTAAAAAGTCTTAAGGTTCTGATAATAGTTGGGTAGTACGCCTTTTCAGATCTTCATATTAAATTAAAACTCAAATGGCATAGGACTAAGTTATTTGTTGGACTGCCTAGCTCCAGTTAAATCATCCCATGCCACACACTCTTCTAGGTTAGATATGCTCTAGGTCCCTTCTCTGTACCAGTGACACCTAGGAAGCATACTTGATCATTGATAGCTCCACTCTTATTGAATGATCTTCACAAAACATTAAAACCAGGTTTTCTCCCTACGTGTTTGAGCTAGGATACAAGTTTTAAGAACCACATGGCATGGTTGGATTTTTGGCCAGATGGCAGTCTGCTTTTGTTCTTGTTTATTATTTTTAATGTTTTCTTAGCTGCCTGGAGTCATTCTGGCAAGTGCATGACCATATAAATTGATAAAAAAAAAATGAAGATTTTTTTAAAAAATACCCTTGTACTCAGCAAACTGGGAACAGAGATTCTTTGTGTACCTATGTCTCCCTCTTGGAGCAATACACCAATTACTTAAAATTTACTGATTTGAAATTAGTCAGAATTGATGTAATTCTTTTTGCCATTCTAAATGGTAAAATATGTTTACAAATGAAAATAACTAAAAAAGTTTCAGAGTTTCTCCTAGTCAATCCCTGTTAATTTTAATCTGTATTTTTAGATTTATTTATAAAATATGTTAACCACTGTAAAGGTACATTCAAAGTCTGAAAGAGATTCCATTCTGGACACTTGGACATTTCTCTTTTTATCACTTAAAATAACACTTTTTTTGCCAGCACACACAGGCAATAAAATTCCTGCGTTGTTATGCTGGGTGATAAAATGGAAAGTGGCAGTGAAAACAAACCAGTTTTTAAGCTTTTTTGCAATGTAGTCCTTTTTTTCCCCCTATAATTAATCTGATTTAAAAACTCCCCCAAGAATCATGGTTTTTGGGAGTAATCAGCTGTCAAGCATTCAACCAGAATATAACTAAAGTAATCATTACTGTTGTAATAAGAACTTTGGGATGACCAGTTATTTCTTTATGTAGCTATTATATTCTAAGTACCTCTAGTATTTGTCTTTGACAATTTGTCAATTGTCATTATTGTATCATGGACTAGTGTTGATCTTTAGGGTTGTATTTTCCCATTCAAATGTCTCCAAACGTTAAGTCCTTTAGGCTGAAATCCCATATTTGTATGCAAATGTAAGCAAATACTGTTTTATGTTGTTGGAGTATATTGGGCTTCAGAGCCCCTTTATTTCTGTATCTTGTGGACCCATGCGTGATGCACATTAAGATTAAAATATTACAAAGGACTTCACAAATTTTACACACTGGGGTATTATTTTGAATCAGTGATGTGATATGATAAGACAATTATGGTTTTCTAGTATATCCTTGCCAAAGGAGCATTAAAAAAATTGATGATAAAATATTATGGAATATTTAATACAGCTTTTAATTATGAGTTAATAACTTTCGAAATGGGCTTAAATTCACATTTTGCACAAGGCAAACCAATGAATATTAGAATTACCATAGGATTTGTTAAATCATCCCTAATTTTAATTCTGAAATGGTAGATTTTGTGATCCCTGTTGAATGCATACAACTCAAATTTCAAGTTTTTTTTAAATAGGTAGCATGGCTGTTTTGGCTGGAAAAGCCTATTTAATGTAGAAAAACCTCACTGTCTAATGTGATGGTCCTCTGATCCCTGAAACATCATTCCAAGGACCATATAGAGTTGCTCTAATATAAGAGGAATATTACAGCTTCTGCTCCTTTCCACCCAAGACTTTCTGTTTTTGAAGTTGAAAGTCTCTGACCATGGAAACCATACTGTATGTGGATAAGGCAGAGCAATGAAGGCTGAGGATTCTTCCACAATGGGAAGGATTGTTGTTGTTTTACTAAAGGAGGAATGTCAGGAGAGACAGAATGTAGTTTCTTCAGCCAGTAGGGCTTCTGGACAGACAGCTTTGGTGTTGTTCCTGGGATCTGTTGGAGCCACTCTTGCGGCTTAGGAGTCACAGCCCCAAGTGCTTCTACCACTGAGACCACCTTGGCTTTTACTTTCCACATCCTCTCCAGTTTCTCCTCCAGCCCCTGGTACTTCTCCAGGTTCTCATAGCAATAGCAGTTAGACTTATATACTGCCCATAGTATTTTTCAGCACTCTCTGGGTGGTTCACAATGTCAGCATATTGCCCCCAACGATCTGGGTCCTTATTTTACGGACCTCAAAAGGATGAAAGACTGGGTCAACCTTAAACCCAATCAGGATCAAACTTCTGGACAGAGTTTGCCTGCAATACTGCACCTAACCTCTTTTCTACCAAGGTTCATACTCCTTCCTGATATTGCTGTCACTTGTCACTGCTGTATCTATCACCACCATTCCTTGTCTACCACCACGATGTCTGGTTGATTGGCTAGCACCTGCTTGTCTGTCTGATCTGGAAGTTGCACAGGCTCTTAGTTTTCTTATTCTCCATAATCTTCTGTGAGATCTTCCATCTGGACTTAAGAGGATCTAGCCCATATTCCGTACAGATATTCTTATATACAATGCAAGCTGGTTGCATTCGTTGTGCCATTCAGAAGATGCCAGCACTCGCAGATCTGTCTATCATGACACACGCGTGCACGCACACACACCATGAATTAGTTTCTCGTCTCCATTCTCAGTCTAATCTCAGCACTACTTTTCTTGCCGCTTGTTTATATTCTGTGTATGTATCACAGATAACTGAATATATTAAAGACATATGAGTACAATTTCATACTCCAAGAAAAATATTTAGAAGAGATATTATTAACCTATTTGTTAATGTGATAATAAGGAACAATTTAGTTGGTGCAATTAATGGATCAAAAGCAATTCCAGGAAGGCAATTATATTTACAGTAATATTGATTGAGTACATTCACTTTCAAGCAGGATGTCCTTTGAGAATGAATAGTTCCAGGAAATGTGTATGCAATGTGTATTCTGCCAATGTGCCCTGCTTAGCTATTCACCTGTGGCTTGTAAGATGCCCTTTGTATTTAGTAATAAGCTAAAACACTTTATCCCTTGGGAGAAAATCATGCCAAGAAAGTAAAGCCTCCTACAGTCTTTTTGTTGACATGTCGCCTTAGAGCTCTTTTGCAATTCTGTGTCTCCTGAGGGTTTAAAATGTTTTAAGAAAATCATCACGTGCTACTAAAAAAAACAAATGTATAAGCTGGAGTTCCCCAAGTCTCTGGAAAATAAAAGCTGGGACCCCATTAACATTTACTGCAGTCTTCTTTGTCCTTCTCTCTAGCAGCAATTCTGCCGAGTGTCATTCTGGAGAAGTTAATAGACTACTAAAAGAAAACTCAACACACAGGTAAGAAAGATACTGCAATTCAATTTAATTTAATGAAGTTGTTTTCCAAGGTCAAGAAAAGTTTCATTCAGAAGTTAATTTGAACTGTTTCTCCTATAGCAGATAGTATCTGTTCATTACAAAACATTAAATTGTAATATGTTAAGTAATCAGATCATCTGAGCAGAAAAGTATAATAATATGAAGGTAAGATTCATTCCTCATTGCTATCCCTTGCTTATATTACAAATCTAGAAAATACTTTCCATGGGGTCACAATGGGTTGGACACAACTTCGCAACTAACAAAACAAAAAAATTCTGTCCTGATATTTTGCATATTTTAACTGTAACATCTATCTGTTAACAATTAAATATTATCATTCTTTTTACATAGCACTTGCATGTAACCACACAATATTTTTTTGTAGTTGGACATTCAGTATACAAGAAAATTCAAGTATTGAGAGAGAAGCTTGATGGTTAACTGCAGGGAATTAAATCTTAAAATCCTAAAATTCCAAGGATTTAGAATTGTTTAGAATTTAGAGAATAAGTTCTGTTGAAAAAAGGGTACTTTTAAGAAAATGAATTCAGGATTGGAGTATGATTTAAATAACTTCAAACAATTTATTGTCACAGATTAACTTATATAAATTAATATATATATTACATAAACCCAAAACGAAAAGTAGAGTTCAAACAATAGTTTTTCTAGACCAGACAAGTGATGTCACAGACAACCTATTTTCTGGTCCAAGATAATTTGTTTTCCACAATTGTGTAATTTACAAAAAGAATTTTCTGTACCAATTGGTATAGTTAAATTATTAAATAATTATCATAGCAGGGTTGATGCCACCTGTATCTCTGCTGTTGAGCACCCTTGTAGATTCTATGCTAAAACACAGAGCCATGCACATGAATAATACAAATAAAATTGCAAGGGCCAAGAATTAGTTCCTAGAAGTTTGGTTGGGATGAGGCCACTTAAGAAATCCACTTAATGACCACTTTTCAGGTTTAATTGCTAGCTTTATAATGGATTTACTAGTTTCCCTCACCTGTTTTGTTCTTCAGTTCCTTTTCATACCAGAAACCACATTCAGAAACAGCATAGTTAGAAACAGTATTTAGAGCATATGTAGCATGCCCTGTTCTCACAATGTTAAGTTGTAGTCATAAAGCCCCATAAAAATCAGTTTTATATGGATGTTCACATGGATTAAATAGCACAAATCTTTGTAGTTACAATAATCTGTAACTTTATTAATCAAATGATACAACCCACTTTTTCTGACATGGTGTTGCATTTATGAGCATTTTGCTTGTTTTTTTCTTTGGTTGTCATGAACTAGAGCTAGCCTATACCTAGTAGATCCTATATCAGCTAAACAAGCATCAGTAACAGCATAAGTGCAAGGATTTTGGTTTTCTCTTTTTTTCTACATCTCTGATTTTGCTTCTGATGGTTATTCACAAGGTTTAGATTTTGCTATGCATATCCATATTTGTGCAAAAGTCCATGAAGGAATTTGAACTGGGTGTATATCACTTTAAAGCTGCAGCCCAAAATCTAATAGCTTTGGTCTAAAATAGACTCATTGTCTGGAATGATTACCTAAAATGGACAATATGAATAAATCAAAACCCAAAGTATGGTTTGGCTATTGCATTTTTGTAGATTTAATATTTCATCAGACTTCAAACTACACAGACCATCCGACATGGAATATATAGATGTATATATGTAAATATATGCTAGTATATCTATGATTAGCAATTTAATTGTTCAGAAGATATTCAGAAAATATTTGTAAAAGAAAATATTCTATGCTAAAACACAGAGCCATGCACATGAATAATACAAATAAAATTGCAAGGGCCAAGAATTAGTTCCTAGAAGTTTGGTTGGGATGAGGCCACTTAAGAAATCCACTTAATGACCACTTTTCAGGTTTAATTGCTAGCTTTATAATGGATTTACTAGTTTCCCTCACCTGTTTTGTTCTTCAGTTCCTTTTCATACCAGAAACCACATTCAGAAACAGCATAGTTAGAAACAGTATTTAGAGCATATGTAGCATGCCCTGTTCTCACAATGTTAAGTTGTAGTCATAAAGCCCCATAAAAATCAGTTTTATATGGATGTTCACATGGATTAAATAGCACAAATCTTTGTAGTTACAATAATCTGTAACTTTGTTAATCAAATGATACAACCCACTTTTTCTGACATGGTGTTGCATTTATGAGCATTTTGCTTGTTTTTTTCTTTGGTTGTCATGAACTAGAGCTAGCCTATACCTAGTAGATCCTATATCAGCTAAACAAGCATCAGTAACAGCATAAGTGCAAGGATTTTGGTTTTCTCTTTTTTTCTACATCTCTGATTTTGCTTCTGATGGTTATTCACAAGGTTTAGATTTTGCTATGCATATCCATATTTGTGCAAAAGTCCATGAAGGAATTTGAACTGGGTGTATATCACTTTAAAGCTGCAGCCCAAAATCTAATAGCTTTGGTCTAAAATAGACTCATTGTCTGGAATGATTACCTAAAATGGACAATATGAATAAATCAAAACTCAAAGTATGGTTTGGCTATTGCATTTTTGTAGATTTAATATTTCATCAGACTTCAAACTACACAGCCCATCCGACATGGAATATATAGATGTATATATGTAAATATATGCTAGTATATCTATGATTAGCGATTTAATTGTTCAGAAGATATTCAGAAAATATTTGTAAAAGAAAATAAAACAGTTGTCTAGAAAAAATAAGGCTAGTGATAACATATTTTTAAAAGCTTATTTTAGATTGCGTTTAGTTCCATGGCATTATAAGAAAGCAAGGTTAAATGTTTGAATCATTCTAGTGAAGAGGCAGAATTAACTTGTTCAGTGGTAGCTAATAGTTTTTCTTAAATCTCCTTTCCTGCAAGTACACCGGGAGGTAAAATATCAACTTGGGACAAGAACCTATAATTTACACAAACTCTATGCTTCACTATGTAATTGAAGGCACATAGCATGCCTGATGATTCATCCATCAATAACAAATATAGCAGCTTTGAGAAAAATGGAGAAGCTGAATTTTATGTGTGTCATCCTCTACTTCAAGTTACCTATTTCACAGATCAGAAAGTAGACAGATCATGAAATGTACAATAGGCTGCATGTATTGTAAGGGAAATCTTACTTTTACTTACTCTTACTCAATCTTTCTTAGGAGTCTCAATAGAATAATTACGTTTCTCTTGTGTTTATACATATACATATACATATACATATATACCGTGTTTCCCTGAAAATAAGACCCTGTCTTATATTTTTTTGAACCCTGAAATAAGCGCTTGGCCTTATTGCCATGCGCTCAAAAGCCCGATTGGGCTTATCGGGATGACTTATTATATCTGATTTACAAATTACGAAGAGCCACAAAGGATGCCCAGTATTCCATACTGTTTCCCCCCCCTTCCCCCCCAATCTACTTTAGGCTGCGCCTTAGCATTCCTCAGTGGGTATGACAGCAAGGATCAGAAATTAGTGGTCATGTCAGTTTCTTAACAACAAAACATTGCAATCTCTGCAGGTCTTCTCATCTGCTGACTAATTGTGCTGGAGGCAATTGACAGCTATCCCAAAAGGAGGAGAAGAAACATTTACAGAAGAGGCAGAAATACATAGAAGATGTCTATGATCAGTGCTTTGCCATTTTTCAAATCTTCTTATCTCAGATCTTCACAAAACTCCCTTAGGAGCCAGCGTCGACACACTCTTCCTGCAAGTGAATTCCGTTGTCTCACACCTGAAGATGCCATTGGAGTATTTGAAATTGAGAGAGAAGGTAAAATCTATTTCTTGTGTTTAATCTTACGAAATACATTGTCATGATATGGAAGAACTATACTGTATTAATGGGCTTTTGAATAAGATAGTTACACGCTGGTGTGCGAGTGAGTGTGTGATATGAAGAAAAGCAAGGAAGCAATAGTTTGGTATAGTATTGTAAGCTGCAGCCAGTGCAGTTAAAAAGCAGAATTTCATCTTTCTTGCACTTTTTCTCCAAATACATCTATCAAGCATGGCACGCGATTGTTATCTCCCATGTTCCCAAATGCTGAGAAGTCAAAGCAAACTAGCTAGTAGGAAGGCAAAATATTACACAGTATGTCTAAATTCAAAAAGAGAACTGATTTAGAATATTGGTGAAAGGCACCAGATTAAAAATGGTTCTAATGAGTTCTAGTTTTATGTTAAAGAAAGAAACTAGCTCAGTGACTTTGAGACAATCACTCTCAGCTCTAGGAAACAAGCAATGAAAACCCGCTTCTGAAAATGCTGCCAAGAAAATGGCAGGGACTCGTCCAGGCAATCACCAGGAGTCAACAGATATGAAAGCACCCTTCTTCCCAGAAAAACAAATAAAGGAAACATATTATAATAAATAGGGAATTATTGGGGAAAAAATACCACTCTAAAGATTCATCTGAAGCATTAGAAAAGCCAATACTTGGAAAGACTTAGTGACAGTAAAATACTGTGTATTCAGATTTTCACCAGAATTTCAGCCATAGTATAATACGATATTGATAGTTAAATTAACAGTGCACCAATAAAAACTGCATCATGCCTTATGTATAAGTTTTATTTGATACAGTTAATTAATATTGTATTCAAAAATATAAAAACCAAACTGTTTATTTTCTAAGCAGTAAGCAGAAACTGAATAGAACAGCATGTCCCTCAACTACAAGTTGCAATTGGGTCAGGCATAGAGGGGAAGAATTCTGCTGGCTAACCACAGAGAGAACATTTCTTTTCCCAGTTCTAATGTTTGCAGCAGCTCTATAATCTATGTATGTTCCATATTTTGCCAAATCCTCCCCCCCTCGCCCCATTTGTATTTCCTAGAGACACTGGTAGAGACATGTATGATGAAACTGGTTTTTTTCATAGATAGTTTGGGATTTTCAGCTAAACCTGAACATTAATGTGATTTAGACTATGCCCCAGCATAAATGTGGTGCACATTTGCATTTGAAATATAATAATTTCTGAAATAGTAAATAGGCTAAAGATTAACTCAGTTCCCAAAAATGTATGACTTTATGCATTTGAACGCTTGTCTGCTAGCTCTGCCTGTAACTGAATCCTGGCATAGTTGATAAAAGAAAACCCATTGCAATTAAAGGCATTAGTTAAATCCCCTCATAGAAAACCTTATAATAAGAAGAAACCAGATTGGATTATTGAAATCTCAGTTTCAAGACTCAAAAGTTTGTCAGTTTCTTCCTCTCACCTAGTTTCATTTTTTTCTTGGGCAGGGCCAATATTTTCCTAGTTTTCTGGAAGTTTAATCTTACTGTAATCAGCAGGACAAAATTCAACATCTCCCTTCTTCTTCCCTCAAGCCTTTATTTCAGTGTCAGAAGATTGCCCCCTGCACCTGGATGAGATTCGCCATTTTCTTAACCTATGTCCTGAGTTGTCACTTGGCTTGTTTGAAGAAGGCCAACTAGTTGCTTTCATTATTGGTTCCCTCTGGGACCAGGAAAGACTCAGCCAGGTAAGCCAAATATGTTTTTGTTATTTTATACAGTATTTGGGAGAGAATGAATGAGAACAGAATCTGAACCCTATTTTTAAAAAATAATTCAGCATCTCTTATTACCAACAAGGGAGGAATAGTAGGTATGTACGTAGATAGATGCACTTACAAATATATACACAGCCATCTGGGCACCAAGCACTTAGAAAATATGCTTCTATTTATATAAAATTGCATTTTTGCAAACTTCCAGACACTATTTTGTTGTTAAATAAGCATAAACACTTCAGATAATCTGAAGAGCTTTCACACTTTTGCACCTATGAGCAAACTGCTGAATGAGAATAGGTTTGTAGTCTTTGTTTCATCAGGGCCAGCTTCTGGACAACTTTTTCTGGGCACAAAAATGTAAGCAGGTTCAGGCTTGATTAGTACTTGGGTAGAATCAGGGACTCCCAGAGCTGTAGACAAAACTGAGAAGTTGAAGAAAACATTGGAAGTAAACAATGGCCAACTACAGTTCTATTGTTGTCAAGGAAATCACATGGATGTGCCCAAGACATCACAAGATGTCTAACTCATCTACAATGAAGCTTTAATTTATTCAATAAGTTTATGGAAACTGGGCAAGATAGATTGAGAATGCAAAAATCCTGGTCTGAAATTACTGGATTCCTTGAAGTCATAGCTCATCTATCCAAAAGTTAAAAAAAACACAGTGTGAATAAATGAATTGTATGATTCTTACTGAGAGACTAATGACCCAAGGATCTGGTAAGGCAAACATTTTGAGATAAATATAGTTGTCAACAGGAAGAGATTAAAAAACTAATCTCTAAAAAGCAGTTTCTTTTCTCTTCTCTCATGGCAGGATGCACTGACTCTACACAAGCCTGATGGTACCATAGTCCACATACATGTTCTGGCAGTACATTGCACTTTCCGCCAGCAAGGCAAAGGATCTATCTTGATGTGGCGCTACCTACAGTACCTATGCTCTCTGCCCTATGTGCGCCGAGCCACACTGATGTGTGAGGACTTTCTCATTCCCTTTTATACTAAGTGTGGCTTTAAAGTGCTAGGCCCCTGTGAGATCACTATTGGTTCATTAAATTTCATTGAGATGAACTGCGCTATTCGGGCTCATGCATTTATGCGCAGAAATAGTGGCTGCTAAGATATTTCCCCTTCTTGTTAATTTCCAACTATCTGGTTAGAAAACAAAATAATATTTGCTGTGATTCTCAGTCCTTCAGATGGAGCTGAAGTCTAATGAGTCCAGGAAGTGCTGAAAGGCAAGACCTTGGTTGTCCATGAGTATAAGAGCCTTCTGATTCAGCAGTATCGAGCGAGTAAACCTACTCAGTCTGAAAAGGAAGTAGTGATAGATCCCACCCTTTGAAAGTTTCACCATCTTTACTATATGATGCTTAAGAGATCTACAAGTGACAATGCACTGTAAGCTGCTACAGTCATTCAACTGTAAGATAAGAAGAATGTAAAGATTACAAGCAAGTCTATCTTTAAAAATTATAGCTAAGCCTGACTTCTCTCTTGTGTCTTGCACTGGTCAAGTTCTCACATGAGGGTAAAGCTGTAATGAACTTTAGCATGTTGTTGTTTAGTTTGATGTGACAACTAGATCACTTTGCATTGAACAAACCATGTGGAAAAAAAGTGTTAGGTGAGCACTGGGTGAACATAATGACTGTAAAATAGAATAAGGAATAATGCAATAATTTATTTTCTCAAATTTAAACCATGAAGGCAGCAAAACATGATAGCTGCTTGCAGTTCTAACTACTAAGATTTGGTAGTAACAGTTATGAGTATTGCAGAGAGTCATTATAAATTACGGATTTTGCCATTCATGTTTCATTCATTAATAATAACAGCTCTATTTACTCCTATTTTCAAAGGAGCTTTGAATTCATAAAATTGGTGATTTCAGTTTCACAGTCTTCAAGTAACTAAGTGTATTTATACAAAACTTACTGTAAGTTATTGCTTTTTGTTCACTGGAGAGCAATTTATACCTTGTTATACTGGTATGTAAAGGTATGTAACTTCATGTTTTATAAATATATACTGCCTTAGCGATAAAGCCATGAGACTTCCGAGCAGAATTCCTGTAAATACTTCATCATTTAATTGTCCCTTAATGCATATGATGTGCAGTGAATTCTACCCATGAAGATCCCCTTGATATAGGATGGAAGAAAAAATAAGATGTACAGTGTGTTATTTGTCTTTGTATATAAGTATGTCATTGTTCAGTCCTATCAGTTGTGAGTAAAGGGAAATATTTGTATAAATTTTTCATGTAAAGCCAGATCATCATCTATTTGCCCGCCATCCTGTTGGTTTTAGAAAACCAGTAATAACTTTTTATCTGTAAAAATGAAGTTGATAACAAGCCTGAACTCCAGAGATTAGGCAGTGGTGTAAAGCAAGGGCCAATCTGTTAACCAATCTATTCAGCATGAATCCTACTAATTTGCATGATACAGATAGTCCTCCACTTCAGGCTGTTCATATAACAATGGTTCAAAGTTAAGGTGGCTTTGGAAAAAGTGACTTACAACCTGCACTTGCACTTAACAGCAGTTAACACTACCTTGGTGATTCGTTTAATAATCACTGTAAAAATTGTCCGATTCTGACTCAATTTACAATGAAAATTCCAGTCCCAATTGTGCTAGTAAATTGAGGGCTACCTGTATAAGTCATAGTACATGATTGCCTCTAAAGTGATAGAAAGCTACTTGGAAAAATATTCTTTTTTGATGTAGCACAAGCTAATCAGCCAAGGTTTGCAAAATATTTTGAATTGGGGTGGGGGGGGTGGGGCATGTTTCCACAGTTGAAATGGCCATATTTTGAATATAGGTCAGAATGCTTTGTATTATTGTTTGGATTTTAAAAAAATAACTATAATCAGATATAGACGTGGGCGTTTTCTGGTGCAATCTGGTCTACTTACCACAATTGCAGTAGAGATAAAAGCTGAGCAAAGGAGGAAGTTAGGCATTTTGCCTTACTTATGAAGAGAGCAGATACCTGTTTGTTTGCTTTTATTCGTGTGGGACTGGGAAAAGGCTCCTTACTAAGACAGTATAAGCCTATCTATTCAAAGTAAGCACTGCTAAATCCAATGAGATTAGCTCCAAGGAAACTATTTAGCAGATGTCAAATTTATAATCCATTGTGTGTAATCAATGACTATAAAGTAGTTGCACATTTGAATTAATTACTCAGTCAGCCTTGTGCATAGGAAAATGTTAAAGTTCTTGCCACTGAATAAGGAAGCATTCTCCAAATGTTATTGCATATGCCATTTACCACTTGTCAAGTCAGCAATAAATGTCTTTTTTTCCTAACATGTTCTTGATCTTTTCCCCTCTTCCTATATCATGATGTAATCAATCAGACTATGACACTTACTGGGAAGTTATTTTCTAGAATACAGTCATGTTGAGATTGTGATTGGAGGTGATGACAAAGGATCATCATCAGAGTAACTTCCATTACTCGGTTACTCCACAGGTACACGATACAGATAATGAACAAGATTCCAAGAGTAGGGAGTAAGAACACTTCAAAAAATCACTGATCAAGACAATAGAGTCACAGGGCTTTGTGATACATATATTGTATCATCATGGCACTTTTGTGAAGATACTTGTCAATCAAAGATTTGCAAGGAACAGCAGTGCAGTGCAGTGCAGTGCAAGGGAAATGGCAAGCTTTAACCAATTTTGGGAGTAAGTGGGATACGGGTTAAGCATTAAAATTAATATACTTTGGATGCAAAGAAAAGATTTCCAAAACGATCTTTAATGAAAAGTAGATAAACAGTGTCAACTGGGACACATTGTTCAGTTTCATCAAAGGAACAGTCTAATATTTACACATTAGCAACAATAATTATAGAAAAATATTCTCAATCAAAGGCTATAATAAATTACCACTTAGAGCACAGTAAGATTTTGGAATGCTTTGTTGCTCAGGGCAAAACAATGAGTCAGAATTCTAAATTAACCGTAGTTAGTAGTTACAGCATGTTCTCCGGGAAGATGTACCTCCAGTTTCAATACTTCTAATTGAGGGTTAGAAATACATGCATACAAAAACGTATACTCCTCATAGAATTTAAATTCATTTATTTATACCAAAAATATTTTTTACACTTCTCATTTTGTCACTAGAGAATCTGATTATCTTCCTTTCCTTTTAGAAAGGAGTTATACTTCAAGTGTTCTTTTAAAGAAATCCCAGGTTGCTGCGTTATCAACCCAATGTAAATATTGGAATAACTACCCGCATTTCTTACTGAGGACAAGGTGCCTTTAAAAGCAATGTTCTTGGTCAAAAAGTATTTGACCCTAGTGACGTACAGAGATTGTGAATGTAAAACAAGAATTTGCATATAAAAATGCCCCTTGTACAAAAAGATGGGGTTTATTTTCACAGTACAATTCCTAGTACCATAAAAAGGCACTAAGGCAGGGAGAACTGCCACAAGGTCCAAGCACCATATTGCACCATATTGCGCCAAATGGCACTAGGAAAGGAACCCCAAACCAGGATTTGCATAAAAAGGAGGGATTTCAAGTAGGAAAACAGAGACTGGCAGATAGTCAATGGAAACAGTTCAACAGGATGTCCATAGCTAATACAGTCTTTGAAAGTCATTGTCTGGCTGACCTCCACCTCACAAATGCCCAGTCGGCCCCACAGATGAATGTCTTTGGATTCTTTGCCAGTTCTTCAAAAGAAACTTTACCTCGAAGGCTGAGCTCATGTCTGGAAGGGATCTCAGGAACAAAGCTGTACGGAGACTGCCTTCTGATGCAAGGCACATAAGTGGGAAATGTTCTGATATGAACCCCTGATTTATACTCGTAACTCTCCAGGTAATGGTTAATTTATATTTAGGATTGCCATAGAGTTACAGCTAGTTATATTTTACATCACAAAAGATGGCAGGGATTACCCACTTGCTCAACTTCAGCACTTGGTGCATGCTGTTTCATGAATGATACTTAAAAATTCCAAATAGGAAACTGGAAATGAAGATGTTCTGCTTTATACAGGCATAGCTGCCTTTGTCCTTGTTCCTCAAAATCCTTTCTACTAAATCCACTTAATGCTTCATTGGTGCAAGGTCTGGTCCAAGTCATACTTCTCACAAAACTTGGTTGTGAAAGGCAAGCAGGTTAGATACTCAGTCCAGTGCCAATTAATAGGATATACATACAGCCAGATCACAAGAGATGCAAACAAACCAACAAAGATCAGTAGTGAGACAATGATCATCACCCGTTTGCGGTATTTGTCTGCAGTTCCAAAAGTGATATAGGGCAGGAAGGCAAAAGAAAGTAATAGGCCACTGAGGAAACCAAATATATGTGCAATATTGTCAATCCATGGCAGAAGGCCACAGGCAAAGAGAAAAAGGACAATCCCAGAAAGATTAAAAAAAGCCTTCCAGGGATTCTCTAGGACCTGCCAGCTTTGGAACAGCTCCACAAAAAGGCAGGCTAACAAGCCAAACTGGGATCCTGCTGGGCCCACCTAGGATAGAAAGAAAAAAAATTAATTAATTATAGCAAGATACCTTGACGAACAAAGAGACATTCCTCCCACACCCCACATACACACAAGCTAGCAGGTATTCTATCTCCAAAGTTTTGACAATTAGGATAGCTTAGAGTATTCCTCAGAAAATTGCCAAAAATTCTTATCCTACTACTGCTTCTGTCAGAACCATAACACAGTATGTTAATTAAGGGGCATGAGCACACTTCAGATCTTGAATAACCAATCTTTTCCTGAGATAATTCTCTGATCTAGAAGAAGTCATCAAGGCAAGCAGTTTTTAATAAAATATTCCTCCGAAATTCCTCCCCCTCAGAACAGGTTCGCAATTTGGGTGTCCTCCTTGACCCATAGTTGAGATTAGAGCAACACCAAGGCAGCTGTGGCTAAGGGGACCTTTGTACAGTTTGCCTTGTACACCAATTGCGACCCTGCCTGGATCGAGAGGCTCTTCTCACAGTCACTCATGCCCTTGTCATCTCACGGTTGGATTATTGCACTACGCTCTACATTGCGCTACCCCTGAAAAGTGTTCGGAGACTACAGCTGGTCCAGAATGCAGCCATTCGAGCGGTCGTAGCTGCACTTAGGTACTCCCAAATTACACCAATCCTCCGTGAGCTGCACTGGCTTCCTATCGGTCTCCGGTCACAATTCAAGGTGTTGGTTATTACCTTTAAAGCCCTATATGGCTTAGGGCCAGGCTATCTTCGAGACCGTCTTCTACCACATAGCTCCCAGCAACCAGTAAGATCCCACAGAGTTGGCTGCCTCCGGGTCCCATCAGCTAAACAATGTTGGCTGGCGGGTCCGCGTGGGAGGGCCTTCTCTGTGGCTGCCCCGGCTCTCTGGAATCAGCTACCTCCTGAGGCCCGGACCGCCCCCACCTTACTGGCCTTCCGGAAAATGGTGAAAACCTGGCTTTTCCTGTAGGCTTGGGGCCGTTGATCTCGCCGCTGCGATCTTGCGAGATCCGGCCATGAGCGGTGTGTATAGGTTTTTTTAACGTCTCTTATTGTATATTGTTCATATCGTCTTTGTTGTAACCCACCTAGAGTCCTCAGAGAGTTGGGCGGCATAGAAATATGAAAAATAAAATAAAATAATAAAATAAATAAAATAAAATAAAATAATAAAATAATAAAATAAAATAAAATAAAATAAAATAAAATAAAATAAAATAAAATAAAATAAAATAAAATAAAATAAAATAAAATAATAAATAAATAAATAAATAAATAAATAAATAAATAAATAAATAAATAAATAAATAGTAGTTCAAATCTATCCACAATGTGAGAGCCAGTTGTGATAGAGTTCAGTCTTTGGTACGTAGGAATTAATATAACATACATTATATTGGTCAGGAAACAGGCTATTGATAAATGAATCAATGGTTTGATTCAAAATAAAAAAAGATCTAAAATACAATTGTAAAAATACCAGAGGGCTGGGAAGCATGTAACTTTTTAAAATGTTATTTCATCTATGCAAAAGCTAAGTGTTTTTAATCATAAACAGATGAATGAAATGGTCAAGCTGAACTTTATTTTATTTCATTTGCAGTCTTCAGTTCATCCTATTGCCATACTAGTTTGCAATTTTAAAGGCTATGTAAATTCAGAAACATTTTTATTTATCATATTTGTATATCCACCATCTCACATGAAAGTAACTCTGAGAAGTATACAACACTTAATTTAAAACAATTTTATATGTTTCTATTAATGCTTTTAATAGAATAATATCTTTATTTACACTACTTCTAAGTTAGCTACCATTTGCAAGCAAACTTCTTTTGCATTCTGTATTTTGGTAACACTTTTACATTAAAATATGAATTGCTTAATATAAACAAGTATTCTTGGGAATAGCTGTTTCTTCTTTCTGTTGTGAAAATGATGACATTCACATTCAAATGTAAACAGAATAAAGCAATGCTCAGAATTCAGTTTATGTGAATATATTCCTGATTAAATGAATGTAAGCTTTGTCTAGATCTTGTGAAGGATGTGAAGCACTATGTATTTATGGGATTCATGGGCTGCCCTAATTTGTCACAATTCTGGGTGGCTCACCAAATACAAAATACAAATGCAAAAAAAGAAAAGAAAAGAAAAATAGTTTAAAAGCAAGGTACTGCTACAAAAAGAAACTAAAAGAAGAAGCTGAAAACCATTCAAAACATCATACTTGCCCCCTCTATCCCAAAGCCTGGGGACCCAGCCAGGTTTTAAGGGCTCATTTAAATAGGGTCACAGTGGGAGTCATAAAATGGTGTTTCAGAAGGCAGATGCCATTGCAGAAAAGGGCCCTGTAAGTTGGCACTACTTAATTGCTGGGCATTGGAGCTTGCCAACTTTGTCAGAACATGTGAGATGGGCAAAATTAATGGTTCCTCAAACAAACAAACAATTAGCTGCTCGGCTATAACGGGGCATTTATTTTATTTCAAACTGTTCTCAGTTTTCTACTAAGAAAACAAGTACACACACAAACGTTAATGAAACATATCAGAAAGAAATTATATTAAAGGGCTTTGGTCTTTGTCCATTCTTAGGACTAAAGAAAATGTGCATTTGAAATGGGCTAGATGTCTCCCATAAGTACATGGGAGAGCCAATAGTTCAGAATGTTGACAACTCCTCCGTTTTAAGTTTCCCTTAGAGCGGAGGTGGAGAACGGCCCCTTTATGACTTGTGGAATCAACTCCCAGAACTGAAGCTCCAGCTGGCTCAGGAATTCTGGGAGTTAAAGTCATAAAGGGGCCATAGTTTCCCATCCCTGCCTTATAGCATAATTATCCTCTCCTTCCTGGTGCACACATATAAATACACACCATTGATACACAGGGAGAGCAGTATATGTGCATATACACTGTAATATCTGAAACAACACATATGCACTTGCTGCTCTGATTAGGGTCTCAAATACACAGGAAACACATCTACCTTGATTAGATCCACACAGACAAACAGCAGCACATGCACATATTCTGATTAGTATACATGTATACACAAACAGATGCAAGATATTACAGTACAGTAGAGTATTCAAAGTACATGCCTCTTATGATCAATCCAGTAAAATTTTTGGAAAGAATTCCAAAAGACGTGCACTGCATATTTTCAGTAAAATTTTTGGAAAGAATTCCAAAAGATGTGCACTGCATATTTTCTCTACCTTGTTTTAAAGGCATGGAACATGTTTGTTCAGTATGAATGTTTCCTTTGCCTGTTGAGTTTTTGCAGCATTTAAAATTCTAGAAAAGGACATTCACTGAACAAGATAAAAGAACCAGAATATAAACTCAAGAATTTTCACTCATACATTTCCAAGCATGTTTTGCTCACTTGTTTATACAGGCTGATATTAAAAAAAAAAATTCTAAGCAGAGCTGACCTTGGTTAATATCTGAATGGGTGAGGAATAACCACTTTCATTTTATTAACAAGAAAACAAAATGGACATGTCAACTGGAGTTGAATTTGATCCAAGAGGCATTTTCCTTTCAAGAAAAAGTGTAGTTCTTAACTTTGTACCAGAAATTCCAGTCATATTGCAATGATTAAGAATATGACGTTTTACTTGATTATGAGAAAGGCTGAGTAAAGAGGCTTATAGATTTGCAGGACACAGAAATATCACTGGAACTACTCTTGCAGAAGGTATTACAGGTAGTTGTTGACTTATGAACACAATTGAGCCCAGCATTTTTGTTGATAAGTGAGACAGTTGTTAAGTGAGTTTTGCCCCATTTTACAGCCTTTCTTGCCACAGTTGTTAAGTTAATCGCTTTAGTTGTTAAGTTAGTAACCTGCTTATTATGTGAAGCTTCCAGAAGCTTCACCTGGTATTGAATATGGCCATTCGAACAATTTTAGGTGCCCAAAGAAGGGTTGCATGTAACACCTTTGCTCTGTGAATTGCATTGGGTGCTAGTTTGGTTCCAGGTTCAATTCAAGGTGTTGGTTGTGACCTATAAAGCTCTACAGAACTATCTTTGTCGCATTACATTGGCTCGTCCCACCTGGTCAGGCAGGGAAGATATGTTGCAAACTCTGTCAGTTAAAGAACTCCAACTGGTGGACTCTAGAAAGAGAACCTCCTCTGCTGTTGCCCCTCCCTCTGGAATATTCACTCCCTCCAGGCCCCCACTCACCTGGCCTTCTGAAAAGTGGTTAAAATAATTTCTGTGGCTTCCTCTGAGGAGCCCAGAGGAGCATATAGTTGTAAGCTGGCTGGTCCTTGAAAGCCCTCCCTTCACCTTTTAATTAATTTTAACAATGTTTAATCATCCTTGCCGCCTTTTAATCCTTTCTAAATTTTTAATTTGTATGTACTGTTTTTATACAGTATTTTAAGATAATTTTTCTATTTTATTGTGCACCACCCAGAGTTCCTCTCTGATGGAGATGGGCAGTTCGAAAATGTGAAAAACAATGAATAAATAAATAAAATTGGGATTAAAATCTAATAAAAATAAATTGACATGCCCTAATGAATTAGAAAACTAAAAGATAAAAACTGTTCTCTTGTGGATAAGAGACAGAGTCAGCTGAAGGATTTCTACCTTAAATTATGCCAGTTTTCAAATAAATGAAGGTGGGACATCATCATCATTTTTCAGTTAAAAGATGGGGACATTGTCATGATGCTACAGTATCACTGCAGGTGATATGCAGGGGTTATCCATGAGTTGGTACTTTGCTGCCTCATGTTCCCAACAAAGGAGCACCTGAGAAACGGCTGATGCTGTTGAAGGGATTAGAGAAATGATCTCCTTTACAGCCTGTTAGAACTTCAGATTAGCCAACAATCTCTTACATCACTCAAAAGGCATGTGTACTATCATGTGAGAAACAAAAACAGACCCAACACATGCTGGCCTGGCACATGGAGATAGAAAACTACTTCTAGGAGAACTTTATCTTGTCTCAATTCTGCCTCACAAAGAGTAAGGCAGATCACCCATCTCCGTAGATCAGTAAAAGAAAACCTGTCTATCTGTGCAAAATATTTGCTACTGACTTCTCACTGAAACAACTCCACCTTTTTCAGGATCAGAAAACAAAAGTAGCTACTTTAGTGAGTTGCCATGATCTTAAAATCAAAGATGGCTTCTTCAATGAGTTGCCTTCATACTGTAAAGCACCTTTTCAAAGTCAAATCTGAAGCACTGCACAGCCCCAGTATTTGATTTACTTAATAGAAAACATCATTTAATTAATCTCTTATACTTCAGTTTTAAGCCCATAGATTCTTCCCAGTTATGAACAGGCACTACAATTTATAATGGGAACCATTTCCTTAATACAAATCTTCTTCTAATGATTCTGACTGGAGTTTGGCAAATATTCTTCACTGCAAAGCAAATTTTCATTTTTAAATTAAGAATAGATGAAATGGAGGTGTCACGGGTGCTATTCTACCATACTTGATACTAGCAGTATATAGTCCCGTGATGGCGAACCTATGGCCATCTCTGTGCGCATACGAGCCGTTGCCCCAGTTCAGCTCCATTGCGCATGCGTGTGTGCCTCCTGCCGGCCAGCTGGTCTTTGGGTCTCTGTCCAGGGCACTTGCGCATGCATGGGGCTCATGCAGGGGCCACACATGTATGCACGGGAGCCGGGACACATGCGCAGGGGCCGCACATGCATTGCATTTTGGATGTGTGTGTGTGCGCGCACATTCTTTTGGCACTCGGTCCGGAAAAGGTTAGCCATCACTGATATAGCGTATAACCTTTGCCTCCAAACAACAAAATCATTTAGCACTTTAGCCTGTTTTTTTCTGAATTACACCCCCATTCTTTGTTATGCTAGAGTTTTCATTTTAAACGAATTCTGACAATTTTGCTTGAAAAATGAGACTTTCCAACTGTTTACAAACAATGACCATTTAAGACTTCTGTTTTTGCTCTGCCCTCAGATTACCTCTATGTGTGTGCATGTGCATGCATGCCCATGAGAGGGCATCATCAGAGCAGGTGCATCTCTGTGTGTTTACCCAGGCCAACATTGCACTGGAATGGAAAGGCTGCTGAGCCGCCCTCATTTCTGTGGTGTCTGTGGTTTGAAGTGCATAAAGACTAAAGGCTCTCAGTTAGAGGTTTGCAACTAGTATGTAAGAGTAGGCATCCACTGGTCCAGAAAGCTATGCATCACATCTTGTATACTGTTTTGTTGCTTAGGCTACTAGGAAGGGATGTGGGAAACCAAAGGGAAGGCTTGTTTCCATCTGCTGGTACAGCCTTTCAGCAAACCTTCCACTCTTCTCCACTCCCTTTCAAATCAGCAGTCAAAGAAACTGAATCAGCACTTCTTTTTGTTGCCATATGTCAGCAGTGACATCATTAAATATCCACCGACTTCCCAGTCTGCGCTGGGCCAGAAATCAAATGGCAGCTGGCCAGGCCAGCTGACTCACCAGCCATGTGCCAAGAACAAGGAGAAAGCAGAGGGGTGAGACAAAGGGAAGACTGCTCCTGTGGTCAAGAGAATTGCTTAGTGCTCCTTCTGAAAACTTTCCCTAATGAATTTATTTCTCAGTAACACTTTCAAAGAGGTCCATGGGTTTTCAGACTAGAAAAGCGAAGGGACTCCAATTGACAGAAGAACAACATAAAAAAGTAAATAGAGTACTCTCCCAGAACTGGAATTGGAGGTCACATCTGAATGATCCCCAAGTTTTAAGTGCAAAGAGAATCCTGCCCACCCAAAACTAACAGATTACACTGTTCTTCCCTCATATGTTAGCTTTCTATATGCAGATTTGCATCAAGGAGTACTTAAACGTTTGGGCTTTTTTAAAGACTGAAACCATATTATCTTAGATCTCATCTGTCATATTAATTTACTGAACCTATTAGAACTTGCTATACATGTGATTCACAGCTAGCTTTCCTATTTGTGTGATTTCTGTCTGTGATGACCCGGAGCGTGGCACAAAGGCAACACAGCTAGAGAATAAGTACAAGTCCCTTTATTAGCTCTAAACGTCCCTTTACTCTCTGGTCTGGAGAAAAACTCTTCCACAAACCTGTAAACAAACAAAACTTCCAACTATATATCCAACAGGGCAAGATAAGGTAATAATCTGGCAGGGCGAGCAAGATAAGAAGTCCAGACTTGAAGTAGCATGGCAGTAAATCAAACCAGTTGGGAGGATGCCAGGAACTCAGATAAAGCAGGGAACACGAACTCAGTGTTTGTTCCCGACAACCGCCCCTCTCATTTGCCTCTCCTTTTAAACTCCAGCTCCAGATGTATCTTGTGAAGGGAGTTGGGGCCCTCTCCTCCCTTGTAAGGCATGACTCACGCTGCTCTTTTCTTCATTCTTCCCTGTGTGTCCTAGGATGAGGAGGGGATGGGCTTTGGTCTTCATCAGAATCCCCTCTCCCTTGTTCTACCTCTCCCCCGCTCTGCCCAGCCTGACTTTGCCCTTCCCCAGTTTCCTCCACAGCCACTCTCTCTCTCTCTCTCTTTCTCAGCTGTTCCTCTTCCATCTCAGAGTCTGACTCCAGATAGGGGCATGACACTATCTGCCAGAAGAACTGTTGAGATGGTTTTTTTTTCATGCTAGTGCTATGAAGCAACATGTTTGGTGTTGAAGTCACCAAATCCTATGTTAAATTATGACAGAAGGCAAGCATACATGAAGCTAAAGGAAAGGAATTGGAGAATAGGGATGGGATGACATACAGTAATCTCAGCTGCATGGTCAAATAAAGAAGGGCACCACTAGTTTTACAAGTGGATTTGTAATATTAAGAAAAATATTTTTAAAAAATAGATTTTAGAACAATCTATCTTTAGCAAGATAACTTGGGACACTTCTCTGATCAACCCAAACCCATATGGTATACATGTCCCCTCATTTCCCTCCTCCACAATGTTAAATTAAATTAAATTTTAAAGATTAAATCCAAGGTAATAAAAAAGAAAGAAAACAACTGAAAAGGAGGGAGGAGCTCAAAGGAGGAAAAAGTCAAAGTGACAAAAAAGGAAAAGGGATGCAAAAGGAATATCTTCTCACTTTCTCCAGTACAATTACAAATATATAATAAAAGAAATCTCTTTTATATTTCTGTCATCATAATAAATCTAATCATCAAATCCTAAAACCAAAACTTTATTTACAATTTATTGCAATCTGATATCATGACAACCTGAAAGCTGGAAAAAATGAACAAACAAAAAAAAAACACTCCCCACTCAATAACACAAGTCAGATCCAGTCTTCCAGCAATATAACATGTTTTACAATTTATTTATTTATTAATCATATTTCTATCCTGCCAGAGCCATAGGGTTCTTAATAGCTCACAAAGTCAGAAAGTAGAATAAAATATTGAAACACAAGGATAAGACAAACAAAGCCCAAACATAGTGTATGGTATTAACCCTCAAAAGTTCTCTGGATAAGCTTTGATTTTTTTTTTTAATTTTCTGGAAGGTAGAAAATGTTGGTGGCAGAGAAATCTGCAATAGGAGATTGCAGAGGATTGGCCCCATCACTGAAAGACAAACACTTTTAAGCTTCCTGACTTTCAGAATATGAGATAGAACCACAAGGTTCTCAAGAAACTGATTTCATTAGATCGTTCAGTTTCTTTGACACTGTGGAAGGCAAGAAATGACAAAGGCAAGAAATGACAAAGAAATCTAATATTTAAGTAGTCTTATCTCTGTTTACTGGGTGGCACAATGGCTGAGGACCTGGAGCAACTAATGGAACCTCAACCGTTGTGCACAGGTCTCAAACCTTAACATTGTCTTAATACTGAATTTGTCAGTTGGAAAGCTGAGAGTCCAGGTTCAAGACCCATGTATGATGGGGTGAGGTTCCATTAGTCACCCAGGTCCTGCCAACGCTAGCAGTTTGAAATATGCAAATGCGAGTAGATAAATAGGTACCGCTTCTACATGAACGGTTATTGCATTCTGTATTTTCATGATGACGGAAATGTTTTCTGAGACAAGAGAAGCTCCTTTGACTGAGAATTGGATATGAGCACTGCCCCCTAGAGGCAGTCACAACTGGACAGGGGAAACCTTTAGACCTCTATCTCTGTTTACTAAACTGGGATGCCAACAATAGTTATGGTCCTGCCAAACCCCCTTTGTGCATTCCTTCCCTTTTGCATGCTAACAAGACCAAATTTTTGGGTTAAGAACACTTCCTCTTAATGTCCACGCTGGAAAACTATTATTATTTCAGTATGTGATGCTCACTTCAAAACCATGACCATGGACCGTGGACCGTGTTGTGCCTTTGTGGCCTCTGACCCAATGCCGATCTCAATTGGCTCCTTGGTTCTCCGAGGAGCTAAGAGAGATGAAGCGTCAGAAAAGACGCCTAGAGAGCATTTGGAGGACTAGTCAATCAGATTCTGACCGGACACTGGTGAGGTCTTATATCAAGACCTACCTAGTGGCGATAAAAGCGCCGAAATCTAACCATTTTTCCGCTCTTATCGCATCTGCAGAGAACCGCCCAGCCGCTCTGTTTAGGGTGACCCACTCCCTTCTTTGGGGGGGGGGAGTGTGGGAAGATCCCTTGCAGGGTCGAGCTGAGGATTTTGTGCAATTCCTGCATGATAAAGTCACTCGGATTTGGGAAGGCTTGGACTCCGACTGGATGAGTCCGGGGGGGGGGGGGAGACGAGGGTAGGTCTTGAGAATATTATCTGGGAGGAGTTTGATCCTGTGGCTCCCGAGGATGTGGACAGGGTTCTGGTTAAGATTAGTGCCGCCACGTGTTTATTGGATCCGTGTCCCTCCTGGTTGGTACTGGCCTCCCGGGAGGTTACACGAGGCTGGCTCCAGGGGATTATAACTGCTTCTCTGAGTGAGGGTGCCTTTCCCGCCGCCTCCTCAAGAAGCCTTCCCTGGACCCGGCTGAATTAGCTAACTACCGTCCGGTCTCCAACCTTCGTTTTGTGGCGAAGGTTGTTGAGAGTGTGATGGTGCGGCATGGGAAAGCTTCCTGGATGAAGCTATCTATCTGGACCCGTACCAGTCGGGCTTCTGGCAGGGGTACAGCACAGAAACGGCATTGGTCGCGTTGGTGGATGATCTCTGGAGGGATCGGGACAGGGATTGCTCCTCTGTCCTGGTCCTATTAGATCTCTCAACGGCTTTTGATACCATCGACCATGGTATCATGCTGCAACGGTTGAGGGGGTTAGGAATAGGGGGCACCATTTTGTGGTGGTTCTCCTCCTTCCTCTCCGACCGTTCGCAGTTTGTGTTGGCAGGGAGGCAGAGGTTGACCTCGAGGCGCCTCGCATGGGGAGTGCTGCAAGGGTCGGTCCTCTCACCCCTTCTGTTCAACATTTATGTGAAGCCGCTGGGTGAGCTCATCCGTGGTTTTGGGGTGAGAGTCCATCAGTACACTGATGATACTCAGCTGTACAGCCTTGATAGTACAGTGGTATACGCACCCTGTTATTAACACAGCTGCCTGCAATTTCTGCTGGTTCGAATCTCTCCAAGGCTCAAGGTTGACTCAGCCTTCCATCCTTTCTAAGGTAGGTGAAATGAGGACCCAGTTTGTGGGGGCAATAAGCTGACTTTGTATAAAAATATACAAAAGGATGAAGGCTATTGCTTAACGCATTGTAAGCCGCCCTGAGTCTCCGGAGAAGGGCGGCATATAAATCAAATTAAAAAAAACAAACAAAAAAAACATATGTGGCAAGCCTGAATTTGATTGGGGTGCAGGATCAGATGATTGTCTGAACAAAGCCAGAATGGAGATAGAGAAAGAAGGGTGTATGTATGAGAAAAAGATAAATTCAGTAGTTATATAAGATTTTAAAAGCCATTTCTTCATATTCTGCCTTTTGCTCATGTAGAGTGAATGTAGATCCTACTTTTACATCAGTGTCCTGTAAACAAAATAGTACTCTCAAACAGTGACCTCTGTCAGAATATTCATGAACTGGAATGGAGACATGGTAAGAAGGTCAGCCAATGTATAGGCATAGCAACTAAAACAGCCAATGAGGGCTGTTTGGGCGCTGGAGACAGGCGTCTGGACGTGGCTTAGTTCTGTATTAAGCTCTGAGCTCTGAAGCTGCAAACAAGTTTTGAACTAGTCTGTCTGCTGAATTGAAACTGAAAATCATCTCTGCTGTTCTCTCCTCTGCCTGTGTTTTTGCCTGTAACTCTCTACCACATTGGAAGAATCTGCTGTTGGTATTGTATGTGTTATTATGTCTATAAAGAGAAGTTAATGAATCCTGCTGAATCAGTTTTCTGTGTGTGCTTTCTGGATGTGATTTTTGCAACAAACTCTGAGAACCTCAAATATTTCAGAATCTAATAATTCTGTGTATTTATATCACAGTGACAAAAGGAGCTCACACTCCAAATAACATCAGAAGCACACGTATGTGATTTTACTGGCAGTTCAGAAGTGGCTTTCTTTCCCAGTCTAGTTTACAACTTTCACATTTTCCGGTCTCCCATACTTGGAGTAGCCTGGACTGATCTGGCTTAGCTTTTTCAGATCAATCTAGGTCAGCTGCGTGCTGCCAACTACTCAGGAGATAGCACAGTTGGGTCATGCCAACTGTTCTTTTTACTAATCTTATTTCTATATTCCTTTGCTTTAAGAATTTAGTACTGGATGCAAAACATTCTGTTGATTGTTTACAGTGATCATATTCTACTATTGCTCCTGATTTTGAAGATTTAATAGCATTTTCAAATTTGGGGCTGCAAAACATGGTCCAATGCACCTGGAGAATATTGCTTTTAAGCTAATTCATATAACTGTAAGAAGATTCTTCTTTAACAGAAAACTGCAATAATGCCCTTACCTCTGCCCTGTAGGGTAGGAAGATGGCACTAGCCAGATTGCCTGTGATGCCACTGAGGATAAAAATGATAGTAATACGAAGCCAGCCTGCCAGCTTTTCCAAATCTCTGAGCACTGTCATCTGGAAGATCACAGACACCAGACAATGGATAATCCTATGGGAGATAGACAATTGAATCAGATCAACGTTCCACTTTCCATAAAAAAAAAAAAAAAAAAAAAAAAAAAAAAAGCCCTTCTCCTTCATCTCTGCACGCAATATCAGCCTGCACAATGTTACAGGTTACAACTGTTGTGCTAAACATTTGCCACTTTGATAAATAGCCTGGATTGCCACAAGGGATCCTGAAATCAGTTAAAATACAAGCAGATAGATTGTGGCCTCTTCATAGACTTGTTTGATCTTAAGTACTTTGGGATGAAGTTTTGACTCCCGCTACCTAACAGGAGTAGCACAACATGAATCTGCACAACCATTCCCATCATTTCATACAGCTGAAGTGAAGGGATTATGGAGAGACACAACTTGAAAAATAAGGAAGCCCATGAGGTCCACTTAATTCATTCATAAGAAACAAAAAATCCGGATAGGTTTGAAGGGCTACACTTGCTCAATTATCAAACGGGATCAAGGATTAAATTCTAAGGTATTTTATTTTTTAAAAAACCCCTTTGATTGTATAATCACCCTACATCATTAATGATATTTTAGATAGGGTGTGGGTGACACCTTCTGACTGGGATCATCCCATTTCTATCACTTCCTTTATATTTTCTTACTTCCATTAATCCCTCCCCAATGTATTAAAGTGCAGAATAGTTGCAAACTGTTTTTTGACTGCTGATGCTGAAGAATTTCTGTCTGGAATAATGTATGAATGCTTGCAGAGCAAAGCCAGGAAAGACCAGGCCTGAATCAGTTAGCTAGGCCTCATTTCTAGCTTTTTGGCTCTGATCAACAACACTTTTTGACACCCCCTCCCACCCCACCCGGAGTCAGAAAATCAGACAAGCAGCAAAAGAAAACTGAACAACTAACGAGAGATAAGATCCTGACATTCCCAATGCAAAAGTATGGACACAACAAAAACACAAAAAGGCAGTTTCAAAGCATCAAACTTCACCCTTTTTTCTCCCTTACCCTGCATGAAGGAATAAAGACAACCAGAGCCTGTAGAACTGATCTGGAATCTCTGGGTTAAGAAAAGGTAAGAGGCCACACACCTCACCCATGCAGTGAACCTGGAACAAAAAGAAAAAGAATTTTTTAAAATTATGTAGATAACCCTTGTCCAACCTGCTGCTTGCCAGTCATGGATTACATCTTCCAGAATCCCCAGCCATCATCGCAGGAAATGGCAAAAGCTGTGATATTGAATATATTGAAAACCACACCAGATTTTAGAAGAATGTGGTGTAATAAGCAGGTACTAAATGATAGAAAAACACTGGTCTTGCTTCTTGACCCAGTAGGACTCAAGGATGCCTGAGATTTATTACTGAGCATACTAGCTCTCTTTTCAATTTACCACAGTTCTTTCTAACAGTGTGGTGTCATGGCATTTTTCAAAACCTGCATTGACCTGCTTGGCACTACTTCAGCTTATGGATATTTAACAGAAAACCAAGGCAGCTTCTGTGAACCTTGCTTAGACACTTAGGCTTAGCAACTACTTACAGTAAGAGGTCAGATATTTGTGCTGTCCCTCCTCTGAAGCTCTTTAGCTCTTTCCCCAAACAAGAAATACTATTCTTCTAGCCTTAATCTACAAGTAGAGTAAACATTTGACATCAACACATCTTATTTATTTATTGTTTATTTATTTATTGGTTCGATTTATATGCCGCCCTTCTCCGGAGACTCAGGGCAGCTTACAATGGGTTAAACAATAACCTTCATACTTTTGTATATACCTGCTTAGCAGGGCTTTTGGCCCCCCCAAGCGGTGTTCTTTTTTATACAAAGTCAGCTTATTGCCCCCACAATCCGGGTCCTCATTTTACCTACCTCGGAACGATGGAAGGCTGAGTCAACCTTGAGCCTGGTGAGATTCAAACTTGCAGTAATTGCAGGCAGCTGGCAGCTAAGTGCTATTTAACAGCGCTTTAGTCCACTGCTCCACCAGGCTCCTATATAGTCTTTCCCATATCTGACTCCCACTAAATGATCCAGCTGCTGGGATCTGAAGTTCAACTCCCTTTGAAAGTGTCAAAATAAGGAAAGCTGCCTGAGGACATTACTTGCCTGTGAACAAAGAGTTGCTTCTTCATGGAAGTGGCCATGCTTGAACTCACAGTACTCCCGAGTTGTGATCTCACAGCTAATATAAAAAGAGTGATAGAGTCAGTTTAATTCATCATCCCTTCTTCTATCTTGATTTCAGTGGTATGGATTTTAATTGCACCGACTTAATCAGTGCAATTGTATAATTTATATATTATACAAATATATAAATTTATATTTTTATTTAATTTCATTCTTGTGAGCCACTTTGGTTGCTTATACAAGTAAAAAAACAGGGTACATATTTAAAAATAGCAATGGGCAAAATGTTTTGAATTCAAAACACTTGTTCAAACTTATAACAGCAATTTGACATTTTTTGGAAGTCCTTTTAGCTTCAAAGACCCAAAAGGTTGCTTTGAGCCTGAAAGGCTTCCAAGATGGTCAGAGCACTTAAGTTTCATGCTTCAGCCTGTAATAATCCAATTTCAAATCGTTTTGCAACTCACCAATCAATAATAATTTACCTAGCTAATTTTCAAATATGATGGAATGTACTGGATCCCCAGGAGGAAGGGGGTGCATTTCAGAACAGTAAGAGGCTACTAAATCCAAATGTTATGCATAAACGAAAAGGATGAAAACAGTCCCTCCTTAATAGTCCAGAGAGTGTAGCTACAAATACTGGAGTGTTCAGTCTGGCAAGTTTTTGTCTAAGTGTGAAACAATAAAGAATGCAGTTTGGAAGAATCATCATGTGTCATTCTTGGTTTGGGACTGACAAAGCTCCTGTCTTGCACAATCAAGATTTGTGTTAATGATCACAAAAAAGCCATTGTCCACACTGTTAAAAGCCTGATGAGATCTGAGCTCAACATCTGAAGGACAGCAGATTCCCTCATCCATCTAGCAAAGACTGTCCCATCATCATATTCAAAGAATGCTATGTTATCTTTCAAGTACATTTCTAAATATGTCAACAAAAACAAAACCCATAACCTACTTTAAGCCATTATTTGTTTTCATCTTATGCAAATTAAGCCTAAATTGTACTTCATTCAACATGACTTTATTTCAAGTTAAGAGCATCCAACTGAATTCTCAGATAGCTTCTTAATTGCCTGAAGATCAGTTCTGTTCTAGAATTTCTCTGAGTGATTTAAGCATTTTAAAGTAACAAATTTATTAGGGCATAAACTCTTTTAATCAGATGCATTAAGATCATACAGAGTGAACTCTGTTAGTTGAAAAGCTGCTAAATAAGGAACCTTTTGTGAGAGTTTAGAGAGTGAATTAGACATAACAAAGTCTCATTTACATTCCTGGGGCTTAAAATAGCTTGGTGACTAATGATTTCAATGTTTCTAATGAGCGATACGATCTATATTCTAAAACAATAGTAACAGACTGTATTAAACAGCAGATCTGAACAACAAAACATGAAAAATACTAAGCTATGTTTCTTCACTTTAAATATGCATGTTAATCAAACACACTTTACCTCAAGCATTGCTGAGGGAATTATGGGAAACTTTCTATCTAGGCAGGCTTTAAAATTGATCCCAAAATGGAACAGAAACATTTTCATGGTTGGTAAAAACAATTTTTGGACACTCCCCAAATCACAAGCATTTACCTGCCTTTGGTTCCAGTGCAGCATGGCCTTCCTTTAATATCACAGTCCATATGCAATAAACCAGTGTGGTTACTTTTGACCTGATCAGTACATATCTGTAAATAAAAGACGTTTACAATTAAAGGGGAAAAGGGATGGGGGAAGTATACCTAAGATCGTTTTAATTTTGCATAGCTGCCTATAGTAAAGAGCAGTGGTGGGTTTCAACCGGTTCTACTCGGTTTGGGCAAACCGGTAGTGGCGGCAGTGGGTGGCTCTGCCCACCCACCCGGACATCATCACGGATGCTCTGTGCATGTGCGCATGCTCACATTTGTGAACCGGTAGCAAAGGTAAATGAAACCCACTACTGGTATAGAGTTATATTTTAGGCTATGGAAAAGTAAGAACACCACCACCAATACAATATCCCAAGATAGCAGGCATATAGTTAAAATCGTTTGTTCATTTTGTTGAAATTTGGGCTCAGAAAACAAAGATTCCTACTTGTATCCTTATGACTTGTTTGCATGGAAAAGTGGACGAGGGCAGGGGTGAAATCCAGCAGGTTCTGACAGGTTCTAGAGAACCGGTAGCAGAAATTTTGAGCAGTTCGGAGAACCGGTAGCGGAAATTTTGAGCAGTTTGGAGAACTGGCAAATACCACCTCTGGCTGGCCCCAGAGTGGGGTGGGAATGGAGATTTTGCAATATCCTTTCCCTAGAAGTGGGGAGGGAATGGAGATTTTGCAGTATCCTTTCCTTGGAGTGGGGTGGGAATGGAGATTTTGCAGTATCCTTTCCTTGCCACGCCCACAGAACCGGTAGTAAAAAAATTTGGATTTCACCACTGGACTAGGGTATGTCTGTATATGTGGACACTTCTTCACACACATGCTACATAGAAACATGCATCTGAAGTTCCTACATTTCAACAGCAGAGAGTATCTTTGGTGCAGGGTTGAACTGTGGAATCCTTAGTGCTCTCTGAGTTTGGTTGTGTGTTTGCAACTGTTTCATTGCCTGACCAGGTAACATCACCATTGGAATGTGAGGAGGACCTTGGAGAATGAGAAGAAGAGATGATGCCTAGGAAGCAGACAAGAGATGCAGAAGTCTCAGTAGCTCAGTGGTCAGAGAAGGAAACTTAGAAAGGCTCTGCCCTAATTGATCAGGCAGTTAAAAGTGGCTATGGGAAGTTTGTACTTTTAGACTTGTAAGATTCTTACAATTAAATAGAATAAGTTCTTCTAGTCGTGTTTCCTGTCTAGTTTACCTGGGAGGGCTGACACCTAGTGAGTGTAAGGTTTGCTCCCTGTTTATGTACAGCAGCTTGTCCTGCCAGTTTGGGTGGGGATATGGTTTTCTTCTTGGTATTTCCTTATTTGTTGCTTGATTGTTTGCCAACATTCATGTAACCAGGGATTAACACCACCCACACTCACCGGCACTGATGATGTTACCTAGTTGGGTAATGAAACATCTAAAGCAAATAGCCAAGCTAGATAGCACCAGGGATTTCACACAGCAATTTTTCCTCTACACACTTTCCTACCATTTTATCCTAGTTCATGAAAATAAACTCTTTTGCTACAATTCAGCCTTTCACTCCATGTAAGAAGTACAAACAGGGTACCAGAATCCACCCTGTTTGAATTTGGTAAATGGGTATTACTTAGAAAAAAATCCAAGCATGCATGCTGGAACTCCCAGTTCCTTCTCTCATTAGGCAGACTTCTCTATGAAGCAAACTGTGCTGCGCCAGATAACCAGGCAGACAAGCAGCTCCTTCTTTCTTATCCTCACATAAAATCATTTTCAGTCAACATAGAAATTAGTGAGACAATTAACAGTGATGATTTATTTAAGCCCCATTAATCTCAGTGAGACTCAGTTCTTTCAAGGGAAAGAAGGTAGGTAAGTAGGTAGATAGGAAGGAAGAGTCAGGTAGGTAGGTAGGAAGGAAGGATCTTTACTGGCCACTTGGTGATGTCATCTGGCCAGACATGAGGTGGATTTGAAGCTGGTTCCTCACAGGTCCTGTTGGAAGACAAACAGATAGCAGTGAAGAGTTAGAAATTCCCTAACATCTTACATTCCATGTTTCCCCCTCTCATCTTATTCATAAGACACATGACCTTTGTTGAGGTGAGGATATGTCTCACCTGGGATCCTGAGAACAAACTGCTCCTGATATCCTCCAACTTGAATTGCTGGGGTCAACAGTTGGTGGATTATAGTCTGGCCACTTTACGAATGTGGCCAATGTTTCCTATGGAGAAAAAATGACTTTATAAACTATGTAACAGCATCCGCAAATAATATTTCTGTAATACACATCCAGATTTTTAAAGGAATAAAAATCTCATTAGAAGTCTGCTCATATAATTTTCTCCCACATGTAATCTCCTTTATGACCATGATCACCATCTCTGAGAATGTTATTGAAGTACAATAACTACCCTATAACTAAGTATTAAGTACAGTAGAAGAAAAATAAAGAAAAAAAGAAAAAGTCTAGAAAACATGGAGGGTGACTTTCAATTATTACTAAAATTTACAGTAACTGTATTAATCCCATGACCAGCCATAGCCCATAAACATTGATAATTATGGAACTGTTAACAATATTTGAAAGGAGATTGCTACAATAGAATTTAAATGTACATTTTAGTACATCGGCTTTTCCTCTGCTTTATTTCCAGAAAACAGTGATCACTAACCTCACAGAGAAAAAAAATGGCAGAATTAAACCATGATTCTCAAAGCTCATGAAGCTCACATGGAAGCTTTCTTCAACTTGAAACCTACTGGCTGGGAATTCTGGAAGATGCAGTGCCAAACTCATTTCAAACCCCAGTCTGAAGGAGGTCCTTATCAGCTGTCAGAAAGTGCTCTTACCGAGCAATCCTCACGCAGAGTCTGAACACAACCCGAGTTATCATTCTGCACACAGCAGCCAGAGTGACGCTCTTTCTCCCTCTCTTTCTGAATCAGCTTCTCAATCTGCTGGTCCTTCCGGATACAGGGGGAGAACTTGGCTCCCAGATGGATCAAGTCAATCTGAAATAGAAAGTCGCAGTGTAAAAAACATTCAAGAAATAAGGATTTTGCCATGTAACGTCTCCTCCTACCCCAGTGAGTGGTGGAGGACTTCAGCAAAAGCCATGCATATTGAGAATGACTCAAAGGGCTAAGCTGCATGCTCCCTTTTGTTACTGTTGTGGAAGATAGATGGATTGCTATGCATGTTCTGTATTATTCCTCTTCCAGGTCTCATGAAAAGTAGAAATATGTGTTGTGCATTCCAGAAGAATTTGCATGTGACCCCTTCCTTATACAAGCTCTTAGATGTAAATGTAAAATATTCTCTCTTCTTCTTGGGAATTCTGTGGAATAGTTATAATTCTCAGCTGGCACCTAAATACTTCTTTTTGTGGCACATTTTCTCAATTAGGGTTGAAAAATGTATGAGAGGAATGGAACAGCTAATGCTGAGGTGGAGAATACACCCACTGATAGAGAGCAGTCTAAATTTTCAAGTGGTGCAGCTGGTGATCACATGATCCGATGGGAATAATGGCCAACCTGTGAGCACCATGCAGCTCCCATCCATTTTTTGAATCTGCAGAACCTCCAAAATCACAGTACTAAAATCTGATGACAAGTTACTACAGCTTGGTTGTTGAGAAGAGAATCTGCTTAGTTGTAGTTTAGAACATCTTCAGTAGAGTGTGATAAGAGTCTCTACTTCTGCTCTAGTTGCTTACAATCAATTCAGACCAGGAAGTTACAGACTTCTTATGCAATGAGTCATTGAGTAGCACATGGCAGAAATTTCCTTTTAGAAGCAATTAAAAAAAAAAAAAAAAGGAAAAACAGCCTTTACCGAACTTGGGCCAATCCAGAAGTTCTCCTGTTGGCTGTATTTCACACTTTCATACACGCCTTTGTTTCGTAGTATCTGCAAAATGATAAAATTCCAAGGTCAGGTCAAAGAAATAATAAGTACCTCAAGGTACAGATTAAAGGGGGGCTTTTCCCCATAAAGGCAAATGGTAGATGTCAGCAGGAGTGGTTTTCTGAGTGCGTCACATTTTCAAAACCTTTCACAAAAAGATAGGGTTTCATAGAAAACTGAAGAATATTTATTCAAGGGAAACTATTTTAAATCTTTTTTTTTTTTTTTTTTTTTTTTTGCTAACCTGCATTTGAATCTATAGTCTTCCAATTTTCTGGGTAGACTGCATCAAAGAATCTTAGCCCACTCACTGCTTTATTTATATTGCTAAAAGAAAAGTATGCCAATCTTATCCCAAAGGTTCTTTTTCAAGAGGCAACTGGACTTTCTGGTTTTTCTTTGAAGACGTTTCACTTTTCATCCAAAAATCCTCTTCTTGGATGAGAAGTGAAACATCTTCAAAGAAAAACCAGAAAATCCACTCGCCTTTTGAAAAAGAACCTTTGGGACAACCATGACTAGGATGACAGAGAATCTCCACAGACATTATACAAATCTTAAGTTTCTCTGGCTGCAGATTTTAGGTTTTTTGCACTGGGTCAATTAGTGTCATTCAACACAGAATATTATCTACTAGAGGATTCTGAAGTTTTTTCAGATGTTCCAGTTGCCGCATCTGTTTGGGTCTGCTAGATGTATGGTAAATACCTGATAAGATCTACATTGAGAGGGAGTTAATTTCCAGGTCCAGTTTGACCTGCTGTTTTGAACTTTCAAGTCCGAAGAGTTTAAATTCAGGGTGTCTCCCTTAGGCAGCCTCCTCCAGATCCAATGGAGCTATAGAATTCCCAGCTAACCTAGCTATGGGCCATTCTGACTGGGAATTCTGAGAATAATAGTTCTAATATATCTGCAGGGCAATTGATTAAGAAAAGTTAATTTAGATCATTAGATAAGAGTCCTGCTCCCAGTGTCAGCATTGCTTGAACTGACTGGATGCCAGTCCATTGCCTGGCTGATACAAAGAGCAGTGCATGACTAGTTCAATAGATTAGATTATTTTTTAAAAATTCTTAAAATATTAGTTAAGAACCATGTTGTTCTATTGGGCGTTTGGAGAAAGGTTGAATTTTACTTCAAAAATTCTTCATTTGTAATTAATATGTAATGGTTACATATGCCGGCTTTATTTTCAATAGTTTACA
Organism: Arizona elegans; assembly: GCA_022577455.1. Classification (NCBI taxonomy): domain Eukaryota; kingdom Metazoa; phylum Chordata; class Lepidosauria; order Squamata; family Colubridae; genus Arizona; species Arizona elegans. The sequence continues at coordinate 54,289,399 of JAKOOJ010000003.1, forward strand.
TTGTACAGGTAGTCCTTGTTTAGTGACCACAATTGGGAATATCTCAGTTGTTAAATGATGTGGTCACTAAGTGAAACCGTGACTGTGCTTACAATCTTACTTTAGCTTTCCTTTGCTTTACTGATCTATAAAGGACATACATGTGAGGATCGGTTGCAAAGTTACTTTTTCATCACAGTCGTAATTAGGAATGGTGGCTAAATGAGGCAATCGCTAAACTAACATTAATTATATACCAAGGTATCTTTTAAATAGTAGCTGGCCACCCAGAGGTTTTTAAAAGATGGGGTAGAAAAGATGTTCACGTTTTCATATTTCACAGAAATCACCAAGTAAGCAGTACTGAAATATAATTAGACTCACTAATTCTGTTTTCACATGCTGAGCAAAGCCGATTGGAGCAAATCCGTAAGTGCAAATGATAAGTAGAGTGATGATGATGTGGACAAATGTGATCCAGTACGTAAAATAAGGCCTGTTTCAGACAAAGCAGAAAGAAAGGGTGGTAGAAAGTGTCAGAAACTAGAAAAGATTCTGTAGATAAATCTCAGTCTGATATTCTTTGTTAAGAAAGAGACTAACTAACCCTAACATTTAGATTTATATACTGCTTCACAGTGCTTTACAGTCCTGTCTAAGCAGTTTACAAAATTGCCCTCAATAATCTGGGTCTCTATTTTACCGACCTCAGAAGGATGGACGGCTGAGTCAATCTTGAGCAGGTCAGGATCGAACTCCTGGCAGTCGACAGAATTAGCCTGCAATACTGCATTCTAACCACTGTGCCGCCACCACTACACCTAAACATTTAGAAAGCATGGCTAATTCAGTAAGTTATCTGATCCACAAAAGACAATGAATATGCAGTATCCAGGACACAACATGGAAGAGAACGACAGATAACTTCCACAGACAAAATATCCCCTTTTCCAATTGAAATACACTCCTTGCCCACCTACAAATAGATCGTTTATTTCTGCTATGGGGTGAACACACTTTAGAGTGACTTAATTACTGATTTGTTACATTTTAATCCTACTTCTTCTCCAAGTTCAAAGAGGCATTTAAAAGGGACTCCTTTAACTTCTTCCCCCTAGCAATCCAGCTGGGCAGGTTGGACTGCAAGAAAACGACTAATCCATAGTCACCCTGGAGCTTTGGTGGTCTGCTGCTACCTGTGGCTGTCTGTGATCTCCAGCTGTGACCGTACCACACTGCTGATGCTCCGACGATACGTTCTGTTCAGCCAGTTGCCCACCACTCCCAACCCATAGTAGCGCTTCTTGCGGTCAAAGGCAAAATGCTTCACCCTGGAAGCAATCCGAGTGCCCCTTTTGGGAGCAGAAGTTGTTTGTTGGAGGCTTTTGAGGGCAATAGCTCCTCCATGCCTGCAGAACAAGAAAAGACATATTTGAAAACTCAGCATGAGTTTGACAGCCTGACAACAGTGATACATATAGAATTATTCCAGGATTCTAAGAATTGTGTTCTGCAAATGTTACTTGATCTCAGCAAATGGGTATGTCTTTGAAGCAGGGGTGAAATGCTCCCGGTTCGGACCGGATCGCCCAATCCGGTAGCAATGGTGGCTGGTGGTTCGGAGAACCGATAGCAAAAATCCCTGCACGCCCCACCCCCCCGCCCATGCCAGCTGAGCCGCACGATATATCAGAGGCTTTTTTTTACTTTTAAAAGCATTTGTTCTACAACCTCTTCCGATGAAAAAATGCTTTTAAAAGTAAAAAAGGCCTCTGATGATCGCGCGGCTCAGCTGGGATCATCAGAAGCTTTTCAAAGCATTTTTTTCTGCAACCTCTTGGCCGAAGAGGTGGTAAAAAAAATGCTTTGAAAAGTCTCTGACGATCCCAGCTGAGTTCCCTGATCGGCAGAGGCTTTTCAAAGCATTAGAAAAAATGCTTTGGAAAGTTAAAAAAAAAAAAGTTGGCCAGGCCCACCCAGTCACATTACCCCCACCACCACCAAGCCACGCCCACAGAACCGGTATTAACAAATTTTACATTTCACCCCTGCTTTGAAGTATCATGGCCCCGATAGGTAATCCTCGACTTATAACAGTTTAGTGACCATTCAAAGTTACAATGGCACTGAAAAAAGTAACTTTTGACCATTTTTCACACTTATGACTTTGCTACATCATGTGGTTTACATTCAGCTGCTTGACAACTGGTTCATATTTATGATGGTTGCAGTGTCCCGGGACATGTGACCATCTTTTGCAACCTTCCGACAAACAAAGTCAAAGGGGAAGCAAAATTCACTTAACAATCTTGCTACTAATTTAACAACTGCAGCGATTCACTTAACAACTGTGGCAAGAAAAATTGTAAAATGGGGCAAAAACCCCACTTAACAAATTTCTCACTTAGCAACATTCTGGGCTGCATTGTGATTGTAAGTCGAGGACTACCTGTAATTGGTTCTCTGTTTGCCACCTCCCACCCCAGCACATTTTCTTTTGCAATGCCCACTTTATGCAGAGAAAGATAAGAAAATCAATAGAGCAGTTGATTGAGTTAACTTTAATCTTGAACAGAATTTTTTTTCTGGGAAATGATAAGATGACCAAGATTCAAGTGTCTTTGTTTGATTCTTCGCTGCATTAGTTACTTATCTGAATTTTTAATATCATCTTTCCTCCACTATGTTTGAATTATTCTTTTCCACCTTGCAGCTGTCACCTTCTCTACAACACTAACCGTGTTTCCCTGAAAATAAGACCTTGTGTTATATTTTTTTGAACCCTGAAATAAGCTCTGGGCCTTATTGCATGCGCTCAAAAGCCCGATTGGGCTTATTATCAGGGGATGTCTTATTTTGGGGGAAACAGGGTAGATGTAAATGTCTTCAGCATTTAAGACAAGCGATTAGCATTGTCTACAACAGGGGTCCTCAACCCCCGGTCCGTGGACCAGCAATGGGCTGTGGCATGCCAGCAACTGGGCCACGCAAACAAGTGAAGTCCCATAGGTGGGATGCAGGCAGCACATAAAACTACACCCCCTCCAGTCTGCGGAAAAACCATTCTCCATGGAAACGGTCCCTGGTGCCCAAAAGGTTGGGGGATACTGGTCTACAACTCTTAGATGTAAATGTCTTCAGCATTTAAGACAAGCAATTCAAGTGGCCAATCTTGTTTCAAAAGGCTAGTTCCCTGCTTCAGATCCTCCTGTTCCAAAGCTTTCACTTTCTGAGGAAAGAGATACTGATACCATTTTAAGCTACTTAAAATGGTCTTTGCAGGGAATATTTATATTCATAATAGAAATGTCATCTCCATCCTTCAAATACTTATCAGGATGACATACTTTATAAATATCTTAAAAGTGCAAGACATGCAGCTATAATTCAGTCGTGAAGCAGCAAAAACCAGGAGTAGAGTTTATAGTTCACTGGAAGATAAATTGTTGCTGACAAATGGAAGCACTTTGTTTTAGGATTGTTTTAAAAGTCTTGCTGTGACAAAGTAGTCTTTATAGAACGAAGAAGCCAAAACAAGAATGTCATAGAAAAAAGGATGTGTGTTTTTTTGTTCTCTGGAGTAGGAAAGCTTTGTTTCCAGGTGATTGTGGCAACAACAGCTCACAGTTGGTGACATGAATCAGGGTACATTTCCTATGAACAGGAGGCTATGGGTGATGGGCCATCAGTCCAAATGGGTGTCTAAGACTCACTGGAAAGGTTGGTCGGCCTCGGGTGACTTGCCGTCTTCTTGTAAGGAAAGCCCACGGTAGCCAGTAGCAGAGAGAGGTGGGGATTCAAATACATCATCTTGCATGGAGCACATCTCCTCATGTGCATCAACCTGTAAGAAAGGGGAATTGTTGCTCATGGCCCCATTTCAAGTGAGAACTGTATACCTTGTACAGTGAGGGATCCAGTCATTCTGGCAAACACCATTGTTATCTAGGTATCTAATCATACACACCTTTGTAACATCTGATAGAAAAAAGCAGCAAACACAGACTGCCTACTGGATTACGGATTACTGCCCAATATCATGTTTTATATAGGAATAGAAACTGCATTTCTTTATAAATGTCCCTAACCCAGCACCCCGCCCACCCCCCAGATATGATGAGGCTGCAGCTGCCAGAATTTCCAAGCAAATTGAATGAATGAGAGAATATACACACACACACACACACACACACAAACAAACACACACACCCATATATATATATATATACACACACACACACCCTGTTTCCTTCAAAATAAGACATCTCCTGATAATAAGCCCAATCGAGTTTTTGAGCGCATGGCAATAAGGCCAAGTGCTTATTTCAGGGTTCAAAAAAATATGACAGGGTTTTATTTTGGGGGAATCACAGTGTGTGTGTGTGTGTATACATACATACATATGTACACACACATACACACACACATACATATATAGTGTATGTGTGTGTGTATGACAAGCAAAGGAAGGAAGGAAGGAAGGAAGGAAGGAAGGAAGGAAGGAAGGAAGGAAGGAAGGAAGGAAGGAAGGAAGGAATCATTACAGTCAAAGGCTAGCCAGAGAGTCCAATAAAGTAGATGGGGTGGCTTTGTTTTTTTGAATGGCAGGTTTAGTTCATAATCAATAAAAATTCACATCATCAAAAAAGATTTTAATGTAGGACATTTGAAAACAATTTATTTTGCATCTAAACATACAATCAATGCTCTGCTTACGTTTGCCTGACAGATTAAGCCATAATATAGCTCAGCTAACAATAAGCCAACTGCACTCGCTAGCAATTCCCAGGGTAAGCTTCACTGACAATCTATAACAGTGGCTGGCTGGGGAATTTTGGGAGTTGATGTCCACATATCTTAAAGTAGTCCAGATTGAGAAACATTGATCTATAGAAACTTAGTTTCCAAAAATGTAATTCAATTCAAATTCATTATTTTCCAATGGAATAAAATGGAAGGGAAGGCAGGAATGTGAGAGGAATCAATCTATGGGAAAAGTTGGGGGGGAGGGGAAATAAAGCAAAATATATTGTATACCATGGACACGTAAGCATCTTCTTTCATTCAAACTCAGCCTTCCCCTTTGCCCCACTCCTATATACTTCACAAGGTTCACATGCAACCCACAACTTACAGGCTGTGAACTCAACATTTAAGCATTTTGTTTGAGCCAGGACCTCTGGCTTACTCTCTGCAGCACTGCCCATAATTTGCTAGCCATGCTTATTTACAAGAAGAACCAGCGGATGTGATCGTGCATGTTCACATGTAAGTCTTAGCAAAACTTAGCAAGGCGTGTGAATAGTGCAATATTAAAGGAACATAAAGAAATCAGTCAGACAGTAGCACAGTGGACTCTTGCAATGTTTTCTGAGCACAAAATATTACACATCAACAGTGCCTTTGCCAAACAAATAATGCTTCAAACTAGTGAGAGTGCAATTACTAGAAGCAAGGCCAGGCAAAAGTAGTTCCCTCATCCCAATGTGTGGAAGGAGCCTTACCTTCACCCAGTGAGCGCCCCTGTCGGATAGCTCTTTCCCACGCCATTCATACTGTATCAGAAACACCACTTCATGATCAGTTTTTAAAATTGGGACAATGCTAGCTGCAGAATGTCATGGATCTATCTCCCCTCCCCATTTGCTAGATAAATTCCTCTGGGCAAAGGACATGTCCAGGCATGCCTAGATTAAAAGCAACCCAAATATTTATATTCCAGCTGTTTTCCTTGTGACTTGTCCTAATGCTACAGCTACAGTAGAAATCAAGTAGAATACAGTTGAAATCCACAGGAATTCAAGGCAAGCGTGGGTCAGTTTAAATCTTCCACTTTGGAAGCTTACCTAGAAGAACGCTGTTGGTGAACCCGTTTTGCCTTTAAATTCATGGTGAAAAGGCCGTATCTTATAGCAAGGAGTATTTTAATAATAATAAAATATTCAAGTTCCTAAAAGTTTATGTAGCTAAATATGATATTAATTAATAGAGACTATGTTTTGTTTTATTTTGAAATGTAATTGATCTTATTAGTCTTTTTGCCTAGCCTCCGGAATGATGTTACTCACACATGGGGCTGTTGAGTATACATGCCTATTTATTTCTTGCATGAAAAAAAATAGAAATATCTGGGGGGAAAATCCCAATCCTCTTCCAGAAGAGCAGTCCTTGGGGCTGTATTCTCATGAATGGGTGAGACAATCATGAATGGTTTAACAATCATGCTAGCACATCCACCTTAAAAAATGTATATATAAGCCATAGTAAAATTGCTAGATCTGGGCTGGAAAGACGGCATCAAAGACTTAAGAACTTTCAAAATCTCTTTTGCCTGGCAGCCTGTTTTACTTCACAGGGCTGAAGGTTCAGCTTCTCCCAGGATCATCAGAAGGCACCAAGCATGACCACTTGCTTGAAACAAAGGCTTGCTTTGAAATGGCGCAAGGATTTTTAATTTATGGGTAGCACAGCATCACAAACTGAAAAGAGAGGGAACGGAGGGAGACTCAGTAAAGAAGCGAGAAAGCTCTCAAAATCCATAAAAAGATTTTCTGAACTGTTGCAGTTCCTTCCCTTTGCAAATTTAACAAGAGTACAGCAGAAACCATAGAAGGAGCGATACAGAGCGGTCAGAGCAGAGGAGGAGAATGTAACAGGAAGGCCATGGAACCATGCTTGCCTTACTGAAGAAGGAAGAGTCAAATGTATCCATGCCATCCACCGCATCATCGTCCATGAAGCTAGGATACATAAAGCTCCGTTTGTTGCCTCTGCGTTTTTGCACTGAAGGATCCAGAACGGATCGCCCCTATTGTAAGAAACAAATTGGAATGGTGAACTGTCAGGTTCAAAACATTCACTATTAATGATTCAGGCTATTATCAGCAGCTTCAACTCCAACTGGAGTTACCAGGACATGATCAGCCCTAAAGTTGCCTTCCAAAAGGGAAGATGCCTGCTAAGAGGAAGGCACAGGACTTGGCACATAATTAAACACTCTGAAGTGTTTAATCCAAACAGGTTTGAGATACAGTTTAAGCCAAGATAGCTACACGGTTGGTTTAAGTAAATCTCTGTTTTGCGGCATGGTTTGTTGGGTATAAGCCAATAATATTAATATTGGTTCTAATTATGAAGTAGATGGTTTTACATAGCATCCACCTTCCAGCCAAATGTCACTAAATCTACTTCTCCATTCTTTTTCTGTGCTGTACAACAGCTCCCTCTGGTGATACTTCTATTCAGATAGTTTGAATTGAGAATATTATTTTACTTCTGTTGTGTACCTATTAGGGTTTCCAGTCTTAGAAGGGGAATATGCCGTCATTGTGTGCCTATTTGTGTGCTCACCAAACACGGTTTTCTTTTGATTGTGACCGTTCTCTGGACAACCTACTTCATAACCCTCAACTTTAGAAAGCTTGGAATATGAAAACCATCGAAGTCTGGCAAGGTAATTATACTTTCATGGATTCACTAAATTCCAGAGTTCAAATACAAGCTTAGAAGGAACAGCATAGCAAAATAGAATGTATAACTTTTTCAAAAGTAAAGTAACTGATTCTCCAATCTCGTTGAAATTAGGATTTAATGTGAAGTTTCAGAAAAAAATCATCCACAGGAACTGTGAAGTAGGAGAATCCAGCAAAAATATAAATGCCCTCCCACACAATATAACTGCAGACACATATCGCAGAAATAGGAAAATTACTTGGAGAAATAATTGCAAACTGGGATTTAATATATTTTCCAGTTCAGATTTGAATTGAAATCCAATATATCCACATTTTTTTTCCTTCTCTGGAATTCTGGTGTTGCTGTTGGTGAGCAGAAAGATAAGGAAGCAGCACATATCATATCCTTGACACCATTATCTAAAGAAGTAAAGAACTGAAGCTCAGAGCTTTACCACAAAACTAGAACTCACTCTGATAATTGCTGCAGCTGCCTTAAAGCTCATATGGGCCACGGATTCCCTTTTCCTGCGGGGCAGGCGGGTGTAGCCTGACCGTACACTACCTAATGATGCCAAGGACACAACGCCAGGAGTCAGAGGGGGAAGGACAGGATGTGGGGTTCGTGGACGATCTACTTCATCTGGGTGCCTGAAGGGACGGCCTCGGGCCAAAGGGTCTACAATCTGAAAGGATAAAACAATTGAAGCAATTAGTCAGTGCTGAAATGGAACAGGAATGTTGCTTTAAATTTTAATCGAATCAACCATGGGACGGTGCCTTAGACAAATGTTTGATTCCCCTCCCGTCATAGGATTTCCTCTGACCAACATCTCCCTGATCCCTTTCAATCATGATTTTTCCCATCATCTGATATAGAGTCCTTTTAAACAGATGACGTTACTCTCTGAGAATGTGGTCACCCATAACCTCTTTAAGTTTCCTTACAGGAAGGGAGAATTAGGATCAACTCTTTCATTCCGCAAAAGGAGGTCATAACCTCAGTTGCAAATGAGGTGGGACAATGCCAGGTAATTTTCTTCACAGCCATAAACTGGCCTCCTGAACAGCTAGATGACTTGTGTAAATAGAGGGGTGCCATCTTGTTCTTCACCCGATGAGATTTCCTCTGACTGACTATGGATTCCCAGACCCTGAGGTGGAGTTTGTTATTGGCTGATAACAGATTTTTTCACCTGGCAGTGAGGTGAACTTGGGAGACCTTCAAAAGATGAAGTTCTGACTTTCTGGTGGCCCTTTTCCCCTGAAGCTGTACATCCAAGAGGGATTATAACTTCTTTTCTACAGCCAAATCTAGCATGACTGTTTGTCTGCATTACCGACTCTCTTATGCAATGACACCTACCTTGGGCATTTTTGTTGGCTTTGGGGATTCTGTGCCTTGGAAAGAAGGCACCTCCTGGCTGTTCACTTCTATTTCCCTGTAGGCAGGTTTGAGTTTTCCATAGCGCAGGCTGCAGTGCTGAAGGCTCTTGCGCTGCCAATTCTGCTGCTTTCCATCCCAGTCATTGCTGACCCCAAACCACTGGGCTGTTCCTCTGAGTATAGCAGAGAGAAGACAAATGCCATAAGACAACCATGGCTTCACAAGACACTTCAAGATTTTAGGAAAGTAACTGAGGGCATCTAATCCATCCAGGCCCGAACATTTATCTAGTTTTGTTTCCACGAATGGCTGATCTATGGACATGTTTTCATAGATGGAAGTGGGTGGGGATTGTAGGGACACTTTTAAAGCTGACAGAATAAACATGAAGAATCATGGATAGAAATATTCAATTTTTTTCATCAAATCTTCAAAATATATTTAAGGAAAAAAAATAAATGGAATCTAGCCTGTGGTAAAGCATGCCAAATTGATGGTGGGGTTGAGCCCCTTTTTATGGATTATATTTTCTTCTGTTTATTTTTTTTTCCAGCTTCTGGAAATTCTGGAAATGGCTCTGTTCTATGAAAATGCCATGGGCATGCTTAACAACTGATGTTATTATTCCTAACACAACTACTGTATTTCCCTGAAAATAAGGCTGGGTCTTATATTAATTTTTGCTCCAAAAGATGCATTAGGGCTTACTTTCAGGTGATGTCTTATTTTCCGGGAAATACAACACTAAATGCGTCCGTCTGGCTAACAATCTTAATTGGGGCTTATTTTTGGGGTAGGGATTATATTACCAGCATCCTGAAAAATTATGCTAGGGCTCATTTTCGGGAAAATATGGTATCTCACATACAGGTTGTCCTTGACTAACATACAGGTTGTCCTTGACTAAGGATGGTTCAAAATTTCCACAGCCTCCGAAAAAGTGGCTTTTGACTTGTCCTTGAAGTTGCAACCCTTGTGTGATCCCTGCAGTCATGTGATTGCAAATTTGGGCACTTGAACAACTAGCTTGCATTTATAATGGTTGCAGCACATTGCAGTCATGTGATCACAATTTGTGAACTTCTCAGCCAGCTTCCAACAAGAAAAGTCATGTGGGGATGTCAGATTCACTTAATGTTCACATGAGGACCATGTAATTTGCTTAACAACAAATAACAACTATTATAAAATTAGTCCTTATCATGTGATGGCTCGCTTAATGAACATATGGCTTAGCAACTAAAATTCCAATTGTGGAAGTAAGTCAAGATCTATCTATAACAGAGGTGTTAAACTGGATTTCTTCAAGGACGGGATCAGCATTGTAATTCTCCGTGGGCTGGGGTGGAGGGGGGAGGGAGGGAGGTAGATGGGACGGATGCCTCCTGAGGCATGCTGCTGGCCAAAACAAGGAATGGAGGGGCACACCGGCCCTCCCTGCGCCCCATTTTGGCTGCCAGAGGCACCGCGGGCCGGTCCTTTGCTATTTCCAGGCCAGCCCCATGGGCCAGATTTAAGCACCCTGCGGGCCAGATCTGGTACACGGGCAGGGCCGGATTTAGATTGGAAGAGGCCCTAGGCTATTCCACTTATGAGGCCCTTTCACCAGTGGTGGGATTCAATTTTTTAACAACAGGTTCTGTGGGCGTGGCTTAGTTGGGGGTGTGGCTTGGCAATCATGTGACTGGGTGGGCATGGCTAGCTGGTCACGTGACTGTGTAGGCGTGGGTAGCTCGTCATGTGACCGGGTGGGCGTGGCTGTGTGCACAGACTTTTTTTCAGAGGGCTGAAAAAAGTCATTTCTGACTGGGCCTCACACTTTTGACCGGTCCTCACACTTATGACCATCCTCACATTTATGCCCGTGCAGCTTTCTTAACAACCATGTCACTCATTTCACAACTGCTTTTCTTCACCATGGTGACAAGATAGGGCAAAAACGTAAAATGTGAGGACAGTCGTAAGTTCAAGGACTGGTCAAAAGTGCGAGAACCAGTCAAAAATAACTTTTTCAGCCCTCTGAGTAGTCCATATGCACAAAAGGACTACCCAGAGGGCTGAAAAAAGTCATTTCTGACTGGGCCTCACACTTTTGACCGGTCCTCACACTTATGACCATCCTCACATTTATGCCCGTGCAGCTTTCTTAACAACCATGTCACTCATTTCACAACTGCTTCTCTTCATCATGGTGACAAGATAGGGCAAAAATGTAAAATGTGAGGACAGTCGTAAGTTCGAGGACTGGTCAAAAGTGCGAGGACCAGTCAGAAATAACTTTTTCAGCCCTCTGAGTAGTCCATATGCATAAAAGGATACAGCAATAGAGAGGGATGAAGGAAGGGAAGGGAAATTAGAGTAGGAGAGAGAGGGAGGAAGAGAGAAGGAGAAGGAGAAAGGAAGAGGAAGTAGGGAGGAGAAGAAGAGGGGGAGGAAGAGAAAGTAAGAAGGAAAGAAAAGAGAGAGGTGGTAGGTTTGAGGAGAAAGATTGCTGTACAATAAAAAAGATGAAAGGGAAGAAAGCCAACCCCCCAAAAATATAAAGATATTAAGATAAAGAATGAATTGTTAAACTTTAAAGAATAAAAGAGAACAAATATGAATAAATAACAATAATTAGAAACACACATACAAACATACAATGTATTTTCTTTGAACAGAGTATTTGGCCGGTTCACAAATTTAAACAGTGTTTAGTCATTTCAATTAAATTTACAATTTCTATATTTCCTTTTTGCCATATTTATTCCTCATCTATTTTTGTAAAAAACCATTATTACCCTCATCCTCATCTCTAATCTTAATCAAATTCAATTTTTCCCTTCTATTCTATATTATACCCCTTCCCATTGTCATCTATTTTTATATCCATCCTCACTGGTTAATTATGTAATATTACAGTTGTTTAATATGAATTCAACATTTTAATATAAATCAATTAGTTATATAACTACCTTTTTTGTATATTAATCAATATGAACATGAATATTCCAATTATTTCCATGCAATCCAATTTCTTACAAATCAATTAATTATATTTACCAATAATAATAAACCAAATAATTTCCCCCATATATTCCTCCAAACCACAACTTAACCATTTCTGCTTTCAACACAATATACAATTAATAGTATCTCAATTATTACAATTCCCTAGTTAAATAGAGCTTTTTTTCTTTTGTGTTTTAAAATCTCCTCTTTTTCCCTAAATTTCCTGTTGTTTGCACCTACCTTTTTTGGTGAGGAAAAAGAAATCTGCCTGCCTAATTTTCCAACGTGCAAAGCCAACAGTCTACTTTACTTTCTCTTTCGTTTTTCAGTATAGCTAGGGAGGAAAAAATCAGCACTCTTTGCAAGCAAGGAGCAGATCCGTGAGCAAAACAGCTGAGAGCAAATCAGCTGAGACTGGGGAGCCGATCTAAGCAAGGGCTAATTAGCCTATGCTGAAGCTCCGGGGGCCAATAAAATTACAAAAAAACCACCGAACCCTTTGTTAAATTGCTGGCTCCCCCGCCCCTCGCCCACCACTATTTACTGGCAATAAATAGTGGTGCGGAGGGGCGGGCAAGCCAGCAATTTAACAAAGGGTTCGGCTGCAGCACTGGCTCTAGGGCGGCCCTTTGAAGCCCCGCGGCAAGAATTTGAAGTTTTTTTTTTCCTCCAGCCATCGGAGGCAGCAATAGATGGGGAGTGGGCGGGGTAAGCGAACGGCAGAGAGGGAGGGTGAGAGAAGGTGGGGAAGCTGCTTTCTCCATCCTGCTCTCTTGCATCCGGAGCCCACGTGGATCCCAGGCAGCGGAACTCAGGCTAGGGAAGGGGTGGGCAATTGTGGCTCTTTTACAACCTGTGGCCTTCAACTCCCAGAATTCCTCAGACAGCCAAGCTGCATCAGGAATTCTGGAAGTTGAAGTCCACAGGTTGTAAAAGAGCCACAATTGCCCACCCCTGGCTACGGTAGGCTGGCGCCGCGCGGGTGGGAGGCGAGGGGTGGGCGAGCCAGCAATTTAACAAAGGGCTCGGCCGAACCCCGTAGAACCCCCAGAATCCCACCACTGTGTAGGCCCCTCTTGATCTTGAGGCCCTAGGCTGAAGCCTAGTTAGCCTATAGGAAAATCCGGCCCTGCACACGGGCCTTGAGTTTGACATCCCTGGTGTATAATGTAAAATAGCTCACAAGAAATAGTTGATACTTTATCAATCTTATTTCTCTTTGTTTGACATAGGTCTCAGTTTTGAGCATGTCCAGGTTTGAGTACTGGCTAATCTTTTAAAGCAATAGCCATAGCACTTAGACTTATATACCGTTTTACAGTGCTTTACAGCCCTCTCTAAGCTTTTTTATAGAGTCATATTACCCCCAACATCCTCATTTTACCAACCTTGGAAGGATGAAAGGCTGAGTCAACTTTGAGCTGGTGAGAATCGAACTGCTGGCAGTCAGCAGAATTAGCCTGCAGTACTGCATTCTAACCATTGCACTACTACGGCTCTTAAAGCACTGATTGCAAACGTAATGACATTCAGTTAAACTGGGAGCCTATGCATTCTCAAGACGAAAGTGTGCTTAGTGTACAAATGAATTCAGTGAGTCTAAGTTCATTTACAAGGACCAGAAAGTGAGTTTCAAAAATATCTACCAAATCTTTTTAATGTTACTAACAGCGCAGCAAACACAAAAATCAAACACTCACAGACTCACAAATTGTCCTCAGCTGTTGTTTTTCATATTTCATATTCATATTACTATTGCTTTGTTTTTAAATGCTGTAAGCTGCCCAGAGCCATTATGAGACGGGAAGCAGAATAAATAGAAGAAATCAGACAAACAAATAATGATAAGTTAAACACGTTAGGATAAAGTTCTCCTTACTTGCGAATACTCTGGGACAATGAGGTTTGCCTATGCAAAGCAGGATGTCTTTCGAAGTTGCTGTCCTGTCTCTTCAATCTCGACTCTTGGAGGCTCACACTTTTTTGAAGAGCTGGGTTTTTTTTCAGAAGCTAAAGAGAGACATTGAGGTCATCAGCAAAGAGGATGGGGAGGACGGATTGATCCGAGACCACTCAAACTATCCACACAAATTATGAATTCTCAAGAAATTATATTTCCTGATCATGGAGGGATCAGGACCTTTCTCCAGTTCATGGCTAGATAAACTGGGAGAGCTAATTAGTCAGGCGCAGATATCTGTGTGAGGGTAAAATAGTACATAGATCAAATTACACACTTGCCTCTGAGCAGTTTATAACCTAGGGACCAGTGAAAGAGAAAAGGAAAAAAAGCAATGGAATAAGGGATGGGATGGATGAAATTTTCTACTCCTGGAAGTGCAACATTTACAAAAAGTCTCTGAAGAATACCAAAGAACTGGCTGGAGCTTACAAAAGGTTGTTCCTTATACTGTGCTTATATGATCCGTTCTCCCTTGTCACTAGCTAGTGAGTATGCACAGTAGAATAGATACTGATTTTAAATGGTGCAACATAGCAAGTCAATGTAATAAAAGCTAATGTAATTCAACTGGTTGATTATCTTAAAGATTATTACTAGAGTGGCTTTTTGGAAGATGGTCCATCTAAAGACAGAGCCTTCTGTGCATGCACAGAGAGTCAAAAACGGGACGTGATGACGTCCGGGCAGGTGAGCGGAGCCTCCCGCTGCCGGTGCTACTGGATCATGCAATCCGGATAGAGCCGGCTGAATTTCACCACCGAACAAAATCCAATTTAGCTTGAACCTCTAACAGCCACCTTATAAGGAGAGAACACCGCAGCATATTTGCATGTTTGAATACTGCAGCCAGAAGACATGAACGCTTGAAACACTCTTATTAGACAACTTATATCCAGTCTCTTATCTTTCCCCTTTCAGGGAAGGTTCTGCAGTAGGCGATAGACACAAAGGACCCTGGCTGAAGCAGATAATCTGGAATGGGTGGAGATGGCATGATTGTTTTTGTGGGTCACCAAGACTAAAACTTGACCGAGGGGAGTGCAGCTCCTGTTTTACTATTAGATCTTTCAGCAACATTCGAAGGTGTGGAATATTGTATCCTTCTGCACAAAGATTGAGAGTTAGGAGCACTGAATTTCAGTGGTCCCACTCCCTTCTCGGTGTCAATGTGTAGTCTATGATGGTGGAGTTGAACAGCGAACCAGTAAACAAACCATGATTATTCCATTACAGGAGCTGAAAGCCAGTTCTCTGAGACTCAAAACAACGGCTAATATCAGATTGCTTTCAAGAGCGAAACAGATCATAAGGAGCATTTGGGAAGTGTTTTATCTTAGAGCAACTGGCTTTTAAACACCAAACACGGCTTTGTGCTTGAAACAGCCTGATTTCACACTTGAAACAGGATGTTTTGATTTTGAAGCGCTTTTTTTTCTTTTGCACTACAGTAATGTACATAAGAGACACCTTTTGAGATAGCACGTAACAGTGGAAATCTCACAGTTAATAGACTTTTATGGATCTCAGTAATTCATACCACTGTTTGGCTGCTTTCCTCTTCAGGCTTCACTGGTGGGATCATGATAGAGAGGTTGGGGGGCTTCTTGCTCTGAAGTCGACTGCTGCTGGTGCTAGAACGGCTGCTTCCATTTTTATTGCTGTCTGCCATCTTGGATCAGAATGTATTGGTCTACCTGTAATGAGGAAAGAAGCAAGGAATTTAAAATTGAGTACTCCCTCGTGTTCATTTGATTAAAGGCAATCTTCCCCACATTTAAAGGCATCCTCCTTGTAACTTCCAACCATCACCCCCAATCACCAGAGGGAAAGCAGTCCCAACATACTTTGAAAGCTCTAATTTGGGGAAAGAAGATTTAGGGAGGGTGATGGATCAGGGGTGAAATGCTCCTGGTTTGGACCGGATCACCTGATCCGGTAGCAATGGTGGCGGGTGGTTCGGAGAACAGGTAGCAAAAATCCCTGCGCGCCCCCCCCTCCATGTCCAGCTGAGTCATGCAATCATCAGAGGTTTTTTTTAACTTTTAAAAGCATTTTTTCTACAACTTCTTCCACCGAAAAAATGCTTTTAAAAGTAAAAAAACAAGCCTCTCATGATTGCGTGGCTCAGCTGGGATAGTCAGAGGCTTTTAAAAGCATTTTTTCTATAACCTCTTCGGCTGAAGAGGTTGTAGAAAAAATGCTTTTAAAAGTAAAAAAAAAAAGTTGGCCACGCCCACCCAGTCACATTACCCCCCCCACCAAGCCACGCCCACAGAACCAATAGTAACAAATTTTTACATTTCATCACTGTGATGGATCAATAGATCAACATTCGTTGAGCAACAACTACAGCTGGTTTCAGCTTGGTAATTAATTAATTAATTAATTAATTAATTAATACTTGGTAAAAGTATTAATTAACAAATTAGTTTTGATTTGCAGGTCTGCAACTCTAGGTGTCTAAAAACAGGTAAGCAATATGGAAACAATATAAAAACGCTAAGAACACTCAGGCAAAAAGCCAATTAACAATAAGGCAAAACCACAACTACACTGTTTTCACCCTCCAGCTCAGGATTTAGACACGCATCAACCAGAAGCCACTGATTAATCAATATTTATTTATTTTAATTCATTTGTACCCTGCCTACCTAAAATTACTAAGCTAATCTTTCAAGAGTATGCTTACAGGTAGTCCTCACTTAATGACAGCCTTGTTTAGTAACTGTTCAAAGCTATGAGGGTGCTAAAAAGTAATTTTATGGCTGCTCCTCACACTTACTACTGTCATAGCATCTCTGCAGTCATGGGACTGGTGGCATTTACCAATGTCACAGCATCCCACAATCACATGATCGCCATCTGTGAGCTTCACAGTCAGCTTCTAAGCTGTGGAAGAAGTCCTGGTGGTATGCAGTACTGCAGGCAAACTCTGCCCACTGCCTGGAGTTCGATCTTGTCAGGGTGCAAGGTTGATTCAGCCTTCCATCCTTCTGAGGTTGGTAAAAGGAGGACAGGCTGTTGGGGGCAATATACTGACATTATAAACCACCCAGAGAGGGCTGTAAAGCACTATGGGGCAATATATAAGTGC
The DNA here is from genome assembly GCA_022577455.1 of Arizona elegans. Taxonomy (NCBI): domain Eukaryota; kingdom Metazoa; phylum Chordata; class Lepidosauria; order Squamata; family Colubridae; genus Arizona; species Arizona elegans. The sequence continues at coordinate 54,306,267 of JAKOOJ010000003.1, forward strand.
TATTGCTATTCTAACAAGCAGTCAATGGAGAAACCAGCAGAAAAAATTAAAATTGTGTTCACTTGGTATCTCACTTAACAACAGGTCTGCCAGTCCCAATTGTGTCTTTAAATGAGGACTACCTGCAAAGGTAATACATATGGTATTATTTTGTATATTTTCAGGAAATTATGTTTAACTAGAATGGGAAATACTTCAGATTTCACATTACAGGCCAGTATTTCCATATGAGGATATAGGACCGATGTCTGTACAATGGATTAAAAACTTTTTCTAAACAGAATGGAGAACCAAACATTAATGGGGTCTTAGGTATAAGCAGTTTGGACATGAAGCAGAAACTGTCAGGAGGGGCGCATCATTCCAGTGGCTTTTTAAAAAATATTTTCAAGTCTTGGAACTCTACTTAGAAATGATGAGAGGAAGCCAAGTGAAATAGTTTGGGAGCCTGACTTTTAGTAACCTCATAAATTACTGACATACATACATACATACATACATACATATATTTGTTTTTCTTTCTTTTTCGTAGGTTTTATGTGTATGTCTCTTTAGCCAGGTTCTACCTACGTAAACCAAGATATTATACAGGGAGGATATATGAAATGAGGGTGTGGCTAACTGATGAGGCCTTATAAGGCCGAAATAGATCTATCTTAGTCTCCCAATGGGCAGCCCAGAAACTAGTGAATTGTGATTTCACTGAACTAGGGCTGCATAATATCTTGTTTACATAGGTAGAACCTGGCTAAAGAGACATACATACATACATACATACATACATACATACATACATACATACATTTTTCCCCAAAGGTCTTCACAGTCTTATTTCATTTTATGTTAATTATACACACAGACAAAAAAAAAACCACTATTCTTGTACAGAAACCCATTGCTCATTTGAAGTTTGGCATCTCCTCAAGGGACTTGTCCCTTTAATCCAAACGTTTAAATCAATTCTTTCACTCCATTTTTAAAAACACCTTCAGTTGTTCACTGATTTCCAGAAAGAGCCCCAGAAATGAAGTTTTTTTTTGTTTTTTGTTTTTTTTTGGGGTGAGATTTGGATTCAGATTGGAATCGGAGCTTCAGAGACAGTCCATCTGTCTCTGTGGTAGTAGACTTTTTCAACCTGTCAAATCAGTCATCCTAAACCTGTTTACGCAAGGGACCTTCAAGGATTAAGGATAATAATCCTGACCTATTCACACTGACCAGCAGTTGTATCATTCTCTGCAGGAAGAAAGAAGCTTCAGAGAGTCATGCTACAAGGGACAGAACACAAACAGATGAGATTTTGCAATTGCTGGATGGGTCAGCTAGGGTTTGTAGTGCCACTTATGTGACCTCACCAGTTTTACTACCAGAGCTATTTAGGTTAGACTGCCTCAGCCTTTTTACCTATTAATATTACCATGGGAAAAGCTAACCGCTCCTAACAGCTTACACAATGGTTAAATAATATCTTACATATAACATGTAGCTGGTGACTCGATTATTATATACATCAGATCACAGACCCTAGCAGGAGTCTCAAAGGCTCCATAAAAATAGCATCTATTTTTGTTCATGCAGTCCTTCACGGCGTCAATGTTGTATCTTATATCCAAGAGAGAAGATTCCCCACCCAACTACTCACATTCTAATATGATAAGAATAATCTCTTACAAAAGCTCCAAGAAAGGTATGGTACACCAATGCCATTAACAGCATTAAATAGCCATGCCCTTACCTGAGCTGCAATGACAATAATTAGATATCAGCAACTTGGGGTAAAAGATAAAAGATCTTCAAGTCAAGCTTGATTGGTGATCTTACTATGCCTTGGTGTAATTTTCCTGGTGGTGTTATATTACTAGCCAATGTTGTAGAAAAACTTTGTCACTGCCTTGTTCTAGTTTTTTTTTTATCGTGTTTCTCCAAAAATAAGACCCTGTCTTATATTTTTTTTAACCCAGAAATAAGCGCTTGGCCTTATTTTCAGGGAGGTCTTATTATTTTGGGGCACGTGGAGCCGTCCTCTTGCCGTCTTACCTGATTTCCAGCTCTGTCTCCCTAACCCTAACCAGAGGAAATGGCGGGGACTGGCTGCGCATGCATTTAAATAATTTTGGGGAGGGCTTATTTTCGGGGGGGGCTTATTTTAGTGCATTTGCTCAAAAGCCGGATTGGGCTTATTATTAGGGGGATGTCTTATTTTCGGGGAAACAGGGTAATATATAATTTTCTAATCTGGTTTATACCACTGAGATTGGTTAGTGGTTTCCCATCCTAGTACTAATCAGCTCTGCTCATTTTCCAAGCCTAACAAAGGTCAGCCAGGGGTTTCAATTGGCTGAGGTCACTATTATTTATATGACAGCACAGCACAAATCTGCTCAAGAGGCAAAGCATGACAATGGAACTAATAAAGAAGAAGAATCTGCCCAGCCAATTCAATCTTGCACGATTAGCATGCTCTGGATTCCTTTGATTAATCAATGTCATCTAAAAGGACCCTGAAGTGCACCTTGTCTGTAGAAGCAGCACCTGCCTTCTGGAATGAGGTTCTCCCAAGATCTGGATGGCCCTCACTCTACTGTTGTTTAGAAGAGCCATGAAGACTATCTTTCTACTCTGTCATTCTTGCCATATTTTATCTTCTTTTCCTCCCTCCTCCTTGGTAATTAGTTGTAGCACTAGCAATAGCAATAGCACTTAGACTTATTTACTGCTTTACAGTGCTTTACAGCCCTCTCTAAGTGGTTTACAGAGTCAGCATATTGCCCCCAACAATTTTTGGGTCCTCATTTTACCCACCTCAGAAGGATGGAAGGCTGAGTCAACCTGATGAGATTTGAACTGCCAAATTGCAGGCAGCCAGCAATTAGCAGAAGTAGCTTGCAATACTGCCCTCTAACCACTGCACCACCATTTTATATTTTCTTGTTTTGATTGTTGTAAGCCCCCCACCCACCCCCATTGGGAATCATTGGAAATGGGTAACATTTAGGTTTCATATGAATGAATCTGCAGGAATTCTGAATTCACCCTTAATTGAAAAGGCAAGGCATTTTCTTTTTTTAAAAAAATAGGATTTTGAAAAACTGAGACAAATAGTGGTAAGAAAAATGTTCTGGGCTTTACTGACAGCAAATTGATAGTTAACCATTCATCCAAGGAGTCTTAAAGATCTCTCATATGAAATTGCTGGCCCTTAGAAAAAAGATATGCAGATGTCACCAAACAGCCTTCTATTTAAGAGGGTTCAAAGTGTCTTATGTAACAACTATTTTTAAAAAGGGATTTGCAAAGTTTGGGTAAATTGCTTAATTGTTTAACACTGATTCTAGATAATTTACTGGAAAGCATTTATTAAAGATAAAATTGTCACAAGTAAATGCTTTATTCTCCATCATGTAAATAGTATCTGTACAGTATATCAAGAGTTAACTTATTTCCATTGCTTAATGTATGTATGTCTAACCACTCCCATATCTAGCTCCTCCCCTTGTATATATAAGGAGCTGTATGCCATTTTTCAGTGCTTCTATTTGTGAATATTCAGTGAATATAGAATGCCATCTGTGATTAAACAGAACTTTATTTAAACATACTATTCTTACTTTAATTATTGAGTCTGATCCTGAAAATATTGCAACAATTTGGTAGCAGAGGATGGTTAATTGACTCAATAAAAAATTCAACAATGTCTGAGAGAGAAAAATCAAAAAGCAAAAAAATAAGACCCAACACCAGGGCATATACTAAAGAAATGGAAGCAGAACAAGAAATAATTGATGAATACGCAACTGAAATATCGAGAGAATCTGAAGACTGTACTACAGACAACGAAGAAATAATAGATGAGAACAATGATCAAAAAGAAAACGAAATAGAAAATAACAAACTCAGGTCAGAAATACTAAAACTTTTAAAAGATCAAAAGAACGATGAAAACCTCATCGCGAACCTCCAAGACTTATTGGAAAAAAGCGGAGCAGCAAAGCTACACAGACAGCTTCGAAGCAAGAGAAAGACAGAGACTGCCATTTAAAGTCGTCGCTAGCATCCCCATGCCATTCTGCGGTTACCAACACTTAGAAGACCATGGACTTCCTCCAGTTGTAAGTAATGGAGCTAACAACATTGGGAATTTACCCAATGATTTCCCAAAACTGAGGGTAGATGGTGTTAATTTACAAGAGTGGTGCCAACAGCTCCAAGTTGTCTTTATGAAAGAAAATTTATTGTTTTTCATTACTAACCCTCCAAAAAGACCTTGGACTTTAAGATTGGACTGCCTACACCATAGAGCATTTTTCTTACTAATATCCAGTATATCTCCTGCTATGTATCATAGTATTAAGTCAAATCTAACTGTATCAGAAATTGTTCAATACATGTTTAAGCTGTTTCACAGTGATACTGTAGCCACTACAACAAGAATGTCTAAGGATTTCTTTTCAGCCAGGTTAAAATCTGGGGTCACCATAAGTGAACATTTAATATACTTAAACAAAGTCAGAGCAGAATTACAACTAAGAGGAGAAATAATTTCAGATCAAACAATGAAAAGTGTTATTATCAATTCATTAGACCCATCTTGGAATAATTATATATCCCATTTAGATACAATCAATTTAGGGTATTTATCCATAGAAAACCTTTCTAATAGGTTGATAGCTGAAGACAATTCGAGAAGAAATCGTTATAATAATCACATAGAGCATAAGCAATATAAGAAAATGGCATTTCAAGAAAGGTACCATGAACCAATCAAATGCCATAATTGTGGGTCCAAAGAGCATAATAGAAGAGATTGTCCTAAATTCCTCAGAGATAAACATAGGACAGATCATAGAGATAGATATCACAACAGACAGTCATCCACTGACAGACATAGATATAGAAGTCCACCCATCTATAAGGAACATAGAGGGGGTAGAGATGATTCAAGAGATAGAAAATCTGGTTCATTGAATGGACTGAACAAACACAACAACAACAACATACATAGACCAGAAGATAACGATTGGCTCATTGACTCTGGTGCAACAAATCACACTACACACAACAAAAATATATTATCTTTGTTTGTTGAAGATAAATTTATAATCAAAGTAGCTAATCAAGAGAAGGTCCAAGTTATAGGTAGAGGAAATATAATCTTACCTGGCCTAGGAAAAATAGAGGGGATATTGTTAATACCTGAAATACCTCATAACATACTTAGTGCAATAAAACTAAGCAGAGAATCTGGCATAAACATAGTCTTTTCAAAAGGGAATGCAGCTTTAAAGAAAAATGAAACAAGCGTAGGTACTGTCATTATAAAAGGAGGCTTACCTTACTTAATAACAAATGAAAGATGTTTACACAATATTGATTCCAACATAGAGGATGACAATGACATAAATAACGAAGAAAATAGTAATAGTGATAATGAGGAACATGAGGTAGTTCATAACAACAAAAACTCATCCAATGATAAAAGACCTAATATAGGCAAACCTATTCATGATGAATGTGCCCATATCTTACATAGAAAATTAGGACATGCTAGTTTTCCTGTAATACAAAAAATGATTGAACATGCTGATGGTGTTAAAATAAAAAACTGTAAAAACTATCTAGAATGCTCAGTGTGTAAATCTACAAAACTCAAAACTAGCCCCAGGCCCAAAAAATCAACCAGGTCAACCAAACAAATCTTTGAATTAGTACACACGGACTTAGTTGGCCCATTGACACCATCAATCACATATAAAAAACGCTATTTTCTAACCATTGTGGATGACTATAGTCGTTATGGGTTTGTCTACACATTAAGACATAAGGATGAAATATTTCAGAAATTCAAAGAATTTTACAAACGCATAGAGACACAACACAACATTAGAATAAAACAAATTATGACAGATAGAGGATGTGAGTTCATGTCAAACGAATTCTCACGTTGGCTAAAAGATAAAGGGATGTTGCATTACACATCTAGTCCTTTCTCTGCATTCCAGAACGGAATGGTAGAGAGAAAGAACTCAACACTACAAACCATGATTAGATTCACATTAGAAGATGCTGGTTTAGGTAAACAATTCTGGTCAGAAGCTTTACAATTTTCCAATTACACCCAAAATAGGACTTGGTCCAGCATAGTGAATAAAACACCATATGAAGTAATGTACGGTAGGAAACCTAAGTTAACACACATGCATATATTTGGAGTCACTGCAGACGTACATATACCTAAACAATTAAGGCGTAAAGGTGAAAACGTATCCAGAAGACTTAAATTCATGGGATACGAAACAGGCACAAAAGGATACAGATTTATTGATAACAATAACAGATTCATAATTTCAAGAACAGCAGTATTTCATGAACAGGCCAATTGGTCCAAAATACACCTTAATGAAATATTCCCAAACACCAATTCAGACACTGAACATCAAAATGAGAATATTGAAAAGAAAAACAATAACAGCACACGCAAAAACAAAGTTAGAACATGGACGAATAGTCAACACAAAATAAAAACTGATTCAGTAACAAAAAAGGAAGCAAGGTATTTGCATGACAATGATAGTATACCAGTGAGAACAACCAGAAGTAACAGAAATCAGGTGCCTAATAAATACAAAGATTATGTAATGTGTATGAATGGAGAAATAGTAACACCAAACACTTATGAAGAAGTGCTGAAACTTCCCCCCGAAGAAAGAGAAAAGTGGGAATCAGCAATGACCAAGGAGATGAATAGCTTACAAGAATTGAATGTTTTTACACCCACACAAGCCCCAAGGGATAAGACTATTATTGGTACCAGGTGGATATATAAAATTAAAAATTTGGAAGGGGGTAACACACTGTATAAAGCCAGACTAGTCGCACAAGATTATGCTCAAAGATATCCTGAGGATTATACAGACACTTACTCTCCTACTGTAAGAACTGAGAGTGTTAAAACAGCTCTAGTTATAGCATCAGCACTTAATCTCGAGGTATTTCAATATGATATACAAACTGCATATTTACATGCCAAATTAGATAAAGATATATATGTAAGAGCTCCTCATAGTCAATATACAAACAAAAATGATATATGGCTATTAAACAAAAGTCTATACGGATTGAAACAATCTGGCAAGCGATGGTATGAATGTTTAGTCAAAGTACTTAAAACTATGAACTTTGTTGCCACTACTGCTGACAATTGTTTCTTTGTTAAGAGTGAAGGTGATTCTCCAGAATTTGTATTGATTTATGTTGATGATATTCTATATATAGGCCAAGATACAAAAAGGAGAGAAACTTTTGTAACAAAACTCAATGAACACTTTTCCTTAAAATCATTAGGGAAAGTAAACAAATATCTTGGTGTTCAAATCAGCAAAACAAAGAAGGGATTCAAACTTTCCCAAAGGGATAAAATTATAGAACTCTTAAACAAATGTAACCTAAATGATGCCAAACCATGTGATACTCCCATGCAGACTGATTTTCTAAGAAACACTGATGAGTCATCTCCAGAATTTAAAGATAACACATTGTATAGGTCTGTTATCGGCTCTCTTCTCTATATCTCTAACTGGACTAGACCTGATATTGCTTTACCCCTTAATTTATTATCCAGACATGTCAGTAAACCATTATCATACCATTGGGAAGCTGTCAAGAGGATATTAAGATACTTAAAAAATAGCTTAGACTTCTGCTTGTTATTAGAACCCAATAATACAAATGAACCCATTCTCACATGTTATGCAGATGCAGATTGGGCTGGTGATGTCACTTGTAGAAAAAGTACATCTGGCTATATATTTTTCCTTAACGGCTGCCCAATTTACTGGTACACTGGTAAACAAGATTTGGTAGCTACATCAACTACTGAGGCAGAATATGTCTGTCTGTCTAAAGCATCAAATAACCTAGTATGGTTTAATGATTTATTGTCTAATATTTGGAAAAAACCTTCATTGCCTTATATCATACATGAAGATAACAAAGCTGCCATCGAAATATCTAGATCTGATGCTATTGGACAGCGATCTAGACATTAGATATAAAATTCAAACATGTAAGGCAATTATCACAAGACGGATTTATTAAAGCTATTCATTGTGAAACATCAGAGCAAATAGCTGACATCTTGACAAAACCTTTACCTTCTAAACAACACAAATACTTAACTACCAAGCTACAAGTTTTATATTGTTCTGAATCTGAATGTAATTATTGTCATATGTCGAATCAGCATTTAGAGGGGGATTTGTCACAAGTAAATGCTTTATTCTCCATCATGTAAATAGTATCTGTACAGTATATCAAGAGTTAACTTATTTCCATTGCTTAATGTATGTATGTCTAACCACTCCCATATCTAGCTCCTCCCCTTGTATATATAAGGAGTTGTATGCCATTTTTCAGTGCTTCTATTTGTGAATATTCAGTGAATATAGAATGCCATCTGTGATTAAACAGAGCTTTATTTAAACATACTATTCTTACTTTAATTATTGAGTCTGATCCTGAAAATATTGCAACAAAAATGATCTAATATTAAAACAAGCCTGTCTTTTGAGAAAGTACAGTGATCCTTGTCTCAGTAATCATTCAGGGATCTTGCATCAAAGAAATGTGATATCCATCATAAATCAGCTGTGGAATTCACTTCCTGAAGATGTAGTGATGGCATAAATTTAAAATATTTTACAGACATGAGTGTTAAGATACACTATGTCTACATTGACAAAAATCAAGTTGATTATTGCATGAAATTAGATGCTGGATCTAATCCAATAAATTTAAGAATGGGAATCTTAATCCCTCAACCACAAAACAAAAACATGAAACCTTGTTCCCATCCTCACATAAAACCTTAACTCTTTCCCAGACTTCCTTTCCTCCCTTCCTTTCCTCCAAATGAAATATATATTATTTCCATATATTGCACTGTGGTTAAACCATCAGGAATGAAATTTCTATTTCAACTTCCTTAACCTGGTGTCTATAGTATGTTAGGATTGCAATGTCCAGAATTCTCCATGCAGCACCAGACTAGAAAGTGGGAGACATGAGTTTTAGCCTTGCTTTAGGCATGAAAAAAATAGCATGGTAACCATAGGCCAGTCACTCTCTCTCAGCCTCAGGGTTGTTGTTGTGGGGAAAATAGGAGGAAGGAGGTGTGTTGGATATGTTCGCTGCCATGAATTATTTGTAATAATAATAAAAGCATGAAATAAGAGAGAGAGAGAGAGAGAGAGAGAGAGAGAGAGAGAGAGAGAGAGAGAGAGAGAGAGAGAGAGAGAGAGAGAAAGAAAGAAAGAAAGAAAGAAAGAAAGAAAGAAAGAAAGAAAGAAAGAAAGAAAGAAACAATTCTGTTGGATTGGGGATCAAGAAATCTGAAGTTCTAGTATACTCAGAGGACACCAGTTTGAAACAGCTTCTCCATTTGGTTCTAGCAGCTGGAAAGTCTTATGGATTAGAAGGAAATGGTACATATCCATTCATAAGTGTTTAACCAACACTGCACTAATGCTCAGAAAATAGTCCAATACCAACTTGTGCTGCATCTTAAAAATGGATTGCAATAACCCAAGTAACTCTACATGGGGCTGCCCTTAAAGACCACCCAGAACCTGCAACTAGCCCAGAGTGATGTGGCACACTTGGATACCCCATGGTTCACCTGAATAATACTATAGTTGCAGGAGCTGTACTGGCTTCCAGCTGCTTTCAGGATGCAGTTCAGAGTGCTGGTTATTTGGTTTAAAATAGAGGGCCAGGTTACCTGGGGACCACCTCTCCTTGAGGGTATCTACCAATCCTACTATATTAGATAGAGTGGGCATAGTCCAAGTCCCCTGCTTTCAATATTGCCATCTGTTGGGACCTTGGAGATTTGCGTTGTGAATAGCAATTCCAGCTCTTGGAACAGCATGGGACAACTCGCTGTGGGACAATTCAACTATTTGATTTAATTATTTAAACTAATTAGAAAAGTTATCTTAATTTTTGACATTCACATTTCATTTTGTCCCTCCGTTTGCATCCTTTCTTTAATGATTCTATTACCCCATTTCTTCAATATTAGTATAACTCTTGTCTCCTGGCCACAGCGAGCAAGTTGTCTTTTTAGCCTTCTAGAAGTCTGGCTCAGGAAGACTGGCTCTTTTCTCCCTCCCTCCAAACATTGGACAAGGATGGAGGTTGAGCTGCTTTGGGGGTTTGGGGAAAGGGTAGTTTTGATTTTAATAAACCAGAAAAAGTATGAGTCTGTGTCCTAAATTAGTCTTGAAAGAAACAGAAGTTTTTGTATGATCAGACCAAGTCATACAATAAAATCATTTTTGGATTAGAGATTCCCATTATTTAGTTCTAAATGTGTCTTCTCACTCAAACCATATCCCTGACTTGTGTTTGGTTTTGTTTTTACCCAACCATGTCTGCAGTATAGAAGATAGGGTGGTCAGATAAAATGATGCTTCTTTAAAAAGATACTTAATTCCCAGCTGGAGTTTTTTCTATTAGTACTGTGGATGTGGCAAACATGATGTGCCATTGTGGTAAAACATGTCCCTCCTGTTTTACTCTTGCAGGACAGGCTTAAGCAATAACAAAGTTACATACTCCCTTGCAAAAGTGTGTATTTATTTTCCTGTTCTTCAGACATACCAAGTTCCGTCAAATGCATTTTTAAAGAATTCACTGCAATGACACAAATAGCCGTTAGAGGGCAGTGGCCTCATGTTATTCAAGCTTTCTCTGCTGGCCTTACTGTGGCACCTTGGAGGCTTACTGGGAGGAGAAAAATAGTAAACAAGGAGGCTCAATATAGACTGCAGTGTTTTTATTAGGCAAGTTCAAGTGCATAGAAGATAAGCAGAGAGATGGAATTGTTAGGAATACTAATGTTTCTCAACCTTTGCAGCTTTAAAATGTGGGGACTCCCAGAATTCCCCAGCCAGAGTGGGGAATTCTTAATCCTTCTTAACTCTTGCCAAGAGCATTTTTAAAACTAGGGTTTTCAGCTTTCTAACTTTTAATTATCTGATCTGATCTGCAGTTGGATGCTGCTTCTAAAAGAGTGTCACCATGGCTTTTACACATTCCTTCCTCACCAATGTGCCCCCCTCCAGATAAATCAATTAAAATAATCAGAAATCCCATCCAATGTGAGCAGTGGTTCAATATAGGAAACACACTCTTCAGGAAACACTAAATGAACTATCATACGATGCTTTAAATCTATTATTTTAGCTGCTCAATAATATACAGTATTTGAAGGATATTTTTTTAAAAAAATGGAAATATGGGGTAGGTTTTTGTCACTCTCCCAATCATAGGTCATCAAAATAGAAAAGTCTCCTTCAAGTCAAACTTGTCTCATGGATGTTTTAAGAAGATGAACATATATCCTATGGAAATGGTTGTCCTGGCCTTCTAGATTTTTTTTTTCCAGCTCCCCAGTCTTATCTATAGCCCTGGGAATCTCCGTTACAAGGATTAACCAGTCTGGTCCCACTAAGCATTAGTGATCAGATAAGTACAGCTATCTGTTGAAACCTCTCTAAATTAGATTAGCAGACCAATATCAATGCTTTACGTGCTTCAAATTTATAGGGAAATGATTAGGTTCGCCTGATTTGCCAGTTGCGTCCCTTTCTGGATCAGGACTCGTTACGCACGGTCACTCATGCCCTCGTCATCTCCCGCCTGGACTATTGCAATGCTCTCTACATGGGGCTCCCCTTGAGGAGCACCCGGAGGCTCCAACTGGCGCAGAGTGCGGCCGCGCGGGTGGTAATGGGAGCGACATGGCGCTCCCATGTAACACCTCTCCTGCGCGAGCTGCACTGGCTCCCGGTGGTCTTCCGGGTGCGCTTCAAGGTTTTGGTTACCACCTTTAAAGCACTCCATGGCTTAGGACCTGGTTATCTACAGGACCGCCTACTACCACCAATAGCCTCCCACCGGCCAGTACGCTCTCATAGAGAGGGACTCCTCCGGGTGCCGTCTGGAATGAGCTCCCCCCAGAGATACGGAGGATCCCGGATCTGCGCACCTTCCGCCGCGCTGTGAAGACCTTTTTATTCCATCAGGCAGGCTTGGCCTAATCTCTTCCCTTTTTAAATATGTAAATTTTAATCTGTTTTTAAATTATTGGGGTGTTTTAATCTGTCTGGGCCAAAATGATTTAATTTGATTTTATCTGGTTTTTTAAATTTTTTGTATCTATGTATTTTATTGTTTGGCTGTTCACCGCCCTGAGTCCTTCGGGAGTAGGGCGGTATACAAATCAAATAAATAATAAATAAAAATAAAATAAATTAGGATAAAACAGCTATATAACATAATTTTAGTTAAAGCATATCACTATAGTTAGTTTAGCAATTTTCTCATTTCTGAGACATATGAGATGTATCAGGTGGGTGTTTGTGTGCACACATGCAGTAAAATTTGAGAGCATCTGTGTCCATTATGCCCAGCTGATAAGCCTCCTGTATTAGTTTCATAGCTACCTTAAAGGGAGATCTCTTCTTTTGGAGAAGAACAGCAAGCCTTAGTCCAGCATCCCAGCAAAAATACACTGCATGGGAGAGGAAGCCATAAATGTTTAAGAGGCCCCTCTCAGGAAGGGAGCAATGTAATAAATAATCCAGGCCCTCAAGTATCCCAGGAGGACAAGCATCCTATACAGCAATTCTCAAAGTGCTTGAGCGGGCAAGAAATAGAGCTCGTGTCAACAGAGAAAGAGGGGCTGATGCATTAGTAGTTTGCCTCATCCATTATAAATTTTGGGACCATCGCCATCTTAATGTTGAGGGAGAAAATATTTATACAAGTCGATACAATCCACAAATAGGAAAACAAGACCAGCAGGTATTAGAAACCACCAGAGCTGGCAGAAAGGACTTCGGCCAACTCCCCCCCCCCCCCGATAAGCAGGAATAATGGTATAGAAATGCAACAAGGCAATGATTTTTTTTGGTGACTCCCCCAAACAGACACAGTGGATTGAAGGGTGCGTTCATATATCTAATTAGCTTCTTGTAATTATCTGAGAGATCTCAGGTGGACTCCTGCACCTCCTATGGATATTTCTTGTTCTTGGAGATCCTATAGCAGGTTATTGGAAAGAAATTTTGTCATAACCATGCAAGGTTTTGAACTTCATTCAGAGTGCTTAACACACTAAACGCACCACAAAAGTTATGCATCTTTCTAAGCCAAATCTAACCTAAAAGTAAAATAGTGTTCTATTTCCAGTAGGAAGTTATGCATTGGTAAGATTATTTAACCTACCTGAAATCAATTGGAAGTTTTATTAAGGAGTTGTCATTTACTTCGGAAGGCCCAAATAGCAGTGTGTCATCCCCTCCCCCTCAATTGTCCTATATGTTCAGGCTGTTTTTGGCAAAGGTGTCTGCAATTTACCTCAGGCAAGAAGGCCAGACTTGAACAATACACATCCCAAAAATGGCGTTTTAAGGTTAGGGGTACCATTAGGAAGGTCCAGTTCTAGTCTACTCTTGGCCACAAATGTTCTGTGGGTGACTTTGGACCAGTTGCTCTCTCTACCAGTTGTTATTGTAAGGCAAAATAAGAAGAGAGAGTGCTGTGTACACTATCTTAAGTTGCTATGCAAAAACCAAAATAAACTAATGAATAAATGAAGGGAAAACTGGGGTTATGTTCCTTTGGCAAGCGAGCAGCCCATTCACAGAGAGAATGACTAATTACACAAGAATGGCCATCAAACTTGGCTGCCAGCGCTACCCTCAAGAATTCTCTTTCTTTGCTTTTAATCACCTAGCAAATACAATGGCAAAATACTGGAATTCACACTCTACCAGCATAGCAACAGACCTCATCAGTTGGCACATAGTTGTATCTGGGGCCTGGATGACTTGTTTTTCCATGACAGGCAACCTGCCAAGGAGGAGCATTTAACAATGAATGGTTTACCATTTTTATAGAAAGAAAGGAGGATCATCAGAAGCTCTGGCCTAGCTCCTTTAACCTCCCTTCTTCTTGAGGGTGACTGCAAGCAAGACAAGAGCTATTGTGCCCAAGGGAGCTCAAAGCCACATGATGAGAATCAGCCCTTTTTGGGGACCACCAAGGCATTTCTTCAACAAAATGGAATAAATGACCTGGCACGGCAGAAACAGAAACTCTTTCTCTCAGCAGGAAAACAAAGGCTTATCTCCACAGGAATGAAATAGCAGAAGGCCATGTTAGCTGGGGAATTACAGAGGTGGAAAATCCAATTTCATTTGCAGGGCACCAGGCTGGAGATAGCAAAGGTGCATAAATAGAGCCTCAGCATGGAACCATAGAAGACGAGAGAATTTTTTCTGACCAATTAACTGTACACCGCTCTTTACATTGCATTGCTAAAACACACTGTTTTGGAAATGCGTCTGTTACATTTCTCAACCTTTTGCGCCTGGAAGAACCTTTCAAATGTTTTTCAAGTTTCAGGAACCTCTGCACACTCAGACTCAAATTCAGGGCAGAAGTTACAAAATTGTATTTGTCTCCTGTGTACACCTGTATAGATGCATTAAGTGTGTTCGTAAATTAAAATAAAGAATTAAACGTGTTCTTTTCCTCTGTCTTTCTCCCCCACCTTTGTGGATGGTTCCTGAGGCTGCTGATTCCCAGCCCAGCCCAGCCCCAGATCTTCTGTACCTGCCTTGAGGCAGTGCCCCCCTGGGCCACTGTACCTGCAAGAAAGGCAGGCATGCACTGGCAAGGAGAGCCCTCACAAGGAGAGGGTGACTCTCTCTCTAAACACCTGCTGTGCTCCCCTCTCCTCTCTTCCTTAGTCCTCACTCACTTTTCTGCTCATGCTCTGGTCATCTCCCTGTTTGCATGTGTATGCACAATTCCCCACCTCTGTCCAGGATATGCACATACTCCGGCAGGCCAACCCAGTGTTGGAAGTTGGAAGGGTTTTGTTTGGTCTCTTTTTAAAAAAGAAATCATGATCTCCAGGGAACTGCTAGTGACCTTTGATGCAAACCTAGGATTCTGTGGAACCCCAAATAACTGATACTGGTTAATATCAGTTATTTCAATCTTCTACAATTTGACACCTTTTGTGGCTAAGACGCTGAGCTTGTCGATCAGAAAGGTCGGCAGTTCGAATCCCTAGCGCGGCATAAGGGGGTGAGCTCCCGTTACTTGTCCCAGCTTCTGCCAACCTAGCAGTTCGGAAACACGTAAAAATGCAAGTAGAAAAATAGGGACCGCCTTTTGTGGGAAGGTAACAGCGTTCTGTGCACCTTTGGCATTTAGTCATGCCGGCCACATGACCACGGAATTGTCATCAGACAGCGCTGGCTTTTTGGCTTTGAAATGGAGATGAGCACCACCCCCTAGAGTCGGGAATGACTAGCACGTATGTGCGAGGGGAACCTTTACCTTTACCTTAGAAATATTGGACTAGAATTCCCACTATTCTCAGTCATCAGGGCTTGTAGTCCAACACACTGGGAGAGCACCAGACCAAGAAGACCAGCTGCTCCCATTTGAATGACATCTTCCATCATCCCCTGCCAGCACACACAATGGGTAATGCCTAGGCACGTTGAGGCCTGGGTTCCAAATACATTAGTGCGTGGGAAGGCTGCATTTGGATATGAGTTTAGCAGTCGTTCACAAACAAAGTCCCAAATAAAATTTAGTTATAGATTAGCGTTGATTATATAATGCTGCAGCATAGTCATTCTAAATCAATCTATCAACCAAGAAGCTATATTTCAGTATTTCTAGAATATAGCCAAGCAACTACCTTATAGTTTTTGAAAAATAATCTTCCTTTTTCAAGCTTATTTCCGAAGGTTTGTATCTTTTAGAACATTAATCAGCTAACAAACAAGGGTAATTATTTTGGCTCCATCACAGAAAGCTTAGCTCATGGGTAATTTTTGGGTGGTACCAATTCTTCAAAGAGGGACAGACTGGGATATTGGTTAAGGCCCATGCTAAAAATCAGGAGACTGTGAGTTCTAGGCCTGCTTTAGGCACAAATCCAGCTAAGTGGCTTTGGTCTATTCACACTCTCAGCCCTAGGAAGAAAGTAGTTGCAAACCACATCCGAAAATGTAGCCAAGAAAACCTTCTCCAGACAGTTTCCAGGAGTCAAAGACTGACTTGAAAGCACATTTACAAAAACAACATTTAAGTTTCAATCCAAAATTGCATAATCTACTCCGTAACACAAACAGCCACACAACCCACAGATTGATTCCCCCTCCCTCCGTTTGCTCCCATAGTTAACAACTGCCTCTCTTGGAAAGGTTTAATATACAAAAAAGAAACTCAGTTGAGATGGAAAATTTCCCTTCCAAGGTCCTGTAGACAGTCAGAAAAGAGACTTATTCTCTGTTAGCAAGGAAAAGAATGAACCATCTAGACTAGTGATGGCTAACCTTTTCCAGACCAAATGCCCAAAGCGTGTACATGTGCATGAATACAAATGTGCACGCTCCCAAACCCCCAAAATTCAATGAGCACGTGGCCCCCGTGCATGCACTCCGCTCCCCATGCATGCACCCCACCCCCTGCATGCGTGTGCAGCCCTGCCACACATGTCCCACCCCTCGCACATGCACGGCATAGACCTGATGATCAGCTGACTGGCGGGAGATACGTGCGCATGCACAGCAGGATAGAACTGGGGTGACGGCTCATGTGCCATCAGAGAGGGCACTGTATGCCACTTCTGGCATGCGTGCCATAGGTTCACCATCATGGATCTAGACTATGCCAACTGTAAATTATCATTATGAAACAGGAGAACGCAATGCATCACAAGGGGAAAAGAGGAGAAAAAGAAGACAAGACCAAATACCATGTAGTAGTGGTTTCCCAAAGTAAGATCATTCACAGATACCTCTAACACTTTCCCATGTTGCCCCCTTGCTACCATGGCTTAGTTGGCTTTCTTTCATCAATGCAACAATCCCACTTGCTATGATTTGATTTACTTATTCAGCATGCTAGGCCTGAATCCATTCAGACTTCCTTCACTATACAAGGATCCTATAATCAAGAGACTGAACTCATGGAATAGAAGTAAACATTATTTACTTAACAACCCAGCTGGTGCTTGCTGAAGGAACAAGTAAAACATTTCCAACCAGACAGCATATCATCCGTAAGCCAATAATGGCGCCAGGAACCAAAATAGCAGTATGGCCCACTCTGTCACAGGGGCAGCATAACAATTTATTATTTGTAAAAATAATCATAAAAAATAACAAGGACGGGATAAACACACACCCATTTGCACTTTGATTCAGGTGACTCTGAGGATACAGATAATCCTTCAAGTGACTACTTTCAGAGTGCTAACGACTAGATGACTGTGGTAAATTGATGTTTTACCCGGTTGGTTTGAATCCCAGAAGGGCATGGCTAGCTGATGAGAGCTAAATATCTTGAAATAGATCTATAATAGTCTCCCTTTATTTCTTTGTTGATAAAACATAAATTTAACATAAAAATAGTTTGTTGCGAAAGTGACTGCCTGCGAAGGCCCCTGGATTGGGGCTGAAAGGCAAAAATGGAACCATATACTTCATCCCATAATTGGGTAGACCAGGTTTCCCTGATAGACCGGTCACACTGGAGAAAAAAACACTACATGACTGCAAATTCTTCCATTCCCACCATTCAGTCAGAACTGAAGAAGCTTCTTAGATGAGAAGCAAAATGGAAAAAAGCAAGGGGAAAAAACATAAAAGTCCAGTTACCTTTTGGAAAAACACCTTTGGGTCTGATTGTCCTCCTTATATTCCAGCGAATTAGGAAGGTATCCACCTGAGCCAATTATCTCATTTTGGATTTTAAAAGATGGTTCAGCCCTTTTGCCTAGGTAACAGTTCCTACATATTTCTATCAAGGTCATCTTTCTCATTCTCTACACAAAGCAACTATGGTGTTGCAGGGTAGAAGTTGCTCTGTTTTCGTAGATGGAAGTTGATCTATAATGCTGTTCTACAGAGAGAATATATGGAGCTCACATTGAAAGGTGGAAGAACAAGCATGTTCTAATACTCCTATTGCTCTCAGAAAGACTCAGCTTCTGAAGGAGGAACTTGGACCAGCTCCTGAGGAAGGAACACACTCAAAAAAAATCTTACTCCTCTTCCTTCCTTTTTCAAATAGAGCCATTGATCTCTGGTTGCCATCACAGGCTGGCTGTCAATCTAGCTGAAGACTTCTTGGGCAGGTAGTTGGCTAAGATGGTCAGGAAACACAGTGGCAAATATATAACAAAAACATTTTGTGATCCAAACAGGAGTATAATCAGCTGATGGCCTCCTACCCTGCTTATGGGGTTAAGGCTACTTAGAATCAGCTGCAGAGGTGGCATTCAGCCGATTCGTGTGAACCAGTAGTGGAAATCGCTGGGGGGCCAACCCCCCCGCCCTGTTCTATTTAGGCACATTTTTGAGACCAGGCGCATGCACGGAAGGTGCGTGAGCAAGCAAAGTGCATGCGTGGAAGTGAGTGTGTGCACACTGGGCGAACCGGTGATAAGATTATTGGAAACCCACCACTGATCAGCAGGGGGAAAAAACACCTCAGAAAGGGCGAAAGACATCTTTTTCATCAGCCTCATTCTGGGTTAGTTTTATTCAAGTGAAAAGTACAGGAAGAGGTTTGCAGGTTTGGCCAAGATATTTGTGCCTGAGGCAATGAAGTGTTTTACATTGTTTTGTACAATGCACAACTCACTAAGCCGAAATGCATTAACACCCAGCACACCTGTCAGAACATTTTGACCCAAGGTGGAGATCCTCTCCTCTTCCCATGAAATAAAAATACAGTGTTGCCCAATTAAATGGCTGGCAGATAATTTCCCAAATCTCACTCTGCCCAGAGCTGGTCCACATGGTTTACTGTCCCCAGCATAATACCTTTTCTTTCCCTTTTTATTATATTGTTATAAATCTTGATACATTGCATTGTTTCAATACAGTGGTGTTTATATGATGATTAGAGGTTAAGTTATTTAAATAATAGGCTGAACAAAATATTAAAAATACGGAAAGGAAAGAAGAACATCTATCAATATTAGCTACAATTTAGGATATTGATATTACAACCATTAAATTATTTTGCTTTTTCATCCAAAGTAAAAAACTATATTAAAATAAGAACCACTGAAACTCAAATCAAAATATCAATTACATGGTATTGATTTTAAACTACCCTGTTTCCCCGAAAATAAGACATCCCCTGATAATAAGCCCAATCGGGCTTTTGAGCGCATGCGCTAAAATAAGCCCACCTGAAAATAACCCCCCCCCAAAATAAGCCCTCCCTGAAAATATTTAACTGCATGTGCAGCCGGTCCCCAACATTTCCTCTGGTTAGGGTTAGGGAGACAGCTGGAAATCAGGTAAGATGGCAAGAGGAGCCCCTTCTTACTCCAAAATAAGACCTCCCCAAAAATAAGGCCAAGCGCTTATTTTAGGATTCAAAAAAATTATAAGACAAGGTCTTATTTTCGGGGAAACAGTAATTATTTAGTATTAAAATCTCTGTTGTATTTTTTATAGTGCTAAAAAGAAAAAAAGATGGATGAAGCAAATTTAACACAAGTTAAAATACCTTTAAAAAAAAGAAAAAAGAAAAAGTAATAAATAGGAAAAAAGGGCTTTGAAAGAATATCTGAAGGAAAGTGAAGAAGATGCACTGAAGCTAGTATACCATGTGGGTTTACTTACCACGGGAGAGACCAAACTGTCTTACGTGAAAGCCCAAATGAAGAACAGAAAAGAGACATGGGAAGACATGGCCAATACATTAAAAAAAGAAAAAAAGATTCAGCAGGCAGAGCAAATAACAAGAAAACAACAATGGCTAAGAACAAGAAAGTTGAAGAAAGAGACAAGAGGGGCTAATTCTGGCTGCAAAAGACCAAGCCTTAAGAACAAATACATACAAAGGCAGAATTGAGAAGACAGCAGCAGACGGCATGTGCCATCTCTGCAAGGAAGCTGAAGAACAGTGGACCATCTACAGTAGTTAGCTGCTGGAAGGAGATGGCACAGACTAAGTACAAACAGTGGCATGGTTAAGTCTGGGATATTGTGTGACAGAGGCTTGTCTGTGTTAATTTTAATTTTAAAACTGTGTTAGTTTTAATTTTAAAACTAAAGAGCACTTTAGCGTCTTTTTCTATTACTTTGTCTGTTTTGTGGTCCCACCAGTTCTCCCTTGCAGACAAATAGTGTTTCTTGCAGATCTTCCATGGACTATTGTTGCTACTTTGTTATGCTGCTGTTTATAGTCAGTCTGTACCATCTTCTGGCAACAGCTAACTAGCTGGTCCACTATTTTTCAGCTTCTTTGCAGAGGCGGCATTGCTATCTGTTCCTTGTCTTCTCAATTCTGTCTTTATGCGTTTATTCTTAAGGCTTGGTCTTGTGCAGCCACAATTGTCCCTCTGTCTCTTTCTTTAACTTTCCTGTTTTTAGCTATTGCCAGGCTTTTTTATCTGCTTTGCCTGCTAGTTTTTGTTTTTAGTGTATTTAAATGGCCATGTAATACTTTGCTTTGACTATCTCTTTTCTGTTCTTCATCTGCTCTTTTTTGTACATGAGTTTGGTTTCTCCAGTACTCAGTAGGCCTTTATGGTATACTAGCTTCAGTGCATTTTCTTCGCTGTCCTTCAGATATTCTTCCAGTGCCCTACTTGAATTAACTCATATACTTGCATATATGATAAGTAGTTATTCCTTGCCAATAATTTTCTGGTCTTCATATCAGGGGTTTTAGTTTTACTGGAATTGCCCAGGTGCTAATTGCCTTGATGGTATTTTCTCCACTAACTTTGGACTTTAAGATCTTCTTCTTCTTCTCTCATGATGTGCTGACTTCTAATCTTCTTCTTGATTTCAATGTGACTGATGTTGTCAACTTGAAGGATGCCCAAATATTTGTAGTGATCTTCTTCCTTCAAACTCTTGATGTTATTTCCATAGGGCACTTTGATCCTTTCACTTTTCATTATTTTACCCTGTTGATGGTAAGGATGGCACATTGGTCCTGTCCAATCTCTATCTTCACTATATAGCAGGGGTGAAATCCAGCAGGTTCTGGAGAACCGGTAGCGGAAATTTTGAGCAGTTCAGAAAACCGGCAGCGGAAATTTTGAGTAGTATGGAGAACTGGCAAATACCACCTCTGGCTGGCCCCAGAGCAGGCTGGGAATGGAGATTTTGCAGTATCCTTCCCCTGCCACGCCCACCAAGCCACACCATGCCCACCAAGCCACGCCCATAGAACCAGTAGTAAAAAAAATTGGATTTCACCACTGCTATATAGTGTATATAGATAATACTGAACAATGATTCTATTTTAGGTGTATTTTCATGCAGCTTCAGATCGTACATTTAAAGGAGATAAGATAGCCTGGCAAGTGTTTTTGATGTCTGATAGCCAGGGCCTGACTTGTTCAGTATTGTTGACAGAGGAATCAATGCAATTACAGACAGTGAGTGACACTGAATCGCCTTGAAAGATTCCTCTCTTCATATTAACCTTTTCCAGTTTATCACCATTGACAACAACTTGGTCTTCTCTTGTGCCCTTGATCTTTACACAAAACATCTGTTGTTTCTATTGTCTCCTATTATTTCTAGGCACTTGACTATCCAATGATATGGAAGGGAGTTGAATGCCTTCTTGTAATCAATCCAAGCTACATTCATGTTAGTCTTCCTTCTCTTAGAGTTTTCTAAACTCATCTGTCAATTAAGAACTGATCATTTGTTCTTCTGCTATTTGGGCAGTTTTCTTTCTATTGTGGAAAGAACTTATTTTTACTAGATATCGTTGGATTGCATCACATACAACAGCAAGTAGCAATGCATGAAAATGATTATTTTAAATTTTCTAGCTATCCAACTCCAATGGGAATAATAATATTCTGTCACTTCATTCTGTACCAGGCTTTCCTAGATTATTATTACTGATTTTTGTTGGTGAAATAATTTGTATACTGTTCTCCTTCCCAATGGAAGCAAGAATATACAAACAAATATAATAATAAATTAATCTTCAATTTCAAAAACCCAATGAAGGAATCTTTGACAAAGGCTTCTATCATAAATTAAAACACTAAAAATAATAAAAGGGTACTTTGTGACTTTAGTTCCCAGGAATTATGGCCTCCACTGGTTTCAACACATCTGCAGGTGTCAAGACTGGCAAATGCTGCCTTATCCTATGATTTTTATTGCCATATAAATCTCTGACTGTTGCCTTTCTTTTTCTAGGTTTACTTCCACCCAGCTCCTCAATCAATGGCCTTGAGACTTGCAATTACAGCTTCAAGCCATTTTCTGCCCATTTCAAATATATTAGCTCAAGCAGGAGGAAGCCAAGACACGAGATGACTTTAAAATTTAAAACAGGGCAAAGGTCGGTCATATGAGTAGAGGGAAAGCCAGTTTTTGTTTTTAACAAGTTGTAACAAGGAGGAAACCTTCCCCCTTGCCCTTTCAGGAAGGAACGCAATAGAAATCCCTGTCTATTGGGACAGGTTTTGTTCAGCAAACCACAACCCTGGACTCTACATTGTCTGAATTATTCTGCCAAATGAAAATTTAAGGGCAATGAAAGGAAAGCATTCTTCACAGATGTTGGCCAGAGGATAGGGAAGGTTCAAGCAATTAACTTTCAGCTGTTTTAAGAACGTACCATCTCAATTCTCAATTAAGTATGTTTATTGGAAAGCTACTTGTAACACTATAAATCGGAATGAATGACAGCCAACCTCCATATTCCCACAGGAGAGTGTTCACCTCCTCCCAACTGACCTAGATCAGGGTCTATCTTAGGCATAAGCTCACTGATGAAATGCTCCTCATTCTCTGCAAGCCAAACCATTCTCTTCATATTAACCTTTCCAGTTTATCACCATGGACCAACAACTTGGTCTTCCATTGCACCATTGATCTTTGCACAAAGTGTCCGATATTTCTATTAATGCCTTTATTTCTAGGCACTTGATTATCCAAAGATACGACAGGGAGTTGAATGCCTTCTTGTGAATCAATTCAAGCTACGTTCATGTTAGCCTTTCTTCTATTACTGTTTTCTAAAATCAATTAGGAGCTGATCATTTGTTCCTCTGCTGTTTGGGCAGAGACTAAGGAAAGCGATGTATTTACCTTTTATTAGATAGATATACAGTACAGCCTACCTTCCCTCTAGGAATTCAAGGCACCTACACCAAACTCCCTCTTCCTGTTCACAGAGAGGCTTGTTGAGGTAAGAGAATGACTGGCCCAAATTCACTTAAGGGGCTTCTATGTCTGATGGTAGACTCCACAATTCAAGTTCAAAATCTTCACTGCTACATCTCCCTGGTGCACAGAGCAGTGACCCACCACATCAAAAGTTGTTACAAAATCATAACAAAGATGAACTTCAAATGTCACTTCATGTAAACTATAAAATAACTTCAGTGTTCAGAAACTGCTGCTGGTTCTCCCTGTCTGGAAGGTGAAGTGATTTGAGTCTCCTAGGCATTTTTTCCCAGTATTTGTGCCCAAACTTCCCTTTGCAAATTAATATAAACTTCCTTCCATGCGGCTATCCTTCTGGAAGCATTTAAAGATGGAACTCTCCTGGAGAGCTTATGTGAACGACAGGAGTTATTTCTGGACTGGCTTATTATAAACTTATGTTAATACTGCGTTCTTTGGAATGTTTGTTATTTATGTTTGTTGCTAGCTTTAATCTGATTTTATTCCGTGGACATTTCAGTCATAATGTTGTGAACTTGTACTATGTGCTCAACTGTTAACTGCCAAGAGTAAATGTCAAGCCTCTAAACAGCAGAACATAATCAAGGAAGTAAGATTCACATGGGACCTTTCTAAAATGAGCTTCAGTGCCAGGAATTAGGATTAGAGTAAGAAAATTGTGACTATTGAAGCAGCATGGCTGAGCCTTGCTAGGATCTCCAAAACAACAGATGTCTTGAGAGCAGCCTTAGTTCCTTTGTCGCTTCCTTTATTCCATGCCTCTATGGCTTCTATCCACGCCCAGTACAACTGAGTGAGTTAAGAAATTAACAGGCATGGGACAATGCAAGCCCAAGTCCTCTGTGTCTGCAGGTCTCAAGACAGCTGTCCCCACTTCCTTCACTATTGGTTCCACTACTCCCAGTGCCCAAGGAAGCATGTACAAGACCTCAATCTTTCTGGCTATTTATTAGATTTTTTTAAATCCCACCTTTATTATTTCATAAGTAACTCAAAGCAGTGAATATACATAATACTCCTTCCTCCTCCTATTTTCTTCACAACAACCATCCTGTGAAGTGGACTGGGCTGAGAAAGAGTGACTGACTGTATTGACATTAGTTTTGCTGATAATTGATACCTGTCTCAATTGTTTGCATGAATGTGGGAACAGGCAAGAAATAAATTTATTTATTTTATTTATTTATTTAATATAATTTATATTCCGCCCTATCTCCATAGGACTCAGGACGGCTCACAACAAGTAAAAACAAAGCCAATAAAAGACATAAAAGACATAAGTATATATACATAAAATACAAACATGTATAAATATATAGTTTAAATATATATTAAAACCCATTAAAATAATCAAAAAACCCCTCAGTCCAGGCTGGGCGATGTGAACAGCTACCTGCAAGTACTTGCAAGGTACTGATTTTTAAGTGACCTATGCAGAGAAGAGCCACAGAGATAATAAGGGGCTTGGAGGTTAAATCATATGATGAATGGCTAAGGGAACTAGATATATTTAGCCTAACGAAAAGGCTCAGAGGAGACCTTAAAGCTGTCTTCCAATATTTGACGGGCTGTTACAGAGAAGAAGGTGCTGTTCTATTCTCCATAGCACCTGAGGACCGGACAAGAAGCCACAGGAAGAAGCTCATCAGAGAGAGAGAGATCCAACCTGGAAATAAGGAGGAATTTCCTAACAGTGGGAATGATTAATCAGTGGAACAGGTAGCCTCCCAGAGTTGAGAGTGTTCCATCACTGGAGATTTTCAACAAAATATTGGACAGCCATTTGTCTGGGATGCTACATAAGGAATCCTGCCATGGGCAGAGAGTTGGACTAGGAGACTACCAAGGTCCCTTCCAGCCTTTTGATTCTATGAGTTAAATTTATAATTTTTGAAACCAGTTTTATATACCAATGTAATTCAAGAATGACTCTATCATGATTTACCCAGACAATAAAGCATATATCGTTATATTAAGCTAAACAAGCATCCATTGGTGCCGGCTTAAATACCAACAAATATAGTTACATATTAAACATAATGTACAACCATATTGTTTTCAGAACAGCTTAAGATCACAACAACAAAAAGTAATATAAGTCAAACAGTCTCTGTCTTATGAGGAATAACATTAGAGGCATTGATACCGTAGTGCAGGGGTGTCAAACATGCGGCCTGTGGGCCAGATGCGTCACGCGCTGCCCATGCCCATGCCCAGTTTAGTGAAGGGGGAAAAAAGTTGTGATATGTCATGTGACATCATGACGACGTGAGTTTTGACACCCCTGCCATAGTAGTTGTTGCAGCTGGTTCATGTTTGCATGCTTACAACCCAATCCAGTTAATTGGAATTCAACGGAACAAAAATACAAAAGTTACTCTTCAACGCATTACACATGAGAAGCCAGATGATTTAAAGTTTGCAGCAGTTTGAGCACTGCCAGGCTGCACTTGCAAGGGGAAATGGTGCTGAGACAGTGTCTCCAGTTTGCCCCATTCAAAGTCCTTTCTCTGCCCAGAGTAAAGTCCCCCCGGACTGCAATCATCTGCACAAAACTTTTAAAAATATCACAGGCAGCAGCAACTTTAGAAGAAGTGATGTAGGAAGTGAACTCAAGAGCATTAGTCATCCTTGTATTGTCAGCTGCTCTCAGAAGCGAGTCCCTGCCCTGTCTCTGTTGCCATCAAGGGCCTCTTTGTCACACATGCTTCATCTACGAAATCTGTTCCTGATAACTGAGTGGCAGCAAGACTGGATGGTTGAAGGACCTTTCTTCCTTCTCTCAAGGGACCAGGAAGTGGGGGATTTCTTTTTCAAGCCCCAGTGTAGTTAACTTTAGTAGTAGTGATTCCACAGGAGCATTCCAGCATACCCTCCTCTTGTCTTATGTGTTCCTCCATCTGAACTATGAACGCACATATTTTTGAATACTGTAAAGCATAACTTGCAGCCTTTTCCCCCTTACATTTTGTATCACACGATGAAAACAAAGAACAGACAAAAAAAGAAAATCTTCACAAATATAATTCTCTAGAGCTAGAAAGAAGACCCAAGTAACAGTGTTCTTTTAATGATCTATTTTAATAAGCACCTTTTTAATAGATTAAATACAGTATAATTGTCTTAGATGATCTTGAAAGCTAAGAAGAGTCAGAACCAGATGGGAGACCACTAAAAACTCCAGGGCTGTACCTACACTGGGAAGTTGGACAGAAAAGAAGGAAGGAAGGAAGGAAGGAAGGAAGGAAGGAAGGAAGGAAGGAAGGAAGAAAGAAAGAAAGAAAGAAAGAAAGAAAGAAAGAAAGAAAGAAAGAAAGAAAGAAAGAATGAATCTTGAGAGATGCCAGTGGTAAATTACTTCTACATTGCCGCCAGGAAAACTACATAGACATGTCCATTAAATGAGCATGAGTCAAGCTCAACTCAAAGTAAACTTACTTAACTTTTCTGAAATGGTAGGAATGGATTTTCCACACGGTCCACACGAATAAATATAATTACTTGCTAGTTAATTGGCTTCAGTTCATTGACTGGCATTCAAAATCAATGGTCTCCTGTGGACAGAACAGCTTCTTCCAACTATGGAAAACTTTAATTCCATGGAAGCTCATCTGGTGGTAGAAAGGGGAATGGAAACTATTTTACCAACTCTTTTGATGTGGAGGATTGAGAGATGAACATGGTATGCAAAAACAAAACCAGGGAAGACTACACTGCTCAGGGCTTACACTTCTCGATGGCAGGGAGCCTTGAATTCAAGAAAACCAGGGGTTCCTAGTTCGAAAAACCCATGAATACCACTACCTAGATCTGAAGAGTTAGAACAAGGAAATAGGGTGAGCCAACCAAGTGGCTATGAAAAAACATGTCTTTACATGAAGTAGAGAAGCCACCAGTAAGCCATAAAATTTCTATCTAGGGCAGAATCTGATCTTGCAGTCATTTTCCTAGTGAATCCTCACTGCTGGAGAAAGAAAGATGTACTATCCAGTGCGCTACCTCTTAAATTAGACCAGTTGGGAGAGACAAAGGAATGTCAGAGTGTTCTGTTTTAGAGCATGAAAGCCATAACAGTGAGAAAAGGAAGGCAGTTTTACTGGAAAGGGTAACAGTACAGGAAGGAACAAGTCATGTTAGAAGGAGAAGTGACGCAAACCAACCATATGCCACTTGCTGATCTCCTCATGAAAGACACACTTGTAAAATAAGCAGTTTCTGAAATGTTACACAAAGGAGAATGTTGAAATTCGGTTTCCTGATTTATTGGTTTGCCATAGTACCTTCACTGGATTTGGGGGGATGGGAATCCTTGAGTCAGTCTTGACTTCTGGTAACTGCCTGGGCATGCAATTTTCTTGGCAAGATTTCAGAAGTGGTTTGCCATTGCCTGCTTCCTGGGGCTGACAGAGTGACTGGCCCAAGTTCATCTAGCTGGCTTTGTGCCTAAGGTGGGACGAGACCTCACAATCTCTCAGTTTGAGCCTGATACCTTAACCACTACACCAAGTTGGCTCTTCACTGGAAATAGGATATTGTATTTGTGCTGGAATGAGAGAAGGAGAATGACATCACATTTTCATGTGATGTGACATGAGCTTCAAAAAAAGCATTTTCTGAAATTCTCATCACGTAAAGGCTTTCTGAAACAGGACTATGGCCAGAAGTATTAATTAAATTAGACAATATAAGTAATCCTTGAGTTACGACCACAATTGAGCCCAAAATTTATGTTGCAAAGTGAAACATTCGTTAAATGCGCTTGTCCCATTTTCTTGCTACAATTGTTACGTGAATCATTGATTTGTTAAATTAGTAACATGGTTGTTAAGTGAATGTGGATTCCCCATTGACTTTGCTTGTCAGAAGGGACACTGCAATCGTCATAAACATGAACCACTTTGCCAAGCATCTGAATTTTGATCATGTGACCATGGGGATGCTGCAACGGTTGTGTCAAAAACGGCCATAACTCACTTTTTTCAATGCCGTTGTAACTTTGAATGGTCTCCAAATAAACTGTTGTAAGTCAAGGATTACCTGTAATTGGTTTTGACAAAACTTGTAACCAATTTCGTTCTATACATGATGTACAATGACAATAAAGGCTATACTTCAAACCTGCACATGTCTCCTCAGGAGAAGGAAGTCATTGAGAGGGCACTGAATGAGTGTTCTGACCTAGGCTTCCAGATATAGTAAAAAGCACACAATTAGTCCCAAAAACCCTTTTTTATTTTAATGCCTGTGAATTCCTTTCATTCACAGCACCTGCTGAATCACCAAGAGTTTATAAATAGTCCGACAGAAGTCTGTCACAGTCCTTCGAATAAGGCTGGTAAACACCCACCTTTATCTTCTTTGACATGCTGCCAAAGACCTAATTGGCAATTATCTTGGCAAGGCCACACAGAAACACAGAGTCAAAAACAGAGCTTCGAAGTACAAGCCGACACCATCCACAACGTTGCTTCCTGCAAAGGCCCATGTGCCTCTGCTCTTCCTTTATGTCTTATGGGAGGGGCCAATCATCTCCAAGTCTTACTCCCGAGTCGTCCCTTTTGTTTTAACTGTTCTTGCCTTTTGGAAGCTCTGTGCATGCGCGCACTAGGAACAGGCTCCCCCTGTTCCTCTGCCTTTCTGATGTCCGGCTCTGGAGGCCACACAACTCCCAGATGGCCCTGGCCTCATTTCTGCCTCCGACGCAGAGCCCTCGCCTGAGCCTTCCCCAGACTCCAGGACTGGCCGATGTTCCTCCCCAGCCTCCTCACTGTCCGACTCTACTGTCAGCTCCACAGGCTGCTGTCGGACCACAACAATGAGTTCCCAGGAAAACATATGCAGAATTATAGGCCAGAGGTGATTCTATTGGGGTGCACAGTTTTTCTGCCACCTATTGTCTGGACAGCCACATGTTGCTCTTCTGTATGATCTTCATCCAGAACTGCCTGTTCTCCCTCCCCATCGCTACCTGCACTTCTGATCATCTCTCTGAGGATGTCCTGAGGCCTGTCTTTTCCAGCTCACTTCCTCTGCCCTTGCTGTTAAATGTTATCTAATTTTGTTAACAACCAGCTTTCAGGAACCAGACTGAATTAGCTAGATAATACCCCTGGGCATGGCCTAACTTATTATTTTTACCCATAGAATTTCCCTCACCAAAACAAAAATCCTCCAGGATCCAACAGTGGTGGCATAAGAACAGCAGGAAATGATGATATGGTGATCCTTTTGGGAGCAAAAAATGTCCATTGGCAACCTGCATATACATTGCAATATATAAGCAAGTCATGACCTGTAACCTGTATTTTCCTCTTCAAACAATAAAACATTCAGTTTCAGAGTCCCTGTAACCAAGTTACATTATCCAGCCTTGTTCACCCTAATGCCTTCAGATGTGTTGGAATACGTCTCCCATCACCCTTAGTTGGCAAGGCCCAGCCACATGGGGAAAACCTGAGATAAATTATTTATGCACTTATCAATTCCCCTTTGTCTGTCTTTCGATTAGTATTTGTGCCAAATTTATTAAGAGAGCAAGGAACACTCACCTCACCACTTCTCCACAACATAAAAACTTTTAGGACACCATAATAACTCTTTGATGGTGTGGCCATGAAATAGAAAAGAGATTGTACAGAAACAAAATTAACTTAAGATTTATGTAGGGCCCCTAAAATGAAGAGTCTAGTTACAGATCAACTACTTAAGCTTCCAATGTAAAAAAATAAAAAAAAAAAAATAAACATCCATATACTGTAGTAGTCATGTAGCTTTTTAAATTCTTTCTGCAGGAATCTGAAGGCTAGAGCTTGAAATGGCCTTTATTTATTTATTTTTAAATGAGCCCATATTTCCAGAAGCATTCTCCTCCTTAGACACTTTCAAAAAAAATGTTAACTGATCCGTAATGAATCTCAACTGGTAGAATAAAAAACAGCAGAGTCATCAATAGTATTATTAACAAACTGCAGGGAACTTCATCAGAAATCCATCAGGCAGGCAGCAACTGATCAAGAAACAATTCCACCGTGAAGGATTTCTGGTTCAAGAAAGGCTAACCATGCACATAACAAGCTGCAGCAACTAATCACTGGACTGTGATTCACATTTCCTCCCAAAGAGAATGGTGGAAGAACATTAGGAATGGGTGGAAGCATCTGCTCTCACCCACAACAATTCCATAAACAAAGCAAGGCAATTACACAATTTAAGAGTTTCATTTGGAAGCACTCTATAGTACTATTCGACAATCACTTGATAGCCCTTAGCTTCTCCAGGAAACTGGCATGGTGCAATCTGAGCAATACATTCTTAAACAGCCCAGTCTGCTAGGCAAACTGGCTACTTTTTCTATGGGGTCATATAATTTCTGGAGCCTCTCTATTCTGGTCTTCATGACATGCATTTTCATTGATTCAAAATTTAAAAAGAGCAAGAAGAAAAGCAAACACAAGAACATTTGTAACTGCATCTCAAGCAATCTCTGTTTTCTTGCTGCACCTGAACTCCTGATGAAAACTAACCCTAAAAAACACTAGCCTAATTTATCAGCCACCTGTCAAATCTTGTGATTTGACAATTGTTTTGCTCATGTCTTTTCCTCGTAGTGCTTATGTGGCCTGAGAAAAAGATATAGAATTAATTAATTCTATAATTAATTAAGAATTAATTGAACCACTTTAGTTAGTGAGCCCAATCTGGAAGCCCCAGACAATTAGAACTAGAACTCCGATTAATTCTTTATCAGCACGAGAGAAGCCTACGATGTTGGCTGGGAATTAGGGGAGTTGCAGTTCAATATGTCTGGAAGCGTAGAGGAACAAAGACATAACCTTGGAGAAATATGCAAAGATCATTAGGAAAACATGAGCTCAGTCCGGGAAAACAAGACCAGCATGAGAAAGAAATATATTTTCCCCCTTGATTCTTTGCGGTAAAAGAGGGAACATAGGGGAAACACTATCAGGCTTTCAATCTCCTATTATTATAGCCAGTAAATAGAATTCTAGAATTTCTTGTGGTGTCTGTTTCCTGACCCAGCCTATCTTGAAAGTATGACAGGGAAAGCAGGAAGAGGAAGAGGAGGAGGTTCAAAAGAAGATTCAGCACTAAAATATTCCAGAATATTTCTGAAACAGTTTCTCAATTCCCTCTACCAAGGCTAAAATAAACATAAGGCAAGAAATCCAGAGCAAGGTGTGACAACTATAATTTTATTTTCAGTTTAAAACAAAAATTTGCAAACTCTAGATTACTAGAACAAGTGGAAAACTTTGCTAAATATAGCCTCCTTTTAAGGCTCAAAACAGTATTGCAGACCTGGTGCTATAAAATCAAAACTTTAAAAAGCACCTCCTGTTTTACTAGCAAATATATATAATTTAGTTTCCATGGCACCATTATGGAGCATTCAGGACTGATTCAATTATGTGATTTCATGTGTTTCTATCGACACTGCAATTACGGTAGGACATTCATACAGGATTTAATCAGGGATGATATCGTGCATTCATGCAATAATGCATGAGATATCTCTATCAAGATGGATCTACACACACTCCATTACTGCTTCCTTTGACATTCAGAAAGTCAGTGTAGTGGTTTGGATACATCTGCTGCCCAGTCTCATACCAACTTTCTTATTGACTGTACCTCTTGGGTTGGACAGTATAGCAATAAGCTCCAAATAAAACTTGACTGAAGTACGTGGAAGAAGATCTAGCAAACCTAGACTTAACCCAATATAAGGAAAAAAACTGGCCCGCCACAAAACAAAAATGGAAGAATATGCTACTTGATGTCAGTGGACCCATAGCCCTCACAACCACATTTTGGTTACATTGTGGGTTATTTATCAGATGCAAGCTAAGGACTTTATGTTCTCCTTTAAAAATTGAGGCTCCCTACTGAACCAATGAAGACAGAGAAACCTGCGCTTTTGTTCACATGATCAATGCAGAGGCATGAATATATGAATAAACCTCTGCGCATTCTGTAATTTTCCAAATCAATTTTTCTGTGGATATTAATTCATTTTTCCATCCTTGCGCGTATAGTATCCTAGCTGCAGTAGTGATGTGGAGGATCAAGTACCATTTCCTTAGTTATTTTGTCTGGTTTCATTCCTAATAAAAAAATCTCTGGTTTCAGCTCTATGTTATATCCTGTAATTTCCAAATTTCTGCAGAGGCAGACCGGTTAACGAAATTATTTAGGAACCAAAAAGATTCTGATTATTACAAATGTTGGAATTTATGGTATAATTGGGTGAAAGAAAAGAGAGGGAAATGAAATAGATTGTATTAGTGGTATAGGCGCAGATTTGTGTACATTAGTTGCAATAACCTTGTATGTATATATGTAAAGTATTGTATTTTTAAAAACGAAAATAAACTTTGTAAAAAAAAAAAGAATATATGAATAAACAAAATTCCACTTTCATGTGATCCAAACATTTTAATATTCAGAGTTGTAAGAATATAGTTACACATGTCTAAGACACATGTTATAAATGGACCGGGGAGAAGGTAAACATTTTGCAAGTGGAAAGCTATATTTTTAAACATCGTAATTTTCAACTGTCAGTAGCCTTTAGGCTTTCTTTAAAAAGGAAAGAAAAATGGGTGAATGCTTTTCAGCTTAAAGAGAGAAATTACTTATTCACTACAAGCCTTTAACATTACTTATCCTCAGAATCTACATTTGGAGGGACACTAAATTCTTGCATGATTCAATATTTATATCACATCACTGGATTCCAATGGCACCCATAATTAGGAATCTGTATTATGGTGTATAAGAATCAAATATTCTGATATATTTCCTCTACCTACACACACACACATACACACACACACACGAACACAGAGGATCTGCTTCTTTTTGCTATCAATTAGTGTTTCAGAAAACGAATATACTTTTTCTTACACCGTTTTGAGTATCAGGTTATGCTCTGGGTCTTTTGCAAGCCAGCCACACACAAAGTAAAGAAACCACTAAAGAAGCATTAAATGGGGACAAGGGGAGGAAAGGCAGGATTTCTGAAGTATTGAGTCAGCGCCCCATATGTCTCCATCACAATGCTATGTGGATTCTCCGTGATCCACTTGAAGCCATGGGCACTGGCGGGATAAAATGTGGATGATGAAATGGGCAGTAAAAGAGTTCTTGATCTGAGAGGGGAATGTGAAACAACACCCACTTTAGTGAGAAGGCAGATGTAGAAGCCAGCTGGGAACTCACTTGTGGGTGTCTTAACAGCTGTTGCAGAAGATCTGGAAAAAGTAGAGGGGGCAGCCAGCATCTGAAGTTTCAATTAGTAGCTTTTGTTTACAGCCTGAAAAAGCAGTGACAATGATGCATACCATGGCAATCCCCATGACCTAATCTGTATAACCAGAGGATGATTCAAGTCTCATGACTTACAGAATGTTGTAGTGACATTCTGACAAAGTTTTATTAGACTTAGAAAGCAACATTTGGAGCTAGTAGGATTTCTTGAAGTTTCTTGAAACTTTATGAAGAGAATGTCCTTGGAGATTCTCAATCATCCAGGTCCTGGTTGTCCCAAAGGACAACCTTTATGAAGAGAAGCTGTTTAATTAAAATGATCCAAAACAGATATGAGTAAAGGTAGTCCTCAACATACAACCGTAATAGAGCCTTCCTATTATGCTTTCATGTTGTGATGGCCATAAATTGGGTCAATCACATGATTGGCCCCACTTTATGACCTTTTTTGGTGGCAATCATTATGCAAACGCTGCAGCCATTAGGCAAACTCATTGCTAAGCGAGTGGGCATAAGTCAAGGACCAACTGTAATATTGTCCAAAGTAAAATATAAACATATTTAAGTAGCAATTAGTATCTGACAGAAAGAAAGTGAGGAACAAAGGAGGGGCTACTGGAATGCCCTTTTAATATTTTTTAATTTTTTTGTTTTTCTTTTAGTTTTTTAAACATTTTTTTGAATATTTTTTTCTTTTTGAGTTTGTTTGTTTGGGGTTTTTTTTGCTTGCAGGTCTTATCTAATCCATAAAGAAGCATTGTAAAAAAAAACTCCCAAAAATTTCAATTGATTTTATATTACATCCTTTTCAAAAATAACTCATATTTTAGAAATGATCTCATTGCATTTATGTTGTTGGAGATGCAATGAAGTTAACATGTTATTTTTGTGCTGGACAAAGATAATGGACTAACAATAAAAAACCTTACTCTTCAACATTGGAAAGAAAAATATATGGCTCCAACTTTTCATTAAAATGATGAATATGACAGATCATTAGACAGAGCAGCTAATGAATTGCTTTAATGAATTATGAGTATCACTTTATTTATACATGTCCATAAAATGTATTATATCTTTCTGTCTATTTTAGCTTTTTAATAATTTTGTATTCTTTTTCTTTGTGTTTATTAACTGAATATAAAAAGGCAAAAACATGGGAGATAATAGGATTTGGCTTATAAAAGACTGCAGAGCAGGTTTGCAGAGATCATCTTTTTACTTTGTTCATTTATATTCTTCTAAATCTCGGTATTTCTAGACATCCTAGAATTTTTGAGTGGGTTGTTTGGCTGCAAAATAAGAAGAGATTAAATGCACATTGCTCACTTCTTACCCAGAGAATAGGATAGGAAGGATTAATAGTGCCATCCCCTCAGTCTTCAATATGTTGTTGAATTATAGGAGAAGAAACAAGGTGTTCTGCTTTTTTTTAAAAAAAGAATAAGCTGCAAAAATAGGAACCTTAAGCTCTCAAGGGATTTAGTTTATTTTATTCACCTGCTCATCCCTATTTCCAAAACTGCAAAACAACAAAGCAAAATGCCATCTTTCTTGTCCCAAAGGAGCTTTTTCCACAAGGCTACTGGACTTTTTTTTTTTTTTTTGGGGGGGGGGGGGTTGAAAACATTTTGCTTCTCATCCAAGAAGCTTCCTCAGTTCTAATGACTGAGAGTCTCCATAGATATTTGCCATCTTTCTTCTTCTGATGCCCACACGGTATTGCCATGCCCTCTTCAGCTCTCTGATGCTGAAAAGAATGTGACTATGTGTGTTTTTAAAGGAGCGGCTCCTGGCCATTCTAGTATAAAGATTCATGTAGGAGGCATACAAAAGGAATGTACAAGACACATTGGTCAATATTTGTACGTCTTTCACCCCCCCCCCAAAATCTTGTAGATTACAATATACACCAAACAGATCATTCTGAATTGTACATAGTAGGAAATGTGCAACAGATTCTTGCTGCCACTGAAAGAAGGACTTTCAGATAAATATTTCAATTTTTATAAGCCCTTCTCCATGTAGGAAAACAGGTGAGATTGAAACTGGGACACAAAATTCTCTCTTATCTCCTAGAACAGTGATGGCTAACCTTTTCCGCACCGAGTACCCAAAGCACGCATGCGCCCAAACTCCCAAAATGCAATGCATGCACTGCCCCATGCATGCGTACGCCCTCCCACGCATGCACATGTGGCCCCCCACACACACACCCCACCCCCGCGCATGCGTGGCAGAGACCCGAAGACCAGCTGGCCAGCAGGAGCCTCATGTGCATTCGTGGTGGACCTGAACTGGGGTGACAGCTGGCATGCCCACAGAGAGGATGCTGTGTGCCACTTCTGGCACGTGTGCCATAGGTTCACCATCATGGTCCTAGAAGCTCTCTAATGAATTGCTGCCCTAGAGTTAAAGATTTAATCAGCAGATAGGTACTGTGCTGAATTTATTGACTTTTTTAGTAGATAATATAGTTTTGGAAAGGAGTGGCCAGCTGCAGATGTGCACAAACTTACAGACAAGAGGCATTTGACGCTGCCTGTCCCAGTTTCCAGGATATTCAAGTTTGCACAATAATCTGTCTCTCTCAAGTCTGCTTCCTGTCGTGAAGCAAGGGAAGGTTTCAAACACATGTCCTCATTTACTAGAAAGGGAGGAACTTACGTGCTGGCACAGCGCAGGCTGTCAGTAATGCTGCAAAACCAGTTGGGAAGCAGGATTGCAATCCAACCAGTTTCCATTTCAAGATTTGTCCTCTGTCGCAAAACAGACCACTGAATTTAGCTAGCTGCCCGGCTTTCATTAGGCAGCTTGTGATTTGTTTGGTTAAAAACCTTCACATCCACTTTGCCACTTTGTTCTTTCCACTTCGTTTTAAACATGCTATGGTTACGACCCTAAAAACCTTTTACCAAGAGAGATGGGCTACAGCCAGAGAGTCACCGTGATGTAACGATCACTGGCGTTGGGACAAGGCCCAATTTGAAATTCCCCTTCCACCAAGAAATCCACATGACCTTTTAGTCCCCCACCCAGGGAAGCCACTGGCACTGAAATGGAGGAGGAAGTTTAAGGGATGATGTTGAGTCAGCCACAATCTGCCAGACCAACTCCCTGACAAGGTTGCCATGAGACTAAAAATAAGGGTGAGCCCACATACGTTGCCCTGAGTTCTTCTGAAGACAAGCGGGAGGAAAACGTAACCCCATATTGCCAGAACTTTGGAAAAGAAAGATAATGGTGATCCTCATCATTGAGCAGGAAATAACTGTACAAATAGTAACCTTGTTAACTTTGTTCCAGCTGTGAGTTTTCCTCTGCCGGATATTGATCCCATCCCCACAACAGGAAGCTGAAACCATCACATGGCCCACAGACTTTAACACAATGCATTTTTTTTCTGGGCAGCTATAAATTGCCTCTGTGTAGCTTGAGGGCCTTGAACTACGCTATCAAAAGTAACACACACATACACTACGCTGTTGACCTTTCCCTGAAATAATGGCTAACCCTGGCTTCCTTATAAGGCATCAGCAAACCTTCGAGAAATAGCGTGTGTCCTGCAAATTATGCAGCAAGAGAGAAAGAGGAATAAAATGAGCAGACTTTCTTTTCCATTTTGGCATTTCTCTGCTTAGCATTAAGGAACTCTTTGCTCACAGAGAAGCCAAAAGAAGGAGAGGCCACCATAAGGTCATTGATTAAAAAGGCTACAAAAAGACAAATATGGTCGTGGAACTATGGCCAGCTCCAGCCTCTTCATTTTTTCTCCAAAACCTAAAGCAGAGTCCCTTCTTGGCTCCATAAATGGCTAGTCTGTATACCCAGCAACAAGCATTTTCATAAGGGCCAAAGACCAAAAATCTTTTCAAAGGAGAAAACTCTTGGGAAATAAAAGTTTCATTTGAAAACATCTTCTGTTCAAATCTTTCTAGAGGGTTTTCCTTACAGAAACACTAACGTTCTGTTTTAATACACGGGCCAAAAGTTACCCTTCAAGAAAGTAGCCTACCAAACAGAGATGATCTCAGTTTGCTAGCTTTGTTAATTATTATGATTTCTAAACTAATCATAAAAACATGCCCCGATGCTAGTTTGTGGCTTTATGAGCAGTGTATGCTCTATCTTTAAAAGGGCCTGCACTTTCGGGACAAAAACTTAATCTGGATTACCGTAACAATGTAGTCCACAATACGTGGAGTTAAAATGAAAATATATACAGTAGGTGACACATTCATTCTTTACATATTTAATATTTCTAACACATTAGAGCCTGTTGGTGTAGTGGTTAAGGCATCAGGCTAGAAACAGGGAGGTAGCGAGTTCTAGTCCCACTTTAGGCACAAAGCCATCTGGGTGATCTTGGGCCAGTTATTTTCTCTCAGCCCCAGGAAATAGACAAACCACTTCCAAGATGTTGCCAAGAAAATTTCAGATTTCTTCTATCTAATGAACCTTGGAGAGCCTGGGGGGGTGGGGGAAGGGATTCAAATAATTTAACAACTGGTTCGACCAGGGTCAGGTTGGCTGTCATGGGAGGCGTGGCCCATCCCCATCATTCAGCTCCGCCACCCATGTGGGACGAACCTCCTGCGATGGCCAACCTGACCCTAGGCGAACCAGTTGTTAAATTTCTCCCCAGTATCAAAGTGGCCTTCTCCTTCCCTTGCGCCGGCCGCTCCATTTCCCATTTCTTCATTGCAGCACAGTGCAGCGCCCAAGATCCACTTTGATAGTGAGAAGGGGGTAATTTAACAACCGGTTCACCTGAACTGGTGCGAACCGGCTGAATCCCACCACTGCAATGACTGATTTCTGTGGAAGTAATGTGCAACTGGTATAGAGGTTATATACAGAACCCATTCACATGTAGAATCTATGCAGAAAGGTGAATAGCACTTTATAGAATGTGTAGCCTTCTTGCAATTCTAAATGACTAATTTCATGCAACTCCCGGCAAAGGAGAAATTCAATGTCCTAGGCAGAAAGGAGTACCCAAAACAAGAAGGGGACCATCTTCATTTGGAGCTGAGGTTTCCCTGTCAGTCACCATTCAGCCATGCAGTCTGTCCGATTATTCCCAAAAGAAAGTAGCTTCAGAAGAAAAAGAGGCATGCCTCTTATTCTCTCAGAGACCGCCTGCCAATTTTCACACAGGAAGTGCTATTTGTCAAGGAAGTTTGTCATATCTATAGTGATTGAAAACAGAACAAAGAATTGAAGGAGCCACAAATAGCATGGCCACCTGGACAGCCTTAAATTCAATTGACAGTATTTATTTTTCAATCTCCTGACTAATTTTGGTATTCAATCTGAACCTCAATTGGTAAACTGAGTTCTTTTAAAAATAATCATGATACGCACGGACAAATCATTAGATTATGTACTAGTCTTTGATTCTGGACACCAGA
The DNA here is from genome assembly GCA_022577455.1 of Arizona elegans. Lineage (NCBI taxonomy): Eukaryota > Metazoa > Chordata > Lepidosauria > Squamata > Colubridae > Arizona > Arizona elegans. Next base: position 54,345,259 of record JAKOOJ010000003.1, read on the forward strand.
GTTGTACATTTGCTTTTTCCAAACTTCTGAAGAAGTTGAGAGCAGCATTAATAACAAATCATAGTTTCACCTAACTCCAGAACACTGCAAATCAGGGACAGACGAGTCTAACATTATCTGTGCATGTAATGGGGGAAGTTACAAATAGCACAGTCTTGGAACGTACTGGAATTCCTAGCATGTATACACTATTGAAACAGCGACATCTACGCTGGCTTGGGCATGTCGTGAGAATGGCTGATGGTCGGATTTCGAAAGATCTCCTGTATGGAGAATTAGTGCAGGGAAAGCACCTCATAGACCACAGCTGTGATATAAGAATATCTGCAAAAGAGATCTAAAGGCCCTGGGAATGGACATTAACAACTGGGAAACCTTGACCTCTGATTGTTCACTTTGGAGGCTAAAGACGCAGCATGGCTTTCTCCAATTTGAAGAGACACTTGTTCGGCAGGCTGAGGCAAAGAGGCAATCCCGGAACCAGCAAAAACTGGGGGCTGGGCAGGGGACAGAGTGTATCTGCCCTCAGTGTGGAAGGGATTGCCACTCTCGAATTGGCCTTTTTAGTCACACTAGATGCTGTTTTAGGACCTCTTTCCAGAGCATGATACCATATCTCTTCAGACTGAAGGTTGCCAATGAATGGGGGAAGGGACCACAAAGACTCAGCATTACTACTTGGCATCCTTGCTTATTGCCACAATCCATGCATTGTGGTAGGTGGCTTCACCATTATGAGGTCTATTTAGCCTGGGTCCAGTGAATTTGGTAACATCTAGCTAGCAACATGGTTATTGAAATTGCCAATGGACTTCTGACAATAATCAATTTTCCACAGGCTCCTGGCATTTTAATTGCTCTCTTTGAAATCTCTGGAACAGCTAAGATGGAGCTGGCTTCTGATTGAATAAGAGCCTCATGCTAATGAGAAGCATCAATTAAAGACGGGGAAGGAAGCCCAACAGCAGCTAGAAAGATGTAAGGGCATCATCAAAAATATTATCTTCCCTAAAGATGAAGCAGACATGAACCCGAAGGTGGCGCAAGTACATCTGAATGAGGCTATGGTCTTTGAATTCACTTTTTAGATTTATAATAATCAGTAAAGAGCCACAAAGGTTATAGCATAATGCAGTTTGGGTTTAAAGTAGTAAAGTTTAATTTTGTTAAATTATGAGGAGCAATCTGATTAAAGAATATATAAAACCAATCATATGCGTGAATTAATTAATCTCAAAATTAAATTTGCTTACAGGAAACTTTTGAATCAAGGCATTCTTTAAGAGAAGAGATCTTTTAAAATGGCACTTTTGTTATTAATTCTGCTGCATCTTTTGATTAATTAAAATATTTAAACTGATTAATTGGCAAAAGGCCAGGTCATTTCCAGAATCACTTACTGCTGATTGTGTCTGTTCATTCAGTAAGATCCAAAAAAGTGGGCATGTTTTAGTGACCCTGTTGCAATGCCTATACTTTGGAACAGCATTCTCTCCCCCGCACCCAAAATTTTGGATAATCCTGACCATGTTGGCCTTCTGTTAGACTTTAAAAACCTGTTCCTCCAAGGCAGTGAGCCCATTCTAATAAGGCCATCTGGGTTTCAGAATAATGAACATGCTGAAATTTGTCTTTGGTTATGTTGCATATTATTATTATTTCTTTGGTTTTTTTAATGTTCTGTGGCCATTTTGTTTTGTGCTTTTAATGCTATATAGAGTGACTTTGTGAGTTGGGTAGCCATATATGTTGCCTAAATAAATAAATAATAAATAAATTTTGTATCTTGAAAAGATATAGTAAGTAAGTATGCAGATAGCTTTTCCTTAGCTGCCACAAGGAGTTGTGTGAATCCTAAAACTAAGCAATCCACCCCAGCCCTATCCTATTAACTAGTATGGCCGGGTACTAGTTAACAATTATATTCAGCAACACAAGCTTCCAGAGGTTAGTTCAGAAAACATGTGTAATTGTTATATAGACTAAATCCTTCTGTTTCTAGTAACTCTAGAGAAACTAGTTGAGGTTGAACCCTATGAGGTTGAAAGTTCTGAATGAGTTTTCTGGAGTTGTTTGGTCTGTTGATTTTCCCCCCTGGAGCAACAGTTGGCTACGGAAGAAAGAAAGAAAGAAAGAAAGAAAGAAAGAAAGAAAGAAAGAAAGAAAGAAAGAAAGAAAGAAAGGGCGCCATCCCACTCCACTTGCAGAACATAGGAAGAAATCTTACCACTCACAACATTCTAGATGTAGTAAATTATTAGACAGCAGCTAGACATAACTAGGACCGTTGGTTTATTATCTCTAGCCTCTAATCTCTACTTTAGATAAACTACCCATTATTCTTCTGGTCACATTACCTCTTTTGAAGCCTAATCATTTTCTTTAAGCCACTCATTCATATATTTCTTCATTGTTGTATGTTCTAAATGTTTTCATTTTTAAAAGATTATTTGGTGTCAATTCATGTCTTGGAAGGCCTAAATCTCTCCAGACTGACTACCAGACAGTGGCTTTAAACTGCCCTTGTGTTTCTTATATTACAGAAAGTAGAAGGCATTTTCCTTATTTTCTCTTTCTGTCTATAACTCCAATTGAGTTGACTGGACAGAAAATTTAATAAATAAACAAAAACAAATAAATAGAGAGGGAGAAGAGAAGGTAGTGGCTGCAAATAGCAGCCATAGGTAAATCAAGTTGAAATGAGAAAGAGACCTTTTAAGATTTGCTTGGGGGAAGTTGAAATTTATACATAGCAAAGGAGAAGGAAACATATTCTTCCTAGTGAATGCTATGCAGCCAGAAAAAGAAGAAAAATAGATTCCTCCATTCATTTGTAGCATGCTGATCTGAAAAGCTGGTAGAATGTAAAGAATAATAATAATAATAATAATAATAATAATAATAATAATAATAATAATAGCTGCTCAAGAACAAGCACTACATACTAATGCCATAAAAGCAAAGATACAAAAATCCACTGACAAACTGCAAACTTTGTAATGATAAAGTTGAAACTGCTTCACATTTTAATATGCGAGTGCAGCAAAATCGTGCAAACTGATTACAAAGCTAGATATGACCAAGTTCCTAAATTAATCCAGTGGTCATGAAGTAAAAAATACAATTTATCTGTGTCCGAAAAGTCATGGGAACATAAAGTGGAAAAAGTTGTTGAAAATGAGAGGGCAAAGATCTTGTGGGACTTTTGAATACAGACAGCTCGTCATTTGGAATACAGACGGCTCGTCATTTGGAACACAACACGCCAGATATCACAGTTGTTGAAAACCGAAGTGTACGATTTATTGATATCACTGTACCAGGAGATGCCAGAGTCAAAGAAAAAGAACTGGAAAAAAATCACGAAATATCATGACCTGGCCATTGAAATTACATGATTATGGGTGAAACATGTAAAGTGATACCCATTGTCATTGGGGCACCATGTCCAAGAATTTTACAAAATACATCAAGAAATCACAGCTTCCTGCAATAACACCAGCGGAACTGCAAAAAACTGCACTACTTGGAACACCATACATTTAGGAAGATACTTGGTTGATACCTAGGATGCTGGCAGCAACCCGTATCAATCATCAGCGCCAGTCAATGATATTTGTGATACATTTTTAAATATTCAGTTGACTGAGTTTCATGTTTAATAATAATAATAATCTTGCTGAATATTGCAGGCTAACAAATGCACTAATCTGCAAAACATTGTTCTAGAAGTTCTTGTTGTTTAAAAATTTTATATAGAATACAGCAATAATATACGTATTACAAAAGTAGATTACAAGTCAGGTGTCCTTTTTCTTAAAGGGGGAAAAAATAAAATAGACTTAGCATAAAGTCTATATGCAATAAAGACCAAAAATATGATTCTTCTGTTATTGTCATTTAAGGACCAACAGTCAACCAATACATGATTATTTTCATAGTCTAGGAAGGGCAAAACAGCCTTGACTGATAAGTAGGTCAAAGTCTTGCCAAGCATAGGCACTTCAGCATAACTAACAGCTAACAGATTAATTTTTCATCATAATTCTTTATTTCCTCCAGATCAAAAGGAAACTGTTCAACCTCAAGAAATTTGGTCACAATAAAAAAGGCATCTTGGGGGATGCGATGAGATTATACGGAGATTGTGATGTACAATGCAAGCATTCCCTGTATGATAGAAGCCCTTGTTTTCTGTTTTTTTTTTCCCAAGCCTGGGCCACCAATTTTAGTGGGAGAAAATCAATGAAAAACAATTAAAGTATATGCTACATTTGACTTACCCTCATGCTTAAAACTGCAGTTGTGAAGTAGTCTTCAACACATGAAATTACAGATTTAAACTTCCCACTGTTCTTCTTCAGTATTTGTCCCCTATAAGTTAGTGGACTTTTAACTTTTAGAATTCTCAGAAATGGCCAGGAAGGCTAGGAATTTTTAGAAGATGAAGTCTTTAGCAGGCTCTCAGGTTTGGAAAAATTCTTTAAATTCAGCTAAACTAAAAATTTCTCAGACATTCATCCTGATAAAAATACTTTAGCTCTTAAAGAAACATCATATATAAGGGTTTCTTTCTGATGACAAGAAAATCAAGTTTGAGTCTTGGATTGATAGTGACACATTAAAATAAAGCCTTCACAGCTGAAGTATAATCATTTAAACAGAGGTATTATGTTAACTAGCATTTTCTGTTTTATTGGAAATCCTATAAAGAGCGAACTGAGTTTGTTTAGTTTTCAGAAACACTGACAAGGGGAGAAAGAGAGTAAAACGACTCTCTTCAGCTTAGTTCACACATCATGTTAGGTTAGGCTAAGGGGAGTTGGGTACAATATTGGTTCAGCATGTTGGGGAAATCCAGTCATTACCTTGGCTTATTTATTAATAAGGTTATCATGTTAATTCATAATACAGAGCATTTATTAAAGACAGAACATTACAGGAATAAGTTTTGTTCTTTCAGGTTTAGATTTGTTTTACCACATTTATATCCAACCAGCTTTGTAGAAATGCTAGGCAATTTACATACAATAAAATTAATACCCATACAAATGTGAGTCTTCTTACCAGCAAAATATCTTGCACACCTGTCATGGCAGCCTGAAGAAAGCTCTTTTGCCTGATCCTTCCCTAAAGGGCATGGGTCACCTGAAACAGTTAGGCAGAATTCCACTGACTTGATGAGGGTAGAAACATATTTTGTTTGCTTTTGTTGCCTTAACAGCCCAAACGTAAGATTCACAGCAGTGCTTAATTTTATTCACTCATTTAGCATATTAGGTGATGTCCACATTGAAATACAGGTAGTCCTCAATTTACAATCACAGTTGGGAACGGAACTTTTGTTGCTAAGTAAGATGATTCTTAAGTGAATTGTACCCAATTTTAGAATAGAATAGATTAACAGGAAGGGACCTTGGAGGTCTTCTAGTCCAAACCCCTGCTCAGACCAGAAACCCTATACCTGTGATGGTGAACCTATGGCACACGTGCCCAAAGTGGCACACGAAGCCATGTCACCCAGCATGCATGGCCTTGCCTGTTTGTCTGTTTGTGTTTCTGGCACGCATGCGTGCGCGATGATCAGCTTTCCTTCGCGCGCATGGCAGTGCCGAAAACCAGCCTGTGTATGCGCGCCGGTCAGCTGATTGTCGGGCGCACATGCGCGCTAGAACCCGGAAGTTTGGCTTTTCCAGAGTCCGGCCCTGATGAGCATGTGTTTGTGCGATGTTTCCGCAGTGCCGAAAAGGTTCGCCATCACTGCCCTATACAATTTCAGACAAATAGTTGTCCAATCTCTTCTTAAAAACTTCCAGTGTTGGAGCATTTACAGCTTCCGGAGGCAAGTTTTCAATCTGTTTTGCTAAGAATGTTCAGCAAATCACTGTGGCTGTTAAATGAATCATGTTGTTAAGCAAATCTAGCTTCCCCTAGAGACTTTGCTTGTCGCTGGGAAGGTTACAAAGGATGATGTGATCCGGGGATGCTGTACCCAGTGTAAATACATGCCTGTTGCCAAACGTCTGATTTTTGATCCTGTGACCATGGGGATTCTATGACGGTTATAAGTGCGAGCACCGGTTGTTAAGTAACTTTTTTCAGCACCGTCATAAACAAGTGGCTGTAAGTCGAGAACTACCTGTACTTGAAGGGACGTCACACAAAAAATGGTCATGAATTATTCTCTGTCACTCCAGAATGAACAACATAGAAATTAGTCTTACATTTCAGGGTGGTAGACTGGATGTTAGAAAAATTCTAACGATGGATTTCTTTAGTTACCAGGCTAATTTTTCTGGGTTTTTTAGATATTAGGAAGATACACATCGTACTACCATGTTTTTAATTTATTAAAAATTAGTAAAAAGATAAGAAAATGGGAGTCAACTTATGGAAAGGCAAGGATAAATGAAAGAGTGTTTTCAAATGGAGGGCTTCTGATCATTGGTCAGTGAATCCAATTTTCATTCCTTACTGGATATTTTTTTTTCTTGCTAAGGGGAAAAAAAAAAGATACAGAATAGTGGGCAAATGCAAATGATGTCATCGTGACTCAAAAAAATCCCATCTTCCCATGATCGATCAAACCAGATCTGAATTGACTGATGGCAGATCTATTGACTGATGGCAGATCTCCATGTTTCAGACTAAAGTAGCATTGTTATCTCTGCTTAAGCGATACCCGGGACCTTGAAGCTCAGGATTTATTTCATGCAAAGCATTTGCTCTGCCACTTATTTACAAACCTTCCCAAAGAAGAAGAATTTCTAAGAGCAAGAACTTAGTCGTTATGCTGATTACAGTGAAGGTTATACTGAAGTATAATCAAGATTGACTGATTTATACTATTTGCTGAAATGCAGCTTCCATTATAAATAATAGATTAGCCTTTCTCTTCAGGAAACCGAATCAAATGTATCCAGAAATAAGCAAGTCTTCAAAATGTTCCTAATTATTGGGAAACTAGATAAGGTATACACTTGAAACAGCACTCAGATATTGATCCTAAAGCCCAGGCAAACTCTTGTAGATTAGACTACCTTTGAGATAAACAGCACAAAATCATCTAAGAGTTTGGAAGATAATACCTTAAATTAGAACACATTTGGTCCAGAATACCTAAACAAACACCTGTGTCCAACTAGTGTTTTGGTTGTAGATTCTGTTGGACAATCATATTTATTATAGTAAGTCAAATATTTAGTTATGACATATGGTATCAAGATTTCTCCACATAAGGCTTAAACTAAGAGATTAGATTAAGTTGTTAAAAGGCATGTTGGCCACATGGCTTCTATGAAAAGCATAGAGTTCAAATTGTATCATGCTCTTGAAAAGGAGTGCCACTAAATCCAGAAAAAGATGGGTATTTCCATCCAGTCAGCAGATTTTTCTATCAAGTCTTCTATTCTTCAGATTAAATTCCAGCTTCTTTCTCTTCACCCTCCCCCCCACCCAAGCTGCTTCCAAATCCCTACTCAGAGTTTCTACTACCTTTGTAAGGCTAGAGAAGAAGCTATAGGCCTGTGATGGCGAACCTGTGGCACGCGTACCAGAGGTGGCACGCAGAACCCTCTCTGTGGGCACGCGCACCATCGCCAGCTGCTTTTCTGGTTTCTGTCGTGCCAGCCAGCTGGTCTTTGCGGGAACCAGAGCACTGGAAAATGGCCTTGAAATGGCCCAGAAATCAGCCCCAAAACAGGCTGTTTTGGGGCCATTTTCAGGCAGTTTTTCAGGCAGTTTTTGTCAAAATGTCCTGAAAAACATCCTGAAAATGGCCCGAAAAATGGCCTGAAAACGGTCCCCAAAACAGCCAAAAAAAGACATGTGCATGCCAGCCAGCTGGTCTTCGTGTTTCTGGCGCTTCAGTGCACACATCTGCATACACATGCACACGCATTCGGGTTTAGGCACTTGGTGCCGAAAAGATTCACCATCACTGCTATAGGCTAAGCCCATATTAATTACACTTTATCCATACCTTGATCACTAATGTCTGATTATTTCACTCCATGATTCCATGTAGCCACTCAAAATATAGGTAAAAGATTTTTGTTGTTGTTGTTAGTTGCAAAGCTGTGTCCGACCCATTGTGACCCTATGAACAATGTTCCTCCAGGCCTTCCTGTCCTCTACCATCCTCTGGAGTCCATTTAAGATCACGCCTCCTGCTTCAGTAACTCCATCCAGCCACCTTATTCTCTGTTGTCCCCTCCTTCTTTAGCCCTCAATCATTCCCAGCATTAGGCTCTTCTCCAGTGAGTCCTTCCTTCTCATTAGATGGCCAAAGTATTTGAGTTTCGTCTTCAGGACCTGGCCTTCTAAAGAGCAGTCAGGGTTGATCTCCACTAGGACTAACCGGTTTGATCGCCTTGCAGTCCAAGGGACTCGCAGGAGTCTTGTCCAGCACCATAGTTCAAAGGCTTCAGTTCTTTGGCGCTCAGCCTTTCTTATGGCCCAACTTTCAGGTAAAAGATAGAGGACTTCAAATGCTAAGAAACCATGCAATGGGTGTTCCTTGGCACCAGCTTCAGAACTCCTCCAAATAAGATTGAAATCAATGTAAAATGACAGTATGCCTCAAACGCTGAAAAAATTCTCATGGAAAGTTATTAAAGCTCTGAAAACTGCAGTGGAATTCAGGAAAACAACAGCGTCAATGTCAGACTTTCCCTATCCATTTCCCAACAGCTATCAAGAATATGGTTGGAATGAAACCTGCCCTACTGTTCTGTTCCCTGACATTTCTATGGCCATATATACACTTGCCTCAAACTAAAGACTCTGCTATTTTTTCCTGAGTAGAATAGAGTGTAGAAGAGCACAGAGACAGCTTTGAAGAAAACTTAGCAATGAAAGAGAGGAAAAAAATCTGGAAGAAACGCAAAGTGCCATGTTTTGATTCTCTTTAATATATGACAGCAGCCTCCAACCTTTAAGGTTTGACAGCCCAGTGAAGGAGGGGGGCTGGCATGTGTGTGCCAGACCACTGTTCATGTGAGTCAAGCTGTGCGTGTACCAGCCCACCGCTCATGAGAGTTAAGCTATGCATGTGTGTACGCACCAACCTGCCACTTGCACGAGTCAAGCTGCACACTTGACATTACTGCATTACTTGGAATCTGACACTGCACACATGCACAAGCGTTGGCCAACTGCTCATGCAGCCTGCTCTGAACAGGCCACAGCCTGGTAGTGGGCCGCAGCTCGGGGGTTAGAGACCCTTGGTATAAGAGACAGGAACAGAAAATTTCAGGCTTTCAAGATCCTGTTATAACCTGCAAAAATATAATATAATCTTTGTGGAATCTGTTCCTTGATCACAAAGGACTGATGTGTCCTCATGCCAGCTCCTATACCTCATCATCATCCTGCCACTAAGACCACCCAAAGATGACTTCAGGTGCTGCAAGTGGTGTTTTCCTTCTTATCCTGGCTCAACATTTTCTATCTGGATTTCCAAGCAATCCATGGCATATGAAGTCTGAGATGATGTGTCAAGACTGGACATTCATTCGTCTCCATTGGTCTGGCAGATGTGCTGTGTCTCTGCCATGGCCCTTCCATCTAGGCCAGGGATGTCAAACTCAAAGCCTGCACACCCATCCTAATCTACCCAGTGCGAAGAGGAAAGATCAGGCCAGCGTAGCTTCGGCCCAGTCTACCCAATGCAAAGAGGAAACATGCCAGCAGTTTGGGGAGTAGTGTCAAGCTGGCCACGCCCACCCAGTTGGTCACGCCTGGCTGGCTGGCCCCTTGAGGTCAACCACAGCCCTGATGTGGCCCTCAATGAAATTAAGTTTGACATCTCTGATCTAGACCATGGGTTAAACACCTGTTCTACAGTCCTGAGACTAGAGGCCCAGCTTAAAAAAAACCCTGGTTGATCAGTCAACCTAGAGCAGGGGTGTCAAACTCACGGCCCAGATGCGTCACATGCTGGTCACGCCCACACCCGGTTTAGCAAAGGGGGGAAAAGTCGCAATACGTCATGTGACCTCGTGACATGAGTTTGACACTCCTGACCTAGAGAGTATGAAGCCCTGAAACTGATTAGCCCATCACTAATTTATTACAAGTATTTAAAAGTGCCCTTGAAAAGACATGGCATGTTTGTAGACTGCAGGGAGGGTTGATTCCCTTCCAAGTGGTTGCTGCACTCCAAAAAGCTCTGGATCTTTACTTATTTTCCTGCCATAGTGTTTTTTGGGTAACTTAAAGATCCCACATCAAACCCTACATAAATTTTGTTTTGTGAATCTCAACTCTTCAAAAATGGCTGCAATTCTGCTGGTCAACCACTAAATATCATGCAAAACATGGAAATATTAACTTGCTACAAGTAATGAAATAAAACCACAGTGCTATTGAAAGACTAACCAGTGCATTGTGCATGCCAACTGGAAGAGGCTTGTCACATGATACAATGGGAATTTCAGGTTGCATAAATAATCAGACACCTTACAGGACTTCCCAACTTGCGGACTTCCAACTCCCAGAATTTTCAGCAATGGGGATACTGGCTGTGGAATTCTGAGATTCGAAGTTCATAGAATTGGAAATTGCCATAATTGGGAAACGGTGCCTTAGTATATTGAGCATTAAAGGAACACAAACTATAGATATGGGAATGTTGTGAGGGTTAGCAAGATTGAAGATAACATTTCTTGTCTCAGCTTTGCAATAGGAGGAAAAATATGATACTGTCACATAAGATACTGTCTACAACATTTTTAACACCACAGTAATAAAACTCTTCAAAAAAAGACTGAGAGGAGCTAGCAAAAATATTTCTGTGAAAATCCACCTCGTTTTGTTTTGTTTTTTACACCATCTCTTTCGTACTCTTCCCATTTTACAACAAACTAATCTGATCAATAGTCAACAGTTCTACCGAAGGGTAAGTTGTGTTGATTAGAACAACCCAAAGTAAGAGATTCTCTTCCTAGGGAGGGAAAAGAGAAAGCAACAGGAAATCTTTGCACATGTAAGGTAGAAAACATTTGCTTATTAGAAGCAGAGCTGGAGCAATTTCTCTGATGAAATTCTGCAACTGCTTTAGCTTTAAAATAAATTCTTCAGCTGCCACACAAACAAACAAACAAACAAAGAAGTTCCTTTGACCTATCTTGTCCATATCTGCAGCCAAGGACTTTTATAGCTAGTGATAATTCTTTGGCAAGCCACACTGAATGCCTCCCAAACAGCACTGGAAGAAGGAAAACCTTGGAAAGCAGGCTTGCCCCTGAGGCTCCCTACATCACCAGAGAGCTAACTTGGATAGACCAAGAACCCTTCCAAACACCATTACAAGTGATGTTGGAGGAAAAAGAAGGAATGACCAAATTGTCTTCCCTTTTCTTTCTTCAAGGTGCCTGGGGGGGGGGGAGTAAGGAGCTGTAATGACAGTACCAGATCTGATCCAAACAGCTACTACATGACAACAGAGAGATAGAGAAAACAGTGATGTCTTCACAATTGTCTCAATTCTGGTACCCCAGTTTTGAAAGCTCTACCCATTGGAGAGACACAGAGAGACATGAAGACTTTCTTTTTCAGGAAATTCCAATGTTTTGATCCAAGGTAAAGGTAAAGATTCCCCTTGCACATATGTGCTAGTCGTTCCCGACTCTAGGGGGCAGTGCTCATCTCCGTTTCAAAGCCGAAGAGCCAGTGCTGTCCGAAGACGTCTCCGTGGTCATGTGGCCAGCATGACTAAACGCCAAAGGTACACAGAATGCTGTTACCTTCCCATCAAAGGTGGTCCCTATTTTTCTACTTGCATTTTTTACCTGCTTTCGAACTGCTAGGTTGGCAGAAGCTGGGACAAGTAACGGGAGCTCACCCTGCTACACGGCACTAGGGATTCGAACCGCTGAACTGCCCTTTGAATTGACAAGCTCAACGTTTTAGCCACTGAGTCACCACATCCTAACTTTTGATCCAAAGTGAATTTAGATAATTGAAGCCAGACAATGTCAAACATTTGTTATCAGTCTGGAATTTGTAACGCCTTTTGACTTTTAAGTCACAATCACAAGTTAGATTCCATCTTAAAATTCTTAAGTCATTACTGTAGGTTATGTATGACGATCATCTAGCAGCAATTCCTATTGTTAAGAACAAAAGGCAAAGGTCGAAGAGACCATAGAGAGTGAGCTTAACTCTGAAGAATATATTTTAGTGCTGTAAAAAAAAACATTTATAATACCGAACATACTTTTATACTGAGGGAGTGACTAGGATGAAACTCCTTGTTAGAGTTGAGTACTTCTTTCTCTACTTTTTCTTTAAAAGAGGCATACTGTAATCATTTTTTTCCTAGGCAAAATATATAGCGCAACGAAACTAATCCCAAAGCAAATTACTTTCACTGGTTGATCTCCACAATTATTCTAAAGCCAGCAGGTTTTCCCACACCAAGGCAAAACTGTTCTTTCAGAAGAGCAATGATTGGAAATGATACCAGAGTTAAACTGTGTCCATCCTTGAGACAGTTGCTAACTCTATGGCTCTGATGCCAGAGATCTTCAAGATTTAGCTTGAAGTTCAAAACAGTCCCTGAACAGCTAAATTCAACAGACCCAAATACCATCCAAATTGTGCCCCAAAATAGCTTCTAAATCACATGGCTGTTTCAGGTAATTCTTTCAGAATCTTTTCTGGATAAAATACTATTTTACTCTGCCTCTATTTGTATGCTGCCCATGTTTTACAAAACTAAGATATTTTGTGTAATTGAATAAGACGTGCATAGCCCTGTTTTCTGCTGGGCTAATTCTGTTTCACTAAAGACTGAAAATATTATCACCTGGACTGTCCTATATTCTTATTTTCACCTATTACTAAAAATGGTAATATCTAACTTTTAGATTTAAAAAAACAGGTAATCTGAGGATCAGATTACCTACCAGCCCACAACTCTCTCTCTTTCTCTCTCTCTCTCTTTTTGTAATCCTATATTCCCATAACAATAAATCCCAAAAGGCAGTTTCCTGACAATCTTGAGATGGAAAATATACAACATCTGTAATACAGTAAAGCCTCAGTTTAGCAGAACCCCATGCTACAATCCTCACATTTAGCAGACCCAATTTCCATCCTAATTGTGCCCTAAAGTAACGGTTGAGTCAGTAGTCTGGATGAGGCAGTTAAATTGATGAAATTTTACAGCACCCCCTAGCAAGTCACATCATTTATTTAATGACTTCAGTATGCAAATTGATGCAAATATCATGATATTTGCACCAATTTATATAATGTACATTAAAAGAAACCCTGGGCTGACTTTAAATCAGTGCCATATTCTTGCTGAGTAGTCAAGATTTATACAAGGGGTTCTTTATCATTCCCCCCACACTGGCATGTGGGAATGTGGCCAGCCAATCCAGTCCTAGCTTCTCCCCGTACCTCATATTCAGGAATACAATGATAATTCATATTATATAAATTTCATGAGTTGGTGAACCTTAATACCACATTATGCTTTCAATATCCATCATTTAGAATTTTTTGGAACTTATTAGAATCAGCTATTAAAATGACCAGCAAGCCATTTTGAGGCTTTTCCTGTGTCATGGGAAGAGAAGAAACATGATACTTCAGAAGTCATCAAGTAATCATTGTCAACTCACTGCCTTACTTTATCATACTTTATTTATTTGGCTAATTGTGGTTAGACACACAAGGAATTTGTCTCTAGTACAGAAGCACTCAATGTACTTTCAAAACAACAGAATATAATAATATTAAAGTGTACAGCCCAAAAAAGGGGAAGTAAAAAAACAAAAGGGAAAAATAATACCGCAGACACACCTTACGGGTTAACACACACAGAGACATTAGACAAAAAAAAAACCTTAGTATTTTGTCAGCTACAATAATTAGGTGTTCAACAGGGTGATGGGCATGAGGAAAAAAGCTGTCCCTGTTTTAGCACAACAGTTTTTTCTTCTCTTTCTTCTATTCCAGGAATCCATTTCTTAGTACTGTAAGGCTTCTCCATGGCTAGGCAACTGTCTACCCATTTATCTTTCTAAAGGGGAAAAAAGGGGGAAGGCAGTTTATACTAACCAGAGAATTTTGTCTTTGACTGCCAAACAACAGTTCCTTCATTATGACTATAAAGCTGTGTTATTCTAATGTTAAAAGTCTCACTGATAGAAGTGTGTACTGGAATTTCAAGTGGTGTGACATAAAAGAAAATCTATATGCATATCCCATAAATATGTCCCCCATTTCATACCCCAAAAGTATGTCCCCCATTTCATACACAAATTCAGAATGAATTTGTGAAATTTGTATAAAGCGGGTTCATAATTTCTGTCTAGTGGTGCTCATAGGCCCGTGATGGCTAACCTATGGCAGAGCCTTCTCTGTGGGCACGCGCACCATCGCCAGATGCTCTTCCGGGTTCCGTCGCACGCATGTACGCCGGCCAGCTGCTCTCTTCTGGGTTCAGGCGCTCCGGCACGCACGCGCTCCAGTTTCAGCACTCGGTGCTGAAAAGGTTAACCATCACTGTCATAGGCCATCATAAAAGAAAATCTTCCTTTGGGCTATGAACCTCTCACAAAACAAGTTCACTCTGTTTTTTCCCCTCTTTTCCCCTCCCAAAGTTTGAACTGCCTGAATCCATATTCTCAGCCCTGAATAAACCATAGATAATTTAATCAGATAGCTTTGAGTGTTTTAAGCAGGAAAAAATAAGCGGTTTCAATTCACATTGTATGATTTATAACCTTTTGCTTATCAGGTCCTATATCATATTTCCCTCTCTAAAGCTGTGTTTGTACAACACATCATAAACCAAGTGTAACAAATTAGCACTGTACTTTAATACAACATGCAATGACAAAACAGACTATATTATGAATTCACAAAGAATCAAGTGGGTTGTATATTTTTGCCCAGCAATTACGGTTGGTGGTATTTTGTTGTACGCTGTTATACAAATTATTCTAGATGTCCCCTGTATTTAAGGTTGCATTTTCCTCTGAGCTGAGGTCCTTAGTTTTAGTAATATTTTTACTGAATAGTTTTAGTAAAAAAAATTGCATTATTTCCCTTTGAATGATAGGGCAGTTGGAACTATAATGTAAATAAAATTTAAAAGCACAAAAATGTTAAATAACAGCTATATGAAGTACATAATAGGCACTTTAACAATGGGATGGCAGCCGTAAAATATTACATCACTGTCCCCTCTATACAGTGGAGACTTTGTTCCATGTTCTCTTGAAAAATACTGCCAGACAACCTAAAGTACTGTACCACAGTATCTTCTTTCACTTGTAGCAACTTCCAAAAGTTAAATGTGTTTGGCTGCTGTATCTAAAACAGCATGATATGTGTTACCCAAGATTATCAAATGCAGACCCAAATTAGTCTTTAATACCACAATCACCATACTTATTTTGGTGGGTCTCAACCTGAAGACACTCATACTTCCACACATTTTAATTCACACACAGCTTCCCTAGAGAAATATTGAGGAGGAAAATATATCTAATTTGGTAATCACCAACAAAGGACCTCAAGAACTCTTGGGGTCAAATCTGTAAACAATGAACCAACCCCCTAAAGAGTCTGGAGTCCTTTGCACTCTGACAGAATTAAACTCCATTGAAATCAACCTTACTTAAAACGATGAGTAAATACTGTAGCATTTACAGCTCATTACAAACTATTTTCATCAACTGGAAGTAGCTGCATTCTTATCAGAACTTAGAAAAAAAGAGGAGGGAAAAAAAAAAACCCGGTCGGCAAAATCTACAGATGAATCACTGGGATGGAAAACTGGGTTGGGGAATAGAAAAACTAAAGAACTCAATTTACAAGGAACAGGAAAGCAACAAAAAACCTATGTTGCAATACTGTAGTCTTATCTGCAATAGCGGGTTCTCCCAGAAAGGCGGCGAAATTACGCACATGGGCAGAAGTCTTGTGAAGGAGAAAGTGGGGGGGGGTTTGAGGTTGGGGCGCAAAGCAGCCTTGACCCACGCTCTGGATGAGGATGATGGGCGTTGTAGTTTTAACACGGCGATAGGCTAACAGGTTTGCGGGTCAGGGAAAAGAACAAACGAAAGGCAGCGGGCTACCGGTAGAGCGGAGTCTCCCTCGCGAAACTAAGCATGAGAAAGCATGCGAATAACCCAGCATCGTAGGCAGGAAGAAGGCAAACCAAACCGGAGAGGCGCCCCTCACCGAGCTCCCGCACTTACTGACACTTTTACCGACGCCCGGGAGAAGTGAATTTTCCCTTTTGCCGGCGCGCTTTACGCCGAGACGACGGCGGTCCGGAGACGGCGAGGTGAAATCGTTCTGACTCAGTCGCTCTCCTCTCTTTTCGATCCACCCCCGGGGTTTGCCCGCTCCAGATCCACAGCTCGCAGCAAGCAGTCGCCGGTTCGAAGAGGGCGTGAACGTGATCGGATCAAACCAACCCGGTCGCGATTAACTGTCAAATAAGGAAGCAACCAAGGGAGAGAGTGGAGAAGGAGCCACGAAGACCGACGCACGAGGTCGCAGCCATCGTCCGCCCCAGACCCCGGAGCGCCTCTCCCTTCCTTTCCTTATCTCCCGCCCGCAGCAAAAAAAAAAAAAAAAAAAAAAAAGCGCGGCCACACAGCGGCAACTAAACAGGAAGAGTCGAGCCCTCTACCTGGGAAAGTAACGAGGGGCGGAGTCTCGTCCCCATAGGCGGAGGCAAAGAAGGCGGGGCACCCCTGGCTCGAATAAGGCAGGTGAAAAACCCACGCGGGCGTGGGGGAGTCGCTTCCTTTTCTCGAAAGCGGAGGCGTCGGGGTGGCATCTCCGGCCGTGCACTATTGGGAGGAAGTCTATGGAGATCCTCAGTCATCCAGGTCACGATTGTCTTTGAGGAGGCAACTGGACTTTCTGGGTTATCTTTAAAGAGGTTTCGCTTCTCATCCAAGAAGCTTCTTCAGCTCTTCTTCCCACCATCCAGTCAGAGCTGAAGAAGCTTCATGGATGAGAAGCGGAAGGTCTTCAAAGAAAAAAACAAGAAAGTCCAGTTGCCTCTTGGAAAAAAAGCACCTTTGGGACCATTGGGAGGAAGGGAATAGCTTCAACTGGGTTCATCCTTAAGTGAGAAGAAGTTGAGAAGGGCAGCCTTCCCGGTTGCTATCACCATGCGCTGGATTCGGCATACTGGTAGTTGCCATCCAGTATGGACAATTAACCGAGTTACCCAAATCAGAATGGAACTGGAAGGGACCTTGGAAGTCTTCTAGTCCAACCCCCTGCTCAAGCAGAAGACCCTATTATAGGGTAACCAGATTTACTTCTGAATGAATGTTGGGGAGGCATGAATTACCCAATTGGTGCTGTACCACACTAGAAACTGGGAGATCCTCAGTTCTGGTCCCACCTTTGCTTGGTGACTTCGGGCCAGTCCTCTTTCAGCCTTATGAAAGAGGCCAGGGCAAACCACTTCCAAAAAACCTTGACAAGAAAAGGCACTGAAATTTAGAGGGGTGTAGATGTCTTTTTTCTTATAAGGGTTTTCCCACCATTTCTTTTGCTGGTTTCTTATCACAGACATGTTCACTACAAATTTTATTGTAATTGTATTTTTGAAAGAAAGAAAAAGAAAGAAAGAAAGAAAGAAAGAAAGAAAGAAAGAAAGAAAGAAAGAAAGAAAGAAAGAAAAAATTGTAATTCTCTACATAGGGGTAAACTTGAGAAAACCTTTTGAAGTTTAGTGACCAGAGCTGAACATAGGATTCGAAATGTAAAGAAAAACCTTTATATTTCTCAATTGGGAAAGCTAGATTATAGATTAGAGAATTACAGTCATCATGAAGATTACATCACAATCTCAAAATAACTTCCTAGTTTGTCTAGACTATCCATGTTTTCATAAATTTAGGGTGAACCATTTTTATACATCACTTTCAGTTGCTTACACAAATTATATTTGACATTTTCGGTAATCTTTCTACTTATCTAGTACTAAATATGTTACCATTTTTAAACTACCCTATAAAGGCAGAAAAAAATGCCTGGGGACACACACACACACTCTTACACTCTAAAAGTCAAACAAGTCCTGGCTCTATCACTATCATCTTCCCACAAAGTTTCAAAAGCCATTTCAAAGTGGTCTCACTATTGTGAATGCTGTTTAAGATCATAAATTCACCTCCAGATGACCAAAGATAACCCAGAAATCCCCAGCCATTTTGGTGGGGGGGGGGATATATTTGGGATATATTGTTAAGGGACACAGTGGCTAAGATGCTGAGCTTGTCAATCGAAAGGTCAGCAGTTCAGCAGTTCGAATCCCTAGTTCTGCGTAACGGGGTGAGCTCCTGTTACTTGTCCCAGCTTCTGTCAACCTAGCAGTTCGAAAGCAGGTAAAAAATGCAAGTAGAAAAATAGGGACCACCTTTGGTGTGAAGGGAACAGCATTCTGTGTGCCTTTGATGTTTAGTCATGCCGGCCACATGACCACGGAGATGTCTTTGGACAACCCTGGCTCTTCGGCTTTGAAATGGAGATGAGCCCCCTAGAGTTGGGAATGATTAGCACATATGTGCGAGGGGAACCTTTACCTTATTATTTGGCATTGGGGGCTTTAAGGGTGAGAGCTGTCAAGGTGCAATCTAAAGCTGCTGTGAAATGACTTTGGGGTAGGAGAGTACATAAGCCAGGAGTAGGGGAAAAAGATGTTCCTACAAATGGGAAATGGTGTTCACTGCCAGCAGTTCGATTCTCACCAGCTCAAGATTGACTCAGCCTTCTGAGGTGGGTAAAATGAGGACCCAGATTGTTGGGGGCAATATGCTGACTCTGTAAATGGCTTAGAGAGAGCTGTAAAGCACTGTAAAGCGGTATATACTGTAAGTCTAAGTACTATTGCTAGTGCTCCTGCCTTGAGCAGGGAGTTGGACTAAAAAAACCTCTGAGGTCTCTTCCAGCCCTATGATTCCATGTTCTATGCTCTATAAATGAAAAACACATGTACTCCATGTGGGTTATCTCACTCGTCATGAAATGAAATGAAAACCCTTGTAGTTTTATGTCCTTTGAAGTCATGCTTTCAGTAGTTGGTGAAAAGTTATAAACTTTGCTAACCCTTTGACTCATAAATGAACTGCTGGCCCAATTAGATCAAAGCTTTTTCCTCTCTTTTGCAATTAGAAGACTTGTCATACCAGGCAAAATACCCCTGTTGCTTCAATGAATCTTACAGGGGTGCTGAAGCTAAACAAGGTTACTTCTGGTTAGCATTTGGATGACGATTGCCTAGAACTCCAGGGCTATTGGCTAAACATTTTTTTCTGCCTTTGATCCAGTTTTGACTTCTGGTGACTGCCTGGACATGTTCCTACACTTTACTCGGCAAGATTATAAATGTGAGTTGCATTACCTTCATGCCAGGGCTGAGAGAGACTGACTGGCCCAAGTCAGTCCTAAGGCAGGACAGGAATTCAGTCTTATCAATTTCTAGCCTGGTGCCATAACCATTATACCACACTGGCTGTCTTGGCTAGATTGGAAAGTGGAAAAAACATTCTGAACAAACCACTTTCACAACATTGCTAGGAAAACATGGGAACAATACAACTTAAGGTGTTTACTTTTCTTCTGCACAGATTCCTCCTGGTCTCTGGTTATGAAGCTTTCATCTGCCACTGTGTATTATATGCAATATGTCTTAAAGTTACACTGTTACATTTATGTGCATATGAGAATATACATGTTTATGCTATACAGTACCCTTGTTTCTTTCTGGTGCATAAGTAGCAGCCTGGGTTAAAAGCAGAGAAGTGTTAAGTTTCAAAGGAAAGTAACTGACAAGGAAAAAAATACTTTTACAAACATAGCTGTAAATGTGGTCAGGAACAAGCTAGGCTTAGCAAACCAAATTTAGCATCATGTACAAACATCAGATTCTGACTTCATCCACCAAAAGGGAAAAAAAAGGAAAAAGAAAAGACTGGCACTGCAAACAAATAAAACAAGTTACACCTTTGATCTGATTTCCTTGAGCTGGAGGAAGCCATAGACACACGTTACACTAAGTGTGGGGAATTAGGCCATGGAGGGGCTCATCGGAAGCAGGACTTGTGAGCAGGTTAGCAGGTGTTTTGCCGCTAAACCAGCTTTAAGGCTTCATGCAGGTATAGGCTATGTTGCTGCTGTGAAGCCCCAGGTTTCAAACCTCAATTAGTTAATTAAAAAAAATTTTTTTTTCTGTGTGACTCACAGCATGCTTTTGGCCACAGCTGTTAAAAATCACCATATTTTAGTTTTCACACTTCTGAGTGACAAAAGCTGTAGCTTTATCACAGAGAAAAAGAAATACCACCCCATTTTTCACATAAACCAGGAGAATCAAAAAGATCTGGTTCCTTCATGTATGGGCATGACATGGCCTATTGTCTTATCATCATCTGTTTCTTCACTTCAGTTCTCAGTTGTCCTGAATTTAGCATGCCTACCAACCACCAAAATATTGCCCAATTTTGGTTTAATGTGACCTGAAAATGCAACCTCCTGCTGTGTTTCCACACCATGCTAAGTCACAATGTTGCATCAGCACAGCTAGTTTTAGCTTGTTCAAGAAATCATGGTTGAAACCTAGGTGGCTTAATGCAAAATATCAACCCAACCCCCATCTCTCAGGCAATCTATTAAATTTCTCTGACAGGAAAAGACGCCACTGAAACTCTGCTTCTTTTAGCTACAATAAAAACCTTGACTTGACAGTTTTAAAATTTCCAAGATAATTCTTTCTCCAGCCACCCAGTTGAAATATTCAATTTTTTTTAAAAAAATGTATTTCTTGGAGAACACAAGCTCAGGATTACTTCTCTAGCAAAGAGAGCAAAAGGGAATTCTAGTCAAATGGTGGCAGGCCATTGATTATAAAAAAAGAGATAAATCTTGCTAGGAAAGAAATACTTCTGTTTCCCAAAGTTCACATTGATTAGATTTAGCTTTCCTCATTTTTTAAAAAGAACTGGATAATTTCCTCCATCTCTTTTCTTACACAGTTCATGATGGTATATAGGACACTCCAGCAGCTACTCTATTTACAATAGCCCCATGAAGTATTCTGGGCATGTTAAACCTAAACTCCATTAAAGAGTACATGTTCACCACCAGTTTTTCCCATTATGTGCAGCTGTTAAAGCTTCACAATATACGGTCTCATCCAAACCCAAATAGCTTCCATTCTGGATTTCCTGAAGCTGGAATTTGTCACCAAGACAAACTCTTCTCATTAACTGAACTTTCAAAAGACTCTCTCTCTCTGGGTGTGTATGTGTGTGTGTGTGTGTGTGTTGTGTGAACCCAGCCAATAGGTGCTTACAGAGAAGGATTTTACTATGCAATCATTCTGCTTCAATCATGTGCTTTTATATCGTGTACAGAGCAACCTCTCCGTTGTTTTGGCCCTCACCCTGACAGGTTGGGAGGCTGATTTGCCCTCATTTTCATTACCCCATAAAAGAGGGCTTGTGTTGCTCTTAGTGAGCTCTATTCAATCTGGTGCCAATCTAGTAATCCGACCTTTATTGAGACACTGCATGCTATGGAACTTTTATGAGTATGGCATCTCTCTGGTATTTATTAAAGGAGCCAGACATATTTTAGAAGTTTTGATGGCCCTACTACTTACGATATAAATATATGTAGTCAGCAATGTCCACTGGCTTCAAAATGGTAAGTGTGTCTGAATGATCTAAGCCCTATGCTTCTTTACATGTGTGTGTGTGTGTGTGTGTGTGTGCATATTAAAAGGGGGCATGGGTTTATTACCTAGTTGCATCTGCCATTTTAAAGCCAGATAACTTTGAATATGTCATAGTATATGACATAGAGATTAAAATGCTGGATTTTAGGGTGGGGTAGGTTCAAATCTCCATTCTGCTCTATAGTTTACTAGGCTTTGTCGGTTAATAATTTTCCAACATATTTTATTTCACAAGGTTGTTATAAAGATTAAAAAATGGGTTTAAAAGCCTAGATTTCTAATTATTAGAAAATAAACAAATTAGAATATATATGTCTCTGTGCTTGTGCGTGTGTATATATATATACACATCGTGGAGAAACGGGGGATTGCCTACATATAGAAAATGTGAAATTTATTAAAGCCTCAGTATACTGTCTATATCGGCTACTGCTCTACTGTTTATTTATTTATTTTTATTTATTTAAATTTCTATACCGCCCTTCTCCAATATAAGACTCAAGGCGGTGCACAGCCAAAGTAAAAACAAGACATAGAAAATCTAAAAACTGATTAAAATAATTAGATAATTTGGCCGTAATAAAAACAATTCCAATTTAAAATAGTTTAAAAATTTGACTCAAGCCAGCCCAGCTAGTTGAAATAAATGGGTTTTCAGGGCCCGACGAAAAATCCGGAGGTCTGTTATTGTACGTAACTCTGGGGGGAGGTTGTTCCAGAGGGTGGGCGCCACCACAGAGAAGGCTCTCCCCCTGGGGGTCGCCAGCCGACATTGTCTGGCGGACGGCACCCTGAGGAGGCCCACTCTGTGCGAGCGTACTGGCCGGTGGGAGGCTATTGGTGGCAGAAGGCGGTCTCGTAAGTACCCCGGCCCTAAGCCATGGAGCGCTTTAAAGGTGGTCACCAACACCTTGAAGCGCACCTGGAAGACCACCGGGAGCCAGTGCAGCTCGCGCAGGAGAGGTGTCACATGGGAGCGCCTCGTCGCCCCCATAATCCCCCGCGTGGCCGCGTTCTGGACCAGCTGGAGCCTCCGAGTGCACCCCAGGGGGAGCCCCATGTAGAGAGTGTTACAGTAGTCCAGGCAGGAAGTGACGAGTGCTTGAGTGACTGTGCGTAGGGAGTCCCAATCTAGAAAGGGGCGCAACTGGCGTATCAGGCGAACCTGATAAAAAGCCCCCCTGGCCACGGCCATCAAATGATCTTCTAAAGACAGCCGTGCGTCCAGGAGGACGCCCAAGTTACGAGCCCTCTCTGTGGGGGCGAGTGATTCACCCCCAATAGCCAGCGATGGCATCAGCTGGCTATATCGGGACGCCGGAAGCCACAACCACTCGGTCTTGGAGGGGTTGAGTCGGAGCCTGTTTCTCCCCATCCAGGCCCGCACGGCCTCCAGGCACTGGGACATCACTTCAAGGGCATCATTGGGGTGGCCTGGGGTGGAGATGTACAGCTGGGTATCATCAGCGTACTGATGGAACTCCACCCCAAAGCCACGGATGATCTCACCCAGCGGCTTTACATAAATGTTGAACAGAAGGGGCGAAAGGACCGACCCTTGTGGCACCCCACAAGCAAGGTGCCTCAGGGTCGACCGTTGCCCCCCTGTCAACACAGATTGCGACCGGTCAGAGAGGTAGGAGGAGAACCACTGCAGAACGGTGCCTCCCACCCCCAACCCCGCCAACCGGTGCAACATGATACCATGGTCGATGGTATCAAAAGCCGCTGAGAGGTCTAACAGGACCAGGATAGAGGAACAGCCCCTATCCCGGGCCCTCCAGAGATCATCCACCAATGCGACCAATGCCGTTTCCGTGCTGTGCCCAGGCCGGAAGCCGGACTGGAGCGGGTCTAGATAGACAGCTTCATCCAGGTACCGGGGAAGCTGTTGCGCCACCACACTCTCAACAACCTTCGCAATGAAGCGAAGGTTGGAGACTGGACGATAGTTAGCCAAAACAGCCGGATCCAGAGAGGGCTTCTTGAGGAGGGGCCTCACAACCGCTTCTTTCAAAGCGGCCGGCAGGACCCCCTCACTCAAAGAAGCATTAACAATCTTCTGGAGCCAGCCTCGTGTCACCTCCCGGGAAGCCAGTACCAACCAGGAGGGACACGGGTCCAATAAACATGTGGTCGCGTTCAGCCGTCCCAGGACCCTGTCCATGTCCTCGGGAGCCACAGGATCGAACTCCCCCCAGATAACACTCTCAAGACCTGCCTCAGTCATCCCGTCCGGACATACCCAGTCAGAGGCCAGCCCTTCCCGAATCTGAGCGATTTTGTCATACAGATACTGCACAAAATCCTCAGCTCGGCCTTGCAAGGGGTCATCCCGCACCTCCAGATGGAGGAGGGAGCGGGTCACCCTAAACAGGGCGGCTGGGCGATTATCTGATGACGCGATAAGAGCGGCAAAATAGCTAGTTTTCGCCGCTTTTATCGCCACTAGGTAGGTCTTAATATGAGACCTCACCAGTGTTCGGTCAGATTCGGAGCGGCTGGTCCTCCAACTACTCTCCAGGCGTCTTTTCCAGTGCTTCATCTCCCTAAGCTCCTCGGAGAACCAAGGAGCTAGGTGAGTTCGGTGCCAGGTCAGAGGCCGCAAAGGCACGACTCGGTCCAAGGCCCCGGCAGCCGCACTATCCCAGGCGGCCACCAGGTCTTCAGCCGAGTCATGAGCCAGAATCTCAGGAAATGGCCCAAGCTCCATCTGGAACCTATCGGGGTCCATCAGGCGCCTGGGGCGGAACCACCTGGTCGGTCCCGCCTCCCTGCGGCGGGGTGCAGCGGTTAGAAAGTCCAGTCGAAGGAGCGAGTGGTCAGACCATGACAAGGGTTCGATGGCTATATCCCCTATATCAAGGCCACTCAACCACTGACCAGAGACAAAAACTAAGTCCAGAGTGTGTCCCCCCGTGTGAGTGGGGTCATGAATTAACTGAGTAAGGTCCACGGCCGTCATGGAAGCCATGAACTCCCGAGCCACCTCAGACGTTTCACCGATAGATGGCAGGTTGAAATCCCCCATGATGACAAGTCTGGGGGTGTCCACCGCCACCTCGGCTATAACGTTAAGCAGCTCGGGCAGGGCCGTTGCCATGTGGCAGGGAGCCAGGTACATGACCAACAAGCCCATCTGTACTCTACGACCCCACTTCACAAAGAGGGACTCACATCCGGCTATCTGTGGAACAGTGGTCTCCCTTGGATCCAGACCTTCCTTTATAATAACCGCCACCCCCCCCGCCCCTGCCCTGAGCCCTAGGCTGATGAAATGCACGGAAGCCTGGTGGGCATATATCCACGAGGGGGATTCCCCCCTCCTGGCCCAACCAGGTCTCTGTAATACCCGCCAGGTCCGTCTCCCCCTTCTGAATAAGATCGTGAATGAGGGGGGCTTTATTAACAATGGACCTGGCGTTGCATAACATCAGCCGAAGGCTCTGGCCCTGAAGATAATACTATTGTAGGTATATTGTAGGTATTGAAGTCTAAATTTAAATAGGAAAAAAGCTAGTTTCTTTTCAAATGCAGGAAATCGATAACTACTTTGAACAGACCCAAAGGTGCTTTTTTTTGGAGGCAACTGGACTTTCTTGAGCACAAGAAAGTCAAGTTGCCTCCTAAAAGCACCTTTGGGACAACCATGACCTGGATGACTGAGAATCTCTACAGACTTTTACTTTGAGCAGAATTTCTGTGAAAAAAAAAGAAATGTGTAGTTGAATATTTTTTTTTCTCTGTATAAGGTAAAAGCTGAAATGGGGTGAATTGACATGCCTACTTCTTTTTTTAATTGAAAATGACAATAAAGCTGTAGCTTCTTTTTTTTTTAAAAAAGTTAAGTTTTATTAATTTTCTACTATTACATTTATTTAGTGTATAATAAATATCATGTTGTCTGGGTTATTTTGTTTTCTTAACAATACAAATATTAAAGCTGTAACTTCTTGAAGACTACCCTAGTTATCACTGGGTGTGTTTTTATGGATTGTAGACGACCTTATGAAACATCAAATACAGAGAAAGGAGCATTATCTATGCACACTGCTTTTGTCAGTAGCAGAGACATAGGGAAGGGAACAGTAAAAGGAGAGGTGAATGGAAGAATATTCAAGAGATAGCAAACCTCAGACAGTAGTTAGGCGTGACATTTTTTTTTTTTTGCCTTTTTCTTTAAACTGACTTTATTGCCATCTGCTGGAAATATTTATGAATGTTCCAATTCCTTTTATGATAACGGATTTACATAGATGTAGGTAGATCTAAGACTGTGCCAAAATCAATCTTGCACATTCTCAGAAATGTTTTTCTCCTGTTTTTTCTCTTATTCTCATAGTGCTTGAGAAATTATTTTGAATTATCATGATGATATTTTTTCCCTTAACTGCTGAAGTTGGTGGAGGGTGCTTTCACTCTGGGGATTATTAAAAGACTATAGATATCTTTCTGTCATTCTGCACCCTCCTTGGCTGTCCAGTTTCCCCAACCTGAGTAAGGAAAACAGTTCTTAGTAATGTTTTCCTTAGGATTTAACGGCTGTGAAAGACGCCACAAAGCTTTCGGATTGCTAGAGAGAGAATTCAACAATGAAAAACTTCATAACTAAAAAGTGCAAGAGCACTACAGTCCATCCATAAGTATTTCACTAAGGTTTCTTTATCCCTGGATGGAAAATTCAGAAGCCAAACTGCTTTCATCAAACAAAATAAGAACTGATAAGGGGGGGAAAACCAGGGAGGTTTTTTTTTCTGCTTAATACTACTTAGAACTCCATCATTTGCATTTTTTCAAGGACTTTCTAAGTGCCTGCAAATGTAGGGAGCATATGTGCTAAATGTACATGCAGAAAATGTACATGGTGCTTATGGTGCTAAGGAAGAAAAATGGAATATCAGTTATAAGCAATGCATACCCCACCATATACAAATACCAGGACGTAGAAGCACCATGTACATAGAGGGACTGTAGTTCTATAGCAACTCTGAGTGACTTACATATAATAATTAAAATAGTTCAATTCAATCTTTATTACAGTCACAGACCGGCACAACTTAAAGAAAATATTATATGTCAAGAAAAATATTAGATAGCTGACCTGAACGAAACCATAAAAGTCAAACTGCCAATGGTAAGCAACCCAAGGGGCTCAACCTCTATCACACACCAGGGCCTGGAGGGACAACCAGGTCTTACACTGTTTACAAAATGTCAGAAGGGTGGGAGAAGTATGGCTCCCTAGGGAAACATCATTCTGCAATAGTTCCAGCAGCTGATCACTACCCTGGACTGCCAGGTTCCTATGTTGTTTGGGTTTTTTTTTATTTGATTTATATGCCGCCCTTCTCTGAAGACTCAGGGCGGCTTACAATGCGTTAAGCAATAGCCTTCATACTTTTGTATATTTATACAAAGTCATCTTATTGCCACCACAATCTGGGTCCTCATTTTACCTACCTTAGAAAGGATGGAAGGCTGAGTCAACCTTGAGCCTGGTGAGATTTGAACTTGCAGTAATTGCAGGAAGCTGATGTTAATAACTGCTTTAGTCTGCTGCGCTACCAGGGCTGCGCTACCACGGCTACACTAGTTTTCCACTAGTGTAGACAGTAAGGAAGATGGCTTGATAGAGGGGAGATCCATTATCAAAGCAACAAGGAGTGAAAAAATCAAGGAATATAAAAATGTCTTTGTTTCCCCTGGATCATCTGACTATAGGAAAGGGAGGAGATAAATCATAATTGGACCTGGAAGATTCTGTTATTCTAGTTAGTCTTAGTACCCTGTTTCCCCCCAAATAAGACATCCCCTGATAATAAGTCCAGTTGGGCTTTTGAGTGCACGGCAATAAGGCTAAGCGCTTATTTCAGGGTTCAAAAAAATATAAGACAGGGTCTTATTTTTGGGGAAACACGGGTAGGTAAAGGTAAAGTCTTAGTAAAGTAGTTTAGCCTCCTATAAAATTGATTTCTTAGTCTGATTTACATCTTGGGGCTGATAATGGATCAGCAGCTACCAAGCTTTAAATTACCTTTTGCTTATGCCAACAATGGCCTGTTAAATCAATTAAGTTTTCATCTTTGTTTTCCCATCCCCTCAGAAATTCATTGTTCCATTCAACCCTTACATTCCTCAGTGGGCACATTTCAGTTTTGGCTTTCAGAAAGAATCTGTCTTTGTTTTCCTAGGTTTCCCATAGTACTGCAAAATTTCCCATCTCTTTTTAAAACTTTCTAAATCTATAAATTGACAGATTGCTTTTATGAAGCAGTTCATTCTTGTTACAAAATTTATGTGATCTCCAGCAAAACTAGGAATGAAAATATACTCTCATTCCCTTAACCACTACAGTATCAAAGCATAATGGTACTATAATTCTTCATTTTAATGGTTATATTACTATTTTTACTTTGTTGTAAGCTGCCTAGAGTTGCCTGATAGTGAGATAGGTGGCTGATAAATGTAATTAATTAATTAATAAACAAACAAACAAACAAATAAAAGAAAGGAAAAAAGAGCTTGTATTAAGGTCAAAGGAAAAAAAAACCTTGATTGATGTCAGCCCTTTAAGGTAGGCCCAGTCAAGAAACTGGCATGGAAAATATTCCAGAAATGTCTTTTATTGTAGTGGAGATAACAGACTCTTGAGAGCCTCTCCAAATTTCTCTCTATCCCATCTTATACTAACCCAAGTCAAGGTGGGGTAACTTTGAGTTTCTTTTTCGTGCTTCCTTCTATCTCTGGACTGAGTAATCTTTTCTGCAAGTCCCCCTTTGTTTCTCCCTTCTCAACTCTCTAAAAACTTCCCAAGGCCAACTGTACATTGTTGTTACAGGTAGGGAGATTGCTAGATTGTGGGATGAACAATATACCCAGAGAATTATCATTCTATCTTTATAGTCAAAAACCAAACAGCAGACCTGAGGTCCTACACTAGAGTGGAAAAGTGTCTTGGTAGGAATGGGGCAGGGATGGGTTCTACTTACCTTACTACCGGTTTGCAACAGGGCCACGTGCATGCTTTTGATTTGCTTGCACGCTTCTGCGCATGCGCAGAAGCTTCCTGATGATGTCAGGGTCGGTGGGCTGAGCCTCCCGTCGGTTTTACTACCGGTTCTTGCGAACCGGTCCAAACCGGGGGCAATCCACCACTGGAATGGGGGCATCCAACCAGTAGTGGGTTCCACTTACCTTTGCTACTGGTTTGGAACCGGGAGCATGTATGTGTGCTCACTTTGCTCGCTTGCGGCGCTTCTGCGCATGTGCAGAGCGTCTGTGATGATGTCCGGGCGGGTGGGCGGAGCCTCCCACCACTGCCGGGGCGAACCAGTAGAAATCCCACCACTGCATCCGACCATCCCATCTCTATATACTCTATACCCAGGTAGGCCTAGAAGAGTCACATTAACGTGTCTGCTCATGCAAAGGATTATCTGGAAGTCCTTCTCGTCTGTCCTCCTATCTTCCTTCCATGATGTTTTCCTCATTGTTTATTTTAAATAGAACAGAGATCTCTGTATAATTGTGTAAGGCTCCATATACAGTACTTAACACAGTACTAACAGAAGAAGCACCAGAATGAAGCAGAACAAGTAAATGCAATTGCTTCAACTGTCCAAAGAAGGAAAAGTATAGGAACCAAATCTTATAAACAAAAGAAAAAGAAAGAGACAGAGAGTTCTGTGCTTTTCATGCCATTGTGCAGGCAGGAAAGAGTGTTCCAGTATACATCACCCTCTTAGACAATAGGAGCCCAGTTCCTACCATTATTGTTTCTGATTTCCCCAGGTTGCAAAATGCCCTATATATTTTCATATCCAGCATAAAATCTTCTCATGTTTTGCTTCTTTCCTCTTTGAACAGTAGAGAGCACTGTGAGTCTGCTGTGATTCCATCTTCAGAAGCTGAGAGCGTTGTTTTTGTAAATCCTTGTCTCTTGCTATAATGACACGTTACATAAATGCCCTATAGACAGAACTTTTCTAGCCAGGGTTTGATGCAGAAATGAATGTTCATCTTTTCCCAGAAGATTTTCTTAGCATGTTTTCTAAATAAGTAAATTCTAACCAGTAAACCCCCACTCCCTGCTTTCAAATTTAAATAAAATTTACAATTCTCCCAGACTAGAAAAATTGACATTTTATAATATCATAACAACTAGGCCTTTAAGGCAATGGGAGAATTGGGTGCCTTTCTTTTGTTACCAGTGTGCTGGGGTGGCTTGTAGCAGTTTCTTAAAAGTCCTGGGCTACTAGACAGAGGAGCAAAATTACCCTTCATTCTGCTAGAAACTCCCGTCTAAAAACTAAGGCCAAGCTGGAAGGGGAGGACCTGCAGAACAGCTGCTTCCTACAAAGGTTTAACCAGCATTTCTCAAGTTCAAGTTGAAGTCTACAGATCATAAAGTTGTCAAGTTTGAGAAACACTGGTCTAAGCTTCCTTCTTCTTTTTTCCCCCTTCCAACGAATACTGTGAGGACTCTTCTACACAGCAATCAGTTTTACCATACAAAAATCTCAAAAAATATTTCTGCCTTTTGAAGGACCTCATTGCTGGCCATTCTTGCAATACTGAGAGTTCCCAACAAGGTGACTCCATTCCATTTCAGCTGGCCAATGGGAGACACAAACGTGCCTTCAGCCAAAGTGCCCACCCCCTGCTTACTGGTAGTCCTCAACTTATGACTACAATTAAACCCAAAATTTCTATTAAGTGAGAGATTTATTAAGTGAGTTTTGGCCCATTTTACGACTTTTCTTGCCACTGTTGTTAAATGAATCATTACAATTGATAACCCAGTTAGTAAATGAATCTGGGTTCCCCATTGACTTGGCTAGTGAGAAGGTCGCAAAAGGTGATCGCAGGATCTTGGGACATAGCAATAGTCATAAATATGAATCACATGATTAAAATTCAGATGCTTGGCAACTGGGGATGGGCAAAGGTTGTAATTGTGAAAAATTTATTTATTTATTTATTTATTTATTGGTTCGATTTTTATGCCGCCCTTCTCTGGAGACTCAGGGTGGCTTACAATGCATTAAGCAATAACCTTCATACTTTTGTATATACCTGCTTAGTAGGGTTTTCGCCCCCCCAAGCGGTGTTCTATTTTATACAAAGTCAGCTTATTGCCCCCACAATCCGGGTCCTCATTTTACCTACCTCGGAAGGATGGAAGGCTGAGTCAACCTTCAGCCTGGTGAGAATTGAATTCGCAGTAATTGCAGGCAGCTGGCAGCTAAGTGCTACTTAACAGCACTTTAGTCCGCTGCACCACCAAGGCTCATGGTGGTGATCATAAATGATCATAAATCACATTTTTCAGTGTCGTTATAACTTTGCATGGTCAGTAAAACAAACTATTGTAAGTTGAGGACTACCTCTATTGTCCTTGCCTCACTGAATTTCTTTTTACATGGTGTGGTGAGGAAGAAATCCTGCTCCCTTAATTTTTAAAAGCCTGTAGAGCTACTCAGACTAATGTGACAAGGAAATCAATTCCCTTGAATTTAAAATCTGAAACAGTAAGTGTGGTGGGATTCATAGTTGTCAGTGGCCAGAACTCTCACGGTCACAATGTTGTACTCGTTGCATAGTTGATTGAATTGGCTTGGGGAGGGGAGGGGGTTGGCCTGAGTCTTTGTGGCTCTGAAATAGGACACAAACCGATTCCTGCAGATTATCTAGCACCGAAGAGTGGGAGCCAGTCCTTGGCTTTCAAAGTGGTCTTCTTTTTATTTCTTATCTTCTTGTGGCTCTCTTTTTTTCATATGGCCTTTAAGAAGCAGTGCAACTGCAGACAGGAGGCAACATTGAAGAAGTCAGGGCTCCGTTCCAGCAGTGCTTTGCAAAGACAGCCTTACCCCCTCCACAAAACAGAGGAGGCAAAAAGAGGTTTGATCCTTCGTGTGGAAGGCATCTTGGGCACCAGACAGATAGGCCATGATTTATTTTTTGTTGATTTTGTTCCTGTTCTAAAAGGGGAGAAAATGTGCTACTTACTTGAATCTCTTATAGCACACAGTGGGGAGGCTGAGCTTTGAGCGTAAAGGTTGTCAGGCAGCAGCAAAATGAACACCACAGAAGAACTGGGTTGCACCTGGTGCATGTATTATGGTTATTTCTTAAATCCAGGAGATTTGTGGAGAATCTAAATAATACCAGAAAGTAAGTATGTGTGCGTGTGAGTAAGTGTGAAAAAGAGAGTGGGTTTTCATTTCTCTGTGTTCAGTGAAAGCATAGAAGCAATAATATCTAATCCTAAACCATATTGATCACTGGGATGTGCTGGACTATAAATATTACTTAGCCACAACCTAACAGGGGGAACGCTAATATAGACGAAAAGCATGTTGACTCCACAGAATTCGACATTTTTCTTGCACAAGGAATTCTGGGAAATCTGAGCTACTTCATTCACAGCCGAGTATCATGGCTATTGCCTAGAGTTCTAGAATGCAAGCCCTCCACCTTACTACTATAACATTAGATCTTTTTCTTGACAAGATGAGTAGGATATTTACTCAATGCCTCTAAGATGGCATTGAATAGGAGCTCAGTGGAGGTTGGGAAGGAAGAAAGAGGAAGCAGGATTGTTTCAACTATCCTGCAAGTCAGCCCATTCATATTGATGTCAAAGTAGAGTTTTCATCAGCTCAGAAAACTTGTATTAAGGAAGCTCCAATCTGCTTCCAACATTAAACTAAGTAAAAAAATTAGCTTGTTTACTTTTGGCTCAGTGTATGTGGTCTTAGGCACTGAAGTTTGGAAGTTCATGGTGATGATTTAGTGCAGAGGTGGATGAGTTTCAGCACAGGACTACCTCTATCATGTAATGTGCACCTTTAGGAAAACAAATAGTTTTAGCAACACAGAGCTTCCCAAAGAAAGCCTTGGATTAAGAGACTGGGCAGTCCTGAATTGGGGTGAGTGGGTGGGTGGGGTGGGGGGAGAAGTTCAGGGTAGCCCCACCCTAGAATTTCTCATTATATATCTGGTAGGTTAGAAGGTTTATAGCTTTAATTTGCCAACATTTTGTCCATTAGGTGTAAGAAAATAAAGGACCAAGCTCAATTGGATTTTGCTGTATTTTTTCTGGCTTTGGACCTGACACCCTTTGACCATGAGTTGAAAGCTGCAAGATTTCAGCCATTTAAGACAGGAAATTCTAAGAATGTCATGTCAGTCCTACAAAGAACTTTGACATGGGTTAGATAGAATAAACCTGACTCCGCAAATCCCACCAGCTGGTGGAAACAAATAAAAATCTCTGCTCTGCTTATGCAGTGGTAGGTCCTACTCGGTTTGCACCTGGCCTCCTTAAAATAACAGTGTGGCTCCCTGCATCTAAAACTGCCAATGGTACTTTAACCAATTAACCAAAGTATGATGTGCAAACTAGATTATTACACTGTGATAAGTCTTCTATGGCCCTCCCAGTGTTATCAAACTACAAATCCCAGCCACCTTCCCCATTAGGCAGGCTGGATACAGTAGCTAGGATCTGAAGAATAAAATAAGAGCAATGCTAAAAGTCTTAGGTAGGGTTACCAGATTTAGGTAGTAAGAAACCAGGTAACCCCTAGATGGCACCAAAGAGTTCCACTGGTATGGGTTTCAAACTGTCATTTCCTGACAGAACAATTAATCAGTGGAACAACTTGCCTACAGAAGTTGTAAATGCTCCAATACTGGAGGTTTTTAAGAAGAGATTGGATAACCATTTGTCTGAAATGGTATAGGGTTTCCGGCAAAGCAGGGGGCTGGACTAGAAGACCTCCAAGGTCCCTTCCAACTCTGTCCTGTCCTATTCTATTCTATTCTATTCTATTCTATTCTATTCTATTCTATTCTCCCACAGGTACACCTACTTTGTAATTGGGGCGTTGTCCTTTGGACTGATGAATGGTATTGTGCATAAGCTGCTCTTTTGCTGTTTGAATCCTTGTTTCGAAAAAATACAACAGAACGACAAGCAGAAACTCTTTCATTTTCTTAGCTTCACTTGACAAGCAAACCTTGGCTATATGATCTTCTGGCCCATGACCTTCTGACAGCTCTCCAGGGACTTGGGCAGAGAGGCATTTTTTTCATCACTGCTCAGCTGAACATGCCAAGGACTTAACTAGAGACTTTCTGGATTCAAACCAAATTTTAGGATCTGTTTTCCCCTTATCTCCAAGTTAAAGGCTGTGCTGGCAAGCAGCCAGGAGGGAGGCAGCCCCTTCCTTTGGGCTGAACTACAGAGATTTCTTCACAATTCCTCCCCTCCTCCCCCAGCATTTAACCATTATATCTTTTTCTCTCCCAACACCAGATGAATCCAAGGGAAGAGCATCCCTCGGTCATTTGTCTTTCTATAGTATACAGTACACAGCCAGGAAGCATTTCTGCTTAAAATTGGCTGACCAATGGGGTATTTTTGTTTTATTGCTTTCCCAAAGCATAAACATGCGCCAGGCATGTTGGCAGCGCAGGATTTCATGAAACGGGGAGGTAGCCCAACCAGAGTAAGGAGCCCATTTCCCCCGGCACCCTTCTTCTGGATTGTGGTTTAGGATTTTTATTCCCACATAAATGTCATCTTGGTGAAACATTATGGCTATAAATAGAGCTCTCTGGTCTGGTTCCAGAAAGCAGCCTGAAGCTCTGTAGGGACTGCAAAAGTTAGAGACCTGTTCTGCAAGATCAGGGCTGCACCGAGAAGTGGAGAAGATGGTGCCCAGGAGGCCCACAACAGATGGACTGTTTGTTTCCACCGCTCCTTCTGATAAATGGAAAAAGCACATTTCCCCAGGCCGTTAAAAGGGGATGGCATGAAATAGCTTTGAAGCCTCGGGAGTTTTTAGAGCTGTTCCAGTGGACTGGACCAGGAGGAGACGACCAAAAGCAGGAAGAGCAATTAGAGAATTCACATTCGTTGACTTTAAACAGAAAAGGAAAGGAGATACCATGTCAAAGAAAGCCTGACAGCCCTGGGCAGGAGGTGGCTGAGCTGCCTGCCCTCTTCCAAGTCGAAAGCCTCTCTGGATTTTAGAAAGCAGATTGATTTTCCAGACAGACCTTTCACTCCTGTCACAATATATTACAACATTTGAAAAGGAGATGTCTATCTGGAAACATATTCAGGAAGGCTTGTTTGTTGTCTCTTGATAGCATGTTCTGCAAAGTCATATTAGAGGTTTTGATACTTGGCAGCAAAGAAAGACAAGAACAACAATGTGAATATTCCTTAAATGGATATCATGGAGACTAATCTACCATATA
Organism: Arizona elegans; assembly: GCA_022577455.1. Classification (NCBI taxonomy): domain Eukaryota; kingdom Metazoa; phylum Chordata; class Lepidosauria; order Squamata; family Colubridae; genus Arizona; species Arizona elegans. The sequence continues at coordinate 54,380,261 of JAKOOJ010000003.1, forward strand.
AATTGTGAAATGGCTCCAGGAATGGATTTTGCATCTCAGGTCATGTGCATGCAGTATGCTGGTTAGGAATCAAGAATCTTCGAGCTCAGAAGGGTTTCTTCTTACAAATAATGTATCAATTTCTAGTCAGCTCAGTGTTATGGCTCACAAAGGGATGGAGTTTATGGATCAAAGGTCAATCTTCTGCTGTGTCTGAATTTTACAAACTGTCAGGAGTAAATGCCTTGCCTCTGACCCAGAGCTAGAGGCAGTGGGGCTGGACAGGCCAGCCCACAAGGTACACCCTAACCCAATAGCCCCTCCTTACCTTAGCCATGCCTAGGGGGTACTTAAGGGTCAGCCATGCGGTCCTGCTCCAGTTCCAGAGATGTACCTGTATTGATGAGATGCTCAGTCAATAAACAATAAACAACTTAAACAAGAACTGCTTGTTGGAATTATTGGGCACGATCCTCGAACATATCTAACAAAATGGTAGCAGAGGATGGTTCGGCAGCCCAACCCAAACATTCCACAAGCATGCAAAGGACCAAGACGGAAAGGATAAAGGATGAACACCAGAGCGTTCACCAAGGAGATGGCAGAACAACCTGCCCAACCCGAAGCCACCCAAGGAGAGGCATCTGAAGCAAGCGGCCTGCTCCACCACCCACGCACCCCTGCCAGACGCGGAGAGGAGTGGAATGAACATGAGACCCCAAAAGGGGAAATGCACGACCTGAAAGGAAAACTCCTGGACCTGATAGATTCATCGCAAAGCAACACCGACCTCATCGCGGAACTACGAAGCCTGATCGAAGGCTGCGAAGCAGCGAGTGAGGAAGATGAGGATGAATCCGAATGCAGCGGCGGAGAAGCGGTAAGGGAGAGAACCCCCCACCAAAAACCCGCCAAGGGAGCCGAAGGGATTTTCGCGCCTTTTTCACGGCGGCCATCTTGGGAGGCGGCGTCATCAAAAATGGCCGACCATCCACCAATAGATTCCCGAGATTTAAATCTCATGGCGGGAATCGGGGCCTACCCCAAGGTAACCCCCCAAGAATACCACAACCAACGAGGAAACCCAAGGCCCAAAGCCACAGGCTCGCCTACCGAGCCCGAACTCAACAAGGCAATCGAATTGATCGCCGCGGCCCTAGGGGACAAGATGAAGCTACCGGACACGCACCCCGGTGCCAGGCCCAAGCGCAAAGGGGACCCTAACGCGAGGAGGCCCGACACCGACACCCATCCCGGGGGATCGATCACTGCCACGCGGATCCAGAGCCACCCAGGGCCCCCAAGAAGCCTCCCCTTAAAAACGGAACACCGGAGGCGATGGGACTACTCACCGGACCCACGAACTGGACCAGACCCATGGCCCGCGGGGCCATCCACCGGCAGGGGACGTCCATCGGCGGGCAGGGGACTCGGCCCGACACCCGGAGGCGACATCCGCACGAGGCCGGGCCATCCGGGACCATTCGCGGCCCCAACCGGACTCCAGACCCTCGACGATGATCCTCACCGCTTCCCGAGGCTCCAGACGACGAACCACAACGATTCCGGACGAGCGAGGCCGACCAAGGAGGAACCGAAGGCCCATCCGGAGGATTGGGGCCTATACCAGGGAGCTACGGGGACAAGCTCTTCACTCCACGGCGGCTGGGAAGAAATGAACTTCGCGCACACGCAATGCGCCCCTGCAGGAGAAACGGAAGAAGACATAGAGCTACACCGACGCATGCACACAGAGACAAGTCAGTTCAGACTCTCCACAGTCGTCCCTCTACCTTATTGTGAGTTCCCTTACGTGAGGAACCATGGACAGCGACATAATGTGAGTAACTTAAACTATAATTCAGGGACTTTGCCAAGTGACTTCCCCAAACTAAGGCTAGATAGGGAGAATTTCCTGGACTGGAACCAGCAGCTCCAGGTCACCCTACTCAAAGAAGACCTACTATCCATAGTCACTGATCCCCCCAAAAAGCCCTGGACTTTTGAGCTAGATTGCACCCACCATAAAGCATACTGCATTGTTATTGCTAGCATTACCCCCAGTATTTACCCCAGCATCAGGCATCACCTGACTGCTCTAGAAGTAATACAGAGGATGCACAAACTATTTTAATGCCAGAGCGTGGCAAGCACCACCAGGCTGTCCAGGGAATTCTATGCCACCAAACACAAAGCAGGGACCCCAATGAGTGAACATCTATTGTCCCTAAACGCCACCAGAGCCCAGCTGACACAAAGGGGGGAGGTCATAAGCGAAAGGACCATGATAAGTATCATTGTAAACTCCCTGGACCCCAGCTGGGACACCTTCATTACACAAATAGACAACCTGGGGACAGGAAAGCTCTCGCTAGAGTTACTAACGAGCAAACTAATAGCTGAGGACAGCATCAGAAAGGATCGCTCACTAAGCCGCAGGGAGCAAAGGCCCGGTAAGAAGGTCGAGCCACAGAGCAGGAACCACAGCAACGCAGAATGCTACTTATGTGGGTCAAGGAACCATTACAAAAGGGACTGCCCTAGAAACACAGGGGACAGGGACACGCCACGTAGGAGGGACAGATCAGAATCAAGGACAAGATATACTAGCAGACGCTCACCAGAGGACAGGCACAGGCGTAGGGATTCACCCAGCCCCAGGGACAGGAGAAACCACAGGGACAGCTCCAGGGAAAGTCAAACGGGTTCACTGTATGGCATAGGAGACCAGGAGCAACACACAAACCAGGACAGGAAGGAAGGTACATGGCTGCTGGATTCAGGAGCCACAAATCATACCACGTATGACCGTAATCTACTAACATCATTCACAGAAGAGAGTTTTATAATAAAGGTGGCTAACCAGAATAATGTGCAAGTAACAGGCAAGGGTAATGCATACGTGCCGGGGATAGGAGAGGTACAAGGAGTGTTACTGGTACCCAATATACCCTACAACATCCTCGCCACTCTAAAGTTAAGCAAGGACAACAATGTTGAGGTAACATTCAAGGGAGGAAAGGTGCAGGTAACTAGAGGGGGCAAAAACATAGGGAAAATAGTAATCAGCGGAGAACTTCCCTTCTACCACCCAGTCTGGGACAAACAATCCAGAGTAAACAACCACCAGAAGGCCAGCCCCGATAACACAAGTAGGGAAATAGAGGGGGTTAGCCACACACACAACAACAATGAAACAAGTGAGCAGGAGGCAACCAGAAAAGAAAGGCCAGCGATAGGGAAGCCCATGCACGACAATTGCGCTCACCTATTACACAGAAGGTTAGGACATATTAGCTTCCCCGTGGTGCAGAAGATGATGGAGTGCTCTGAAGGTATAAAAATAAAGAATTGTGAGAACTATCTCGAGTGTTCTGTTTGTAAGAGCTCCAAATTAAAAACCAAACCTAGGCCCAAAAAGTCAGTACGCACTACAGATTCAACCTTTCAACTCGTACATATGGATCTAGTGGGACCACTAAGGCCCTCCATCAAATACAGGAAAAGGTACTTCCTGACCATAGTGGATGATTTCAGCCGCTATGGCTTCGTATACACACTAAAACAAAAGAGCGAAGTATTCCAAAAATTCAAGGAATTCTACGCAAGGGTAGAGACACAACACAATACCAAAATCAGACAAATAATGACAGACCGGGGGTCTGAATTTTTATCGAGTGACTTCTCGCGATGGCTAAAGGCACGCGGGGTAGTCCACTACACGTCTTCCCCATTTTTGGCTTTTCAAAATGGAGTGGCGGAACGAAAAAACGGAATGCTGCAGACCATGATGAAGTGTGCATTAGAGGATGCAGGCTTGGGGCAACACTTCTGGTTGGAAGCGCTTATTTATTCGAACTACACTCTGAACAGGTTATGGTCCAGCGTACTAAATAAAACTCCATATGAGTTAATGTACCAAAGGAAGCCACAAGTATCGCATTTACACATATTCGGGGTCACAGCAGATGTGCACATCCCCAGACAATTGAGGCACAAGGGGGACAGGGTATCCCGAAGGCTGAGGTTCATGGGATATGAGCCAGGAACAAAGGGATATAGGTTCATAGACAGCAACAACAACTTCGTAATCTCTCGAACAGCTGTTTTTCACGAAAATGCCAACTGGTCCAAGATACACCTCAACGAGGTGTCCCTTAGCAAGGACGGACCGGGGAACACTCAAAGGGGAGTAACACCAAACACAGGAAAGAGTACAGAACAGGAAAGAATCAAAAACAAGAGGCAGGAAATACTAGTGAAGGAGTGGAAGGAGAACCACCCACATATCAAAGTGGACTCACTTACTGAGAAAGAAGCCAGGTACATGCATGACACTGAGACGCCCCCTGACAGGCCAATCAGGGCAAACAGGGGCAAGGTGCCACAGAGGTTAGGGGATTACGTATTATCTATCCACACTAACCAACTAACCCCCAACACATATGAGGATGTACTAAGGTTACCAGATGAGGAAAGGGCAAAATGGGAGCAAGCCATGGAGAAGGAAATGAGCAGCCTGAGGGAACTAAACGTATACACTCCCTCTGAAGTCCCAGCAGGAAAAACGACAATAGGCACCAGATGGGTCTACAAAGTTAAAACACTAGAGGAAAACAAAACTCTCTACAAGGCTAGACTGGTAGCGCAGGGGTTTGCCCAAAAATACCCTGATGATTACACAGAAACATACTCCCCCACAGTCAGGGCCGAAAGCGTAAAATGTGCGTTAGTTATTGCATCACTGCTGGGGTTGGAGGTACACCAATTCAACGTACAGACCGCCTACCTGCACGCTGAGCTTGACAAAGAGATTTATGTAAGAGCACCTCCCAGCCAAACCACTAGGAAGGGAGAAACATGGATTCTAAACCGAAGCTTGTATGGGCTCAAGCAATCAGGGAAACGCTGGTACGAGTGCTTGTCTAAGACATTGAAGTCCATGGGTTTTGCAGCCACCTCAGCCGACAACTGCTTCTTCACTAAGAAGTCAGGCAATTCTCTCGAGTACGTCTTAATATACGTGGACGATACACTATATATCGGTAATCAGACCAGCAAATGCAGTGACTTCGCCAATGAGCTAGGAAAACATTTCTCCCTGAAGATTTTGGGTAAGGTAGACAAGTACCTGGGGGTGCAAATCACAAAAACAGACAAAGGTTTCCAACTGTCACAGAAAGATAAAATCTTGGAACTGATACATAAGTGCAATATGACAGACGCCAAGGGGTGTGAAACACCAATGCAACCAGATTTCCTGAAGGACATGCATAATGAGGCTGAACCATTCAAAGACAACACGTTGTACAGATCCACCATAGGCTCCCTATTGTACATTGCGAACTGGACTAGGCCAGATATCGCCCTACCTGTCAACTTGCTGTCTAGACACGTAGGGAAACCCACCACGTACCATTGGGAAGCCATAAAAAGGGTACTGAGATACCTAAAACACAGCTCTGATGCTTGCCTGTCACTGGAACCCGAGAACGCTACAACACCCACACTCACGTGCTACGCAGATGCTGACTGGGCTGGGGATGTGAAAAGTAGGAGGAGCACCTCAGGTTACGTGTTCTTTCTCAACAACAGCCCAGTGCATTGGTACACAGGGAAACAGGACCTAGTAGCCACATCTACCACAAAAGCCGAATATATTTGTTTGTCCAAGGCCACCAATAACTTGATCTGGTTTGACGACCTGCTCACGGACATATGGGCCGAACCAAACTACCCCATCACCATGCACGAAGACAATAAAGCAGCTATGGAAATATCAAAGGCCGAAGCGGTCGGCCAAAGGTCGAGGCACATAGATATAAAATATAAGCATGTTAGGCAGTTCGCAAACATAGGATTCATAAGGGTCATACATTGTGACACAGAAGAACAAACAGCAGACATCCTAACAAAGCCATTGCAGAACAAACAACACACATACCTCACATCAAAACTGGGCGTCCTCCTAAAAACAACACCCCAAGTGTACACCACTCAGGGACATCCCGGCCAGGCATTTAGAGGGGGTTTTGTCAGGAGTAAATGCCTTGCCTCTGACCCAGAGCTAGAGGCAGGGGGGCTGGACAGGCCAGCCCACAAGGTACACCCTAACCCAATAGCCCCTCCTTACCTTAGCCACGCCCAGGGGGTACTTAAGGGTCAGCCATGCGGTCCTGCTCCAGTTCCAGAGATGTACCTGTATTGATGAGATGCTCAGTCAATAAACAATAAACAACTTAAACAAGAACTGCTTGTTGGAATTATTGGGCACGATCCTCGAACATATCTAACACAAACGGGCATTTGATAGTATCAGATGATATCAGAGATGCTTGTACAACTAGAACAGGATTCCCAAACTCCCAGCCCATGGGCCGGATGCGTCATGCTGTGGCCACACCCATGCCCGGTTTAGCGAAGGGGAAAAAAGTCCCGATATGTCACGTGACGACGCCCTGACACCTTGAGTTTGACACCCTTGAACTAGATGGATTGTCTCTTGGGGAAGGCAAGGAAGAAAAGGCCTTCTGGTTATTCAGAAGGCCTTTTCAGGAGGTACACAAAGTTTCAACACTGCCCCGTCCCCTGCTTGACTGTTTGTAAATGGCTCTTGCATTCAAGATCATTTTATTTCAATAAGTTTTGGATTATATATTAATGTTGCCAGTGTTTTTTTACTAAGCTCAAGAGTGAGGCGGGGAAAAGAAAGGAAAGAGTAATAGAACCAGTATTGAAAGAAATTTGGTTTCCTGGATAAAAATGATGTTTTATTGAAATCCTTACATGGACAGAAAGGCAATATGTACTACTTTTTTGGTAAATAAATACAATTGAAAAGCAGAGAGCCTACAAGGTCTGCATACCCTACTCTGAAGTTTGAAAGAGATTTTTTTATAGATATCTGGTCTCCCCACTTTTGAGGGACAAATACTCCAAGGGGAAGACTCGGCCTCAGCAACAAGCCTTTCCCTTATCCTAAGGTCCTCAGATGAGCTGGATTACAAATTCTGTTATTCCCTACCAGCAGTCCCATGGAGAACACCTGCTTGGGCAGGCTATGCTTAAGTAACAGAGGAGATGACTGCTGTCTTTTATTCACAAGTGAGACTGCTGTGAAAATTATCTTTCAGGATCAAAGAAAAGGGAATCACTTTGAACATGTTCCTCATCTCTGTCTGGGATGTTCAGATATTAACTCAGCTCTGGTGCACAGCCAAACCCTCAGCTGTGTTTATCATTATAGGTTACAATAGTATTTACCATCAGCACAGTAGTTAGCAAAGTACTCATCCAATTACCTGAAACTCTTCATAGAGAAAGAGAGAGCAGAGCAAAACCAGATGGGAAGAGAACTGGTTACAGGAGCAAGGTGGTTGTACAAGGGAGAGATAGTTTAAGATTAATGTTGGGGGAGAGGGGAAAACAGCAGGCAAACACCTTGACAAAAATTCCAGTACCAGCCAGCAAAAGCCATGTAGCAGGGGTGAAATCCAGCAGGTTCCGACAGGTTCTGGAGAACCGGTAGCAGAAATTTTGAGCAGTTCGGAGAACCGGCAAATACCACCTCTGGCTGGCCCCAGAATGGGGTGGGAATGGAGATTTTGCAATATCCTTCCCCAGGAGTGGGGTTGGAATGGGGGTTTTGCAGTATCCTTCCCCTTCCCCGCCCACCAAGCCATGCCCACAGAACCGGTAGTAAAAAAAATTGGATTTCACCACTGCAATGTAGCCAGCAAGGGCCATCTAAAGAAGCATCAGGGATCTATATTCAAAATTTTCATTAGGCAAAGTTGCATAATGAGGATGGAGGAAATCCCTGCGTATTATCAGATAATAGCTTCCAGAAGATTCCAATGTCTGTTAGAAATCTGTTGGTTTCACTTGCAAGATTAAGATCTGGGAAGTGGGAAAAATATTGGTTTCCCCCAAAGGGTGGCCTTTCTATGGAGAATGTCTGCTCAAAGTGTCAATTCAGGGACCAAAAGAAGCCATATCTTAGAAACAAGATATGGCCCCTCATGTTCTGAAATTCTGAGATGAAGGCATGGGAATGAGGTCAGAAGTGGGTTTCAGCAGGTTTTGACCAGTTTTGGAGAATTGGAAGCAAAAATTTTGAGTAGTTCAGAGAACCGGTAGTAAAAATTCTTACTGGCCCTGTCCCCATCTATTCTCTGTCTCCCACGTCCCAGCTGATTGGGAGGAAATGGGGATTTTGCTGTAACCTTCCCCTGGATTCGGGAGGGAATGGAGATTTTACAGTATCCTTCCCCTGCCATGTCCACCAAGCTATACCCACCAAGCCATGCCACGCCCACCAAGCTACGCCCACAGAACCGGTAGTAAAAAAAATTGAAACCCACCACTGGATGAGGTGCTATTGCCTGGGTAAATAGGGAGGAATTTGTTGGTAGGGGTGGAGCCTAGTGACAGTGAACAAACTAAGGTGTTGTTGAAAATAGAATCTGATCACCTTATGCCTTCCTAAAGAGATACAGCTGGTTCTACTTTGATTTATATTTGACACATTCTTAAATCACCGGTGCATCATTTGTGTGCTATTGCTGTTTTCTTGCCATCAAAAGCAAGACAGCGATTGCATTAGAAAGGCTGCATCAGTTCTGAACTGGATGGCAGGTCCAACCCATTTAATTGCCCTCCCTATTTCATAATTTTGTTCTTCTCCACCCCATAACATTACAAGACCGGTTGCAAATCCCAGATCTTTCCTGGCTAATCATCGCTAAAAAAAAAGAGATGGAAGAGATGATTAAAAAGAAATACAGGAGAGATAGAAAAAGAAGGGGGCATCTGTGCCTCTTCCTGTCATTTGTATAAGTGACGAGAAAGTGTCCACATGAGAGAGTCATTAGGTCACCTCCCTTCTTCTGCATGTCTGGATTCCTCTGGACAGAGGCTGTTCCTACCAGAACCAGGCTGCAGGGCCAAAGAGGCAGGAAGCAGGGAAGATACACAACCATTAGGTAAATGAATTGCACCGCAGACATGAGTTCCTTTGCTGATTAATTTCCCTTGCTGCCTTTCCTCAAAGGAGAAATCTAATTTCGGTTGACAGATAGTTGTAGATAATCATTGCAATCAAAGGTGGAAATGAAAATAGTCAGGGGCACACAGAGCCCACTCCTTTAGATTCAGAGCGGCATGTAGAAAGAGGGAATTTTAAAATTGTTTTATTACTAGAATATACCCCAAAGAAACAAAAACTACTGCAAAACAACACATATACATATACATGCATGTGTGTGTGTGTGCAGATAAACAAAACCCTAAATAAATAAATAAAAAAAACAAAGATGCAAAAGAAAATCCCACCAAACCAAAACACATACATCATAGGTCTGCAAAGTGATTTCAATCTCAGAACAATGAATTCATCCTGGCCCACTCCAGAATTAATGGATCAGCCTTTTTACTGTGCCCAAAGAATGCCAACTAAAGGCAAGAGGATGAACACCTTTCTTCATTTCAGAATTTTAAGCCTGGCATGGTAATTTTTTTCTCCCAATGCACCCCAAGTTTGTTGTTCAAAACGTTTGATATATCCATATATAGAGAATCTCCATAGACATTTAGCTATGTACTTTGGGATGAACTCCCTTTGAATGGTGTGGGAGTATGAACAGATTTCCGGAAAAACTGCAGACTACAGGAACCATTTGCACTTCAGTTTGAGATGCAGACAACACAGGCTCATCCCCAACAACCTGTGCCTGTGTTCAAGAGTGAAGGGACACAGGGCAGAAAACATCCTGTAGCAACAATAGCTCAACAACACAGTCCTTTCAGCAGTTCCAAGAAGACTCCACATCCATTTCCACTACTCAGGTGACCCTGTGCACACAAATAAATCTCCAAGTGACCTCAACAACTCTCTGAAAGAATGCAAATGACCAACTGTCTGCAAGGGATATAAATCCTTCCATTCCGCACTGCCAGTCTGAGCTGAAGAACCTTGTTGAATAAGAAGCTAAATATCTTCAAAGTAAAAATAATATGGGGCAGGAAAACTGGACCTTAGCAATTGCTGCCCTAGCACAAAGAGAGACCAATGACTGGAAATGATTCATGCTTACCATGTAACTGGCAAACCATACAGTAGAACCTCTGGACACGACCATAATTCGTTCCATAACTTTGGTCACAAACCAATTTGGTCATGAACCTAATTTTGGAAATTTGGCGCTTACAAAAAAAAAAAAAAGCATGAAAGGGGAAATCGGCCGTGAAAAAAAAGTAGTGAATTTTTTGGTCAGAACCTGATTTGGTTGTGGCCAGAAGCATTCATGACCAGAGGTTCTACTGTACTTAGGAATTTACTATAGAATCAGTAAATTAAATAAGTTGAGTAAAATACATTCAGTAAATAAAAAAGTAGATATGCCATAAAAATCAGGGTAGCAGCTTGGTGAAGAAAACAGAAAATCAAGTCTTTTTCCTTCTGTCCATTTTTTCTCCAGCTCTTAAATATTGATAGTTAAACATTTGATAATACTTTGACCAATATTGTGTCTCAGCAGGTGGCAGCACCTGCTCTTGGTACGGCAGAATAAGGTCTTGTTGGAGGGGACATCATCAGGGAATACCTAGGTTATAATTTGGAAAGTATCCAAGAAAAGGCAAAGGGAAAATATTTCTGAGCTGTTATTAATTGATGGATGTGTTCATGAGTAACACAGAACTCAGGATCACCTTCCCCTTACCAACATTCTGGTCCTATGCCATAAATTATTATAGTTATGCCCAACTTGGGCTACGCCTCCGAGAGTCCTTTGGTTGATCAAAGGGATTTTGGAGATCTTTTAATCCAAATTCCTGCCCAGATCACCTCAAATGAATAGCTGTTCAACTTTTGTTTGAAAACCTCCAGTAAGGTTTGAGAATGATTTGAAAACCTGTAGTAAGGAAAGTTGTTCACTGATTAGTTTGGATCTTTGTAAACATGTTAAATGTGCCCATTTAATGTGCGCAAGAAAATATCCAACCCCTTAGCCTGCTCTTCTTTAAGGTAAACATACCCAGTTCTTTTAATTGTTCTTCTTAAGGTTATGTGCAAGACTGCCTCTCCCTGTTTTTTTCTACTTGTCCTATTGGGTCCAACAGGATGCTCCCAGTTCCTTCAATAAAACATTATCCTTTTATGTGACCTTGGAAGGATGCCTTTTCTATCTCAGCACCCACCTGCCCTCTGGGACCCTGTTAATTTATAAGGAAGTTGTGTTACCTTGATGAAAGGCAACATGATTTTAACAATACAGCTTTCCTACCCCTATCCGTCCTCATCCCTGGCTTCCCACCACTTCCTTCAGTATTTTTATCTGTTAGGTAGTCAATTATAGCTGGCTAACTTTGGGGGTTGGGGGGCAAATAACATAAAAGCTGAAAGGAAAGAGAGATATCTGGGATTTTGCAAAAAGCTTAAGGTGAGGTGATGAGGAAAAGTAACTGTCAAGGTATTTCTCTCTTTCTGCTCTTTTAGATTGCTGGGCAGAGTGTATATAGGTTAGTAGAAAAACAGCCAGTGAGGAATTTCAGACTTCCTTATGTTAAAACAACCATAGTCAGGCAGCTGTGATTGTATTCAGGCAGCTGAACAGCCTATAGTGAGGACTAAATGTTTTCCACATTCAACAATCTGGTTCCCAGGGAAAGTATTATGTTTTATGTACAGTATATTATTTCTTTGTAGTCCAGAAAGAAGCAGGGCATTGTCACAGGGCATCTTGCAGGAGTTTTCTTGCCTCTGTTCTCTTTTGTAGCTTCAGATAGCCTTTTGGCTCTCTGAAAAAGAGACAGCCATCTAGTCAAACATCTGATGGCTTTTCCCGTCTGCAATGTCCGGACCAATTCATTTTCTAAAACTTTTTAATCTTTCCAATTTTCAAACGTTTCTCCAGGCTTAAGAGCTCATATGTGCAGCTCCCAGTGTAGACATTACTGAGGCCAGTCACTTAAGCTTCAGCGGATGTAGTAAAATTTCCAATGGTTTCAGAGCATTTGGTGGATCAGAAAAAGTTTACTTTCTGGTCTGTAACAGAGGTGGGTTTCAGCAGGTTCTGACCAGTTCTGGAGAACCGGTAGCGGAAATTTTGAGTGGCCACGTCCCCATCTATTCTCTGCCTCCCAAGTCCCAGCTGATCGGGAGGAAATGGGGATTTTGCAGTAACCTTCCCCTGCCACACCCACCAAGCCACGCCCACAGAACCGGTAGTAAAAATATTTGAAACCTACCACTGGTCTGTAAGCTGCATCTACCCCATGTGCAACCAAATGTTTGCTTTACTTCTTTCTTCTGTGGGAGTCTGTTAGTCAAGTCTCCTGTCAATTGTGTGGCCAGGGTTCAACAGTGGTTAAGTTGTGGGAATTGTTATTGAGAGGCTCATTTCAAATATCCCTCCCCATAAATTTCCCTGGGGATTTTGGGAGTCACTCTCTCAACCCAGCCTTATTATGGTGATAAAATTAAGAGAGAATGACTACATATAGGTAGTCCTCGACTTACAACCCCAATTGAGCCCAAACTTTTTGTTGCTAAGTGAGACATTTGTTCAGTGAGTTTTGCTCCATTTCACAACCTTTCTTGCTATACTTGTTAAGTGAACCACTGCAGCAGTTAAGTTAGTAACATGGTTGTTAAGTGAATCTGGCTTCCCCCATTGACTTTGCTGGTCAGGAGGTCACCAAAGGTGATCACGTGATCCCAGAACGCTGCAACCATCATAAAATATGAATCGGTTGCCAAGCGCCTGAATTTTGATCGTGAGATCATGGGGGATGCTGCGACGGTCGTTAAGTGTGAAAAAACAGTAATAAGTCACTTTTTTCAGTGCCATGATAACTTCGAACAGTCACTAAATGAACTGTTGTAAGTCGAGGACTACCTGTACATTGCCTTGAGCATTGAAAAGATAAGTGGAATTTAAATGTATTCTGTGAATGTTTGAATCGCTCAGGTGCTTTGCACCAATGGTCCATTTCTCCAGATTGTAGATCCATTGAGATCAAGGTCTCTCTGTCATAGCAATAGCAGTAGCACTTAAACTTATATACCGCCTCTTAGTGCTTTACAGCCCTCTCTAAATGGTTTTACAGAGTCAGCATATTACCCCCAACAATCTGGGTCCTCATTTTACCCACCTTGGAATGATGGAAGGCTGAGTCAACCTTGAGCCTGGTGAGATTTGAACTTGCAAATTGCAGGCAGCTGGCAGTCCGTAGAAGTAGCCTGCAGTATTGCAATTTAACCACTGCGCCACCACTACTCATCATATAAGTTCTACAGAATATATATATAAGTTATTTTTTTCTGACAGTGTTAATAATGAAAGGTACTGCATATTGGCAATGATGTTTTTGTTTTTGTTTAATTCTTTCGCAACTTTAACAAGAATGATATTAAACAACAGAGATACTGAACAACAAAAAGGGAACGGACAGGAAGTGAAACTGATTCCTGTGGGAATATTTTGACTAGCATGTTAGCTTGTCAGCTTTTGACTCATTCAACCAAAGATTGCTCTATTTATTTTTGGTAACATAATTACCTCAGAAGAAAGAAATGGCAATCTAGTTTTGTATTATTGTCAAGGAATTAACATAGAGCAGTGTTCAGGAAGTCAATGGAAGTTGATTTTAATTTAAAAAAAATATTTTTAGATAGTGACTCTGATATTGAAGTATTAAAAAAAGATTTAATAGAAGTGTTGGAAAAACAGGTCTGCGATTCAAGTCTGAATAGTAACTTAAGTGTTACACCCATTCACAAAGTAAGAAGGAAAGTGACAAAGGTATATTTAATGCCGTATCTATCTTCCTTATTTATTTATCCAGGATAGAAGGAAAGGATGGAAAAAATATTGCAATGCTGCTTCTTTAGCAGAGCTAGCACAATTTTAAATTTGTATCTCATTTAGTGACCTTTACTGATTTCAGCTCTGTGGCATCAATATTGTACTTCTTCCCAATCAGACATCTTTTAGATGTGTTGGACTACATCATCCTTAGCAAGCATGGTCTATGAAAGCTGTAATCCAATTTATTGGGAGGGCTTTACATTGGAGAACACAAAATATTGTGTGACTCAAAAACCCATGCTATATAGCTTAATCTTATTATTTCTCTCTGTCTTTGTTAATCTTGGAAGAGGCAGTATATTCCTGCTCAGGAATGAAAAATGGTCATCTCTTGCCTCCAAAGAGAATGGAGATACCATTTCGACATCAATGAAGAAGGATTGTGAAAGTTTCACGAGCTAAATAAAAAAGGCAAAACATACTTAAAGGGATTTCTACATATAGAATTCAATAGTCATGGCTTTTCTTCCTACCAAATAATACTAATACTAATTTCTATTAATAGTAGTTGAGGAATTAATGATATTTTTATTTATTTTACACTATGCCAGTCCTCCTGCTCTAAACTTGGAATCCCGGGAAACGTAGTTTTGTAAGGATAGCAAGCATTCTAAAACAAATACTGTCCACTCTGTCCAAAACAATACCATCCAAATTCCTTGCGGTGAGGGAGTCAATTCATCCATATAGTTATGTTCCAGACTAAAAATACATAATCTTTGGATGGCTGCTGGCAAAACTAATTTGAAGAGACAAAAGTCACAATAGGCAATGTGCTGATGCAAAGTGGGCAGGGCCTTAGAAAACTGCTTTACAGGTTTTTATACCTATAAATGGTACCACAGATCTTAGGGTTGCTGTGTTTCAACAAAGTTCAAAGGGCTGCAAAAGCAATTATTTGAGTAGATACACACAAGGTCTGTAGTCTTAGACTGCCCGTGTTTGCTCCAAATTGCCTGTGCTTTGTTATTTGCATTAGCTGGATGAAATCTGTCATATAGGACTAGGCTGGTGCTTCCCAAATCTGAATAAATTACCCCACTTTGGGTAAAAGTGGGTTTTCTTTGGGTAATGGCACATGAAACTATTACCCATCACAAAAGGGTAAATCGACTTAAAGATTGCCATACATAACATATTTGAAACTCTCCCAAAGTTTTCCTATTAAGATGAAAATCGATGAAATTACCAATGGTAATTTGTTGTTGAAATGACCTAAAGATCATTCAGTGACATTTTTATGATACAAGTAGTCCTCGAATTATGGCCATTTGTTCAATGACTGCTCGAAGTTATGATGGTGCTAGAGGACTTATGACTGGTTCTCAGAGTTCAATAACACTTTTTAATAAGTGGTTTTGGATTATGAAGGAAATGTTTGGAAGAATGACTTTGAGAGACGAGGGGAAGAGATGCTGCCTAAGCAATGATCAAATAAAAAGGAGAAGAGCCTGCAACCGCTTAAGGGGCAAAGAAAGCAAGTTAAAAAGAATCTTCCCTAATGTATCAGACTGTTAAAAGTGACAGATTTGTACTTTCAGACTTGCATGCTTTTTGTTAATGTAGCCTTACAATAAAATAGAAATGAGCTTGTCTGGTTGTGTTTCCAGTCTGATTTACTTGGAAGGACTGACCCTGAGCTAGACGAACAGAGTCCAACACAGCCTGCCATCCACGTGTCATAAACTAGAAACAGACTGATCCTTCTCTTTACTCTTCTTTTCTTGGCATAAGAGATTTAAACATGCACTAATGGGTACATGTTATACCTTCCTAGGTACAACATGTATTACTATAGTAAAAGCAGGACAGGCCTGTAGAAAAACACACATGGTGTGTCAACTTGCATTCGTTTAACATTTGTTTTTAATGCCCTTAAAATGGAATATACACTTGCTACCAAAAGCATGTTTTTGGAAACGAAGATATGTTTTCAAGGAGTTTAGCATATAAAGAAAATCAGAGTTCTATGTAAGTACATAGGGGAAGAGTTAGGGCAATTTAAAATCTGAATCTATATGTTTATATTGGGGATTAAAATATCTATAAATCTGAGATTGATTTGATGTAGAATTAACAATAGTAACATATTAATTAATCAATCAGTCCTGGGTAGGCCAAAGGGAGACAGTGTGTTGATCCCCGAATGTACAGGACTTCGATTCTTATCAGCCCCAAGTAGCATGGTCAAGGACAAGGACTTTGTGAGTTGTAATCCAAAACACCCAGAAGGCTCCATATTGCCTATCTCTGGGTTAACCTACTCTGCCATAGATGATTTTCTATTACATGGAGACAACACAGAATGGTAACACTTATAACAAGGAACCGATGTATAAAGATTAAACAAAATCACAAGACAATATATTGGCAGCATACAGAAGTCATACAAATAATACAGAGGAAAATTACAACAGGGTTCAGCCAGTACGTTGGGTCATAAACAAGAGGATTTAGTACGATAAGGAGGAAAACGTTCACAAATCACTTTTCATTAGCACCAGAAGCCCATTTTATAAAATACACTATTAAATTATATGTATTAATATTTATTATTTTATACAGTGCCGTATTCTTGTGCATGGCTGTTTAACAGATAATCCCCATGACAAACAGCTTTTTTGCTCCCAAGGACCCGACAATTCAAAGTTTGGAAGAATTGGGAATGAACTGAATGAGAGTCAGTAAAGAGCTATAAGTAGTGTCACAGCCAGGTACCCTCCAACTGTGCTAAACAACAACTCTGATCACCTCTGCCAGCATAGCCAACGGGAATTGTAACCCAGCACATTAGTAGGGCCCTGGCTGGCCAAGGCTATTCTGCTCTAACTTTGCCTTTGACCTGCACAAGCTCTGAGTTTTTCAGCTCATTTTACATTTCCATCACCAGCTTGCTATAGGCAAGGTTATGCTGTGTTTTTTTGCTTTTCTTTTGTATTCTTGCGTGGCTGTCCCTTTTTCATTTATAATAAAATTACTTTACTCAAAACTCTCTGTGTCTGTGTGTGTGTACACACACACACACACACATAAAGACACACTTTTGACTAAAGTAATTTAGTCTGTGTATACAACGTAACAGTCAAGAGTTCCCCACCATCATATGTGTGTGTGTGTGAGAAAGAGAGAGAGAGAGAGAGAGAGAGAGAGAGAAGACAAATTGTTATGGATTGAAATAATATATAGCTGCAAATTTTAAAGAGTGGATGTATTGCTTCAAGGATAAATTAATTAATGTGTAGTACATACAGTATTTTCCTTTCAAAAATGTCATCCTGCTTTGAAAATGAATTTCAAAATACATTTAGATTGTGACATGGGATCATAGTTTTACTGTAATGACTTTCAGTATTTAAGGTCATATTTTTTGAAGAATGGTGGTGAAGGAATTTAGTAGTAGTAGTAGTACGGTCCATGGTATGTCTTTTAGCAGGAAAAAAATGTGTATATATAAACATTAGAACTGTAAAATCTTGTAACCAGTCTAGATTCTTGCATCTTTAATGGCAGATTGGCTGATTCCTTATTTCCATGTCATGAAGGATTCCATTCTGATTTTTCCAAATCTGTTCTCTATTAAATTAACAGCCAAGTCAGCCAATAGTCAGATTTTTCCCTTCTATTTAGGTGGCAGTGCTATTTGCTGGAGTTCATTGGTGGTCGTAGGAACACAAAAATCCTAGCAGAAATCCTTTCGAATCTAATTATGGAAATTGGAAGGAAAGCGATTAAAAATGATTGTTACCTCAAAGCTATCTGGGCACAGTATTGCCAACTCCACAGCAGTAATGCTATGTACAGTTAGACCTGCATAAACCTCATTCACTTACAAGGGATTTATTCTGTTATAATTTTTCGCAGGGGGAAAGGTCTAACAAAGAATGTACTTCCACGTCCACTTATTGTTAGTAGCCCAATAAGACCTCAGAAAGCCAACATATATAGGACTAGATGAAATGATTCAACTCAACTCACACAGAGTATATCTTAGGCATCATGAAACAGCTAAAAATTAATATATTGATTTGTTCTTTTAATACATCATATTTTTTTTGGTTTCAGGTGTTTTAGGTATTCAAGCTTTGGCTAAATCTTCTACAATCTCAAGACTTCTAAAGTTTTGTAAAAGGGGAAAGAAACATTGTAATGGAATACAAAACTAAGAACAAAACAGTGAGGACTGCTGCAAACACAATTCATATAATTCCAGAGAAACTCCAGTCCAGAGGAGTTAGCAGTAGAGAAAAGCGTAAAATGACAAGACAAGACTAATCCTTGTCCCACGGTGCATATTTTGAAATCTAGACTAAATGTATTGAGATCAAATGTCCTTTTAAGGACATGGTCTGAATGTATCATGCGGATATGAGATCCTGCAAGCACTTATGCACACATCACTAGTGGTTTTTTTTGGGCGGGGTGGGGAAGCAAGGACATGGATTTATCAGTGATATATGGGCACAAAAGTACTTGCAGAATTAAAATACTGGAACTTGTACATTCTCACCTTAGTACAAAAGATGGAAACGTATCAATTCAATGCCATTTGATGAAAAGTCCTCTTCAAGACAGACAAAAATGGTAAGTCTCCAGAGTTATCAATGTGGATGAATCATAACAGTCATGATCGATATATATATATATTTTCCCTCTGGGGAAATTCAATACATTCCCTCCCCCCGTCACAGTGTACATGATTTTAATTTGCCTGGCTAACTTCAGGGAGAGTGTTTATGCACACCTGGTTTTTCCATAGCTTAGCTGGCCTTAGCTATAGAAATTATAAAGCATTTCCACTGACTAATATGTACACGGGATAATTAAAGGAGACAGATGTAGATCTCTTGGGTGCTGTCCTGTTCCGGTGCCAGTTTAGTCTTCTGAGAGATGGCATTTCAGGTCTGTGGGAGGGGTTCTGCCACTTTGCTGCTGCTCCAGCTGCTGCTTCCACCACTGTCACCTGGGGGTTCCTAAAAGGGAAAGGGAAAAGGGAGAAAAACAAAACCAAAGCAAGCTTAAGTTATTCACTTCTGGGATTTTGACAGCTCAGAGGATTTTGCTAGATGTCTGCAATGATTGCAATGATCTCATGATGTCCCTCTGAGGGACCTCACATTCTACCATGTTTGATGGGCCTTATTCCTAGCCAGGTCTGTATAGGATTGCAGCTCTTTGTTTCTGACATTCACAAATTGCTCTGTGAATCATCTAATCCTGAAAATGAATATCAACAACATGAAAAGAAATTTTTACTAGGGTTTTCTGCTCTTCCCCCCCCCTCCAAGTTTGAATTCACCTTCCAATTCTGCCAAAAAGAGCTTCATTACTGGAAACGTTGATCTCAGATTTTTAAAAACGAATTTCAACATTATTATTTATAATATGTTTATCACACCTTTTTATCCAAGTAACTTCATGGATTTTTTTTCCCAGTTTTTTTCTGGCCATAGAACTTGTTACTTTAAAAAAATAAAATTTGGAAACTCCTGCTTCCTGACTCTCAAACACAACGAAGTGAGAAATCATGATGACCCCAAATATCTTCTAGGCGGGTTTTTTTAATGTAAGCTAACCAGCCCTGCCCTTTTCTATATTTTTTAAAAATGGCTATGGATTCTCCTGATTGCTAGTTGCAGTTTGAAAAATGAGGTATCTTTTTGGTTACTGAAAGATGGATCTGAGAGGGAAGAGTTAACTCCATCTATGGTATCTGGAAGGCAGAGCTTAAGTTTCTCAAACCCCATTGAGAAATCCTCTCACTTTCAGATAAGTGCACTGACTTTAGCTCAATGCACTCCAAGTTCTTTTTGAATTGAATAATTCATTGCAACAGACAAAAAAAACCAGTGGACAAGAAATGGAAGGAAATGGAAGAGCAATAGATAACATTTAGCAAACACAGTCAGTAGTTAGTATCATGGGATAAACTATAGCAGTATTCCCACACTGGAACAGTAGCTATTACAGAACCTTCTGTACATGTTTATCTCAGCGGTGAAATCTGAACCGGGTTCGCTGGTTGCAGATGCGTGCTGCGCGCCATATGTGCACTGCATGCACGCATGCACCATGCACACCAAATGCACGCTGTGTGCACGTACATGCACCGGGTGCACCAATCATGTGCTGCACGCATTTGTGGTGCACTCAAAACGCACACTGTGTGTGCATGTGCAGTACGCACCAAAGGAAGCTTGGGAAGGTAAGTATCACGGGGGGGGGAGCAGCTGTGCCGTGCAATTTAGATTCACTAGAAAGCAGGATTTCCTGCTTTTTAGCTATTTTAAATTGCGCGGCACAGCTGATCTTCAGAAATACCGATTTGGAGAAACCAGTAGGTTTTTTTTACTACCGGTTTACTACCGGTTCACCCGAACCAGTGCAAACCAGTAGGATTTCACCACTGGTTTATCTTACAATGTTTAACAAATATATGTGGATCTGCCCTACAATTACAGTAGAACCTCTGGTCACGAACGCATCTGACCACGACCAAATCGGGTTCGGACCAAAAAATTCACATTTTTCCCCCCTGCAGCTGATTTCCCCTTCTGTGCCATTTTTTTTGTAAGCGCCAAATTTTCAAAATTAGGTTCGGGTCACGACCAAATCACTTTGCGACCAAAGTTATGGAACCAATTATGGCTGTGACCAGAGGTTCTACTGTATCTACTGGTGGGATTCCTTCTATTAGAGCTGTTGAGAGCTGTTGTGATGATGTTGTGCTGCTGGAGAGAAGCTGGTTTTTTTTTAAATTATTATTATTATTATTATTTTTTAATTTGATTTATATGCTGCCCTTCTCCGGAGACTCAGGGCAGCTTACAATGCACTAAGCAATAGCCTTCATTCTTTTGTATATTTATACAAAGTCAGCTTATTGCCCCCATAATCTGGGTCCTCAATTTACCTACCTTAGAAAGGATGGAAGGCTGAGTCAACTTGAGCCTTGGCGAGATTCGAACCTGCAGTAATTGCAGGCAGCTGGTCTTAATAACCAGCTTAATAACAAGGTGCCTTAGACCACTGTACTACCAAGGCTCTTGGTAGTACATCTGTTCCTGGCCAAAGCAATGCAACCTGCTGGTGATAAATGGTGTAAGCTGCTGTTTTGTAGAATAGGTGTCCCCAACCCCCAGGAAGCAGCCCACTACCAGGGCTTGAGCTGTTTGGAACTGGGCTGCAGAAGTGGCGGGTAAGTGCGCATGCATGCACCCTTACTTGTGCAAGCAACGGATAAGCGTGTGTGCATGCTCTCCATTTGCATGACCGGCAAATGGAGTTGTGGACATGCGCACGCTTGCCCACCACTCATGTGGAACCATCCCCCCTCTCCCCCTTACTGGTCTGCAAAGCTGGAAAGGTTGGGGAACTCTGTTGTAGGAGACATATAGGCCACTGGCTTTTCACCCTTCTACAGGGTGTTCGAGATATATTCCCAGCACGCCACATATCTAGTTTATGCCTGGTTCATTCCTCCCCAATGGGAAGGTCAGAATGCTTCCTTCATCCAGAGCTGGTTTTTTTGTATTTGACATTGGGGAATGGCAGGAAAGTTTCTTTTGGTTTTGATGTGAATTCCAGAACTTATCTTTTCACCCAACTATCTTTGTAATTCTGCTGCCCCATGCAGGTCATCTGCTGACGTGTGAATGACAGCATAAAATTGAGGAATATTTTCTTTGGTTCTTTTGCCTTGCCTAGTAGTAGTGTATTTGTTTGGGCAGGCTGGGAACCATTAGTTGTTTCTCTAACTGCTTCCTATCAGAAAAAGTTTGTGGACTGTTATCGTCAGAATGGGACCTTCAGGCTCCTACCCTTGGCCATGCCTCCTTCTCCTCCAGGCTTCCACCTCTGCCCATTTACCTCCAGCTTTCCTCCTCGGCTGTCCCTCCCCTAGCCATCTGCTATTGTTGGGCTGAAGGAGAGAAGCTGATCTTCTCATGTACTTACTCTCCTTCAGGATTCTACACAATATTGGCCATATTTGATACTAGGACTGTGTCAATAGACTCTACTCTTAGTTCTTTTCCTGAAATGGGCTTAATGGTGGACTACCTCTTAGTGCTGTCCCATCTCTGGAAAACATGGATCTGGCTGCAAATTGTAAGCCTTCCATTGAAATATCTGTCAGGAGCTATTTGCTGATGTTGTCTCTTAGGCATCTGGTTAATGTGTGAAATTGCCCTCTGTGTTAAATCCAGGACAGGAAAAGAATCTAAGCAGATGATTCCCAGGATATATCTTTTGGTTCATCCCCAAAGCAGAAATCCTGCTGCCAGAAAAACCAGCCCTAGAAATGGAAGGAGGAAATGGTGTTTGTTTGTTTAATTTCAGATTTCCCACCACCAGAGTCAGAGTTCTCTCTCCCTCTGCAGATGAAAACTCAAAATATCCTATATCATCTGAGATTTATAGCTCTAATCAAAATGACACTGAATAATTCGGTTGCCTTCTGTAGCTGTTGATTAAATCTTCTCATACTATACTTATAAAATGGCATGATTAGCTTGGCTGAATGGTAAGGACAACCTTAATAAAACGGTTAAATATTTGATGGGCCAATATCTTATGAAAACAAACAAGAACCCTTCCTTTTGAGTAAGGAAGCATTGTGTGGCCAGGGAAAGAGAAAGACTAAGGAATTAGCTGAGTCCATTAAAATGACAGCTTGGCAATTATTTTATACTTAAAGGCTCTGGGGTACCTTGAGGGCTGTTGGCAGGTTTTTGCATGAAGACAGAAACAGAAATTTTTCCATATTCTATCCCTCTGTGAAATGTGAAGATTGATGCTGTGTAATTTCTGGTCATTAACCAGCTTCCCATGTGTGGAGAACAGAACAGGAAGTAAGTGGCAAAAGACAAATTCTCTTTATGCCTCCCTTTTTACCTTGTGTTGGGGTTTTCTTTTTTTGGTTAGGGTTGAAACCTGCCCCTGGATATTCCCCCCCAAAAAAACATTAAATATATATCTGGATCCCACATATTCCACCTCGGTTTTCACCACCTAATATTTAATCTTTTTCTTGCCAAACACTGAGGGAATTAATCTTGGTCATGTCAGAGTTTATGTTAAGCACTCCTCAAATAAACCAAATTGTTTTGAGCAAGTGAAGAAGAGACAATGAAGTCAGTTCTTGCTCCAGAATCACAGCAGGAAATTTCCTTCCTTCCTTCCTTCCTTCCTTCCTTCCTTCCTTCCTTCCTTCCTAATTTACTTACTTACTTACTTCTTGTAAGAATTTAAAAGAAAATCTAAATCATTGGATGAAAGCAACTGAGCTTGACTATTAAAACCAAGGCCATTTTAGGGGTGTTCATTGTATTAAACCATCTAAGTCTGAAATGGATTGTGTGGGAATCATATTATTTGGAAAGGATCTGGTGCTTTCCAATGACAATACAGATAGTCAACCTCACAATATGACCATTTGCTGAGAGACCACTTGAAGTTACAAGTCACTGAACAAATAATACTTATGCCAGTCCCCAAATTTATGACCACTGAAGGGCCTCCAGGGTCCTGTGAGCAAAATTTTGGCTCTTGGCAGCTCACTTGCACTTATGACTATAGGGGCACTTCAACTCTCACCCTCCATCTCAGCCCTTTTGGCTGTCCTGCACAGCAGCGCTCTTGATGATGTTGCTGGGGCTGATATAGATACCTGGGGCCTTCAGCAATCTCAGCCAGATGCCACCAGCCCAGGCAACTACTTCATCCAAGAAGTGCCACCTGAAACTCTCACTGCAGTCAGCCACTCTCCGACTCCATAATTCAAAGCCCCAGCCACTCTGCCATCCTGCGCTCTGCAGGCCCTGTTGCACCCAACTAACCTTCACTGTTTTCTTTCCACTGCTGATAAGTAGTATCTGGCCTGACCATTTGTGAAGCAGTAGGCTGGCTGTGCCAAGCTTTCTTCCCAAGTCCACTTGCACTGTTCCCCAAATAGCATGTGCTGTTCTCCAAATATTGTGCACCGTTCTTGTGATGCTTTAGAAGGCCTCAGAAGTTTTCCGAAGGCTTTCTAAAGCATTATGAGAATGGCACACACCATTTGGAGAATGACGTATGTTATTTGGAGAACAGTGTGAGTAGACTCAGGAAGAAATGGCCAGCAGATGTTTCACATAGGAAGAAGGTAAAGATCAGCTGGCCACAGAAAGGCCTGAGGAGTGCAGGACAGCTGGGTTGACTGGAATGGCTGGCCACAGAATGGGGCTTGAGGTGGTACTGCTTGGTAATGCTGAGACTAAAATAGAGCCCAGATGATGGTGGCAGCGGGCTGAAACTGCTGACTGCCCTGGGGTAGGAGATGACCAGGCTGAGTCTGAGGGAGGGGTCAAACCCATCATTGAGCCACGATGGCGCAGTGGTTAGAATGCAGTACTGCAGGCTACTTCTGCTGACTGCCAGCTGCCTACAATTTGGCAGATCGAATCTCACCCAGCTCAAGGTTGACTCGATTGTCCATCCTCCCGAGGTTGGTAAAATGAGGACCCAGATTGTTGGGGGCAATATGCTGACTCTGTAAACTGCTTAGAGAGGGCTATTGCTAATGCTATCAGTCATGAGTCTCTTCACAACCACAAGAAATCTAAGCCCAGCTCACCTTGAATTCCTCTGACCCTTAACTACTGCCAATTTGCTTGGGTTGTTAGTAGTTCAGATTCTTGTAGAGACCTTAAGCTTGCAATAAATCTTTATACCCATTTGGACTGCCTGTATCTCCTGAATTCCCTGGTGCTTGACACCTGGGCCTCTACCCCAGTGCTGCTACCACAAAGGAGTGCCACTGGGCAGGGTGGTTAAAAGAGAAAAGATGAAGGTAGAGATAGGTGGGTGGAGGAAGTTGAAGAAGAGGTGAAGAAGGATTGGGGCTGAAAGGGACCAAGCCAAGAAGGCGTAACATCTGGTGGGATTCAGTTAATGACAGTAACAGGGACTGTCACTGAACAATGCAATCACATGACATGCCTTATGACTGCATCACTTAGTGGTAGCAATTCTGGTCCTCATTACTGTTGTAATTCAAGGAGTATGTTTTATTAAGACCAGCAGGGCTGTGCAGAGGTGCTTTTCTTCAATAATGACTTGAGCAAAGCATTCCTGCAAATGCCTTCCTCAAAGGAGAAGGATTTTTCCCCCTAATACAGATGTTCAGCTTCATCTGGCAGCAGGATCTTCTGCATATGGGCCCCTGCTCTGTACAATGACTGCTGTTCATGAGGCTGATCAGACCTTCAAGGCAAACTTCCCCACCTCAACTCTCTTTTGAAGTAGTTCTCTGAAATAGGCAACAACTAATTTCGCAGTGGATTTGCCATGTTAGCTTTTCAAAATGAGAAGTGTCAAAGCCATTCATAAGCAGGATGCACTGTGTTTAAAAAAAACTTATATTATTTTTGTAAAGATAAAGATCATCAGCATTGATAAAACAAAGGGTCTCAAACTCCGTAGTGCCGCAACTTCATAAAATTTCAAACAGAATTGACCTTTCTCATCAGAATTCAAGAATCTGCTCGAAATAATACAGGCTATCTAAAATTAAATATACAGTCTTGAGAAATGCAGTGGGCTTGGAACGTGAGATTGGCAGTCCTTTAATATAAAGTATTCCCTCTGAGCTGATGGACATTTCATCATAATAGAAGGTTATATATTTGATCCCGGTTCTCCACTTAATGAGGAGAATAAGCTTGCAATTCCTGTTGAATGTAGATGGTGAAAGTACAAATGCTTATAGACATTTTTTTTCTTATTTAACCTCAAATTTTAGTATTATTGATATGGTGTATAATCAAGCAATTTTAAAGATTCTTTCGGGGCGTGGTTATGGCCGTGGTGGTGTGAGGACGTTTTCTCCACTTCGCAGGGCATTTTACGGAAGATAAATGTGGATTAAAGTGTTTGAAATGCACCGATAAGGACCAAAATTTTATAAATTGTATCGGAAGAGCTACTGGCCCAGCAGATTGACTTTGGAATCGGTAGGTCACCCTGAACGACTCAAATTTTGAAGCTTTTTATAACGTGGGAAAGTGGAAGGAGTGAGGGGTGACCAGATAGGCAGTCGCAATTGCATATTTGGAGTAAATAGCTGCCTTTGTTCTCATTACTACCGCGATCTGTGTTTGTTTTTGCTGTGGGATAAAAGCACGGAACATCAAAAGACTGGTGGAAGGGTTCTCTTGGAAGAATATGTAAACTTTAAGTTGATCTTTTGTTTGTGAAAGTGCTTGAGTTGAAGCAGCAAAACGCATTTCTGGGCAGTGCTTTCCAACGGATGTTAGCTTTTTTTCTTTTAGGGAAATTACGTAAGCTGAATTGAGAACTATAAACTTTTATTGCTGGTCCTTTTGAGTGCAATAATAAGCTGTCTCAGCTTCAATATTGGATTGTTGTCCCTTAATCTTCATTACAGACCCTCTTGGCAAAAGTGGATAATTAAAACTTATTAAAAAATGGCGACCCAACAATCCTTAGAAATGCAACAAGTTGCTGTGGCCTTAACTAAAATTAGTGAAAAGATATCAGGACTGTCAGATAGTATGGATAATATGACATTGGAAATTAAAAGAATGAAGCAAGAAATGAATGAAAATTTTGCAAAGCAAACAGTAGAAATGAAAATAATTAAAGATGAAATTGAGCAGATTCATACACATGATGCAAAGATAGATCGGCAAATTGGAGAAATCTTTTTTAAAAATGAACAACAAGATAAAAAAATTTGTCTTTTGGAAGAAGAAGCGAGGAAATATAATCTGGTTATTCGTGGAATTCAAGAAGAAAAAGTGGACAATTTGAAACAACGAGTTTTAAAATGGCTCAATGACTTGGATACACAAATCACATTTACAGCAACAAATCTGGCAAGTGTTTTTAGAATTGGGTTTAAAAGACAAAACGGTTTAAATAGAAATGTACTTGTCAGATTTGCAAATCTTAGTGACAAATTGGAAGTGATGGTGAAAGTGAGAGAGATGGGTGAAGCTTTGAAATTTGAGGAGAAAATTATTCAAGTCTTTCCAGATATATCAAGAGAAGAAAGGGCGTGGAGATTTTTTTTGAAACCAATCACAAAGGTTCTGAGAGACAATGGAATTAAATATAACTGGAGACCACCACAGCAACTAAAATTTTTTTATAAAGGAAGAATGCAAATAATTACTTTGGAAACAGATGCAGTGTTATACTTACATGAACTTGGATTGATTGTAAAGTATGAGGATGTAACAGAGATAAAAGATCAAATGCTCAAGATGGGTGGAACATATGCAAAAACATCAACACCAGAAGAAAAAGGGGCTGCTGGAGGACAAGACCCTAAAGGATTAAAGCGGAAGGAAATCTCACCTGCGATGGTTGAACAAAAGAAAAGTCGTGATGATATAATGGGAGATGGAGTGGATAAGAAATTGAAGGATCTTGAAAAAGAATTGCAGGAAGCTGAGTGCGGGGAAAAGTTACCACCCTTTTCTCTGAGAGATGAATTTAAGTAGACTACCCGAAAGAAGTGACCCGACCATTGGCACGTCCCCTCTCCCCCACTCTCTTTATAGAGGCAGAAACCAATTGAGGATGTGGGGGACGAAGATTGTTTGTTATTCAATGTTTGATGTGTTTTTTGTCCTTTTTTGTTTTTTTTTTATTGTTTTTTTTCTTCTATGTTGAATGTTGTTTGGAATGTGGGAGATTGGTGTTGGGATCTGGGCACAGAAAGGAAGAGGAGGGGAAAGGATTAAAAAAATTACAGTTTAAATGGGTTTAATAAAAATAATGACATGGAATGTGAAGGGTACAGGGAATCAGATTAAGAGAAGACGATTGGAACTTAAAATTAAAAGAGATCTACCAGATATATTATTTTTGCAAGAAACCCATCAGAAATCTGAAGACTCAAATAAAATGTATATAAAGGGTATGCAAATTTATGAAAAATCTTTTGGAACTTCAAAAGCAAGAGGAGTTGCTACATTGATATCAGATAGGGTATATTTTGAAAAAGAACAAGTAATTGTGGATGAAGAAGGAAGGTATGTAATAATTGTGGGAAATATTAACGAGGAAAAAGTGACACTGGTTAATTTATATTTACCAAATGAGAAGCAAAAAGAATTTCTTGAAAAAATAACTAAAATTTTGGAAATCGAAAGTGTAGGGAAAGTAATTGTGGCTGGGGATTTTAATTTAATTAGAGATAAAATAGATAGTACTAACCCCACTCGTTGTGGAGAAGCAAATAAAATGGGGATCTTAAATAAATGGATGTTTCAAAACGGTGTGGTGGATGCCTGGAGAGAAGTGAAAGGAACTGAAAGAGTGTACACTTTTTACTCTAAGATACATAATACATATTCAAGAATTGACTATATCTTAGTTTCTAAAGATTTGTTGAATAATGTGGATAAGATAGATGTGGGAATTTTTAAGGATTCTGATCATGCAGAAGTTACGATGGAAATAGATTTTAATTTTGAGAAAAAAGGAAGTTGTTGGAGATATGATGAAAAACTGTATAAAAATGAGGAGGATAAAAAATGGATATTTAAAAAATGGGAAGAATGTTGGAGATTGAATGATAATGGAGAGGTTAAATTTGAAATTGTTTGGGATGCGATGAAAGCAGTGTTTAGAGGGGAAAGTATCAAGTTATCAAGCAGAAAATATAAAAATTATAAAAATAAAATTGAAAAAGATAAAAGCCAGATTAAGGAATTGGAAAATCAATTTTTGCTTACTAAAGAAAAGTTTTTTTTGGAGGAATTAAATCTGCTAAAAAATAAATTGATAGAAGAAGATATAGAATTGGTAAAAAAGAATATGAGATATTTAAATAGGAATTTTTTTGAATTTAGCAATAAAAATTCTAAGTTATTGGCAAGGATGGCAAAAAATAAAAGAGAGAAGAGAGAAATTGGAGCCTTGATAGATGATAAGGGCATAAGACGCTATAAAAAATTAGAAAAATGTGAAGTGGTCAGGAACTTTTTTCAAAATTTATATTCGAAAAAATTAATTGATCGGGGAAAACTGAGAAGCTATTTAGAAAAACATGTTGTGAAAATTGACCAAACATATAAAGATTTAATGGAAGAAGATATAACACAAGACGAGATTAATGGAGTAATACAAAAAATAAAATTAGGGAAAGCTCCAGGTGAAGATGGATTACCTGCTGAGTTTTATAAAGAATTTAAGGAAATAATAATACCAAAATTGCAAAAACTATTTAACGGAATTTTACATGGTGGAGAAGTTCCGTTGTCATGGAACAGAACGGTGATATCTATAATCCCTAAACCAGATAAAGACTTAGAAAGGATTGAGTCCTATCGGCCCATCTCTTTAATTAATCAAGATGCAAAGATATTTACTGCCATTATAAGTAATAGATTAAGTAGATTTATAGATAGATATATAAGTTATAACCAAGTAGGTTTTGTGAAGGGTAGATATATGAGTGATATTGTCAGAAGAGTATTAAATATTATAGATGTTGCTGAATATAATGCTGATAAAATAGGTATAATATCATTAGATATTTTTAAAGCTTTTGACTCTGTACAATGGGAAACTATTAAAATAATTGTTGAGGTACTAGGTTTTGGTAATAAGTTTATACATGTTATTTCAAAACTGTATCAAAAAAGTAGTGCAAGAGTGAAGGTGAATGGAAGGCTGACAGAAGAGATAAGATTGGAAGCGGGTACAAGACAAGGATGTCCCCTGTCTCCAACATTATTTTTATTGGTTATGGAAATTTTGACTAAAATGATAGAAAAAGATGAAGAATTGGAAGGCTATAAGGGATATAAGATAAATCTGTATGCGGATGATACTTTGATTATTTTGAAAGATATAGAGAAAGATTTGAAAAAGATACATAAGCATTTGGAAGAATTTGAGGAAATGACAGGTTTGAAAATAAATTGGTCAAAATCTGAATTATTAATGAATAATAATGGTAAGGAGTGGGAGAATATGCAAGAACAACTTGGGATAAGGATTAAAAAAACATTGAAATATTTGGGCATAACACTTTCACTCAAAGTTAAAGAAATGAAAAAATTAAATTATGATGTGGCGATGAATGAAATTGAGAAAAAGATAGATAAATATAAAATGATAAAGTTGTCTTGGTTTGGTAGAATTGCAATGTGTAAGATGATGTTGTTGCCAAAGTTTAATTTTTTATTTGAGATGTTACCGTTAAACTTGACAGAGAAAGATATTGAAGGATATCAGAAGAAATTGGATAAATTTTGCAATGGTGGGAAAAGACCTAGATTAGTGAAGAAAATGTGGTATCAAAATCAAAAGGAAGGTGGATTAGGAATCCCCAAACTACTCAATTATTATTGGGCTTATGCTATTCGGACTGTGGTAAAAATATTTAAAGGTGAAGATAGTCATTGGAGAGATTTAGAATTAAAGGACATTAAGAGATTTGGCTCAACATGGTTTTTAGATAAAGCAAAATCAAAATGTGTAATTAATAGCTATTGGTTAAAGGGATTGAGTAAAATTTGGAACAAATTCGTTAAAATTTTAATTCCAGATATAATTTTCTTAGGGAAGACAATTGAAAATTGGCCGATTAAAACTAATATAAGTCGTGATAGGGTAATGGAAGATGAAAATATACAAATTATAATAGATTGGTTAAAAACTTTAGAAAATGAAAGGAGGAAAAAAGAAATCATTGAAAAATTGGGTTTGGGCTGGTTTGAAAAAATACAGATAGAAAAATGGACTAAGAAGGTAAGGGACAATTGTTCGATAAGTAGAAGTAAAACTGAATTTGAATACTTAGTATTCCAAATTATGAAAGATGAAATTGGACTAAAGGGACTCGTTAGTAAGATATATAAGATTATAAATTTTGATGGAAAACCACAAAGGGTGATGAAGATGAATTGGGAAAAAGAACTTAATATTAAAATATCAGATTTAGATTGGAACATGAATTGGAAGAGTAGAATTATGAAGACTTTATCTGTAAGGATTAAAGAGCACAATTATAAGGTTGTTTGGAAATGGTATTTGACTCCATTAAGATTGTCATTGATGGATAAAAAAATTAGTAAACAATGTTGGAGATGTGACATGGAATTAGGGACTTATGAACATATGTGGTACAAATGTGATAAAGTTAAAAAGTTTTGGCAACAATTGGAGGAAAGGATATTTGAAATGATGGGGAAAGCAATAATATTGAGACCAGAAACTATATTACTGTTGATAATTAAGGAAATAGAACCAACAAAATATGAAAAAGAATTGATTAGAATTATGATTATAATGGGTAGAATTATAATAGCCAGATATTGGAAATTAGATGTGAATTTTAGAATAGAAGAATGGTATTGTGAAATGTGGAAATTAGCTTTAAATGATAAAATGACATGTGATATTAAAATTAGAAATGGTGACTATAAAGAAGATATTTTCTGGAAAATTTGGAAACCATTTGTGGACTATGCGCTGGGAAAATTGGATGCTTCGGTACCTGTACCCCGAGAACATGGATTTTGGCGATCATGAGGATATATCCGAAGAACCAAATCTTCCTTTCTTATGTATAGCACAGGGTGAAGTATTGTATATGTTGTTTGTAATGTTAGTAATTTAAAATATAAAATGAATAAAAAAATTAAAAAAAAAAAAAAAAAAAAAGATTCTTTCCACTTGCAGTCCAAAATTCACAATTCATACTTCTGCTAAGAACTGGGATAATATAGTACAATTTTCTACCATGTGTCTTACTGAACTAAGCTATGTACATCAAGCTCTGTTTTTAAAAGAAATTAATAAAAGTCAAAGTCCAGTATTTGGAGTCGTTTGTATATGAGATGGGTGGCAAATAAATAAATAAATTAAATGAATGAATGAATGAATTAATAAAAATAAATAAATATGGAATAGGTTGTATATGAGATAGGTGGCAAATAAATAAATACATACATACAGTACATACATACATACATAATAAAATTTGAGTACAATTAAAGCTGAAGCCAAAATCTCACCTTTTCTTATTGTTTGCAAAAACAAAATAAGACTAAAAATAATTAATTTTTATTGCTTTTTTAAAAATAAAAAATAATAACCAAACCTCCAAATCTGCAAGACTAATCTCAGGAGACAGTCCACAAGAAGGCTGCCTTGGAATCTCATATGGGAGGCTGTTCCAAAGGGCTAGAGCAGCCATTATGCATTAGATGCATTTCCAGGTCCCATCAGGTGGCAACATTTACGGGAGGAGACCTGGATTGTACCTATTCTAATTAATCTGCTAGGATGGGCAAATACCCTCATGGCCCACAAATAGCCATAAAAACTGGAGTTTTTGAAGAAAATTAGGGGGCCAAGGACTGCAATGCCTGCTTTAAACTTCACCAATGCCGAGGGCATTTTTCTTATGTGGCCTGAGATTCAGATAATAATCTTTCATTCATTTCTTTACCACAGCCATGTATTGGTTAAACTCTTTTGTTGCTTCAGCTGGATGGGATGAAGGATATAATAGAACGGTGATAATAGAACGGTGATTATCATCAATATTCTAACGGCATTGCTTTCTTTCTTTTCCAATTATCTCTTTCAGCAATTTCATGCTGACATTAAATAGCAGAGTTAAATAAAGTAGAACTCCTATGGGTTTTGCATTCAGAGTGAGATAGCTGTTCACCCTGGACAGCAGTACATAAGTGGCCTGACTTTTTTGAGATCATTGAATAAAATTTTAAATTTTAAATATCTTTTAGTATTTTATATATTCAATTTTAAATTGGTTTTAAAAGTTTGGGGTTTTAAATTTGTTGGGGCCAAAATTATTTAATTTGATTTTATTCTATTTTTAAATTTTGTATTGTATGTGTTTTTATTGTTTGGCTGTGCACTGCCCTGAGTCCTTCGGGAGTAGGGCGGTATAGAAATCTAATAAAATAAATAAATAAATAAATAAATAAATAAATAAATAAATAAATAAATAAATAAATAAATAAATAAATTGAATAAATAAACTAGTCCAAGGCAGGGATTGTGGCAGTTTGTCTGGAGGGACAAACAATGCCCACTCCTAATTCAAAGTGATAGTTGTGCAATGTGGCTGTCCATGCCTATCCTAACAAGCTTCCCTTGCTGGCACTTCCACAAATTCCCTAAAAATGTTTTATTTTTCTTTTGGTTGCAGCATTAAAAAAAAATAGTATACTGTATCTCAAAGTGGAAGAAAGATACAAGACTTGAGGTTCGACAGACAGAGGTACTATAAGAGCCAAGGTGGCACCAGGGCCGGATTTTCCTATAGGCTAACTAGGCTTCAGCCTAGGGCCTCAAGATCAAGAGGGGCCTACATTCAAATTGTTAGCAAAATTAAAATTACACTTTCACTATAGGTGAAAGGGCCTCATAAGTGGAATAGCCTAGGGCCTCTTTTCATCTAAATCCGGCCCTGGGTGGCACAGTGGTTAGAGTGCAGTACTACAGGCTACTTCAGCTGACTGCTAGCTGCAGTCAAATCTCACCTGCTTCCTTCCGAGGTGGGTAAATGAGGACCCAGATTGTTGAGGGCAATATGCTGACTCTGTAAACCACTTAGAGAGGGCTGTAAAAGCATTGTGAAGCGGTATATAAGTCTAAGTGCTATTGCTATACTCTGAACTTGACTAACTCACAATTTGCTGTGAATCAGTAAACGCTAGAGTTGGCCATTGAGAGCAATTCTCCTGACATAGATGAGATTGTCTGTCAGTGCTTCTGTTACAGAACAATCTTCGCCACAAAGGGAAAATAACATTTTGCCTAGCCACTGGCACAGACGGAGCCTCCTCAATGAGAGCAGTTTATAAAATTTGAGTAAACAAATGAAAAAAGTTCCCCAATATGTTTGAGTGGGAAATTTAAACATAGTAAGTGTCACACACGCCCTATTAATACATTAGGTGGGAGAACTTTCATTAGCTGTAAGAGTATCACATTAGTCAACTCAGGTTCATTCATAAAACAACATAGTGATTTCTGGGGGCCAAACTAAATGCTACAATGCAGCCGCCACATCCAACATATAGGCTTGTCCCTTGCAAACTAGTCTTCAGCAAAGGGTCCCAAAAAGTGCTTTTCAAAAAGACAACGGGACTTTCTGGGTTTTTTTTCCCCTTTGAAAACGTTTCGCTTCTCATCCAGGAAACTTCTTGGTGAAATGAAGAAGTTTCTTGGATGAAACTTTTTTCTTTTTTTCAAAAGAAAAAAAAAGAAAGATGGTCCAGTTGCCTTTTGGAAAAGCAGCTTTGGGACACCCATGACCTGGATGGTTGAGAACTTCCACAGACTTTCAGCAAAGGGAGTTTCCTGAGCAGAGGAAAGTAGCTGCAGCCATCTCTGGGCAGCCTGTCTTTTTCTGAAATCCCCCTACTAAATTCTTTGCCCCCAGATGTTCAGGCCAGAGGTGGGTTTCAGCAGATTCTGACCAGTTCTGGAGAACCGGTAGCAGAAATTTTGAATAGTTCGGAGAACCAGTTGTAAAAATTCTGACTGGCCCCGCCCCCATCTATTCTCTGCCTCCCAAGTCCCAGCTGATTGGGAGGAAATGGGGATTTTGCAGTAACCTTCCCCTGGATTGGAGTGGGAATGGATATTTTACAGTATCCTTCCCCTGGCACGCCCACCAAGCCATGGCAAAGCCACGCCCACAGAACCGGTAGTAAAAAATTTTGAAACCCACCACTGGTTCAAACCAGCTTTTCAAAATCTTTGCAGGGCTGCTTGAAGTGGGGAAGAGCCAGGAGAGTTTCAAAGGGAAATAGATAGTCTTTCTTACAGGGAAGAGCCATTTCCCTTCTTGTGTATGGTTTGGCTCATAACATCCTCTTTATCTCCTTCAGCCTGCCATTTTCTGTCCTTGGCAAAACATTCTGGCACCTAAATAAAGCCAGCTAATGAATATGCATGCATTATTATGTGCCTGCTTGTCTAATTCACAGAATTTGGGTTTGCGGGTCAGATAGAAACGTTTATTTTTAGCATCAAATTCTAAGTACAAGCCTGAGGCAGGGAAACACAAAATTCTCAAGGATGCTGAAACCCCTCTCTTCGAGGCAATCCATCTTGACTTTCACTTTTTGTTTGCTTTTGTTCTTACACAACTGTGTACATTACCAAAATCAAACAAAGTCATGAAGCATGCCTACAGGCTGGTTAAAAAGAGGGGGAAAGATAATCAAGGAAGGATTTCTGGCATATAAGAAGCATTCAAACATTCCTGCAGCTGTGCTGTGTATGTGATTCAAATATCATGAGATCTCATGTTCAATACACAAGGACAAAGTATATGTAGGAGGTGAATGTATATATGCTTCAAATCTCCTACAAATGACTTTGTCTTTAGACCTTCAGAGCAAATGACAGTTGGGATTTTACCAGATTGAGCTTCTGTGAGGGTTCAACTGAACCCAGTTAGAAGCCCTCATCCTGAAACCTGGAAGTTCCTTTTAGAATCTGGTAACTGCACAAAAATCCATAGAGGATCTGCTTATGGCAGCAAGTTGGCTAAAGATTGCAGTCACATACCTAGGATTGGTTTAGTTCTTGCACATTCAGGTGAATGCTTGAATAGATCTTTGGTCTACCACTCTTTTTCCTGCATTTGCCTGAAAGGAAGCTGAGATTTTTTTAAAAAGGTTACTTAAATTAAGTGACAGCAGGAAGCTTCCTAAAGTAAATTAAGTTTCTTAGCTTCCTCATTACTGCTGTGTTGGAGTTCCTGACTTTCAGTGACAAATGGGCAATAGATCTCAGAAATGTTGGCTGAGCAACCAGAGCCAGCAGCTGCAGGATTACTGGAAGAAAAGTTGTTTACCCTTTGCAAATATACAAAAACTGGAAATGAAGAATTAATGATCTGTTATTACGAATCAGATTCAGAACTAGAAGAGGATATCTGAAAAGAATACATCAGTTCTGAAAAGGGCAATGAGCAGAATCAGAAATAACAGAGCAGAGGCTAGTAGAACATTCAACTATGACATGAAATAAAGTATTCGTAGAAGTAGAATTGGAAGAACTGTAAAAGTCTACCCAGGGCAATGAAATAGAAGCCTTCCCAGAAGTATTTCGGACTATATTGGCAAACCATGGGGGAGGGGGTATACTAGGAAATGACCAGGCTGACCCTGAGACCAGGGTCAAATGCATCTTCAGTCTGATCTGGTGTCCCTACATCTCAAAGAGTCAGAAGTCCAAGTCTCCCCCCCCTCCTTGTAGTCTGTTGATTCTTATCTGCCGCCAATTTCACTTGACTGTTAGTAGATCAGATTCTTGTGTATAGCTTGCATGGAATAAACTCACAGTGCTTTTGAATTCTATCCTGACTTCTGGTTTCTTGTGCCTGACGGGGGGTGGGTGGGTGGTTTTGGCAGTAGAGGAAACCAGCAAAGCTACTGAATAGTTTTCATTCCCAAACCAAGCACTCTCTCTCCTCTGCCTTCTCCTCAGAAAAAACAAAACCTTGTAGCTAAAGAAAAACAAGATAAATTCAAACAGAGAATGACTGGACAACTAGAACAGCACAAAAACAACATAACAAGATTGCCTATATTGAAGCTTGTTCCAACGAAACAGCTAGCACAAATATTAACAGATGCTAACACTGTAATATCAAATAAAAGCACCAGCGCACTGCAAGAAACAAACCAACTAATGCACAACATGGGTGCAGCTATAACTGAATATCTTTGATGCAAAATCAACAAACAAAAACAAACAGTGCACCACCCCAAAAAAATGATTAGGCATGCTAAGAGCAGCATGCTAAGATAACTCAACGTAAAACAGTTCATTTAGTGACCATTCAAAGTAACAATGGCACTGAAAAAAGTGACTTATGACCATTTTTCACACTTACGACCGTTGCAGCATCCCCACGATCATGTGATTAAAATTCAGATGCTTGGCAACTGATTCATACTTATGACCGTTGCTATATCCCAAGGTCATGTGATCACCTTTTGCAACCTTTCAACAAGCAAAATCAACGGGGAAGTCAGATTCACATAACAATCATGTTACTAATTTATCAGCTGTGGCAAGAAAAGGTTGTAAAATGGGGCACTGGTACAACAGTGCTGTTGTAACTTTGAATGGCCACTAAACAAATGGCTGTACATCAAGGACTACCTGTACTTAATTTATATGCCACCTATCTCTCTGATAAGGCGACTCTGGGCAGCTAATGAGATGATAACCACATTGTAGTATGTGGTATAAACTGACTTTTAGTTACATGTAGCAACGTTTTTTAAAAAATCAAATCCTAGGTTCCCTGGAGTCTTTTAGTCTCACTCAAGCAAAAATCCTGCCCTTGGCCATTTGTGAAAACATTTGATGTTAATGTGTTTAAACTGCATGAAGGATGTGGTGAAAACCCACAGGATTACTCCTCCAAAACACATTCACTGTATGGAAATGCTGATTCCTTGCCTTTTAGGGATCTGCATAAAGTAAGGTTTAACTGGGCAATTACTAATGCTACATAACTTTCCCCTTCCCCCATGGTTCATTCAAGATGTTTTTGTTGACTCATTCCCTTGTTTTGGCTATAGATTCTGTTAGTGAGTTTGCGGAAGAGAAACTTAGAGACACATGGGAAAGGAGAATGAAACACGGAATAACTTTTGAGTTACTTTTAGCCGCTGAATTACCTCCATTTCTGAAAAAAAAGGGAAAGGGAATTTGCTGTTGATGAGTTTCATGAAAGAAAAGGAATGGTTTGAAAATTTAGCAAAACATTATTTCTCTGGTCTTCATCTTAGTGGTATGCTTTGGATTAAAAATATTAAAAGTGAAAATATGGCAGCAGGCTATTTTTCATCATTTCAGGCTTCTTACGAAGGAGGAGTAGAGTGGGATAATCTGGAACTGTCAAATTGGCATCCAGGAAGCTAAATCTCAGAATGAGGTTAGCAATCAATGCTAAAAATAATAGAAGTGCCTTCCTTAAATATATTCCATAAGTAAAGGGGGAAAAAGGAAAAGAAAATAATCAGTATATCAGCCAGTCAATGGCAAAATGTTAGCAGGCAACAACAACAACAACAACAACAACAAAAGACATTGCTGCAACTCTTACTTCAGTTTAGACTTTAGTTCAACACAAAAGTATACATTCGAAGTGAAAATTGTGAGGAGCAAGATAGGATTGAAGCTTGGGATGGGTAGATATATGGTCATCTTAAATATCCAGGACGAGATAAATTGCATACTAGGATACTGGAAAAAAAACCTAGGAAGTTCCATAGGAAATCATAAAGAAGTTATTTGCAACCAACAATGCATTAATAACCAGAAATCATAGATTTATCAAGAACAAAGTTCATCAGACTAACAATATCTGGAAGGCATTCACATTGAGTGGCTTGGATTCAAAAGTGCATGAATTAATGCTTCCTCTATATAATCAAACCATAATCGATAGACTACAAATAATATATGTGTGGTTGCTAAAGAAGGGAAATTCTTTAGCTTTGAGAAAGGAGACTAAAGTGATAGCACTCTTCAAGTAACTTCCATGTTACATAGAAGTTCCAGAACTGTTCTCTTCCATTTTACAGTGCAGGACATAAAATAATGGATTTAAGTTAAAGGATGGCAGAGTTGAACTAGAACAGTATGAGCAGTTTGATACTGAAACTAATTAACTAGAGAAGTGGTGGGTTTCTTTTCATTGAGATGCTTTAATATGGAGTTTTGCTCTGAACAGGGGGTTGAGCCCAAACGACCTCTCACTTTTATGATTCTATGGTTTTCACTTCAAGTTAAGTCTAAGGCTTTCATCATTACAATACTTCATGCACACATAGTAGATTAAGCATCTAAATCTCATCTCTGACTCTTTAATTACAATGCTCACTCTAATGCAGGGGTGAAATCTACTTACCTTCCCTACCGGTTTGGAAGTGCATGTGCCCTGCGCGCGGATCCTCTACACATACGCAAACCCTTCTGTGCATGCGCAAAGGGTAAAAAAAGGTTACTTCCTGGTTAAAACCAGGAAGTAACAATGACCAGGTGGGTGGGCGGAGCCTCACTCTGCCATTGCTACCAGTTCTCTGAACCACCCGCTGCCATCGCTACCTGTTCGGCCAAATCAGTCTGAACCGGTAGCATTTCACCCCTGCTCTAATGGTGTTGTCTATCAGTCACTTGCCACTAAATTCTTTTGTCTTAGATGCAGATGCCCATGCTATTGCTACACAAGTATCTTCCAGGTGTCTTCAGTTTAAATTTGCCAAAGCATAACTTGCTTTTTGACTTAAAGCCTGAGGAATCACTCAGCCTGGTTCAGCCACATTGATGCTGAGTTTTTGCTCTTGTCATGGGGGAAGAAGCCAACAGGAAATCAGTTGCTTTTTCCAGGAGTTTATGCATAGCAGTGCTTCAGCAAAGCAAGAAAAAGAGTGTTTGTATAACGGAGTAGGGAATATGGTTGGACTGCAAATCACCTTAACTGTATATGAAACTTGGCCAGATAACCGTATTTCAATCAGCTGCCCTGCTTCTGCTTGGTTCTGGGAGTTTTATTTTAGTTTCGTAGGATCCAGAGATTCTACTATAAAAGAAGAGATGTTTACTCCAGCAAAAATATCTCTGCTTGACAGTTGGGAGAGGATTGAGGAAGAGCCCTGGAGGTGCAAGTGGTTAGAGTACAGTATTGCAGGCAAACTCTGCCCACAGTCTGGAGTTCAATCCTGACAGGCTCAGCCTTCCATCCTTTCGAGGTCAGTAAAATGAGGACCCAAATTGCTGGGGGCAATATGCAAATAATGTTGACATTGTAAACCACCCAAAGAGTGCTGGAATGGGCTATGGGGCAGTATATAAGCCTAAATGCTATTGCTATTGTGAACAGCAGCAGAACTAACTTATATTGTACTAAATTAGTACAATATAACAAGTAGTCAAAGAGTGACTGCAGGAACTATGACACCATTGCGTGGGGCAGATGACCTTTGATTGACTGGGATCATGAAATCAATGGTCAACAAGGATAGGAATTTCCAGAGTTGTTACTGTCTGCCTCTAAATGATATAAAATTACTTTTATGTTTATATTTGATATACTCCAAAACAATAAGGTGCTTACTAATGTTGACCCAGATATTGTTATTATTGCCTTTCAATTTATATAGCTGTCCTTTTGATGTGTGAGTCTTTTGGTGGTACATCTGCACACAACTAGAAAACCTACAATCTGAATCCATGTCTTTTATTCCAAAGCATTGTGACAATGTATCACAGATGAAAAGAACTCTCTCTCTCTCTCTCCCTCTCTCCCTCTCTAGCCTCCCTCCTTCCCCCGCTTCTATCTTCCCTCCTGCTCCCCCCCAATTCCCTGTGCACTCTCAAATTAATATTGGACTTTTTCACTGTTCTCTCCTGAAAATCCTGTATAAACTTCAGGATATGGTATTTAACAAGTTATATACAATAACCTGTTTAATAATACTGAAATGGTAAAGCAGGGGAAAAGGTTTTATCAAGTTCTATTTTTATAATAGTATACCATATCTCCAATTCTGAATCAGCAATATTCCCTAAATAAAAACAGTATATAATAAAGAGTTTGGGAGATTGTCTTTAAAAATGGTTGATTATTTGTAACCCTTTCTTATTTATTTATAACTACAGAAGATATCACAGTATATAGAATCTCAGTAGTACCACTACTGTATATACCAGGGGTCTCCAACCTTGGCAACTTTAAGACTTGTGGACTTCAACTCCCAGAGATCCTCAGCCAGCAAAGCAAAGTTGAAGTCCACAAGTCTTAAAGTTGCCAAGGTTGGAGACCCCTGGTATAGAGGAAACGTACAAGCAGAATACTTTTTTTTTTTTTTGGCTTAAGAAGGTTTGCACAAACAGAACATTTCAAGGGAAAACAATTTTCAGTAGTATTTGCTTAAATACAGCTGTAGCACTAAACACCTGTTCAGCAATGACAGTACTGACTGAAAGTTGATCTGGAAGCAGCTTTGCAATTAGGGAATTCATACTGAGTGATTGATGTATCAGTCAGCTCTGCATATCAACAAGGAAAAACTATCATTACCTCCTGCTTTTAGTTTTCAGCAATAACAATGGCTAAGCAATGCTCACTGCAAAAAGTTCAATAATTAATGACTGGGAACATTCGTCAGGTTCTCTCAGGTTTATCATAGCCGTATGAATACCGTAAAATACCTGGGGGTCACCTTAGACAGGACCCTGTCCTTTAAGAAACATATCCAGAATATGGCTGCCAAGGTTAACAGCAGAAATAACATCCTACAAAAGCTATGCGGAACAACTTGGGGAGCTTCAGCCCCAACTCTCTGATGTGCAGCCCTCGGGCTTTGCTACTCTGCAGCGGAATACTGTGCACCTGTATGGATAAACAGCTCACATACAGGACTTATTGATGTTCAACTTAACCATACGATAAGGCTAATTACTGGGTGCATAAAATCTACACCTAGTTACTGGTTACCAGTTCTTAGTCACATACTCCCCCCGCACTTATGACGACAAGAAGCTCTCATTCTGGAGTATAGTAAGATCCTATTAAATTCCTCTCTACCCATACATAGATACATTCCTGATCTCTTAAGATGCCAATTAAAGTCAAGAAATCCACCAATCTTGACAGCGCATAAGTTGATGGCCGATCATCAGAACACCACACAAAAGTGGATGGAGGCGTGGAATAGCTGTTCCCCCCCAAGATGTCTCCGGGCATATCAGTCCTAGTAGTATACCTCCAAGATTTAGCCTACCCCGACACATATGGGTGACATATAATAGAATTAGAACAACTCATGGGGTGTGTGCTGACTCCCTGTATAAATGGGGAAAGACACCTTCAGCACAATGTGATTGCGGGGCCCCTCGACAGACTATCCAGCATATAATGAGGGAATGTCCTAACAGAAGGTATCCAGGAGATTCTAGGGACTTCCTCTGCATAACAACGGCAGCTACTGACTGTATCTCCAAACTCGACATTAAACTTTGAAATGTTATTTCTGTTTTCCTTTTAGGTTTTCTTACTGCTTTTTTATTATTTTTATTGTTTTTTAACCTGTAAAAATGAAGTGTTTTAATACTGTGTGTGACCAACCATACGCTAAATAAATAAATATCATAACCGTAGCATAGAGTTAACATAAACATTTCAATTTTAGATTCAAAATATTTTTATGGCTACTGTTCAATTAATTTATTTTTATTACCGGTATGAATATGTGTTTTTAAAACTTATTTAGTATGTTTATATACTTTACTTTTCAGTCCAGAAGGTTTTGAAAAAACAGCTTAAAAAAGAATTTAAAGTCGGCCCCAGCATCTAACATTTCTGAAACTTACAACAGTAAGTTAAACAATGTGAAAAAAATAGCAATACAATCTGTGCTAAAATACTGGACCAAAAAGTTATGTTGAAATACAAAATTCTTTAACAGCCATTAAAAATGAAAGGAGAGGAAAATTGGCAAGCTTATCAGGGTGAAGGAAGTCCAAG
Organism: Arizona elegans; assembly: GCA_022577455.1. Lineage (NCBI taxonomy): Eukaryota > Metazoa > Chordata > Lepidosauria > Squamata > Colubridae > Arizona > Arizona elegans. The sequence continues at coordinate 54,422,669 of JAKOOJ010000003.1, forward strand.
GCTGCTATTTGAAATCTCATGGAAGAAAATTTAGGGCATCTGGAGTCAGGTGTTATGTGCCAATGTCAATGCTCTAGAACAGTGTTTCTCAACCTTGGCCGCTGGACGATGGGTGGACTTCAACTCCCAGAATTCTCCAGCCAGCTCTGCTGGGAGTTGAAGTCCACCCATCGTCCAGCAGCCAAGATTGAGAAACACTGCTCTAAAACCAAGATCACAGGCTGTTTGGTTTAAGAAATCATATAGAGGCCAGAGCAAATATATTAAAACAATAATACCTGCTAGTGCTCATCAATAATTAAATGTGATGCTTTGTGTATCAGCAAAGTTTTGGAACTATCTTAAAGCTCAGCCTTACATAGAGCACACAACCACAACCACCTCATCAGGATATTACTACTAAGTATCTTAAGTTCAAAGCACAGTGAACATACTGATGAAGCTTATGAAACGTTCTAGGTCATGGCTCCTACTTGTAAATCAAAGAGCAAAAGTTGAAAATTATTATTTTGGCAGCTTATTTTGGAAGCGGAATATCTCAAATATAAACATAATAATAATTTTATAGCATTTAGAGGCATTGGCCCAATGAACAATGTACGCCCAAAAAACCATTATTTTCTTCATTGTCTGGCCCAATGATCAAGGGCGTACTTTGGCCTTGCAGCCAACAGTTATCCATTCTTATCTTGAACTTGCATTTATTGATCCTCCCTTAATTCATCATCAGCTACAAATATTTGTTTAGGGAATTCTTTGCTTAGAAATGGATCAGACTGAAATGGATGAAGAAGCTTGCAGGGTGGTTGCTATGGGGAAAAGCCACAATCTGCCACCATTACTTTTAGAGTCTTTCCTTCCAATATAGGAGTAGAGCTTTTACAAAATAGTATGTTAATGTAGCAGTTCCTAGGACAGTCCAGAAAAAGATCAGCGTGGGTTTGATTGAAAGCCACGCTGCCCTTTTTACTTTCCCAGCTGGGTGGTAAGTTATGGCACTCAGGCAAGTTCCTCCAAACCAGGTTGAATGCCAGGCAAAAATGGATCAAAACAGCCACCTTCCAGGCTCTGCGTTGTTCTAAATTTTAAAGGCTAACACGACAGATGTGAAACTGGCAGAATACAACGGGAATCTAAGATTATTGTTTTGTTTTGTTCTGTACTGTTTTATTTTATTTAGGAAATTTATATGCTGCTCACATCCTTTACACTTTTTAAATATGCATGTGGTGGCAATTTCGCCTATCTGTGCGAGAATAATTTATTTAAGTGATATTCAGGAATCACTCATGAAAGTATCTTTGGGGACTGGGTCTGCACACATGTAGAGTAGCTCTATCAGATAATTGTATCTATAAACTGACTGGAAGATGAAGGGATGAGTTAAAGGCAACCCTCTGCTTCCCCTTCTGATGGACAGCTTTCCTTAATGAATTTCGCTGAAGCTGGTACCTTGTAAGACCTTCGGTCATTTCAAGTTGTTGTTTCTAATGCATCTCCTAGGTACTTGTCCATGGAAGCTTGCCCCTTACTTGATAATCACTGGATGAGTTGAACTCCAGCTCTCTGTTCCACCACAAACAAGGGTGTTCCCTGATCTCTAGAGTGCTACAATTTTCTTGAGGAACATCAGCCGATGGGTTCTCAGACAATCCAACTAATTCCACCCAAAGCACAATGCAAGCCACTAGAACTATGCAAGGCATTCAGCAGAGTAAACATGGTATGATGCAATCTATGACATATCTCCTGGGCACAGAGAAATCAAGAGATAAATGAACCCTGGTTTCCAAGAATGTTCATTTTGAAATATTTGTTGCTTCTGAGGTCAAGAGAGAAGGAGGAAAGACTTGGAATGTAGATAGGAGATCTGATGAAACATGGTGCAGCTGGCTCAAAATATATTTACAAGAATTACCAACCAAAGTCACAATTCAATCTTCCTTCCCTTTTCTCTTCCCTTTTAATTTATTTGTTTTTTAAATTATTTATTCGGCAGATTTTAAATTTGAGTTGTATATTCTCTGTATATTAAAATAAAGACAGATTTTTTAAAAATATAATGAGCTATAAACATATTTCTGAACATGCATATCTTCTTTCTGGGTGGTAATTTTTCCGGTTGATGATACCAATTGCCAACTGAATAATGTTTAGTAAACATCATTTCTGCAAAATAGCAGTAGCAATAAACAAGTATACCAAATGTTTTAATAATGTGCTTTTTGAAGATATAGATTTATTATATCTCACAGAAACAAAATAGCCCAAAGTGTTGATTGTATATTAATTTGACAAGTGTTTTCCTAATTATTTTCTTTCGTTTTGTTGCTAAGGTATCTAAGGCTGATGCCAATCTTGCTAATCTGAAAAGATATTTCTTCCCTGTCACCTTTATAGCCCAAGAAACTAGAGAACATCCCTTCTTTGCCACACCTAAATTTCTTTTATGAGCTAAGCTGCTTCTTGTCTGACTACTCCCCTGGCTGTGACTCTTCCTCCTGCCTCCCAAGGTCATTCTCACATACCATTTCACCTTGTCGTCTCTGACTTTGAGAGCATCACACAACATGGGCCACAAAGCTAGTGATAAAAGCTGTTTTGGTATGTTGAAAGATTCAAGCCACTTTTCGATGTCAACTCAGTTATTTGAGAACTACTTAAACATGATTATCTTTTGTGTGGCTGAGAGCATGTCTGAATGATCCAATTATATGATCCTACATAATTGGCATTCTCTTTCTGCGGAAATGCTAATTTCATGGGGAAAACATGAAGAATCAGTTCCCTCATACATAGCTGGGGGATTAAAATACAATTCCTTCCATGGAATAACTGCTTGGAGACAGATGGCTGAGACAACACTAAAAGGTTGCTTGAATGAGATACTCTTGAATTTTGGAACCCTACTGAAATTCCCCAGGGCTCTTTTGAAAACAAATATGAGTCAGTTGCCAAGCATCTGAATTTTGATCACATGACCATAGGGATGCTACAGCGGTCATAAATGTGAAAAACGGTTATAAGTCACTTTTTTCAGTGCCATTGTAACTCCAAACGGTCACTAAACGAACTGTTGTAAGTCGAGGACTACCTGTATTTAACATCTTGAGATTGTAGATGTGACAACACTAATGTTTGAATGACTCAGCTAAATGACCCCTAAACCATGTAATAAATTGACCTAATTCTTTCCGTCATGAATAGATCAATTTCAGATTTTGCTTCCCTACAAAGATTCTCCCCTATAATCTCATTTATACAACAAACAAGAGGTGAAAATATTCTTTCTGTGTTTATTATTTCACCAAGGGTATGTTAGGAAAGTGGGTTTTGCCACTAGGTCGGGGCTGTCAAACTCCCGGCCCGTGGGCTGGATGCGTCACGTGCTGGCCACGCCCATGTCCGGTTTAGCGAAGGGGGAAAAGTCCCAATATGTCACATGATGTCGCCGTGGTGATGTGAGTTTGACAGTCCTGCACTAGGTAATTTATGATTTCCTATCTAGACCCAGAGATGGAGGTTTTTCTTTAAGTTGGGAAAGCAAGAGTCTCCATAGAGAGGCTGGTTTTTACTTATTCTGCATGTTGTATAAAACTGAGGTTACTGCCCAGGAAAAAGAAGAAAAGGAGGAGAAGAAGAGGAGAATGACAGGTTGCCTATTAACATGCAACTGGAGGGTCAGATCCACTCTCTTGAATAATTTCTTGGTACTTTATTCTGAACATGTGCTGAAATCAAAATTTCAGGCAAATCCACATTTTAATGGCTTAATTGAGTTGACAGGTGTCACTTATTTAAGAATGCCTGCTGATATGAAATCTCATTACTGCAGCATTTAAAATTGCCAAAGGAATGTGGTCCCATGCATACAAATTTCAAATGATTTCCAAATCAAGGTTTTAATACTGACAAGAGAGTAATGTTAGAAAGTATTACTTCATAAAAAGAGTAGTGGAAGCTTGAAACCAACTTCCAGTGGAGATAGTGGGTTAATCATCACTAACTCAGTTTAAACATGCTTGGGATAAACACATGTCCATCATCTGATAAAAATAAAATAAAGTAAAATATAGAAATAATAATTAAAATTAATTAATTAATTTAAAAAACCGAGAAAAAACAAACTTTAAGGGCAAACTCAATGGGCCATTAGGTCTTTTCTGCCATTATTAGAAATCTATGTTTCTAATTCTAATATAGTTTACTTAAGCTGAGTGTATTGGCTTGATTCAATTCCATATGCGTGATTGCAGCCTTTCCGACTTCAGCATTGTAATTCTAGGTTTGGGGGCAGAAAAATACAAAGGTATTCTCTCCCCCCGCCCCCACCCCTGACGGTTTCACTGTAGGTGGGCTGAAGGGAGACATCTGGTTTAAAAAAGCTAAGAACTCCCCAGTTGAACACAGTCAAGGAGAATCGGGACGTTCACCCTGATTGCCGTCATCTTGTCAGAAGTATTTTTCACTGGAGAATCCTTGTGACAAAAAGAAAAGTGTGCTTGTGTGTGATCTGCTGGAGGACGGTTTGCATTATTTTCCCTCCTAATCCGTAAGAGCTCCCATCCGAGTCAGGGTTGTTTTTTGTTTTTTGTTTTGTTCATGCTCTGTTCCTGAACATAATCCTTGGCTTCTTCTGATATTTTAAAGCATACAGCCATTCAATTTCCATGGCTTTCTTCACGATACAGTCATTTTAATTTAAAAATAAACAGAGAAATGTAATTTTCTTTTTTAAAATTGGTCTGATGGCACACACAAATGCGTTGAAGGCAACCTTCTGTCTGTCTATCCTTGCTTGAACTGGGAGAGGTGAAATATAAACTGAAAAATTGTCTTGATAATTACTGTTTGAAATCAGACATTGTGTGTGTGTGTGTGTGTGTGTGTGTGTTTAGTGGTGTTAGGAATTTCTGGCTGTCTGATTCAAAGAGTAGTATGTAATTCCATTTTATCTTAGACATACATTTCATTCTGCCCTGAAGTAAACACCCAATTTTAATTGAACATTCTTCAGCTGGCTAAAATATTTTATGAATTTAGCCTGGACTTTTAATGTGTTTATCACACTAAGAATACAAAGTTCTTCTTCCTGCCAATCTTCATCTCCCAAACTGATCAAGACTGTATTAAGCCACCCTATGTTAAATAAATTGCTTCTTTCATTTTCTCATAGCAAAAGCTGCAGCTTGTCCCAACCATCCCAATGTTACCTGGAATGTTAGGCTTCATTATTAGCATTTTAAGAGTCTAAGGCCTCTTTTTTTAACTTTAGGGAAACATATTTTTTTCTCCTTAGCTAAGGCCATTTCTTTTGGTATGGGAGAACTTATCTTTTCAGCACTAAAGAATAGAGAGCATATTCTGAAAATCCCTGAATCCATTGCAAGTCTTAAGGAAGAAAGAAAAAATAAAGTAATTTATAAATTTGTCAGTTGTAGAATGTTGTCTGGAATCAATGTTTTCTATTGTTCAAGTCTCACATGTCTTTATTGCTTGATTACTTACTTTCTGATGTATCACATATACTAAATATATGTATCATTTGTTTCTGTACTTTAGAAAAAGAATGTTTTTTGCTTTCTGAATTACTTGATAATTTGTATTTTTGGGTTGGCAAAGAAGCCCCTTTGCAAGGGTAAAAAGTGTTTTGAAGTTTTGAGGCAAAGTTGTTGCTAAGTGAAACATCTGTTAAGTGAGCTTTGCCCCATTTTATGACCTTTCTTACCACAGTTGCTAAGCGAGTCACTGCAGTTGTTAAATTACTAACATGGTTGTTAAGTGAATCTGGCTTCCCCATTGACTTTGCCTGTCAGAAAGTTACAAAAGTTGATTGCATGACCCCGGGACACGGCAATGGTCATAAATATGAGTCAGCTCCTTGGCGTATGAATTTTGTTCATGTGACCATGAGAATGCTACAATGGTCATAAGTGTGAAAAATGGCCATAAATCCATTTTTGTCAGTGCTGTTGTAACTTCGAACGGTCACTAAATGAACTGTTGTAAGGCGAAGACTATCTGTATCATTCTCAGTAGGGTAAAGCTATTACATCCCTTCATTTTTATGTCAGGCTGGAGATGACTAAAACAGAATCCAAATGGGCAAACTATCAATAGTATTGGGTGAAAGAATCCTTCCTTCTAATTCTTAGTACTCGTTTCTCCAAAAATACCGTAAGACTGGGTCTTATATTAATTTTTTGGTCCAAAAATGTTTCCAGTTAGATCTTATTTTCGGGAAAATACAGTACTAAATGCATCTGTATGGCTGATGATCTTAACTGGGGCTTATTTTTAGAGTAGGGCTCGTATATTACGAGCATCCTGAAAAATCATGCTGGGGCTTATTTTCTGATTGGGTCTTATTTTCGGGGAAGCACAGTAGTATGGAAAAGATGCAGTTGAGCTGAAATCTTGCAGCCAGGTATCCCATTTGTGCTACCTCTTGAAATCTGATCTGAAGCACTAGCCTACCCTAGTTAGCAGTGATCCTTCCAAGCAGGGGACAGTGTACCTGTACGTGTATATAGCAAGCTTATTTTATCCAGTTAAACCAGATTTTTCAGGAAGAGTCAAACAATATCGCACCCTCATTATATCTCCCTTGTTTCCCTTCCAGTTACTGCTTTCCGTATGTGCCACTTTAAAGACTGAACTGCCTACCATGTGCTGATTCATTGTGGAGGCAGCATTGCCTTTGGGAGACCATCCAGAGCCTTGGCAGATTCCTTTCTACATCAGCCTAGCTGACTAATTCTTTGTTCTGTCTAACCCAGTCTGAATCAATAGGGGAATCCCAGTGCACTCATCTAATATCTCTGAAAATAGGCCAAAACTGACATGCTTTGCCACCTAAGTAGATCACTGAGGTGAATCACAGCTTTCAAAAACTGTAAACCAATCAGCATCGGTGAAGGAATAAAAATATAACTGAGTTTGGAGAGAGATGAAGTGGGATGATTCAGTGGGCAGAGATCACCTGATTTCTTATTATTTATAATCTGGGAGGATTTAATTTTGAGCTAGGGATTGCTCTAAGAAAGATTAAGATATTTTATAATCCCACCAAGTATGAATTGAATTTCCTGGGCTGTAGAAAGACTGCAGACGAGTCATGTGTATGGAAGTGAAAATTACCAGCCTGATAAGACTTCATGCCCATCCATCAGTGGAAGATTTGTAGAATTACACTTTTTTCTTGATGGATTGTGATTTAAATACCTCTATTAACATCAAGCTGAAATAAGTAAATCTGAAATAAATACATTCTGAAAGCTATTACCATAAACTAATAGCTTTTAGAAGGGTAACTGGCTTCTGCTGAAGCAAAAAAAAAAAGACTCTTGCGATACTTTAAAAGGAAAGATTTATTGCATCATTTGTAGATCATTGTCCACTTTACCTGATGAAAAGGACTCGGATCCACAAAGGTTTATACAATTAGCAACTAGTGTTAAAGGTGCTACAAGATTCTTAACAAGATCCATATAGCATGGCTTCATACATCCTAGCACCGCATTATTAACAAATCTGGTAATTCTAAAAGTCACAACTGAACACATTTCATCTTCTTTATGCTGGCTTTCCATTCTAACATGATTACTAATGCTAATACAGTACAGCAGGGGGGCCCACACCAGGCCGTGGAAGCAGCGGGCGTGTGCGTGCACGAAGCTCCATTTGTGTGAGTGGCGGGCGCACGTGCCTGCTGCTGGCACAAATTGAGCTACAAGTGTTCACCCACAGCTCCTGCGGAACCATCCTCTCTTCCCCCTGCCAGTCTGCAAAGCCAAAAAGATTGGGGATCACTGCAGTACAGTACAGACAGTTGCCTATCTCTCTAAAAGGCCAACACCGGACATCTTAAATACCTACAGAGTTACGCATATGAGCCTATTGCAAGTAGAGTGAAGGGTCATGAGAATCAGGGTGAAATTGTGCAGGAATCCCAAGCCTGTCCTGCCACATTACACTCCCATTATTGAGTTTGGAAAGTGCATCCAGCCCACCTCCTTGTATGCAGCCGTCACATGAGTGTAGATGAGGCTCCTCATCTTGGCCCAGGCTCTCTGAACTTCTGGAACACTGAACTCATTGGTGTATTGTTCTGTAAGCACTTCCAGCATGACGCCAGTCAGAATCTGGGAGAAGAACGAAGATGAAAAGTTAGGAGAACAGAATTTCTCAGTGTCCTCCATAGTTTCAAAAAAGGCATGACCATTAGCCCCCCCCCTTTTTTTAAAAATTGCTGTCACTTTGGCCGTGTGCTGCCATAATGGAAGTTTTAGTTGCTGTACAATACCCAGTAGATGAAGGCGATTAATAATAACGTAAAAGCCTTCCTTAATATTGGGCTTCCCTGGAATTATAGACTATAGCTCTTTCATTCCTTGGCAGCCTGTTTTGGTCTAAGGGGTGTACCTAAATAATTTTAGGCCTTGGGATATAAAAGTCTTAATTTCCTGATCTTTCCTAATCATCTTAGATGACTAGGTTATTTCAATTCAGAGGCATGAAACTAGATGTTCTCCTTTACTTCATAGCCATTTTATGCTTCAGAATTACTTGTCCTTGATGCTCTGAGCATGTGTAGTAAGACTATGCACCCTTTGGAAATGACACAGAAGAAACACTGCAGACATTCAAGCTCGAGCACAGCACATTTCTGCTATTCAATACGGCAGACTGTTTTTTTTTTTTAAAAAAAAATCAGGTTAATATGATAAAAAGTTGTGAATGTTTTATGAGTTACTCATTTTAATGATTCAGTGCTTATGATGTGAAAAATAAGCATTTAGTTATATTAAAATTGGACTTGTTTACTATTTTCCTCATCATCTGACAGGCCCTACGTGGCCATTTCAGCAGCCTTAGGGACTCTGCATTTCAGCCCCAAGGCTGCACCACAGCTTGTGCTGAGGGAACTGTAAAGCAGACTATTTGGATGGTAACACAACATAATTCCAAAATCAAATCAATAGAACAAAATCTGTGATAAAATTAGATGATCAAATACTTAATAAAAGCAAGAGAATTAGAAAAGTTTCTTGATGTTAGAAAAACATCAGTCTATGTGTCAAGAGAATTCTGCAAGCAGGAGCCCCAAAAGCTATCCTCAACACATAATGTTATTAAGAAAACAGCCCCTTTACTCATAAAGAGTCATGGGACAGCTCATCTAGAAGCAGATCCCCCCCCAGTAGCTACCTTAAGAGTAAGTATTTACATTCAAACTGGATGGAGACTATTTTCTGCACAAGTGAGATGTGTTTCAATTACTAGTTCTAATTAGTACTTTAGCAGCTGCATTTTGTGCTAACCCCTTGAACTGAAAAATGAGTCGGCAAGTGCTTCCGACTTAAAGTGAGTGCAGTATTTTATTTTATTTTGCTATCTATGAAAACAGTTTTTTTTCCAGGCTTCTTCACAAGCTTAAGAAAATACATTTTTCTTTAATGAATCAAAAGGAATCTGACTCTTAAGCAATGGGCTCATACAGAAGCCTGAAAAAAAGACGGGTGTGTTTGAATAAACGGCAGAGAAGTGCTGCATACACACCATGTCTAAAGTACTTCTGAATCGCTGTCAAAATATGCACAACCTCCCACCTGCTACTTCTGGTCTGTCTTCAGAGATAGTTCACTTGTACAACAATCCTGGTTGAAGATTCCTATTGCATGAATAACTCTAACCAAAGTATTTCTATCCAGGAGAGGCTGCAAGTAGTTCCCCAGTTTGCTATAGATTAGAAGTAGTAGAACCTCAGCATAAAAGAGATGAAAAATAAAATATTTGAGAGCATTCATAATATAAGTTTCAGCTGGTGCCGCCAGCTTCATGTTTGTGTCTGAAAGTCTAATTGGAAGTTTCAAACATCACAGTCACAAAAAGGCATCAATCTTGTCAGAATAGTGGGCAGATCTGATATTTTAAAACTATGTGGCAAATATTCATTATTCATTGCAAAAGGTTAAGAACTTTCATCTTTCTTCCGTTTATATTTTAACTTTTTTCTGGATTGGGACACACTTTAGAAAAACAAACAAACCAAAATCTGGAATTTAGCCACCACCTCATTGCTAAAAAATAACCAGTGACAGTTTTAAAAAGAAAAGAAAATGCTTTGTGCCATGCCAGCTAAGTTTTTTGGTTTGTTTGTTTTTTAATCACTACAGGTAATTCCCGGGTTATGAGCACTCCCATAGTAAATGTTGGAAGTTACACGATCAACGCCCCCTATTGTTTCCAAATGAGGCCCAAAACTACAAATCTTGCAGCACCACGGCAGCTATTTGCCCTTGCCGGCCAAAATAGAGCTGGGGGCTAGATCTGGAGGCTCCATTTCAACCTGCAGCGGGCCAGGGGAAGCCTGCACAGGGCCAAATGGAGCCTCGGAGGGCCGGATCCAGCCCCCGGAGACTCCATTCCAGTGTGCAACTGGCCAGGGAAGGCCCATGGAGGGATGAACGGAACTGCGGAAGGGCGCACGAGGCTGGAGAGGAGACTGCTTGCTAATCTTCACAAGTATTTCAGTGGGTCAGGGAGGCATTGGATGGTCTTAGGCCGGTCGCCTATTGCATCAGTAGGCCCCTCATGGCCTTCCCCACCCTGAAATACCTCATGTGCATTTAACAAGCCTTGCATTCGATTAGTGAATGCGTAGGTGAAAGGAGGGAGTGATCGCGTTCAAGGTACAAGATTCACTCCCAGGCATCCTCGGCCTACAAATGGAATGGGCAGGCTCCATTACACTTGTAACTGAAGGACTACCTGTATAACAGTATATATACTTTAAATCAGCAAGGCAGATCAGAACAGGGTACTTTATATCTGATTGTCAGCTGATATTATGGAATGTGTTCTGCCAAACTTCTTCCTGTCTGTTCTACATTGTGACTGCTATAATCTTTAGTGTCTCAGCTGTGAAATTGTAGATAATTTAGATCAAGCCAAATCTAAAAATGCATTTTTAGATTTGGCTTGATCTAAATTATCTACAATTTCACAGCTGAGACACTAAAGATTATAGTAGTCACAATGTGCTTTGTGCAGGGGCTTTTAATGTCTCTTGAGAGATTGTAGGACAACATTTTTATTTGAATCCCCTCTCTTATCACCAGATCCTACTGCAGTGTAACATATTACCCATTGTGATTCTCCATCAAGTGTACAGGAAATTCAAAACATTGAAATACCATATTTTTCGGAATATAAGACGCACTGGAGTATAAGATGCACCTTAGTTTTTGGGGAGGAAAATAAGAAAAAAGCTGATTGACAGGTGGATCGGTCTCCCGGAATACCCCCAATCAACTGTTCCCAAAGGTGAATTTTAGCAACAGGTTCCTTGATTGTGAGCTTTGTGCCTTGCTTTTTCTTTTTTTTTTGCTTTTTTGCTTTTTTTTCTGCCTCTGAAAGTTCTGAAACTCTGTTTCAGAAAAAACTTTTTTTCCTGCCTCTGAAAGACTCCGAAACAGAGCTTCAGGAAAAAAGCCCCTGAAGCTCTGTTTGGGAGCTTCTTTTCTGAAGCTTCATTTTTGATGCTTTTTTCAGCCTCTGAAACCTCCATTTGAGAAGCTGGGCGGGGCTACATTCGGAGTATAAGACGCACCCAGATTTTCATCCTCTTTTTTTGGGGAAAAAGGTGCATCTTATACTCCGAAAAATACGGTAATTCTTGCAATACTAATTAGTCTATTTCAGTTCTTCATAATTATTGAAGGGCATAGGGTTTAAGGAGGAAGCTGTATAATCTATCAACTATCAAAATTATGATGTATCCAAATTTGTGGGTAATTCATTCGGTGCTCTTTGCTCTGTAGTGCACCTTCCCTCTGTTTTGGGCACACTTTGAACTAAATTTATATATATTTATGAGAACTAGTGAGTGACATAAAATTTTTGTCTATACTGAAGGACAATCATGGTATCATCCATCGGTCATCAACTAGAACCAATGAGAGATCTAGAGTTCAAAATCTATAGAAACAGAACTGCAGTAAGGTGAAGTTACTCCAGGTGCTCTATTTACGACAAAGTCAATAGCTTAGATCACGGATGGCAAACTTGCCGTGTCATGTTGCAGTCACATGACACTTCACAGTGTTTTTCCCATTCATGGAGCTGGGATGGGTGTGGCCTGTGCATGATGCATCTGGCCCATGGGCTGCCAGTTTGACACCCTAGCTTAGATCAAAGAGCAGGAGCAAATAAGGGCTCGTTGGCTTGAGATTCTTTAGCAGAAAGAATATAGTTCCCTAGAACTGACAGAGAAAATCAGTCCTGGAAAAAGACACAACATAATAATCTCTAGAGAGCAGCATATATAACTGCAGTATTTTCCATTAAAGTAAAAAACCTCTGAAGGACAGAAAGACACTCGTGTCTTCTCAATCTAAAAATGACAATCTGAGTAACCTTTCAAATAGCCCTTAATCCACTATTTTTAAAAAAATATTTTTGGAAAACAGCAATTAATTCAAGTCTGAGTTTGCTGCGTCCCTGTAGAGTGAATAATGGAAAAAATGTATATGTATTTGTTATAAGTACTCTTAGGATATTGCAAACAAACTCAACTCAATCCTCATGCTAAAAAAAATGGGAATGATTGTAAACAGAAGATTTTAATATACACATTTAATTGTTCATGGATCTTACAAGTAAACTGAATATTGATGATTGCACAACAAAATAGTAATAACAACAACAACAACAACAACAATAATAATAATAATAATAATAATAATAATTTTATTTCTATACCGCCCTTCTCCCGAAGGACTCAGGGCGGTGTACAGCCAATTTAAAAACACAGGACACAACGATTAAAAATTAAAATAATTAAATAGATTTGGCCGATTTAAAACCCCAAAAATTTAAAATACCCCAATTTAAAATTATCATGTCGATAGCCCGGCCTGGCAGAACAACAGGGTCTTCAGTGCACAGCGAAATACCCGGAGGTCGGGGATCTTATGTATTTCCGGGGGCAGTTCATTCCACAGGGCTGGGGCTCCCACAGAGAAGGCTCTCCCCCTGGGTGTTGCCAGCCAACATAACTTGGCCAATGGCACCCTGAGGAGACCCTCTCTGTGGGAGCGAACTGGCCGGTGGGAGGCTATTGGTGGCAGAAGTCGGTCTTGAAGGTACCTGGGTCCTATGCCATGGAGCGCTTTAAAGGTGGTAACCAGCACCTTGAATCGCACCCGGAAGACCACTGGGAGCCAGTGCAGCTCGCGCAGGAGGGGTGTCACATGGGCACAACGAGTTGCACCCATAACCACTCGCGCGGCCGCATTCTGGACCAGTTGGAGCCTCCGAGTGCACTTCAAGGGGAGCCCCATGTAGAGAGCATTACAATAGTACATCCGGGAGGTGACAAGGGCGTGAGTGACCGTGCGCAAGGCGTCCCGGTCCAGAAAGGGCTGCAACTGGCGAATCAGGCGAACCTGATAAAAGGCCCCCCTGGCCACGGCCGTCATATGCTCTTCTAAAGACAGCCATGGATCCAGGAGGACATCCAGATTGCGAGCCCTCTCTGTGGGGGGCAAAGATTCACCCCCAATAGTCAGCGATGGCACCTGCTGACTATATCGGGACGCCGGAAGCCACAGCCACTCAGTCTTGGAGGGGTTGAGTCTGAGCCTGTTCCTCCCCATCCAGTCCCGCATGGCCTCCAGGCAGTGAGACATCACATTAAGGGCATCGTTGGGGTGGTTTGGGGTGGAGATGTACAGCTGAGTATCATTAGCGTATAGATGACACTTCACCCCAAAACCATGGATGATCTCACCCAGCAGCTTCACATAAATGTTGAACAGAAGGGGTGAGAGGACTGACCCTTGTAGTACTCCCCATGCGAGGTGCCTTGAGGTCGACCTCTGCCCCCCTGCCAACACAAACTGCGAGCGGTCGGAGAGGAAGGAGGAGAACCACCGCAAAACGGTGCCCCCTATTCCTAACCTCCTCAACTGCTGCAGCATGATACCATGGTCGATGGTATCAAAAGCCGCTGAGAGATCTAATAGGACTAGGACAGAGGAGCAACCCCTGTCCCGAGCCCTCCAGAGATCATCCACCAACGCGACCAATGCCGTTTCTGTGCTGTACCCCTGTCTGAAGCCCGACTGGGCTGATGTATAGATTCTGTTATTAGAATGAGAGGGGTATCAAACTGGTGGCCCACGGACTGGATGTGTCACGCACAGGCCACGCCCACCCCAGCTCCCTGAATGGGAAAAACATTGCAAAACGTCACGTGATGGCAAAGTGACGGTGCAAGTTTGACACCCGTGAATTAGATGGAGATTCTACATCACTTAATTATTTTGAGATAATAAAGAACCAAATTGGAAATTGCAAGGACCTATTAGTCAGTGAATATTACTGTTTTATGTCTACTTTATTTGGTTTGGGGTTTTCTTATCAATGTTCAAGGACATGATTTTGCCCTTACCTTAAAGTAGACAGGGTCGACTTTGTGCTTGACAGCATGTGCCTTGCCCACCAGAGCTAGCACAGAAGAGACCTTTTCTGAATCGTATATATTCTCCACCACACTATTAATAGCCCCCATGACCCTCCTGGCATGTTTACGCAGCTGCAGGCTCCTTTCCATCTCTAGTGGATCTTCCATGTGCTTGAATTGGCTGAAGTACTGCTTGGCAGATGGGAAGTTGACAAAAAACCTGCACAATACCAAAAAGAGAAGAGCACCGAGTTAGTTTGGAAAACAATATGTCACAATGTGTTTTGGGGTGGATGGGGAGGAGAGAGTAGTGGAAGTGAAGTGAAATCCTTAAAGTAAGGATTTCGAGAGGGAGACCCGGATGCCATTTTTCCTCACATCATTAGGGCAGCTTCTACCATAATTATGCTGGTGCATAAGAGCACCAGCGTGCCTACCGTCCCTGTCCTAATGTTTCCTCTGTTTGTATCTATTTTACGTATTCAATTCATGCTTATACTTATATAAATTACCTAAAACGTTCTTGATAAATAAATAAATAAAGTTAAGCTTTCAGATGAATTGTAATCATGCCAGCAGAAAAGTCAATTGTTTTTAAGGAATTTTGGGGAGCCAATGAAGCAATATTTTATAACAGAGCATTTTAAAACTGGAAGAAGCCAGAACTTCAAGTGATTTGACTGTGGAAGTAAAAAGTAAATCTAATTTTATGTGGAAGAACTGTTAGAATGAATGCATATCTCCCATATTTATCATTTCCTTTCACTGAGTATCATGAAGAAAAATCTGCCTGTCTATTGCAGCTAGTTTAAACCAAGCCTAGTGCTTTTATTTCAGTCAATATATTCCCCAGGATGATACTTTAAGTTTCTGTAGAGATGATTATTCCTTTAGCTCATTTTTAAGTCAATGCATAAAACTCTACCAAGCATTCATTTGTTCACTTATTTTATTGGATGTGGTGTTAAATTTTCATATTAGCCTCATGGTAACTTATAATAAAAACGGTGTAAGCAATAAAAATGGTATAAACAATATAAATGATTAAGTCATCCAGTCAGAGGACAAGGGCGGTGGGCCAATATATCACAATTTAATGATGAGAACATTTGGTTCATGCAAAACTATGCTTTTGTGGGGGAGAAAAAACCCAACCCTTTGTTCTGTTTGTTTCCATTTTTTTTCCAGTGATGCGTATATAGGAGCTGTAATATCATTGAACTGGTTGAAACACTAGTCTAGTTCACTTTCTTAATGAACTATTGGGGGTTTTAATTTTTTTTTCTTTCCCGGTCGGACCAGTCTGTCAGGACAAAATGGTCTACCCAATTATGGGACGGATCATATTGCTTCTGTTTTCGCCTTTCAGCCCCAATCTAGGAGCCTTTGCAAGCAGTTGCTTACGTGACAAACTATTTTTGTGTTAAATTTATATTTTACAGACAAAGAAATAAAGGGAGACTAGTATATAAATTTATTTCAAGCAATTTACCTCTAATCTATTTAGCTATTTAGCCCTGGTTCGAATCCCAGAATGGTATGGCTAGCTGATGAGAGCTAAATCGCTTGAAATAGATCTATACTAGTCTCCCATTATTTCTTTGTTGGTAAAACATAAACTTAACACAAATATTGGGGGGTTATGTACTAATTACACTCATATTCTGCTTCCCCCCTCCAAGAAACTCAAACTGGAGTGGCGGGTGGGGAAACGGGACATTTCTATCCTTCCCAACAATTCTGGAGAGATAGGATAAGGACTACCGTTATCTAGAGTACTTCATTGCTGAAAACCTGGGAAAAGATTAGCATGTGAATGAATCAGAATTTCAGTCAAGCTCTCCCCTTCTATTCCCAAATGCATCTGGTCCTCAGAAAGGTTCAAAAGCTTTGAACCATGTGGCATAGAATGGCAGTCTGAGGTATATTCGCCATGGCTTTGAGAGTTGCTTCCTGATGCTTGCCCAGTTTGCTCTTCAAGCAAATTCCTAGTAGGCCAATTTCACTCTGGAGACGGGTGGGTGGGGGAGGGGGAAACAAAACCACCTGGCTGTTTTTGATCCTGACTGTTTCCTCCACTCACACACCATGACAGTGCAGCTGACTCTTTTGGTTTCACTTGATTAGGTTGTTCCCACTTGGCCGGTCTCATACAAGAGGTTGTCAGGGAAGCCGTGTGAAACCGCAAATGGAATAACCGTATCTCCTGCTGCCTTCCGTTAGACATGGGATTCATCAGCCTGCCTAAAATAAGTTCTGAAGTGCGAAGAGTGCGTGGAAAGCAAGAGGATGGGAAAAGTGAGAGACAGAGGGCAGGAGGGGGGCACGGAAGGGAAGGATTAAGTGCTTTATTTCGCCTTTTAAATATTCTTTCATTTTCTTTCTGATCCAGTCCAAATGCCTGTCTCTCCAGTTGATTTTGATAGAGGGAAGATTGCTTCTCTCAAGAAGAAGCAGCAACTTGGAATTAAGGAGAAACTTCCTGACAGTGAGGACACTTAACCAGTGGAACAGTTTGCCTTCAGAAGTTGTGGGTGCTTCATCACTAGAGACTTTCAAGAGACTGGACAGCCACTTGTCTGAAATGGCGTCGGACTAGAAAACTTCCAAGGTCCCTATTCTCTATTCTGATTGAAATGTGTGTCAAGGCTGCTGTTAACTAAGTCTCACTCTCAGGTTTCTCTGCAAAATAGGTACAGGCCTGTCCAATGCTTATTTCTGCCAGCAACAATAGATTCCACCCATATTTTTTTTCCAGGGTCAAAAAGCAGCTGTCTAATAGATGGTCCCAAAGCAGCCTGCCCATTTCTGGAAAAAGAGGTAGCCAAGCAAGTGAGACAAAGTGGATGCCAGATTGATATCTTAGTACAATAACTGATGTGTTACAAAAGAGGAAAGAAGGCAAAGCAGGAGTCAAAGCCAAAGGATTGTGGCTAATATCTTAATTAGGATGAGCCAAAAATGGCAGAAAAAATATGAAATCTTTGGAAAAGCTTTGCAAGCAAGATGTTACAAAAAGCAAGCTGCTTAGATTAATTTTACTCCTCACTAGAGATACAGAATTCAGCTGGGTTATTAAATTACAAAAGTTACTTTGCAACCTATCCTTGCATTTTTGACTCTTGGCAGATCTGTAAAGCAAAGGAAAGCTGCACAGGGCTGTCTTAACAGCATTATGGGCCCCGGGCAAAGCAGTGTACTGCGGCCCCTATGATAACTACTCACAGGAATAAAAATGTAAACGGTCGATAAAATTAAACATATTTATTTTATTGGCACTTCCAACAAAATCGGTGTTGAAACATTAAAAACCTGCTGTGCAGCAACAACTAATCAATATGATAAACATTTGAACAATACACGAGGCTTGAAAAACACAATAATACTCAGTAAGCCATACAGTTGCTGTATTTATATAATACAAGGTGCATTAAAGGGTTAACCTACACAGATTAATATGGGGCCCCTATGCTCGTCGGGCCCAGGGGCAAGTGCCCATCAGGCCCATGCATTAAGACAGCCCTGAGTAGCTGCAGTAAGATCATTAGCACAATTAAGTCAGCAACTATTTTGCTTAATAACCAACTTGCCCGTCCCAACTGTGGTTGCTAAGTGAGGATTATAATAAATATATTATATATATAAAATTATATATATATATATATTATAATATATATAATACACACACATATATATACATAAACACACATATGTAAAACATATTTGTCCCTGTTGTTCTTTCTTTACTATCAGATTTCTTGTCTCAGGACAGCAAATCTAACATATATTTTCATTTCTGTCTATACATTGCAGAAACAATGTTTTGGGTTTCACTAAATGCATCCTCTCTTTGAAAGTGTTTTCTGTCTGAATGAGTGTGCGATGTAAGTCTAATTAAAAGGCCTTGAAAAAAAGGGCGAATGAGGAGCTCTGAAAATGACACTCAACAATTATGATCTGGACAAAGCAGACACACAGGTCACCTAGTCATTATGATAAGAGCTGTGCTTTTTCTTATGTAAATTATGGCTATTATTTAAAACCTGCTTTTGTACACATATATTAGTAGAAATGAATTTTATATAAATCCTTATTGATTATGGTTTCCTAACTGGTCGTGCTGATTTATATGAATGCATCCATATAAATCAGAGCTTCATTTATTTCTTGTCTTGGGCCATATTGAAGGGTTGGTGTTAAAAAGTTTTAAAAAGAAGGCAGAGGGCATAGTGAAAGAAGCTGAGGACCGAGTTAAAAGACCCTAATGTGATATAATGTGATTGTTTTATAGAACGTTGCCCCCCCTCCCAAAAGCATGTAATATAAAACTAAATAAGTTACATTGAGTGATTGCTATCTGCTTTTTAAATAGGAAAGAAACCAGCCCAGCACATACTGATTGTGAGGAATGCATACAGAGACATAAAAGTCAGGAGTGGGTTCTAAATATTTTTACTACCAGTTCTGTGGGTGTGGCTTATTTTGTGGGTGTGGCTTGGAGGTCATGTGACTAGGTGGCTGTGGCTAGCTGGTCAGAGTCATTTCTGGAAGGTCCTCGCACTTACGACCAGTCCTCGCACTTACGACCCAACTCATTTGTTTGCTTTTAACACTGATCAGCTGTAGGACAGCCCTTTGAAGCCCGGGGGCAAGAGTTTAAACAGTTTTCTTCCCTCTAGTCATCAGCTGGGACTCAGGAGGCAGCAATAGAGTGGGGGTGGGACCAAATAAAAGGTAAGAATAACGTGGGTGGGTGGGAGGGCGGGGGGGGAAACCAGTTCGGTGACGTGATATCGTCACTGCTACCGGCTCGGCCGAACCGGACCGAACCGGGAGGAACCCACCACTAATAAAAGTACATAAAAGTAGGAGCTGCAACATTTTGCAGTTCTGTATTGAGCATTTTAGATTCTAATGCTCCATTATGTTTTTCCTGTCCCACCTCCACCCGCCCTCCCCCATCTCTACAGCAGGACTTTCCTGCTATCCTGTCCACTAGGGCTACATTCCACTTTCCATCCTCCTTAAAATGTTTTTGAGGTTTTCACTTTTAAGAGGCTTCCCTTCTAATGCATTTATATTTCTGCAAAGAAAAAGGTGTGCTTTCTGACATTCCCTCCTAAGTATGAAGTATGGTATTTTGACTATACAAGCAAGTACACTCAAAGCCAGGTTTGTCAGAGTTAAAGCCCCTTCAAAATACATTCTGCAGGTGTGCTTTATTAATCTGCTCCATGGATTTTGGCTTCCCATGGATTTCAGCTATGTTTGCTACAAACCTCCAAGAATCATTAGAGATGAGTGGTAAAGGAATACATGCAATTGATTAATTAACCCTCAGCCAGGGGTGAAATCCAGCAGGTTCTGACAGGTTCTGGAGAACCGGTAGCAGAAATTTTGAGCAGTTCGGAGAACCGGCAAATACCATCTCTGGCTGGCCTAGAGTGAGGTGGGAATGGAGATTTTGCAATATCCTTCCCCCAGGAGTGGGGAGGGAATGGGGATTTTGCAGTATCCTTTCCCTGGAGTGGGGTGGGAATGGAGATTTTGCAGTATCCTTCCCCTGCCATGCCCACCAAGCCACGCCCACAGATCCAGTAGTAAAAGAAATTGGATTTCACCACTGCCCTTAGCCTTTTGAATAATAGCTGGGAGTGAGGATCAAATTGCAACTATCTTTCAGTTTGGCTTACACATGGATTTCTCCATGGGGAAAAAAAATCACACCAAGATGGAAGAAAACAATTGTGTGAACCCAAAGCTTGGTGATAGCAACAAAAATATTATTGTATGTTACCGGAAAGCTTTGCAGATCTAACACTTGCTATTGCACAACATGGACAAATAAAATTGATAAAAGGCAGCTGTCAAAGTATGACTTCTATGGAACTGCTTATCTTATGAATTCCTTTTAAGCATCTTCTGCTGTCTTTTGAGACAGACGGCTGATAAGATGTGTACAAGATGTCTTTTGAAAAAGATCTCTTTTCCCTTGGCCTTTTGAGAACATAGGTTTTGTTTCTGACATTATAATCCTATAGTTAAGAGTGCAGTTCTATAGCTAATGGAAGGGTCTATGACAATTTGCCATGGCCAACTCGCAATGGCCAACTCAACACAGTCAACTTGCCATGGTCAACTTGCTGCGGCCAACTTACCATGGAACAACTCACTGTAGAACAAGAGTTACACTAATATCAAAGAAATGGTGGAAAAGGATCATTAAAGAAAAGATGCAAAAGGAGGGACAGAATGAATTGTGAATGACAAAAATTAAAATAATTTTTAAAATTTATTTTAAATAATTAAATTGAATTGTTAAATTGTCCCATGGTAAATTGATTCAGGCCTTCCTGAATCAAAAATATGATTGTGCTCAAAATTGGAGAGCACTTCTAAATCCGATTGGTTTCTTAAGAACTGTGAGTGGGGCAAACAAAATATTATTCTGTTCATGATTTTTTTAAAAAAAATTGATTTATATGCCGCCCTTCTTCAGAGACTCAGGGCGGCTTACAATGTGCTAAGCAATTTCGTTAATTTGTTTCAGGATCCAAATTATTATTATTTGGGTGTATCTATTGGGAAATCCAGACTGAAAGAAATAGGACCCAAGATAAGAACTGTGCTGTTCGACAAGGAGGCATTGCTAAGGAAAGGTATCTTAAATTTATGGATTGTTATATCCTTCCTTAACAGCAGAATTTGAGAAATGGTTGTATTCAATGGAAAGATTTCTAATAAGGCTGAGAATATGTTTTCAGCTTGTATGTCTTTGAAATATGAAATCTCTTCAGTATGCTGGAAAAGTGATCTCAATATTAAACAATGTGGTATATATTTATTATCCTTGTAATCTTTCCAATATTACTTATGAAATATATTTGCCATGTGAGATTCTTGGTTCTCTTTGAGCTTGGTGGTCTTCTTGCAGACATTTCATTATCAAACTAGATAACATAATCAGTGCTAGGAGGGAGTGGGGCTTGCTCTTATTTTTGTATACCGGTGATTTGCCCTGTCAGTCTTGGTGGTTCATTAATACATTTGCCAGCCTGATAAGATAATTTAGAATGGAACCTAATAAATCTGGAGTTTGGAGCAAATGGAGTAAATTTTAACACATGAATACCTTAAAACAAGAATCTTTAACCACAAATAAGAGCCAAAGGCATGTCTGTATGCATATTATACTAAAGCCCGTTTTGTATAAAATTAAGCCCTTTGGAGTATTCTGATTCCAACTGTATATGTGTATGTTGTTGATGGTCCTTCAAGTCAATCATCATTCCTGATGCCTACATGGACAAATCTCCTTTTGACAACTTTTTTGGAAATAATTTGCCAATACCTTCTTCCGAGGCCAGAGAAAAAAAAATCACTGCCTCAAAGTCACCCAGTTGGCTTCCTGCCTAAGGGAACACTTATTTTGACACAATGACATCAAAATAAATAGGATAATAAGGATCAATAAAATAACATTGTTTTGAAGTAACTGTGGACCAGTTGGATGAAAAATATTTATAAAAGCTTCGCTAATGAGGAGAAAGCCTTATTTCAAATGAGGAAAGAGTTGTCTTTCATTTGTTTGCTTGTTTGTTCATAAAAGGGGGTCTCTGTTTCCACAGTTACGTCAATTAAGAGAGAGCGGGAGAATTTTCCTATGAGGTCAAAATATTATCCACAACTATCCTGATCTGATTGAACCTTATGCAATTGTTGGCTTTTATAATTAAAAGAAAATAATTTTCCTCATAAATGACTAATGGCCTAAGAACAACACATGGCTCTAACTATTCAGTAATTGTGATGCTTAGTATTTTATTTAAATGTGCGCAGTGGATACCATCCAGCATAATAACAAATAAATTTCTCAGAAAATACACAGTTTGTATTAATGGAACGTTGCCGGATTGTGCCTGTTCTTTAAATAAATACTGTAAAACTCCATAATTACGGAATTGTAAAACAGCCACTATTTTTATTACCAGCAGCAGTTCTAACTTCTGATCAGGAAAATAAGTAAAGGAAGCTTCAGGGACGATATAACTTGACAAGAGTTAGTAAGCCCTATTTGAAATTTAATCATTCCTTAAGATAGCAATATTAAAAAAATCACACCCAGTAGACGCTCCCAGGGTTCTTAAACCATAGGTATGCTTGGGATTTTGAGAACCTTTGACCAGTTATTTCACAAAATGGCTACTAGTCAGGAGGACTGTTCTCCAAAATGTAGTATGTATTTTGTCAAAGAACAAAGTGATGCAGTTTTCCTCACCATTCCTGCCCCCTCAGCTTACTTTTATATTTTGGATGGAGAAGATGGGAAGGATGAGTATATTTCTGGGAAAAGGACTTGGCTATCAGAAGCCTCTTTTTATTATCATTATTATTCAGAAATGTCTATGCCAAGACAAAGGCATTTTTTGGGGAGAAAAGATTGCTACCCAGGAGCTTTATGTTTATCTAGTTCTTTTAAGGAAAATATTTAAAAATAAAACCAGGCAGACATAAAACAAGGCCTACGGTAAATTAAGGAAAAGTATTGCTGATCAGATTAATCTAGTGAGAGAGTGAATTGTTTTCAGTGATTGTATAAACTATTTTTCAGGCATTTTAAGCCTTGGACTTGGGTATTAGTCTTCCCTATCAGGGTACAAAGGAGGAGTGTGAAGATTTTTACTTCCATAAATTCCATGAATTTCAAGATGAGATCTAACCTGATTAACTGTTTTTTATCCAGTGTTCTAATTTATAGGGTTTTTTATATAGAAATTAACAGGAAAAAATAGTATTCAAGTCACCAAGGCCGTCCAAGATGCCATAACAAAGGCATCCACAGGATTGTACTGTTACAAAGTACTGTAAGATCTGCCCTTTTATACATGTAGGTGACATCATGATACATTATAAAAATGTGGAACCTGCATTGCATTGATGTGAAGCTTTATCATCTGCCTCCCATCCACCTGCCTCATAGATATCACTATACTCCAATGAAGCAGAAGTGATGGATGATAATATAAGTCGTAGCACAACATGTGTCTTTTCATTTTGGAGTCCTTTCCCATTTTCCACTGCCTCATTGATTAGTTGACTGATTTCTAATTCTGTATGTGACAGAAAAGTTTGATTGGAAGGCAAGTAAAAATTCTCAGTCTCTAGAGTTATATAAAGGAGGAAAACAGTTAATATGCTCATTTTCTAAACCATAGTTTAATTTGATAGTCTGGACTGGATCATACTCCCTAACATGATGCAACATGCATACCAAAAATGGGAAAATGCTGGTTTTCCAATGTTTGATTATCGGAACTGTACTGATATGGTTTCCAGTAATGAGTAACTGATAAATAAATCACAGTGAAACTTCTTAGTTAGGTGTCTGAACAAACCAAAGATTAACATTGCATTGTAAGTGGCAGTAGAAATCCAGCTGACTAGGCCTTAGCCGATTGTAAATACCATGGTTAATATTATTGCCCCAGAAAAAGACAACTCAGGTCCTTTGGGTTCAATCTCTAGTAAACGAACTAGCCAATTTTGGGGAGCACTGGACTAATATTGAGAAAACCCATTGATATTGGGAAGCTGGTGAAAGTTAAACACATAGCGTCTCTTGTTTTTTCATGTAATCTGATGACAAGATCTATATCTCTATTATCTTGTTGACAAATTAAAATATGTATTACTCTTATTTGATCTACTAGCCTCTCTAAATATACAGGAAAAAATGCTATAGATTCTCTCTTTCCTTCCATTGCTTCCACCTCTTCCCCCTCCTCCCTACATTCTTATGCCAGTCTCCAAATGGTAGAGAAAACATGGACAATCTAGCCAAAGAAGGATTGCTGTTTCAGTTTTTTCTGAGCACTAAGCCCTTGCTCTTGACCTTATGTAGGCAACTGCTTGTCCTTTCCGTAATTCTGTTATCTTGATTTTAGAAGCCCTGCTTTGATTGATCAAAAGCTTTCAGAGGTATTCACCTCAAAGAGCAGAAGCCACTGCTGTGTTCTGAAGTAATTACCAATCTTACAGAATCTTGTGCTCAATAGTCCTTTAACTATCATAGGCAATCTATTCCATGAAACCCAGGTAATGGCCATGAGATTCACTCTGTCTTCATTATTCCTGTGGCTATGGCCAGAAATTGAAATATCCCTTGTTTCATAAATCTGACTTTTCATTCTGTGATTTCACAAGCCATCTCTTTAGCTTCAATAGATGTGCATAGTGTGAGATACATCATACCTTTATTCTAGGCCAGGAAACAATAAGGAAATAGTATAATTTGTTTGATTATTACATCTTTCCTCCAACAGCCCTCATTTTATCTTTATCTCAACCATTATATGATTTTTCTTCTTCTTCTTCTGTGCCTTCCAGTCATTGTTGATTCCTGGCAACTGCCTGGGTAAGTCCCTGCAGTTTTCTTGACAAGGTTTTTCAGAAGTGGTTTGCCACTTCTGGTTTCTCTCCGGTTTCTCTCAGCCTTCTTCCTAAGGCTGAGAGAAAGTGACTGGCCAAGGTCACCCAGCTGGCTTTGTGCCTAAGGCAAGACATGAACTCACAGTCTCCCAGTTTCTAGTCTGGGGTCTTAACCACTACATCGAAGTGGCTCTTTATGTGAATTTGGTCGAACAAAAATAAAGTGACTGGCCCCAAATTACTCAGTGAGAACTACTGCCAAGTGAGATCTCTCTATTGGCATATTAATAGCATAACCATTATACAGTACTGCATTATAGGACTTCCCAGATATTGTAAAGACATTAAAGTGAATAAGGTAAGAAAAAGTTTAATAAGATATACCTAAGGATACAAATTAATCATTCAAACAGAATTTCAGTTTTCCTTCTGCTGTTTGCCCCCTTGCACCAATTCCTTTATATAAGCATTTGGCTTCTGAAGCCTGGAGTCACATGTCTCTCACCACATGTTTACTGAATATAAATCAGCTTTGATCTGTGAAAAACTGATCTAAAGCCAGTTTGGGTTTTGGGAATGTTAGACTGGTTGAGAAGCCATACTGTTGGTTAGATATTTACATCTTTAAAATATTAGTCCATTCCTTTCCTGATCATTTACCAGTGACTTGTTTTCTAAAGGGTTTCTGCATAGTTTCTGCACGGCAAAAAAAAAACCTCATAATAAATATGAAATTAAGCCAAAAAGAGAGAGAGAGAAGAAATAGAAACTTATCATATTCCAACATTACTGGAACTGCTTGGTATTTAAACCCACAGAGTTTACATAATCTAAAACTATTTCAAAATATTTAACCTTCTATGAAACAATTACTGTATATGATGTTTCTTAGTTATCAATACATACAATTATCTGCCGTGCTGACTGGATAATAATTCTTCCATCATTATTCATTGAAGCCTTACATGTGGCATTTTAGGCTGTGGTTTATGGTAATCAGAACTTATGCCACATCAATTAACAGAGAAATAAGTTCCTGTCTTACAACTAAAAGTCTGTAGAGATTCTAAGTCATCCAGGTCATGGTTGTCCCAAAGGTGCTTTTTCAGGAGGCTTTCTTGTTTTCTTTTTGAAGATGTTTCACTTCTCATCCAAGAAGCTTCTTCAGCTCTGACAGCTCTGACATTCCCCACTATCCTGTCAGAGCTGAAGAAGCTTCTTGGCTGAGAAGCGAAATATCTTCAAAGAAAAAAGAAGAAAGTCCAGTTGCTTCCTGAAAAAGCACTTTTTTAAAAGAAACTAAAATCAATCCAGAATAAGAGAAATACTAACCCTTATAATCTGCTGAGTAACAGCATTACGAGCTGGAAGAGAAATTTCTACTAGCAGAGAAAATCTGTTGCACTAGGTTAATGTCCTCACTGAAAGCACCAGTTGTACTTGTGGAAAAGCTCCACCAGCATTAATTTTGCTACTAGTTGCATTCCTACCAGTGGGCTCAAAACTGAGGGGGACTAGCTTTGGATCCACTGGTTTCAAAGCTTGTCCATTCCCCCAAGAGGTCACAGGATGTGATCATTGGTGAGTCTGAGTAAATGGAATGGGACGACTTGCCATGGCCAACTTGCCGTGGGCTGGCATGTTGAATTCTTCTGGTTTTCAATGGGAGAGTTTTGTTTATTGGTTTGTTTGTTTTAATCATTACAAAAATAAGATAAAATGTGCCTTGTATGCTACCTCATTTGATAAATTGGCAGGATTTTGGAAGTAGCAGACGATCCACTGCTTAATTTCCACATAGTGATGAATATTCTTAACACTACAGGAAATTACGGTAGGTTCCATTTATATCAGGGGGAGAACCTAACCATGAGTAATATCCCGATGATTTTAATTAGACTAAAGTGTGACTTAGTCTTCCTCCAAATCAGCTGCATATGCTTGCCTTAAAAATATTTACACTAAGACAATAATAAGGACAAGAACTGGCTATTTCTTATTAGGTAAACAAGCACTTCCTAATACTAAATTTCCTCTAATAATTAAAAGCAAACAGCTTTGTTGCTATTTTTAATGAGAAATACTAATCAAACATCAATTATGGGAGTTAGCGATGCCTTGCTTTCCTTGTCAGTGACATCAATCTTTGAACACATTGCCAAATATGAGGCTGGCCTGTTTTGTCACTGTTTTAGTGAAAGAAAACAATGTAAATCAAGCATTTCCCCGTGGGAGGAGATATTCTGTTTCTCATGAAGATTTCTCCTACAAAAGGAAGTTATCACTTATTCAGATCTTGTTCATTTTGCCAGAAATGTTATTTATTCTTTGCTAATATATCTATCCATGTATCTATTAAATGCAATTCTATTGAGCTCAGGCTAATTAATAACTCCTTTGAAGGTTAGATATCAGAAAAATACGTCTCCCCCCACCCGCCAATCAGCTGTATGGCTGAATAGATCCAGCCAAAATCTCAGTTTCAGCATCAGGAGTAGAGGGATGTGCATTGAAAAATGTCTGGATGCAGCTGCCATCCATTCTGTCTTGAACCCAATGAAATATCTAAACCATCTTGGAGAGCTTGAAAGAAGTGGGTATTAGGAAGGTGGCCTCATGCAGCTCCTGTTCCTTTGATGATATCAGGGATAGCATCATTTCCACAACAGGTCAATGCCATCGTTCCAGAAGGGAATCGCTGGGCTTCATTCTTGATGAAAGATAGCAAAAAGAGTGTGGAAAGATTGAGCACTTACTGGGTCTATCTAATGCTGCCATTTTCATTTTGGCTCGAGTATAGCAGAAGTGCACCCACACCCAGTTGGATTGTGCAGGATTTGGGTGGCATAGCATATTTGGAATATGAACCTCAGAAATATTAGGGTATGTTTGGTGTTTCATCCCCCAACCCCCAAAATAGGGGAGAATTGTCATTTGTAGTCCAATTTACTTTGAAAGGTTCTGTGGGCTATAAAGGGAATGCTGCTTGGTTGCTTTTGGCTTCCAGCCTGTAGTTTTCAGAAGTAAAATAAAATTTGAGTGTCTTTCTGGATACCTAGTCAAATCCCAAACTAGCACTGCACGAGGATCTTGCTTTCAGATTATCTATATTTTCCATATTATTTCAGGATTATTGTTCAGGATTATTGTTCAGGGGTCAGGCTGTGTAATCAGTAGGGATTTATTAGGGGAAAATAGGCAAATTTTACTTAGTCACAAAGCTGAGAAAACTGCAGTTCTATTTAATCTGTATACAGGTTGCTTATCAACTCGTTGATGGAAGTCCTCCATGCAAGACAATAATGATTCTGGTTAATGCCTGGACTAGCAGTTTCCACTTAGAGTCTTTGAGTTTAATCTACCCTTTTCTCCAGAGTGAAGTGTTCTTAATGAAGGAGTAGATGGCAAAACCTGTCTCTCTTTCCTAGAACAGTTAAACACGAGCCTCTCGGATGTAACTATATTTGAAACATCTCTTACTGCAACAGACAAAAATGAGGACTATCTAGTTTACTTGGTGGGGAAAAAATGCATGAAGAGGTAAATCAAATAGGACATTTATCTCCTTCACATACTTATAATTATCTCTTTTCCCCACTGGTCATTTGGGATATTTTAAAAAATTCAGATAAAACAACAATAAAACATTAGATTATTAAAGGATTAATTATATGTTGTGATAAGAATGCAGAACATTTGCCACAGGCATCCTTTGAGGCAGTGGGGGAGTATAAAGGAATGTAGAGCTGATCTCAAGGAAGGAAGAAGCAAGCTTAAAATCTCAATGGAACGATATAGTCTTTGCAGCCTGAGCATAATAATTAAGGGTTATTTATTTATTTATTTATTGGTTCGATTTATATGCCGCCCTTCTCCGGAGACTCAGGGCGGCTTACAATGCATTAAGCAATAGCCTTCATACTTTTGTATATACCTGCTTAGTAGGGCTTTTGGCCCCCTCTAATCACTGTTCTATTTTATACAAAGTCAGCTTATTGCCCCCACAATCTGGGTCCTCATTTTACCTACCTCGAAAGGATGGAAGGCTGAGTCAACCTTGAGCCTGGTGAGATTTGAACTTGCAGTAATTGCAGGCAGCTGGTGCTACTTAACAGCACTTTAGTCTGCTGCGTCACCAAGGCTCAGACCATTAAGACCATCTATTAAGACCATCCTTCCTAGAAAGAGCGCTCCATACTTACGATGCTGTTATAAAAAAAATTACTGTATTTCAAACTATGTTTCTAGGTCATGGGAGATGTAACTAGGGATGTCATTTGCAAACTACAAGCCTGTGAGCATGGTAAGAGGCATTTTTCAGATGTCCTGGTCCAGGAGTGTCAAGCTCACATCGTCATAGCGGCATCACGTGATGTATAGGAACGTTTTCCCCCTTTGCTAAACCGGGGGTGGGGATGGCCAGCGCGTGACGCATCCGGCCCATGGGCTGCGTGTTTGACAGCCCTGATCTAGTCTATGAGCATCTGCACAGAAGACAAGAGGAGGCAAATGACATCATGCACATATGATATGGATTATGTAATGGAGGCAAACCCTATAACTTACATTGTGTGATGGCATCACGATGATGTGATGTCATTTTGTTTTGGACCTGGACACAAACCATTTAGGGCTCTACACAGAAGACCCATGATGAATTAGAAAGCTGACTGGAAACTGAACCAATATCAGAACTACTGGTATGTGGCCTATAAAGGATATTGTCAAATAAACGTTCTTTTCTCTATCCAATTTTCCTTATAAATCTTTCACCAAATTGACCTCAGCTATTCTGATTACAAAACCAAGGTCTGGAAGCAGATTGGAAAGGATCCAAATAATCAGCTTCATTCAAAAAATCTCATAGATGCCACTGCCCACTGGAGCACTTTATTTAGAAAAGGAAGCTTGAAAATTGAATAATAATTATCAAGGGTCTTACAGCTGTTTTCTTTAGAAGAGTTATAAAATAAACATTCTTCAAGGAAAAGTTCATAGTTTCTAACACCCAGTTAGTCAATACCCCTCTGGCAGTTTTTCAAAACCAGAATGGAAATGGGTTTAAAGATCATGTTATTGGCCTCTACCATTCAAATGATTTGTTCCTGTATTTGGATGGAGCAAATTAAAACACATCCATCAAAGCTGGTCTACAGGCTGCCTCAATAGTTTGATTTTCCTAGTGAAGTCATAGTCCAAAAGGGCACAAGTATTTTGCAAGCTTGTTACAAGTTATAGGAAATTCTTCCTTCCTATATTGCAGGATGAAACTGTGCTTATATAACAAAGGCAGGGATGACCCCTATGGCAGTGTTTCTTAACCATGGCGACTTGAAGAGGTGTGGACTTCAACCCCCAGAATTCCATCCAGCTATGCTGGTTGGGGAATTCTGGGAGTTGAAGTCCACACCTCTTCAAGTCACCAAGGTTAAGAAACACTGCCTTACGGAATAGGTCTTATTAAATTTGCTTAGATTCAGCTTTCTGTTTTTTCCTGACATTTTGTAGCCATATGCCTGAGCTGTGTACCAAGCAGAGGATTTACGGAGGGACTGTGAGCTGCCTGGGTTACCTCCCCCACAATGAATCAACAGGATTGCCAGATCTTGTGTGTAGAGAATCCCCTGCAAATTAGTCCCTGAAGTTACTCTGCTTATAAATTCCCCACTACTGTACAACATAAAAGCACCAAAATTCTAAACCCTACTAGATAATATTCTCTCCATGACTGTGGAATATTTGGATCTTTATCCTTTATCCAGAATAGCAAAAACCTCTTTATCCATATGCCCTGCTATACGTATCCCAAAATGAACTGACAAAAGCCTATGGTTGCCATGGAAGCCATACATTGCTGAGCTGCTTCTGTTAAGGAATGCTGAAATTCCCTGACATGATCAAAATCCTTTGATACTCTAAAAAGTTTCTTAAACATGACATAACGTATATATAACCAGAATGAGCCGTCTTTTTTGTATTTGAGCATCCACGAATAAACGATAGCTTAAGTTTTAGCAGTACAGTTCACGTAGCCTTGTGGTTGGGTTTTCAGTGAATGGGTGGTACGTATTCAAACTTTTCCATTTCTCATTCTAAGTATCAAATCTTCTCAAGGAGCTCTTTTCAGCACTGAACTGCTATTACAGTAATAGGACATAAACCGGATTTGGAATTAGAGTACCAATGATTTTCCTGCTGCATAAATATAAATCTATCTCCTTTTAAATTTAAACCAGTTGCTTGAAATGCCTGGTCCAACAAAAGACAAACAGTTGTTTCCTCTCTGATTTCAAATAGTAAATATTTTCCTGGGGATGACAAAGTTTATGGACCCCTCGCATCCTGGACATAAACTGTTTCAACTCCTACCCTCAAAACGACGCTATAAAGCACTGCACACCAGAACAACTGGACACAAGAACAGTTTTTTCCCGAACGCCATCACTCTGCTAAACAAATAATTCCCTCAACACTGTCAAACTATTTACTAAATCTGCACTACTATTAATCTTCTCATCGTTCCTATCACCCATCTCCTCCCACTTATGACCCTATGGCTGTAACCTTGTTGCTGGTATCCTTACAATTTATATTGATTGTTTCCTAATATGATTTGATTGCTTATTTGTACCCTATGACTATCATTAAGTGTTATACCTTATGATTCTTGTTGAATGTATCTTTTCTTTTATGTACCCTAAGAGCGTATGCACCAGAGACAAATTCCTTGTGTGTCCAATCACACTTGCCCAATAAAGAATTCTATGCTATGCTATGCTATGCTAAGCTATGCTATGCTATGCTATGCTATGCTATGCTATGCTATGCTATGCTATGCTATGCTATGCTATGCTATGCTATGCTATCCTATCCTATCCTATCCTATCCTATTCAAATTGCATTGAACTAGCTCCAGGACTGTCAGCCTCAGATGGAAGAATTATTTCCATCCTCATGGGGCCGATGTTCCCTTAAATGGATTAAGATGATTTTCATCAATTCTCCCACATACTTTGAAGACAGTCTTCTGCTCTCTGTTAATTACTGAAGAGCTCTGTAGTAACATGCAGGAAATAATGCAAGGGTCTGCAAAGAGAAAAAGAGGGAGGGGAGAGGGAGGGAGGGAAATTGGCAAAGATCTCCCCCCTCCCTTTCCACCAACAGGAATGGGGAATGTGGAAGTTTGTTTTGCAGGGTTGGGGGAGGAAAGCATGATCTAATTCGTTACCACTTTGTTTGACATAGTTGTATTTTCCCTGTGGAGTGATAACATCTAATAATCATTCCTGAGAGCTGCATCCTTACTGGGTTAATGTATTTGCAACCAGGTATAGAGCAGCAAATAGAAAATTGGGGTGAGAAGGGTGAACACCTTTTTTTTTTTTTTGCTTTAATTTATATGCCGCCCTTCTCTGGAGACGCAGGGCAGCTTACAATGCGTTAAGCAATAGCCTTCATACTTTTGTATATTTATACAAAGTCAGCTTATTGCCCCTACAATCTGGGTCCTCATTTCACCTACCTTTGAAAGGATGGAAGGCTGTGTCAACCTTGAGCCTGGTGAGATTTGAACTTGCAATAATTGCAAGCAGCAGATGTTAATAACAGTGCTTTAGTCCACTGTACTACAGGCTTTTTATACTGGATTCCAACCATGAAGCATGTGGGAGAATAGAAGCTGATCAAATATCTTAGCTAGTCTAGTCTATTTGCCAGAGGGATAGTTTCTATTTTTGAATACTTGTACCTATTCTGCCCTTATATTTTGTTAAGTTGAGACATTGTTATTGTGATTTGCCAGCATTGCCATTTTTCCTATTTCCATTCCTTCCCCAGATGCATCCCCAGAAATAAAATCTCTTAGCAGATGCATATGTAGATAAAACTATGTGCTTGAAGACCAAGTTGTTGTGCAATAGACAGCCTGCCTTTCTACAAACCTACACCTACTGAGAATATTTTGAACTAGAAGTAACAACTATTTTTAGTATATCTTTCCCAAAGAAATTGTGATGGTTTTTAAAAATAATGGAGGACAGAGTGCTGTGCAATAATTGCATATAACATCTGACTGGGAAGAACTTTCAAAGATATGTGAAAAACAGGAGTGCTGAAATCCAGGTTGGACTTCAAGCTGGGTAGATGTCTAAGGCTTCTTTCAACAGAATGAACAAGAGGACCTCTAAGTGTTCAAGGTTGCCTTTTCATCTGCAAAAACTAATACACATGCTTCTCTGAATAAGAGGGTTCATGGAACAGAAGTCAATTGAAACAGATGCTAAACAACTATTGAATCGTACTATTCAAAAGCGAAGCATTTGGCTGAGAGAAGGTTCCTTATAAATCTGTATTTGGCTGAGAGAAGGTTCCTTATAAATCTGTATTTGAAAAGGGTATGACAAGTTTGTCATCAAATTAAATGGGGAAAGAAAGACTGCATCTTAAAATCCTTAAAGGGTAGAAAAATATAATTGTTATAAAATTTGGGATGCCAAGAGAGAAGATGGACCTTTAACACATCCTTTATTTTAAGAAAAGTTTATAAGTCTAGGATATGACCAGGACATGATAATATGCAATATGCAATATGCAGACATTTCCACAAGGTCTTGCAACATAGTTAGATGAATCCGATAAACTCTACTGCTCTTAGCTTTTACAGATTTTGAACTGATAGTTAGCAAATACGACTGACAGAGACCTTGTATAAGGAAGTCTGCTTGATTTTGGCAGATAGTTGACAGAAACAGATTCCTGTGAGTTTCCTCTACTAAAGGCAATCATATACTAAGAAGTGTGTTAGAAGCATGGCAATTTCTCAAGTATTTGTTATCAAAATAATCAAATTATCACATTTTTCTACTATCTTATCTGTAACTTAACATGTGTCAATTCTGCAGGGGAGAATGAACAACAATATATAACATGTACCCTTTTCATCAGTTCCCAGTTCACTTTGTTGATGATAGAGGGGTTCTGTATTGGCCATTTACTTTTTTACTTTACTTTTATTTGATTTGTATACCGCCCTACTCCCGAAGGACTCAGGGCGGTGAACAGCCAACAATAAAATACATACATACAAAATTAACAGAATTTATTTATAAACTAATAACTGTTGACATTCTTATAACATTCTTCATAACATTCTCTAGATTTTCATGGAAGCCACCTATTATTTTGAACAGTGGCCCCCAACCTTCTGGGCACTAGGGACCGGATCTGTGGAGATAGTTTTTATGTGGACCGGAGGAGGCACAGTTTTGCAAGCTGCCTGCATCCTGCAGATGGGGCTTCGCTTGTTTGCGTGACCCGATTTCTGGGACATGAGGCTCGGTGCCTGTCCATGGACGAGGGGTTGGGGACCCCTGATTTTGAACATTTGTGCTAATTATATCACTGCATATCACTTGCTTGTATTTGTCATGATTATAACATTATCTATATAAAGATATTCAAGTCCCATTGGTCTGTTTCATGCTAACTTTGCAATATACAAAGAATGTGGCTAGTAATATTTTGGGAATTCCAAACACCAACTGATAAAGTTTTGGCTCATAAACACACCAGATGGGGTTGAAAAGAAAAAAGTATGGATAATTGATGTGGCAAAACAAGGAGATAATAGAAGATAAAGAATTGGAAAAGATCACAAAACATCAAGATTTGAAAATCAGATTGAAAGATTATGGCATAAATCAGCCATTGTGATCCCAGGGGTTATCAAAATACTGGGTGCATACCAAAAAATCTTGAATGGCAGTTAGAAAATTTGTCCACTGACAACATTTTCATTTATTATTTACAAAAGATCACACTGCTTCCACACATATACTATGTTGATCCATCACAACATCTTAGCTTGGGAAGAACTTATGTATATGAAGGCCAGCACTAGCTAAAGAACTGACAGCTGGAATTTCACACAACACATACACAATACACATATATACATATATAAAATAGCAATGGCACGACAAAGTAGCAACAAGATCTGAAAATAGGAATAGAATAACTAGGGCAAAAGAAAGCAAATGTAGAAGCAATAGTAATAGGTGCCTTGTATGCAATCCCAAAACATCTGGAGCACCACTTGAACACATAAGCATTGATGAAATCACCATTGATCAATTGCAAAATGCAGTTTTACTTGGAACTGCTTACATCCTGCAATAATATCTTTAGTATTACTACAACATCTGTTTATTCTAGGCCCTCAGGAAGGACTCACTAGGTGAGCAAAAATCCAGTCTAAACATCTGGCTGATTTTACAGCCAACCATGATAATAATATGTTCCATAAATTTCCAAATCACAATCTCCATGGATTTTTTTATTCACATTGTATTATTACCACACTATTTTACCCATTCTCATCAAAACTGCCCCATCTCTCTTAAACTAGTGGGGGTCTAAATGGGAAATAGTATAGCTGTCCATGTGATTTTGTGAGTATGGCATAGAAGCTAAGTTCAAAATCTTGATTTCAGAAATGCCTTGCTATCTGAATCATAATTTTTCAACAATGTTTTCTGAGTTTGGAATGCTGTTTTAGATTCTTCTAAAAGGCACCCAATGTTCCTTTTGACATTCACCCAAGAGGTGTCCTTCCTTTCCCTAGTTTCTGTTACAAGAGCTGGGCTGTTATGTTCAGGCTCCATTTTCTGGAAAAGGAAGTGGGCCTGACAAACGGGATTTTGATAGGCTGCACCCAATGTAGGATTTGGGCAGTGGGGTTCACACGGCTTCTTGTCCGGTCATTTTTGGCTCTCAGGAATATGAAGTGATTTAGTAATAGAGACAAAAATATTCCCAAAAATTGTAGGAATGGGGTTTCTTGGTCATTTAGAGAAGCAAATTCTGCAAAGGCAGGCTAGATGCAATTTGGAGTGCTTTTCCTCTCACTATACCTCCCAATAGTTTCTTCAAATGACCTAGTTCTCCAGGCTGGAGTGATGATCTATTATCCAGCTGTGAAATACAGGGAGGGGGCCAGCTGCGTAAGAGCTGTGATCACAGGTACTGTTCGTTTTAAACCACAACTGCTATAATATGAGGGTGTGGAGACATTTGCTAGAGTAGATTCAAAGTGCTACTCGGCAAAGGGAGTGATAAAAGGATCTTTCTAATTAAAATGCCTTTGTGTGCTTTTCCCTTTCCTCTTAATGTTTCTCTATCATCATCCCACCAGCCTGTTCTTATCAGATTGTAATACTGTTATATTATTTCATATTAATGTGCAAAGTAGCTATTTATGCCAATCTCAGCTCTCTGGAAGGAGGGTAAGAGATAGATAAGTACATGGTGCATGTAGTTAATGGTAGGTTATGAGCATAACAGTAGATTATGAGAGTACCATGGACAGCCAAGAAAACCAACACATTATTGAACAAATCAACCCATAGTTCTCACTTGAAGCACAAATGACCAAGCTCAATTTATCCTACTTCAGACACATTATGTAAGGACCTAGTTCTGTTGAGAAGGCTATAATACATGAGTGTTAAACTTGTGGGATCATGTTGCCATCAAGTGACATATTGCAACATTTTTTCCCTTTAAAGAGCTGGAGTGGGCATGGCCTGTGTGTGATGCATCCAGCCCACGGGATGGGTTAGGGTGAGTTGGGTTGGCCGCCAGTGTGACAACGCTGCTACAATGCTATGAAAGGTAGAAGGAGAGAGAAGAAGACAATCAGCAGCAAGGTGAATGAAGTCACAGTAGCAATGCGCACACCACTGGAAGAGCTGAAAGACCAGGTGAGGGACAAATTGCCATGGAGAGAATCTATCTATGTAGTTGCTTTGGCACTGATACAGACAAAATTGACACTGGCTTGATGGCACACAATTAACCAAACTGTTCAGACCCCAAAGGTCAATCTGCTCTGCCATTTTTTCCAATAAGGGACAGCCAACTGCTTGTAGAAAGCAAAAAGATGAGAAGGAGAAGGAGAAGGAGGAGAAGGAGAAGTAATAAAGAACAGGTTATGAGGTTCACAGCCATCTCCCAATACCTGATGTTTAAAAATATCCTACGCATGAATGCAGATCTTCCATTTAACTCTATGCTTTGTTAATTTACCTTATGATTCAAGTAATACATTAAGACATACTGAGTTTGGTTTTGATGTGTGAATTTAAATTATTCTAGTTCAAATAAATAATGGGTAAATAAACTATCAGTTAGTGTGTTGTATGAACTCTTTTATAGGTAGTTTAAGTCTTGAAGTGAATGTAAAATTAAGGTAGGGTTCGACTGAAATCCAAAACTAAAGCAAAAGAAAGTTAGAGAAGCTACACTCAAGATTTTAAAGGTCATTTAGTGAAACTATGCTTTTTCTTTTTCTGCAAAGTGCGTTCTTTCATATTTAATATTTCCATATGTTTAATCATGCTTTCTACCAATCTAGCTGGGAACAGTGATTTGTTTGATTGATCTGTAATATCCTGGATATAGTCCTGATTTACTTCTTATTGTAATTAATAATGTAATTATTGTCCTTCCTTCTTTAACATATGGTTATACTTTAACAGTATGGAAACCATCCAGTTTAATTTTCAGAAGATAATGTGAAGCTAGAACTCTTTATTCGGCCAGATCTCTCCCTCTCTCTCTCCCTCTCCCTCTCTCTCTCTCTCTCTCTTTCTCTCTCTCTCTCTCTCTCTCTCACGCACACACACACACACACACTGTGTGTGCTAACGTTTTACTTCTGTTAATAAAAACCTATTTAGCAAGGTCTCTGAATCCAAACACTGTTCAAAGTCTACTACTATTCATACAGATGACTGCAAAAGTTTATTTGTACAACAACAGCAGCAGGAATGAAACTTCTGGCAAGATTTGCAGAATCAATACAACTCAAGGCCTTTTTCTGTGATGTCATCATTGTGCCAGATCCTATAATCTACATCATGGGTGTCAAACTCGAGTACATCACGTGACATATTGTGATGTATCGCAATGTTTTGTGCCTTTGCGGAGCCAGGGTGCGCATGGCCAGCATGTGACCCATCCGGCCCACAGGCCGCCAGTTTGACAGGCCTGATCTACAGAGTAAAATGTGAAGAATCACCTGCATGTTTGTTGATCATACTTGGCATTATTTGGGGAAGTTGCGCTCTCTGATCTGGGCTGAACTTTTCTAGTAACTATTCCTTCCAAGTTTGATTGTCTTTAGTGTTGAAAAAGGTGCTAGTTATGGAAATATGTCTCGGAACAGATATGAAGAAACGGGTTAAAAGAGAGGAAGCTTTTGATTTTCATGTTTTAATACAATGACAACTTTGAAAAAAGAAATAAAAAATCAAGTACTACTAAACTGTCCTAAGTTTAGTCACTTTAGTAACCAAAAGAAAATATCTATGGATATTATGTGGCTTTCTATGGCTTTCTGTGGATATCTATGGCTTTCAAACATTTCGTATTTCACACTGTTACTAATGGCTGTGGGGTCAAAAGGCTTCTGTCTGATATGAAGAAAAGGACTAGGGCTGACATGATAGCAGTCTTCCAATATCTAAGGGGCTGCCATGAAGAAGAGGGAGTCAGCCTATTCTCTAAAGCACCTGAAGGCAGGACAAGAAGCAATGGATGGAAACTAATCAAAGAGAGATCCAACCTAGAATTAAGGAAAAAATTCCTGGCAGTTAGAATAATTGATTAGTGGAATGGCTTGCCTTCAAAGTTGGGGGCGCTCCATCATCAGAGGCTTTAAAGAAGAGATTGGACAACCATTTGTCTGAAATGTTTAGGGTTTCCTGCTCTCTAGCAGAGGGTTGGACTAGAAGGCCTCCAAGGTCCCTCCCAACTCAGTTAATAATGTGGAAAGCTTTACAAGCTTGCCTTTCTTGTAGAAAATTCACTGGCACCCTGTCAATATGCTTAAATTTCTATCTGTATCTCAGTGCTTATTGCAAGACATTTGTACACCCAATTAAAACACAAACACCCCATTACTACCGTCTTTTATATATCACGAAGCAGTCTTCCACAGTCAGCTATCTTTATTAGACTTCAATAACAAGAATTCTTATGAATGATAGAAGTCCAACTTCAGCATATCTAGAAGGCACCAGCTTAGGAGAAGCTCATACTTTACTGGTTCAAGCACTGCAAATATAAGCAGTATTCCTTTGAAAACAAAGGTAAGGTGATTTATACGTGGATTACACTGAACAACAGCTCAATGCATTTTTGGAAGCTATGGAAATCTCTCTGCTGAGTTGGCTCCTATCCTTGGTGTTCTTCCTGCTTCAATGTAATTGCTTCTATACTCACTGTAGCCCAAAGACATTATTAAAATATTTGTAACAGGAGGTAATTATTGAATTTTCAGTTTGAGAAATATCATTCTAATTTTTTTAAAAAAAATGTTGTAAACTTTATATGTGAGAATGAGGATGCATAACATTCTTTTCAGGATTCGTCAAGAAAAGTTCAACAAAAACCTGGCTCCCTCTGATTTTCTAAAGAAAGGTTGGCAGGCAAATTCTTGTTACTGAATTTATTCCAAAGTATTAATGCTGCTGAAGAAAATCAAGAGCCAA
Organism: Arizona elegans; assembly: GCA_022577455.1. Classification (NCBI taxonomy): domain Eukaryota; kingdom Metazoa; phylum Chordata; class Lepidosauria; order Squamata; family Colubridae; genus Arizona; species Arizona elegans. Next base: position 54,462,119 of record JAKOOJ010000003.1, read on the forward strand.
AACCCATTCTTTGAAATTAGTGTTCACCCCCATCTCTCCCGACTGGATAAACAAACTGCATTGGATTTAATTAAACAAGTAATTCCTAAACTAGTTTAGCCATCTAAAGCCCATTAGAAAAGCAGTTAGACATAGCTAAAGTCAAGAGCTCCCATGAATACAATGCAAGTAAAAAAATTACAATTAAAACTTTTCAGTTTTTAAAATTATAACTTCTCTCAAGCTATTAGTAATATGTTCTAGAGATGATTGTTTAAAAACAGATATTTTTTCTTTAACTATCCAACAGTTATTTAAAAGTTACTTGATGAGACAACAATTTTTCACATATTTTCATTATCTGACTGCAGAGTTTTAAACAAATAATTGCAAGCTGCATGGTCACTCAAGTATGGAATTAAGTTTGGAGTTTACCTCAGAGCAATTAACCTTATATCTTCTTCCAAAACATTACTTTGTTAAGATTATCTGGTCTGAAATATACTTAATATTCTTGTAAAAGAGACATGAAGAAAGGAAAACATGAAAATTGCTACACAGCTAAATACAGTGGTACCTCGGTACTCATAGTTAATTGGTTCATGGAGATATGATGAGTATCAAAACAATGAGTACCAAACAAATTTTTCCCATATGGAATAATGTAGTGAGTCACAAGGCAATTGACACCAACAAGTTATAGCTTGTGTGTTGAGTAACAAACAAACAAAGGATGAATACCGGGGCAAAATTTTCATGTCAGAATGCATTGAGTACCAAATTCGATCAGTTTCAAAGTAGTTGAATACCAAGGTACCACTGTCTTGCCCAGTACCACCTCAACATATTGGATCAACACATTCTCTGCTAAAGGCAATCTTGTTTTTTTAAAAAAACAATACAAAACTCTTATATGTATTAATCCAGAAACAATTTCTGCCTTCCTATGTTTGCCCTCCTTCCCTCAAGGTTTCTTCTCTGTTCAGCATAGCAACACTATCTATTTGCCCACATGATGGGCAAATGTTTTTTGGAGATGGAATTCCTGCCTTTTAGATATTACGGATTTAATAGCAATTTTTCACTGATAATTAGTCTCAGACTTCTCTCTCTCTTTCTCTCCCCTCCCTATTCATTACATAGTTGAACTTGGATTGTTAATCATCCACTATATATTGCTTTTTTCATACTTTATCTTCAGTTATCATATGTACATATCCACATCATATACAGCCAGTGTGGAACGGCATATTATTCTGAAATGGCTAACTGCAAAAACCTACTCTTATGATTGATAAAATGGTTGTTGTGAGAAGCATACATAATTAATTCCTTGGGATTTTATTCTTCAACTATTGTTGACTCTTATTTTGAACAACCATATTTGGAATTGGGATTAGCTAAACTTCTCTGTTTGAACAAAGATAAGGTTTATTATTCACAGTAGGATTTCTGTAGCAGCCTTCAGACCACTGCCAAATCTTATTTATTTATTTATTTATTTATTTATTTATTTATTTATTTATTTATTAGTTCGATTTATATGCCGCCTTTCTCCGAAGACTCAGGGTGGCTTACAATGCATTTAAAAAACCATTATAAAAACATTTAAACATTAAAACCCATTCACACCATTCATGGCCGGATCTCACAAGATCGCAACAGCGAGATCAATGGCCCCAGGCCTGCTGGAAAAGCCAGGTCTTCACTGCTTTTTGGAAGGCAAATAGGGTGGGGGTGGTCCGGACCTCAGGAGGCAGCCACAGAGAAGGCCCTCCCCCGCGGGCCCACCAGCCGGCATTGTTTAGCTGACGGGACCTGGAGGAGACCAACTCTGTGGGATCTTACAGGTCGCTGGGAGCTATATGGTAGAAGGCGGTCTCGAAGATAACCTGGCCCTGAGCCATGTAGGGCTTTAAAGATAATAACCAACACCTTGAATTGTGCCCGGAGACCAATAGGGAGCCAGTGCAGCTCGCGGAGAATTGGTGTAATGTGGGCGTATCTAGGTGCACCCACGATAGCTCGCACAGCTGCATTCTGGACCAACTGTAGTCTCCGAACACTTTTCAAGGGTAGCCCCATGTAGAGCGCATTGCAATAATCTAACCGTGAGGTGACAAGGGCATGAGTGACTGTGAGGAGAGCCTTATCCCATTTTCTTCTCACAACAAGCCTGTGAGGTAAACCTAATGATAAAACAAATTGTGGTTCAAATTGTGGCTGAGCAGGAAGTTGAACAAAAGGCCAAAATATTGATCTTATTTTGTCATGTTGTTCCTACATTCCCCCCCACCCCCGGAAGCAGAATATTCTTTTGAATACTTCATACTTTCTTCAGTACTGAAATCTAGTTAGCAACTGTTTTCTTGTTGGCACCAAGAGCGTGGCTAACTTTCAAAATTATTTTTAGTGTGTTTGCGTGTGTGTGTTTGTGTGTGTGTGAGGTAAAGGTAAAGATACCTTTGAGCTGCTTGACTCCTATGGGTGTGTATGTGTGAGGGAAGATTTATTTTTAAAAATGTCTAATTTGTATTTCAGAAATCTAAACGAAGGGCAGCTTATTCAGATTCAGTTTATCATCTTTCCCTCCCACCTTTCCCTGCTTATCCGTCATGCTTAGATCTGGTAAGCAAAATCCAAACAGCATTTATCTTTCCAGGCTACTCTGGAGCCCTGCTTGGAAATTAATTTCAGAATGGCTTGCAAGCTGTAAGAAACAGGGTAATCTCTGGTGTTTTTCTATGTACTGGCTTCTTTGCTTCTCCTGGAGTGATTCTATCATTTTCCCTCCTGCCTGCCCTTGACATCCTTCACTGAGTAATGACTTTGCAGTCACTGTGTACATGCACAGAATGAATTCAGGGCAAGTCCTTCATAACTGTGCACTGTAATCTATCCATATATTCTATTGTGTTGGCTTGGCTTGGCAGACAAATCATGTCACTGATGCCACAGACATTTGCCAGGTGTTTTTTTGTAATCAAGGTATTTTTTAGCTGCTGGAATGGATACTTATTCCAATCCAAATATTCTTTATATCAGTTTTCAGGTGGGAGCAGGTGGGGAGGGGAGATAAGTAGGAGCCAAATTGAGGTACAAAGTCTTGTTCAAGAGAAGGAACAAAAGAGAAGGAACAAAAACCAAAGGCAATTAGGGATTTGAATACAGATATTCGTCTCTGCATGAGTCCCAGTGAGGTTTTGTTTTCTGATGCACAAATAGCTCAGTTTGTCTAATGTATCTACACGTGGTCAGAATTGAATTGGGCCATATATGGGCAAAGCTTAATACACATCACAAACAAATAAATAAATTTCTTCTGAGCTATAATTGGCACTTTCCAGAACAAACTAGGTGCGTGTACTTGATGAAATAACTTTACTCTTCTTCCCCTTCTCCAAATGAGCTTATGTTTCACATCAAGGTAGCAAAATTGAATGGCAATAGTGGTACAGGCAGAATATTGGCATGCGTATTTGCATATGTAAAGGGTTGACACACATGTACTACCCCAGTCATTTGCAGAAAAAAATGTTTCTGTATGTATATGTGTTTGTGTGTGTGTGTTAATGCAAGAGACTTCTGTGAGGGCAAAAATAATTCAGAAAAGCAGAGAGATTTCTGATGCCCTGCGGACATTTTTCTTGACATTTGCTTTCCCATACAAAGGGCAAACAGAAAAGTCTGAAAACCGAAAGACAAGTTTCCTACTTCTGTTGTGTTCTTTCCACTATTCATTTAGAATATAAATGTCTGGCCGGCTGGGGAATTATGGGAGTTTTAAGTCCACAAGTTTAAAGTTGCTCAGGTTGGACACCCCTGATTTAGAAACTTAAAACTGAATTGATGGCCATGTTAACAGGACAGCAAACTTCATCCTCTCTTATTGTTCAAGACACATAGCAAAGAAGTAATCTGAATAAATGCTTTGCTTATACCCATCTCCAGAGAGCATTTTGTTTAGTTTGTTTTATTCATTCTCCTCTCTCTTTAACTTCAGCCTGTCATGCCATAGAGTGAAGCTGATCTGCCAGTTCCATTTTGTATAATCTGTGTTGATCTTTGGTTCAGTGGAAACCAAATATTTGACAGAAATATAGAAATCAGAAATCTGTTACTTTATGGATCAAAAGATAATCATGGGACATTGTCATGTTCTATGAAATAAAAAAATTAGATAACTGTACAAGTTATCTTTGTAATTTTTCTGTGATTATGAGATATATCTCTGTGTAAGAAGGCTAATTTTGTTCCAGCTTCCTAAAATTGATATTTGATAAAGAAAGGTATCACATAACATTCTGGATCTTTATACTATAATAAGTTTTGTTTTTTTGACCCAGTTGAATGGGTATTTCTACCTGGTAAATACATTGTCAGCTTCTGTGTATGTGTTTGTGTATATGTGTGTGTGTGTGCGTGTGTGTGTGTTTGTTTTCGTAGATTTTCATGTATACACTTTCATACACACACACACACACACACACATACACATACATATATGTTTATGCAGCTATGTATACTTGCTAAGTACATCTCCAAATAACAATAAAATGATTCTTATGAAAAGAATCATTTAGACAATCAGAGATTATTGGGGAACATAGAAGATAAATGGAAAAGTATACAGTTTTGTACATTCAAGTCAAGAAAAACAAATGGAAACGTAATCTGAAATTTAGGGCCATGCCAAGGGAAAAGTTATGCCCTTGCATGATCTTCATCATTCAACATGGGGGAATTAAAATTAAAATCACCACAAAATTATCCACAAAATTATTCAATTGAAAAAAGTCATTTGGTGTAAATTCAAGAGGTTCATTAGTAGGTATATGGGCTGTTGGTTCCTTTTCTGAGTATTCTGATCAGCTGCTTAAAGTTTGAGGGATATCCTGGAATACATGTGCCTTACCTTGCCTTGGTTAAGATTGGAAATCTTAGCACTATCACAAGGGATGCTCAATATGTTTTGTGGAACGAATACAAGAAGCGTTTAAAAAGGGATAGGTCTCCCCACCCCAAAGAACATGTTTTAAAATAATTGCAAATGAAACATCTTGGGTTTAAGTTAAATTCCTTAGATTTTTTTCCCAGAAAACAGAAGATCTTTAAGAAAATGAATTCTTCCAATCCCACCCCGCTCCGAAAGGATCTGAAAGCATATCTAAAGATGCGACTGACAATCCTGCTGTTGTCCCAATGGGACAATGGGGTGTGCATTAAACAGCTTTCAAACAATTAGTTCTTGGAAAATTTCTGAAAAACAAAATCAGTATAATTTTCAACAGAAAAGCTGATGGGAAACTTTAAGAAAAACTGGGAAGATACCACCATAATACATGTGTGGATGTCCTCATTGCTGCAAAATCCAAAATTTTCTCTACTCTCTAGTCAAATTGGATGTTCTTGGATTGCAAGGGATTCCCCCGCCCCCAGAACTCTGAGAAGTTGCTATAAACTGACCTAACAGTTTATTGGAGAATATGCTTGTTAAAAATGAAAGAATCTTACTTCTTTTTGAATGTCAGTTTACATAGTCTCTAAGTCAAACTTTGTATAACAGCTGAAAGCTACGGCTGGAGTTCCTAAGGTTTATTTAAACTTAAAATTGGGAAGGGGGGAGCTCTTGGATTAAATTGGAGTAATAACATTGGAAATGTGTTTTTCCTGTCCAAATCCCACTCCACCAAATCAAACCTAATTTATAGTTGGGAATGGTTTCAAGTCCAGATCAATTCAGTGACTATTTCTTTCAAGCCTGGTTTTTATCTCTTTGCATAAGTCTTTTTACCATGATTTAGAAAGGAAAAGAAAATCCTCCTTTTACCAATGTAAAAAGAGCCCCTTCCACACATCTCCAAAAGAGTCTGCAGGAGTTAACACGAAACAAGGTCAGATTTTGAAATAATTCTCAAGGTAATTTTGACAGTCGTATACAGGATTCTATAAAGGGTTATTTGTAGTGTGTGAAGCCCAGTAAAATCCCTAGGATCAGGTAGGCTATAGAAAAATAAATTAAGTCTGGAGAATTATCCTACTCATAGGCCACCTCAGTCTAAACTAGCTTTCTATTTCACTTATCTGGTGACATATAAATACCCAGGCTACATTCACACATCACAGTAATCCATGATTTGAATCATGATTTTTTTTTTTAAAAGCAAGCCTTGCAACATGCAAAGTCAGAAATCATGGTTTTCAAGCCACAAAGGCTAGGTTTGTACTCCGAACTATGCCAAAGTGAAACAAGCCACATTATTGCTCAGTGCCATGTGTAAACTTAGTCACCGGGCTTCCTTCTTAAGATTCCTATTACCCTCCCCACCCACTGCCCTCTGGCAATTTTTCCAAGAGCTTTCCAGCAGAATGAAGCATCCAATTATCCTTTACCTGTCACCCTTTGCCTCCTTTACACCAACCCCCTGGCTATTAACCTTCACGGCAGACTCAAGAGACAACTTCAGCCTCATATTTTACATTGATACAGCCACCCAGCTGAGGAGCAGATGGTGCCGACAAGCTTCAGCAGCCCTGTTTGGATTTATCTTGGCTCATAAGTTGCAGTGTTTCACCCAGGAGTATGATGTATATCTTTTTCTATTCAGCCAAAACCATCCCTTCCTGCTAAATCCCCCAGTTGTACACAAAGAATGAGATGACCTTTCTGGCTGAAATATCGATTGCCACCAACTAAGCTACACAGAGCGTATTTTCCCCTCTCTTTGCTACTCAAACTGTTGAAAATCGAAATGCAATGCAATAATTCCCAATCACAGCTAATCCGCCAAAGGAAACAGTTACTAGCTTCCCACTCTGTCCCTTGAACCAGAATTTGGCGTCTTGTGGTCATTGTAAATACCTGATCAGAATGGAGACCCCAACATCCTCGCAGTTCGCATAGACTCTGTTCCATGTCTCTTGAATCACCTTCCTTTCGGGATCTGACAGCTCTTCGCTTCTTTCCCATCTCTCAATCTCCATTTCTCCTTGGACTTTCTCCATGAAAAACAGGCAGCAAAATCTTCCAAGGAAGCCAAGAGATTAAAAAGATGTGTGAGTCTGGTGGGTTTTGTCTGTGTGTGTGTGTGTGTGTGTGTGTGTGTGTGTGTGTGTGTGTGTCTGTCCAGCAAGAAGAGATAAGGTGTTCTGTTGGGTTGTGATGGGGTGGCTGATACAGCCCTTGCCTTCTTCCCTGGGTCTGAGTGGCTTCCTATATAGACAGACCGAGATATGTAATAGAGGTAATTAGGGAGGGAGATGGTGTGTGATCAGATTTCAGATCTTCTAGAGCAGTCCATTGCTGTGGTTTCCTTCAGCTCAGCATGTGTGTGTCTGCATGACTCGGAAGAGAAACTGGCAAAAAGTAGAATATTCAAAGGCACTGCAAGACCAGCCTCTTTACCAATGTGAGAATGTGAGCTCACTTTTCGCTCCCCTCCCCTCCCTCCTCCTCCTCCTTCTCCTGTGTGTGCATTTGTGGGTGAGTGAGTGAGAGGAAGAGAGGGGAAAAATGAGTGTCAAAAGCTCCTGCTTTGACTGTTTTATGCCTTTTGTGCTTTCTCTGTTTTCTGCATCTGCAAATGGCTTGGAGAAAATGCAGCATCTGAAGTGAGCAGTTAAACTTATCCCAACAGCTGGCTTAGCTGAGATGATCTTTTTTATGGTTTCCAACCCCCCAACATCTGCTTAGATTGTTTTTATCAACAGCAGCCAAAAAAAAAAATCCTTATCTCTCAGGGTCCCCCCCCCTTTTTTTTTTATTTTTGAGGGAGAGAGAACTGGGAGAAAAAAGACACTCTTGAATCAATGTTTATCTTTTGCACCATCTGAATTATATCTTTCCACTGAAGGAATGTTTCTAATTATACAAGGCTTGGGTTTCGTTTTTTTTTTTTTACTTCCTTCTTATCTGTGAATCAGATATTAGAGGAATAATCTGGTTGAAAGCACTTGTGAAAGAACCGTATTAGTTTATAAACTCTCCTTTGGGTTTTTAGATTGGAGATAAGATAGCTTTTTTTCAGTCAAGAATAAAGGAATAGATTAGAAGCAAATATTGCTGCTTTGTGGGAATACTAGTAGGTTTTTGGCTGGCTCAATGTGTTTGTTTGTTATTTCAACTTGGATTAAAAATACTGCCATTTAATTAATTTCTCTCTCCCTCCCTCCCTCCCTCCCTCCCTCCCTCCCTCCCTCCCTCCCTCCCTCTCCTTTTTCTGTAAGCACATACAGACCTAATTTAGCCTTCCAAGAATTGATGCCTTCTAAGTTTTGGGATTATAACTCTCAGAACTCCATGCTAGTATTACCAAAACTTGCTTTTGGCTAGGACCAACAAATAAATTCTGTATTTATAAATGCTAGGCTATAGTAATTTGTTACTGTCCTGGCCAAATCATTTGGGAATGGTGGTGGACCCCTAAACTAGATCAAAAGGAGTTGGAAAATGTTGATCCTGCCCAAGAATTCCACCACTTCAGCAGATGCTACCTTTGAAACTTACTTTCAAAAGAAATAATGTTCTGGATCAGAGCCATTGTGTCAAGCTGGGAAGGAACAACAGTTGCTTAGTTGGAATCAAGCCCTTATAAAATTAATTTCCGCAATCAGCTTCCTGCTGGACAGCTCCCCTTGTAACCTGAAAGTAATTATTTTTGACTCCTAGGGCTGCTCCTGGCTAAGTGTCTAGGCAGCAAGAGTGACAACAACATACGTTGTTCTTTAAAGAGAACAGGCATGGGTGAACCATCTCCTTCCAAACAGCAGACATGATTATTCCAAAGAAGCAACAATATTTCTCATCAATACTCTGTCAAGTTCTGCTTGTTCTTATCTTCCTTGGAAGTCATTGAAATGTCTACCCATGCCAGAACACAAATCCTATGGTATTACTGTGAAAACTTCAAGAAAGTTTACCTCAATGGACATTATGTGCTGCTATATTTAAATGAAGTATCCTACTTTTTCAATATAACCCTTTTGGTTATATTGTGGATTACGTGTAAAAATTCTGATTAAGGTTTTGTTATAGTTTCTTCTCTCAAAACACTGAAAGGACTTTGCCCCCCATTTCAGAGGGAAGAGCTTGTGGCTTAACATGGATTTTGGCTCCTAAGAAAATTCTTACCGGTTTGCCAGTCTTCTGGGAGAAACAGGCTAGTGGACTACGAGGGCCATTTAATAGGGCTTTAATAAAGAACTACATCACTAGAATTCAGCTGACCCAAAAGGATTTAAATAGTGAACCATTTTTTTAAAAAAAAATAGCCCAAACTAGCAGAAAAGATGATACAGATCTGTATCATAAATATAATTCAGGTGTTTCAATCTTCTTTTACAACACAGCATTTTTACAGGAAATTGGGAAAACAAGAGTGATTGAAGGGGCAAGATTGAAGCTTGAAGAGTTGAAAAAAACACGATAAAGTAATAATTATTTACTCAATGAGTTTGAACCTCCAGGGCTAGATGAATAGCATCCAAGGGTATTGGAAGAACAAAGTGATAGGATGGCTAATTATGAGAATGACAATGATGATCATCACAAATAATCACAAATTTAAAGGGGGAAAAGAAGGACCTGATGAATTATGGCCAGTTAATCCAGTGGTGGGTTTCAAAAAAAATTTACTACCAATTCTGTAGATATGGCTTGGTGGGTGTGGCATGGCTTGGTGGGCGTGGCAGGGGAAGGATACTATAAAATCTCCATTCCTATCCCACTCCAGGAGAAGGATACTGTAAAATCTCCATTCCTTCCCTAATCCAGGGGAAGGTTACTGCAAAATCCCCATTTCCTCCTAATCAGCTGGGATTTGGGAGGCAGAGAATAGATGGGGGTGGGGCCAGTCAGAATTTTTACTACCGGTTCTCCAAACTATTCAAAATTTCCACTACCGGTTCTCCAGAACTGGTCAGAACCTGCTGAAACCCACCTCTGAGTTAATCTGAGTTAATATTTGGAAAGATTCTAGATGTACCAGTGGAGATTCATCTGTGGGGACTTGAAAATGCAGTAATTATTAGGTCAGCATCAGATTTGTTACCGGACTAATTTCACCTCATACTTTGACTGGGTAATGCTTTAATAAAAAAAAAATATTCAAATGAATTTCCCCCCAAATACTTTACTTTACTTTTATTTGATTTCAGCTAACTTTAACAAATAACTGTAATGATGGGAAGGAATAACCTTGAGGAACAGAAGGAAGAGCCACTACCAAGATAACAGTCAAGTGAAAGAAAACAGAGTCATGGCTAGAACTTTAACCTGCATAAACATCTCAGGCAAGACTCTCCCTATTTCTCATGAAAATAAAGGGAGGGAAGGGGAAGTACATTCAGACTTGCAGGAGTCTGTTGCTATAACAGAGGTAATAAAAGCAGTATTAGCATTTGTACCATCTTGAAAAGCTGCCAATAACAGAGAGCTGAAATGCTGCCAATAATTGAATTTATGTGAATATTTTGCTCTTAGCATTTGCAGGGAATATTGCATGTGGTGCAGATGCAGGTGAAGCTGATAACGTAGTCTATATCTCCTCAACATTACTGAAAAATATTACCTGAAAGTTTGATTGCCCAAAGCTATGCTGGAAGGTGAGAGGTCTCCAAAATCTATAGGACTGTCTCTGGAGATAACCATGGAATGTAGGAGAGTGTGACTTAGAATGTACAAAGGAGTAAAGAGGAAGAAGTGAGGAAAAAATCAGAGTGTTGTATAAAAAGGTATCAATAGCAAGAGCACTTAGACTTATATACTGCTTTACAGTGCTTTACAGCCCTCTCTAAGCAGTTTTACAGAGTCAGCATCCTGCTCCCAACAATTTGGATCCTCATTTTACCCACCTCGGAAGGATGGAAGGATGAGTCAACCTTGAGCCTGGTGAGATTTGAACTGCCAAATTGCAAGCAGCCGGCAATCAGCAGAAGTAGCCTGCAGTACTGCACTCTAACCACTGCACTACCGAGGCTCTCAAATTAATCTCTCAATGGAATGAATAGAAAATAGAGGTAGGGAAAGAAAATGTGGGAGCTGCATGGAACACTTATGGGACACAATGTCGCCAAGTAATATGAAAATATGAGAAAAAATATTTGGTGGAATAGTAAACCATTATAGAAAAACTTAATCCATTATTTGATTGACAAAAATAACAGAGTTGCAAGGGATGTTGGAGGTCTTCTAGTCCAATCCCATGCTCAGGTAGGAAACCCTATACCATTTCAAATAGTTGCCCAATCTCTTCTTTAAAGCCTCCAGCATTGGAGCACCATCAATTTCTGGACGCAAGTCGTTCCACTGATTAATTGTTCTAACTATAAGGAATTTTCTCCTTATTTCTAGGTTGCTTCTCCCCTTGTTTAGTTTCCATCAGGTGCTTCTTGTCCTCTCTTTAGGTCCTTTGGAGAATAGGTTGACTCCCTCTTCTTTGTAGCAGACCCTTAAATATTGGAACACTGCTATTATGTTACCCCTAGTCCTTCATTTCACTTCACTAGATATACCCAATTCCAGCAACTGTTATATGTTTTAGCCTCCAGTCCCTAATCATCTTTGTTGCTCTTCTTTGCACTCTTTCTAAAGTCTCAACATCTTTTTATATTGTGGCAGATACATATAAAATGCATATAAAAGAGACACTGTTGTGAAATATTAGGATGAGAGAAAGAGATTGTATAATCATCCATAGAGGAAAGGATAGATGCAAAGAATGTAGTCAACCCAGAACTGTTAAAAGAGGAGAAAATTTGATTTTAACTAATATATTTTTTTAAAAAAATTGAATTAGATGAAGTAGGCTCAGTAGAATGACTAGAATTAAGAACAAAGGTATGGAAATGATTTGGGATGAAAGGTGAGAGAATGCTAGAGGAGTTTTGAGATATTTTCATGGGAATATAGTGGTATCTCAAAGAATGGAGCTGGAAGTATTCATGAAAAAGTGATCTAAAGGAAGTCAAACATGTTTTCAGAATGTTGAAAGATTGTTAGATGTAAATTGTGTAATTAGTAAAAGGTTAAAATATTAGTGTTGTTTGCTTATGACATGCCTATGTGATTTATTTAACACATAGAGCAGGGGTATCAAACTCGCATCATCACGGTGATATCACGTGATATATCGTGACTTTCCCCCCTCTTTGCTAAACTGGGAGTTGGCGTGTCCAGTGTGTGATGCATCTGCCCTGCGGGCCGCGAGTTTGATAGCCCTGACATAGAGAGACTGATTTTATCTCTGACAACTAGAAAATGCAGTTTTCCCAAAGAGACAAGTGCCTGTAGTAAGATTAAATGCAAAAACTACATGGAGATTAGTTTGCACAGGGAAGGCATTTGGCAGAATTATGACTGAAAAGCTATGAAATGGGACAACAAAATTTAGGAAGCATTGTACACATTTATGCCAGCAGAGGATTCAAATCAGACTTTATCTCATTAGCTAATCACTGAGAAATGTATGAATGTGATAAAGAAATTTCATCTTTAGCCTTAGAATCATCTAACTAGCAGCTCATTCCAGAATGTTCTGGACCCCCTGAAGGACCAGCTCCAGGTCTGAAGCCTTAAAGACAAAATAAACTCAATCCAGAAAGCAGAGCAGGTATAGGCCCAACCTCTTAAGACACAATGCATAATTAACAAACAAGTCTCTCTGTGAGCAAATCCTTACACAAAAGGAGGATCTTACCAGTAAAAAGGAACTGTGGGTAGAATATCTGATGCCCAATAATGAAGGCTCAAGAATGGCTTCAATAGTTTTCAACTTTTAGCAGCTAAAATATGATTTGTCCATTGGGTTCAGTGCTTGCTCCTTGACTAGCCTGCTTTCTCTTGTATCTGGTGTTTTTTAAGAAATTGCCTTGAATTCCACTTTCGTTTTATGTTTTGCCTTTGTTGTTAAATCCAAATCACAGGCTGCTTTCTGACCTGGTTTATAATTGACTTTGGATGCTTGGCTTATCTGAGACCCCTCCCCATCCTGGTTTGTTTCTGATTGAGAGCTCTTTTGTTCTGCAGCATAGACAGTCCTGAGGCAGGGTAATGAGGCTCCATTTTTTTCTTAGAGTATCCTCCTTTGCATAGCAAGATGGTTTGATGAAGACGTAAACAGCTTCTTTCAGACCAAGAAGGGCTGCCCTTAGCTTTTGAGTGATGTGCTAAAATTGCATTCCAAAGTCAACAAGTAAATAAGATAAGGCCATGATAAAAAACTGCAGGATAAAAGCTGGGTCTGATTAAATATAATTAAAATTAAATATGGTTGATATGATTACTTCCTATGTATTTAATCATCTAACCCTTCAAGATTAGTATTTGCTCCTTGGCTTCTCGACTCAAGACTTGTGGGGGGGGGGGGCAGTTGTGCACTCTTAAATCAAGTTTATGAACAGTTTCCAAGTAGGATGTAATCTAGGACTCTCATACTTGTATGATTTTAACAACTCCATGAGTGTCCAGAAAAAAAATCCAAATGGTCTGGATGATTTCCAAACTGGAACTGACCCAGTCCAAGCATATCTAGGAAAAATAGTTTTATGTTAAGTATTATTTTTAATCCTTAAATAATACTGAAATCAAAATAAAGGTTTACAGGGTGGTTTAAGGACCAGCATTGCATCTCTCTCTGACATTCAGATCTGAGTCTATACAGAAGGAAGGGCTGCATTTCCAGATACCAAATAAGTTATCAAGAAGTGTGTTGCTTGAGTTACAAAGGATCCATTTTAAAAAAGTAAATAGGAGGCTGGGTGAAACCAATGGAACAGAAAACAGATAGGAATGTACTGAGCAAAATCTGAAAACCTGCTCATGTTTAGAACAATTGCTACCAATAAATATTCAATGCACCAAAATTGCTGGGTGAATAAAGTAGCTTCATATTACTGTTGAGTCTAAAGCCTGTTTCAATTTCATTGTACATCCCACTTTTCAGAGTCATTCTGTGGATAAAGTGCGGTAATCACACTTAAATCAAGCTGTATTTAAAGTCAAATCTTTTACATATCCAACTTTCATTGCGAGTCAGAATTACTTTATTACAGCCTTGATACTTCAAGAGATCCAATCAAATAGGTTTCCCCACCAGGACTTAGAAGCCCATGGAAAAGCAGGAATGTGAATGTGAATAATAGTTTCAGAATGAATTGAACATGTGATAGCATGCATTAGCTCAATAGTTCTCATTGTTATAAGCAAAAAACGGACTCAGATGTTTGTGGAATAAGTTGCCTCACTCATCAAGTATCAAGTGGCAACACAGCTCATTTTAATTCAAGCATAATATTTGCATATTGTGTTCCTTCCGATGCTCATTTCCAGTACCTATTTATGAATAGAGCTTATATACCTATGTGACAGGTTATAAATGTTACTTCTTAATGCACATTTTCAAAATAAAAACAAATGGGATGGGATGGGAAAAAATTACAATGAATGTATGTTTGCTTCAGGCTTTGGACGCTGACCTGTTTTCATACTTTTTCTTTGAGTGCTGTGGAATGTATTTGTTAAGAAGCTGAATATGGGCTGTCAGTTTCTAGTTTCGATCACATCTATACCAAACAAGAGAGGAGGCTTTTTTTTTCCTTTCAAAGGAGAAATTTGATACTGAAATGACACTCAAGATATAACAGATTGGAACACTGAGAGGGCAAGAAAAAAAATCTGGCTTTGACCATAGAACAAGCATCCAATAGTAGAAGCCAAGTTCCACGTTCCTCAGGTTTCTTTTGCAAGGCAGCAGCAGCAAAAAACAATCAGATTGGCAATGCCTCTTTGGAGCTATAATTGCAGGTAATCCTCGACTTATGACCACAACTGAGCCCAAAATGTCTGTCGCTAAGTGAGACATTTGTTAAGTGCCCCATTTTGACCTTTCCTTGCTAAGCGAATCACTGTGGTTGTTAAGTTAGTAACATGGTTGTAAAGTGAATCTGGCTTCCCCATTGACTTTGCTTGTCAGAAGGTCGCAAAAGGGAATCACATGACCCCAGGACAATGCAATCTTCATAAATATGAGTCAGTTGCATAGTGTCTGAATTTTTACCACGTGACTGCGGGGATGCTGCAACAGTTGTAAGTGGGAAAACTGGTCATAAGTCACTTTTTTTAGTGATGTTGTAACTTTGAATGGTCACTAAACAAACTGTTGTAAGTTGAGGACTACCTGTACTGAACAATTATAATAGAGGATACATTAAAAAAAAAAAAGTAAAAAGACACATGCTACGGGTGGCATGTTGTTATCTATTGTGAGGTAAAAGGATTCCCCCAACCCTGGTTCAATATTTAAGAAAGCAAATAGGATTCTATTGATTTTTGTAGGGCTTTCCCCCTCAAATTAGCAGAGTTTGTACTTCTCGTTCAAAAGAATGCCAGGACAGGATATAATAGCCAGGTTGCAAAACTCTGGACCACAATTAGATAGCCATCAAATGCCATCAAACCTCTTTGCTGTTGCTTCATAATTTTCCTGGATTTTGTTGCCCAGATTTGGTAACTCTAGAACTCCAGCTGAAGGCATCTTTGAAAAAATATCTTCATTGTCCTGTCTCCCTACATCATAATGGCTTCTCCATCTGAGCCCCTGTACTGGTTCAAGAAAATGAAGAAAGGAGGGACTTTCCCCATAGTTACTTAGTAGCTTCTGGATGCATCGAAAGAAAACTCCCATTATTTCCATTCTGAGTGATGGGATAAAATAGTTCCAAACATTTATTTATTTATTTGTTTATTAGTTTGATTTATATGCCGCCCTTCTCCGGAGACTCAGGGCGGCTTACAATACATTAAGCAATAGCCTTCATACATTTGTATATACTTTCTTAGTAGGGCTTTTTTGCCCCCCCCCAAGCGGTGTTCTATTTTATACAAAGTCAGCTTATTGCCCCCACAAACCGGGTCCTCATTTTACCTACCTCGGAAGGATGGAAGGCTGAGTCAACCTTGAGCCTGGTGAGAATTGAACTCGCAGTAATTGCAGGCAGCTGGCAGCTAAATGCTACTTTTAACAGTAGTTTAGTCTGCTGCGCCACCAGGCTCCTTTCCTCAGGTTGCACAACATGAGGAAATCGGTGCTCATTTATTCTATTCTTGTCTTGTTTTCTATGGTACAAATGCTCTCAAAGCTATTTCCGAGCAAGCTTCCTAGCTACGTGTCTTCACCAGCAAACTTTCAAACATGAGTGCAAAGGAAACTGAATGTTGCCAGCAATGACAAGGTCACCCACTTTGCACTATGTTTATTTTAAAGGGAAACTGGTTTATTTCCCACATACAACCACACCTATATATGGCGCAACAGCATTAGTTTGATTCTCATGCACTCAGGATTACATGACATGGAGAAGCAACAACTCAGGAAACAGAGGGGGAGTGGTGGAAAGGCTTCTTTAGTAGGCCCATCGATAGCACATGGATAGGCATGCTAATTATAAATAAACCAAAAAAGAAAGGTTGGAGAGAATAACAGATGCCAAATTTGGCTGTGAAGGTGGCCCTGAAAAATCCATACTTTGTTCAATACCAAGGAAAACACACTGCAAGTGCAAAACGGAAGAATATAAGTGGGTAAAACTAAATATTTTCAAAGAAAGAGAACAAGAATAAAATATACTTACCTGCCCTAGAGAAGATGGATTGCAAAAGAACTTAAATTTCCCAGTAGCTGTTGGGCAAGATTATTGTGTACAAGAAGAACCTTGAATTTAGAATCAAAACTTAAGCAAGGCCAAACACTTTGTTACAAAGAGAGCTGCAATTATCCAGTAATTACATTTAACTTGAGATTCACTCTTAACTCTTTCCCTTTAGACCTTAGACCTCCATTAAATCTGGCTTTGAGATAAATAGTCCTTCTTCAGGGAAAAACAATGGAAAATACTTTATGTCTTGCAGTAGCAAAGCAACCAAGAGTGCCAAAGAGACAAGAACTCTGGATTTTAAAACATAAGGGAAGTTCTAAAAAGAAAAAGAGAGAGAGATAGTGCTAAGTAGGAATCTCATGAATCAAAATGAATTCCAGATCATTTGTACAGTTCTTAGGAAACAGCATGCTAGTCTAGAAATGGACAAGGATCATGCAGGCTGAAGAATTACCCGTAGTTATAACCTCCTGGACAAAGGAGAACCACGGTGAAAACCTACTACAGCACATGATTAGATTAACCTTTGTAAACAGCAGAAGGTATTCAAATGGTAAACATTTGATCAACAAGACCAGGTGATTAACCAAAGGATCACTGACTCCTACAATTTGAATGAAAATAGTCCTCTCTCCCTGCCACCCCCACCCCCATTTCCAAAGATGATTTATAGTCATCATTCTACCTAGGTAACCTTTTGGGTGTTGCTAGGTTGCAGAGGATATGTGCTTATCTTTTCAGAAGGAATGTGCCTTTGAGCACAAATCTCCTTCTGAATTCCCTGGGGAGAGGATTTTAACATCAATATAAATGATGGCTATGTTGCTATTCTTTGTGTGAGGGAGTAGCAGAACAGAGGTGGATTTACACATTCCTGATCTCTTTAAACTTCCACATAATGACCTTTCAATGAAAAACAGATCCTCTGAAAAAGCTTGCCCAGATGAAACATACAGTATATACAGTACATAGGAGGCCCTAGCTGAATCTGTCTAAATTCAGGCTGTCCATTAATCAAAACAAATTCACTTTCTTCTGTAATCTGGGGATCTCATTCTGGAAGGCCTGAAAAGACAGAATTCAACTTTTGTCCCCTCCCCCCCGCCCTCTCCAAAAAAATCCCTCTGGTAAAAAACTTAGGAGGGCTTCACCGCTGGATAATTTCTGATTCTGGAATCTAGCTAGATTCTGAAATCAGAAATGGAGCACTTTGCTTGGCAGGAGAAAGCAACAGCTGATCTCCCCAAAGAGGCTGCTTTCTAGTTATCTTCCACTTTCTATAAAAACTGAGATTAGTGCAAAGAAAATAAAGGATGCAACACATTCTGAACATGTCCTGAAAGCAGCTAGTAAATTAGCTATTAGCTAATTAGTAATTTGGCTATTTGGATGTCTATGCTATTGTTGAGTTCTCTCCTTTATTTACATTTTTCAAATAATTTTTACTTCTGAGATTTGACTTCAGCAAGGGACTTTCCAAAGAGTGCGAGGTTGCATTGGTCCTTTATAGGAAGTTAGGACCCACCCCTCTCCTAGAAAAATGAAATATTCTAGGAAATATTAAAAAGACAGAATATTTCCTCTAAAAGAGAAATAGAAATCTTAAGACAGAAACTCAGCCCCAGCATCTTGCCCCCAGCAGATACTTTGGTTATTTACAAGACAAAAGGCTGAGCCAGCTCATCTACAACCCAAAAGACATGGTCCTCAGGACATGATAGGATTAACCCTCACACAAGATCCAAACCAGGACAAAGCCATTAAGCCATAATAGGAATTGCCCAAAGTTCCTTCATTATATCATCACCCAGTAAGATTCAACCAGGCCTGGGACACAGACAGCCTACAAAGTTAGCTAAGACCTCCGCCCGCTGTGAGTCTGACAGCCAATGGGATACATTTCTTGTACAGGAACAGGAAACTGTAAGGCGGGGCCCAAGAGAGTGTATAAATATATCCCTCTCTCTACTCCATGTGCTCTTTTTTGCCCAGGATCCAAAAACCCCATGTGGTCCTGTCCACCATTAAACCATCTTTCCAAACAGCTTCCATGTTTCCAGTGTCTTTTTCCCCACTTGGAACTGAACCCAGATGGACATTTCTTCCAACACCTTCTTGTGTTTCAGGACCTGGGCAAGATTTCTTAAGTTCTGTATTTCTGAGCTCTGAGAAGGAAGTAAACGCTTAAGCATTTTCCTTTTATTTTTCCCACGTGTGAAAGGAGGCAGTGGAAGGGAAGTGTCCAGAACTTGCCAGCTGAAAATGCAACTTAACTCAGGGTGGCCTATCGCACATAAGTATATCATACCTGGACTGCAAAATCAGGAGGGTCACTAAATGGCAGCACAGAGATACAGAAAAATTAAATTCGTCCTTGTCATCCAGTTATGGCATGTCTAATTATAATGATCTTTTATTCAACAGATTTAGATCTGGAAGGGGACAGAGGTTCACTCATTAACACAACACATCATCTTTCATAACAAAAGTTCTAGATGTTATTCTTCCATATTTATCTGGCGTGCACAAATACACACAACCAGTAGAGGGCCACAAAAATATAGCACCTTCTGCAAAACTTTCTGCATTTCATGAATGTCCACATTTTTAGCGCAGGTGTGGTAGCCCTAAGTAAGCAATCTTGCCTCAAACCAAGAACAACCATTGCCATGAGATATCATGGGACATGAATCAAGCAAAAGAAAAAGAAAAAAACCCAGAGGTAACAAGAGTTGAATTGATGAACCAAATTGATGAATTAAACCTCAATATTTGATTTCCTTCCCACAGTACCTAAATGATATTGTGGGAAGGAAATCAAACCATCCCCCCTCCCCCCAGGTCTTCCTTCCACTCTAGTCACCCCCAAAATTGGGACATTCAAATTTACAATTAGAATGGGCTTAACAGAAAGAAACAAAAGTATTGGGAACATTCCTTTCAGGAAGCTGATTAAGATAGCAAAGCCCTGATTAAATAGCAAAAGATCCTTTCCCCAAAGAGATTCCCACTTCCATCTACAATGCAAAATAAGTGGAAACCACAACTCAACAAGTTGCCTGATTCCAGAGGGCTCTCCTTAGGAAGCTCCCAAAGGATTTCCAAACGTATAAAATGCTGATTTTAAAAGAAAGAACTTCTGTTTTGGATCTGCATCTGATCCAAAACCTGAAAAATCAAAGTAACTCTACATTTTGAAGAGGGATTAAGGAGAGAAATAAAATGATAAGTCATCTAGCTTAGTGTGTCTACATGTGCACAGGTGTACATGTGCATGCACACACAGAAGCACACACACACACACACACACACACACACACACACAGGCATACATACTCATAGATACAATAGGGTGTCAAAGATATTGAACATTTGGTCTTTCAAAGAGCCTTTGCCAAAATTCTCTTTGGCAGAAATGGATTTAAATGGCAAATGCAATTTAATGTAAATAAGCACAAGGTAATGCAAAAAGATTTTAGAGTGATTGCTCCATGAAATTTTACAGAAAAATGATTGGTCTCATTCCAGACAACAACGAATCTGCATACAGACGGGAGGTTGAACAACTAACCTTGTGGTGCAACTGGAACAATCTTGAATTAAACATATTCAAAATGGTAGAAATGGCAGTAGATTTTAGGAGAAACCCTCCTATACTATCACCTGTTACAATACTAGACACCACAGTATCAACAGCAGAGACATTCAAGTTTCTAGATTTTATCATATCTCAAGACTTAAAATGGACACCTAACATCAAAAACGTCATTAAAAAAGCACAACGAAGAATGTTCTTTCTGCGCCAACTCAGGAAGCTCAAACTGCCCAAGGAGCTGCTGATACAGTTCTACAGAGGAATTATTGAGTCTGTCATCTGCATTTCTATAACTGTCTGGTTTGGCTCTGCAACCCAACAAGACAGACAAAGACTTCAATGGATAATTAGAACTGCAGAAAAAACAATTGCTACCAACCTGCTCTCCATTGAGGACCTGTATACTGCACGAGTCAAAAAGGGGGCTGATAAAATATCTAGACCTCTCACATCCTGGACATAAATTGTTTCAACCTCAAAATGATGCTATAGAGCACTGCACACCAGAACAACTAGACACAAGAACAGTTTTTTCCCGAATGGCACTGCTAAACAACTAATTCCCACAACACTGTCAAACTATTTACTAAGACTATTTTACTATTCTTCTTCTCATCCTTCCTATTACCTATCTCCTCCCACTTATGAGTATAACCATGTTGCTTGTATTTTCACGATTTATATTGTTCTGTTTGTTTCCTAGTATGATTTGATTCCTCATTGTAACCTATGACTAAGTGTTGTATCTTATGATTCTTGATGAATATATTTTTTCTTTTTTTCCTTTTATGTACACTGAGAACATATGCATAAAGACAAATTCCTTGTATGTCCAATCACACTTGGCCAATAAAGAATTCTATTAAAATACAACAAATGATCTTTTCTTTCCATATTTCATCCTTTACCTCTAAACAAATCCTTAAAACCTCATCATTTCAATCCTGATCAGCAAAAGTTTGTTAAGGGTTATCAAAAATAACTGCACAGTTATTTTATGTTAAAATAAAATAAAACACACCAACTTTATATTCCTTCCTTTTATTTTTAGCAATATTATTTAATCTCTTTAAATAATCTCTAGAATTTTTCTTTTCATTTTTAAAATATCTTCTCACATTTTCAAAGCTTTTGCAAGCCTATTATCAACTCACCCAGGTAAACCGGACAGGAAACACAACTAACTGAGCAAAATCTACTTTACTGTAGGACTACATTAACAAAATCTTGCAAGTCTGAAGGCACAAACTTTCCTGCCCTGATCCATTAGGGCAGGTCCTTCCTAATGTGGGAAGCTACACCCCTCCTAGAAGAATGAAATGTTTTGAGAAACGTTAAAAAAGCCAGAATATTATATTTCCCTGTGTTGGAAGAAACATCCTTTTAGGTTCTGCTCCAAGTGGGGAAAAAGACACTGGAAACATGGAGACTGCTTGGAAAGATGGTTTAATGGTGGACAGGATCACATGGCTTGAGTTCCTGAACAGAAAAAGGGGGCAGATACAGTAAATCCTCGGGTTTTTATGCTCTCTCTGGCTCTGCATTTCTTGGGGCCCCGAAAGAGTATCCTGATTGGTTGTCAGAGTCCCAGGGGGTGGGGGTCTTAGCTAGCGTTGCTGGCTGATGGTCACATGTGCTTCCCAGGTCACATGTGGTGAGTTTCTGCTGCTATTGTGTAGAGGGCTAATCCTATCTTTGTTGGATCTTTGGCAATTCCTACTATGGCTCTGCCTGAAGGAGGCAGATCTTTGTTATGTAGAATAGACTGGCCCAGGCCTTAATGGCCCATTGACAAAGGGTGGGGGGCAGGAAGGTGGGAGCTGCTTTGTCTGTAAAATATGCTTCTCCATTTCTCATCCAGGGAAATATAATATTCTGCCTTTTTCATATTTCCTAAAATATTTAACTCTTCCAGGAAAGGGGTGGGTGCTAACTTCCTACACCTGAATGATAAAAGAAGAAACATGTTTTAAAGACAGAAAGCAGCTCCCTGCCCCCAGCAGATATTTGGTGGCCATTAAGAAAGACCAGGCCAGCCAATCAACAAGACAAAAGATCTCCAGCTCCAGGGTGATGGGATTAAGACTTTGCCCTTCAGGACAGTGGTGAAATGTAAAATTTGTTACTATCGGTTCTGTGGGCATGGCTTGGTGGTGGTGGTGGGTAATGTGACTAGGTGGGCATGACCAGTTTTTTTTTACTTTTAAAAGCATTTTTTCTACAACTTTTTTTACAATTTTTTCTATATTTTTTTCTTCCCAAGAGGTTGCAGAAAAAAATGCTTTTTAAAGGCTCTGACAATCCCAGCTGAGCTGTGCAATCAGAGGCTTCTTTTTTTTTAACTTTTAAAAGCATTTTTTCAGCTGAAGAGGTTGTAGAAAAATGCTTTTAAAAGTAAAAAAACAGCCTCTGATGATCGCTCTGCTCAGCTGGGCATGTGGGAGGGGCACAGGGATTTTTGCTACTGGTTCTCCAAACCACCTGCTGCCATCGCTACTGGATCGGGCAATCCGGTCTGAACCGGGAGCATTTCACGCCTGCTTCAGGACATAATAGGATTAACCCATCTAGCAGCAGTCACCACATGGCACAATCACCTGGGGATATTGCATCACCCAGCAAGAAAAGGTATAAATACCCCCCCACACACACACTCAACTCCATGTAGTCAGC
Source organism: Arizona elegans (assembly GCA_022577455.1). Classification (NCBI taxonomy): domain Eukaryota; kingdom Metazoa; phylum Chordata; class Lepidosauria; order Squamata; family Colubridae; genus Arizona; species Arizona elegans. The sequence continues at coordinate 54,485,016 of JAKOOJ010000003.1, forward strand.
TGCTTAGAATCACCCATGTGCTTCTGCTTCACCATTAAACCATCTTTCCAATCAGCCTCCATGTTTCCAGTGTCTTTCTCCTGGCTTGGAACTGAACCAGATGGATGTTTCTTCCAACGCTAAGTTTCTTCCTTTGACTGCTAAGCTATTGGATGCCTTTGCCTCTTTTGTCTGATTGCTTATTCTGGCAAACATTTCTTGGTATTTCTTTACAAAATGTGTAGCTAAACTATAGAACTGGCTACTATCAGATCTGGTGATTTCCACCAGATAGGATGATTTTTCAAAAGGTACTAGACACGTTAACGGAACAGCAGTTGGTGGAGAAAGATGGTGACAGAGAGTTCTCACCCTCCTTTCCAGGTTTGGCTCGGATCTGGACTAAATCAGCAGGCCTAGTTAGAGGCTTGATCCAGACCCTTTATTTTCTCATTTGTTTTTACTGAGCTAGATGGATCAGTGGGTTAACTCCCACTGCACAGGTTCGCCTGGTGCACCAATTGCTTGGATCGGGAGGCTCTCCTCACAGTCATTCATGCCCTCGTCACCTCACGGTTAGATTATTGCAACACGCTCTACATGGGGCTACCCTTGAAAAGTGTTCGGAGACTACAGTTGGTCCAGAATGCAGCCGCGCAAGCTGTCGTGGGTGCACCTAGGTACACCCACATTACACAATTCTCCATGAGCTGCACTGGCTCCCTATTGGTCTCCAGGCACAATTCAAGGTGTTGGTTATTACCTTTAAAGCCCTACATGGCTCAGGGCCAGGTTATCTTCGAGACCGCCTTCTACCACATAGCTCCCAGTGACCGGTAAGATCCCACAGAGTTGGTCTCCTCCAGGTCCCGTCAGCTAAACAATGCCGGCTGGCGGGCCTGCGAGGGAGGGCCTTCTCTGTGGCTGCCCCAGCTCTCTGGAACAAGTTACCTCCTGAGGTCTGAACCACCCCCACCCTATTGGCCTTCCAAAAAGCGGCCATGAATGGTGTGAATGGGTTTTAATGTTTTAATTTTTAAATGTTTTTATAATGGTTTTTTAAATGCATTGTAAGCCACCCTGAGTCTTCGGAGAAAGGCGGCATATAAATTGAACTAATAAATAAATAAATAAATAAATAAATAAATAAATAAATAAATAAATAAATAAACTCAATATAAGGTAGCTTTCTATATTTCTAATTTTTGTTTTCTTTTTTTATATTATTTTCATTTTTAAATATGATGTCCAAGGATGTCCCAAAGGTGCTTTTCCAAGGCAACTGGGCTTTCTTGGTTTTATCCAAGAAGCTTCTTCAGTTCTGAAGTACTTGGATGAGAAGTGAAACATTTTCAAGGAAAAAAATCAAGAAAGTCCAGTTGCTTTTTGGAAAAGCACCTTTGGGACAACCATGACCTGGATGATTGAGAATCTCCATAGACATGTCCAAGGATGATTTCTTAATGCACAATAACAGTCTAAAGCTGTTTAAATCACGGGGTGCAGCTGAAAACCAGCTAACTCTCCTCATTTGATAGAGTGGATGATCCCAGGGAGCACCACTTAATTAACAACACCCTGCAAGATAATGAAGTCCCCCTCTGATCCAGTCCTTCTGTCCATCCTTTAGAGGTACACTAGTCTCAGCAGAGATCAAAACAAACCGTTTTTAAAAAGAATAAAATATATAAATCATGAAATGTAAAATATTTAAGAGGCAAGAATTCAGTGTAGAAAAAGATAAATTTTAAAAGCTGTCCAGAACATGGGGAAACAGGGTCTTAAAAGAAATTGACAAATTTTTTGCAATGCTCCAGGTCAGTGTTTCCCAAACTTTTGACATATGTGTACCCCTTCTATAATTTTCGTAACGCTGAGTACCCCTCATAAAAAACATATGCTTTAACTCTAACCGTTAGATAACACTGCAATTCTCCGGCGTTTAAACAGCTCCGCGGCTCAACGTCAACTGTTAATGTTCCCGCAGTTTAAAAATGGCCGAACCCGAGCTGTGCGAAGGATGCGCAGAAGTTCCCGCCATAATGAGTTGCGATACGATGTACGATGGCCCCAGTTTCCGTGTAAAAACTGCGATACGCGCCTATTTCTTTCCTTGTTCTGTGGGCGCAGCTAAGCACGGTGTAGTGGATATTCCCACATGATCCCCACCAAACTCCGGTGCAACGCGTACCCCCACCAAACTCTTCCCGTACCCCTGGGGGTACGCATACCACACTTTGGGAAACACTGCTCCAGGTGAACCACAAGATGGTAGTGGTCTGCTACAAATATCTTGGATTCTCTGGCATGAAATTAGAAAGAGTCCCAAATATTGTCCAGTCCGCATTACACTAAATTTAAAAGAAAGAAATATCTTCATGTGCAACCTGAGGTTTGAATGTTTGAATGAGAACTGATGGGAATGAGAACTGATAGGAAACTCAGTTTATTATCTTGTACAAAGTAATAAGAACATTAGACTTAAACAGAACATAAAAAACACCAAAGCTCCTGGTTAGACTTTTGCCTCATTCTTTGCAATAAGAGCACATCAGTTTCAATTTTCCTGGACTTACCACTTCTTAAACTATTGCGAGGTCTTGGGGACATGGTAAATCCAATATCATTCTAGCATTCAACCACAGTTTCTCTGAAGTTTTCTCTCCTCATTTTTAAAGGATCATTCATTTTTCTTTTTTAGCAGATGAATTGACTTAGTATATGACCCAAAGCATCCCTCTCTCCCTTACGGAAATATGGATCCATAGTCTGGCATCAAGTGTCAACAGATATGCTACTTTCACAATAATTGGAACATACTTTACATGTCAAATCACCTATTCTAGGTGACTTAATCTTTTAGAACAAATTTCAGTAAAATGGGAGTTATTTTAGGCTGAATATACTATCGAATTGGCTTAGCAACACTGACAGATGTCAGAGACTAATAGCATGGCTCAAAATTGATCAACAAGGTACAATAAATAGATCAACAAACAATTGTGAACAGGTGCAATGATATGTCAAATTATCTTGAAAAACCAAGTGAAGCACGATTGTATAATTGTAACAGTTGTTATAGTAATAAAATAGTGTTGACAAAAATGGAAAAACACAAAAAGCTACTTTAGAAGGATTTTTTTTCTCATGCTGAAGAAGCTTTTGTTACTTCTGGACCCAGCTAAAGAAGATTAGACTTGAGGAAATAAATGACTTCTTAGAAACACAGAGTTTAACAAATGAGTCTGATTATTCCCAGCCAACAAACTTTATTCAACAGAGGAAATATTATCTCAGAGGCTGGGATTCTTTATAATAACATACATTGGGCTGTCTATGAAAGCCTCAGAAAGCTCAGAGTAATTGGAAATAATAGAGGAAATCCTTGCTATCAATCACCATAGCAATATAGCATATTTTAGAAGCTCTGAGGTCTGTAGCAAAATAATTATTTTTCAAAGTATGTTGGATATCTTGCCTGAAGAAAGAAGAAGTGTACTGCAATCAAACCAGGGCAATGTCTGAAAAAGAGGAATATAATATGAAAAACTCAGTATTATCCTGATCAGTAATGGATGAAGTATAACAATAAGACAGATGAGAAGCTTAATTTTAATTGGTTTTGATTAGACTTCTCCCCCATCCAATCCAGTAAGCTAATTCATATCAACAGAAAATATTGTCTTCTCTTGAAGGAAATAGAAATTCATCTCTGTGACAAAAATTACCAGCTATATTTTGTTTCATGAATGAAGGTGAATATATGTGTCCCAGGATAATGTTTCAAGATCCAATCTGAGTCAGTCACCGGGACCAGAGATTTTGTCTTCCAAGCTTTTGTTTCTATATTTTGTTTCTTCAAATGTGCCATTAACCATTGTCAAGCGTGCCCATTGTACATAGAATGGGAGAGGACGTGTTCTCTGAGAGATGTTCCAGGCATGTGATTTTGAAGAAAGAATGATTCTTCCTTTTTGGTTTTAACTTATTTGCCCTCTGCCCTTGCTCCTATTCTCAATTATCTCCATTATGAAAATAACCATGTCTTGGAGACAGAACCCAGCTTTAGCATAATAATCTCCATGATTTGGAATTCAGACTGTGGAAACTGATAAATCAAAGAGGGAGAACTCTTGTAGATTGCTATCCTATCTATCCAGATTGACCCCCTAAGCAAAACTTTTATTGCTTAAAGGCTTGACCTCTAGTCAACCAACTTATGTTATTGAGATCATGTTTCAGAGATTGGAGGCTATTCATAGCTGTACAAAGAGGAATAGGCTCAACCTTGACAAGAATGAACAGATATGGATCAATCTGATCCTAGTGATTTTCCATCTTTAGTACTCAATAAGTGGCACATTCTCATACAGAACCGGTGTATCATTTGGGGATCACAGCTATCAGAAAGGCTTTGCACAGATTCATCTAGTTTGACAATAGCACCCTTTCCCGAGATCACGAGTTCTTTTTCATGGCCATTCATGCTCTGATTATCTTAAATGTGAATTATTGCTATGTGGTCTATATGGGGCTGCCTTGAAGGCCACTTGAAACTTCTCTCAGTCCAGAATGCAGCAATGCAAGCAGTTTTGTGTGCGTCTTGGTATGCTCATGCAAGATCTCTGCTATGTCAACTGCACTGGTCAACAGTGAGCTTCTGTGTGCAATTCAAGGTGCGGGTTATCCTATAAAGCTTTTCATGGCATAGGACCTGTAAATCAGAGGAGCCAAATCTCTTTCATCATTTCTGCCTGTCCCTTCAAATCCAACAAAGAAGATGTGTTTTGGGCCCCATTCAGGGGTGAAATGCTCCCAGTTCGGACCGGATTGCCTGATCCGGTAGCGATGGTGGCGGGTGGTTCGGAGAACTGGTAGCAAAAATTCCTGACCCCCTCCCCCTCTCCCCATGCCAGCTGAGCCGCGCGATCATCAGAGGCTTTTTTAAAAAAACTTTTAAAAGCATTTTTTCTACAACCTCTTTGGCCAAAGAGGTTGTAGAAAAAATGCTTTTAAAAGTTAAAAAAAAGCCTCTGACGATCAGGCTGGGATTGTCAGAGCCTTTTAAAAGCATTTTTTTTACAACCTCAGAGGTTGTAGAAAAAATGTTTTTAAAAGGTAAAAAAAGCCTCTGACGATCACAGCTGAGCAGCGCGATCATCAGAGGCTTGTTTTTTACTTTTAAAAGCATTGCTTTTAAAAGTAAAAAAAAGATTGCACGCCACAGCTGATCACCCCCCCCCCCCCGTGTGCTATTCTACTTACCACATAGCATGCCTCCTTTTGGCATGCACTGTGTGCACGCAGCTCGCATTTTGGTGCGTGGTGAGCACTGCGCATGCAAAGCCAGCGAACCGATAGTACACCGGTTCAGATTTCACCACTGGCCCCATTTACTAAGTAATATCACCTGATAGGAAGTGCTGTGGTTCCTGCCCTATGGAATCCTCTTTCCCTGGAGGCTCAGACTACCTTGAAATGATCTTTCAAAACATGTCTTTTCCCCTCAGGCTGTGGTATAAGTTGGTGATGTGCCCATGTTTTAGGCATTGTGCAGGAAAGCAGCCTTAGTTTTATTAGTGCAGTGTTTCCCAGCATGCTGGATGAAGAATTCTGGGAGCTGAAGTCCACATTTCGTAAATTTGCCAAATCTGAGAAATATTGGACTAGGGCAGGGATGGCTAACCTTTTTTTCCTCGGGTGACGAAAGCATGCGCGTGCCCACACCCATAATGCAATCCCTCCCCCGCGCTGCCACACCCACCCACCCCCGTGCATGCACGCGCGACCTCCCTGCACCCCGTTTTGGGCCTAGCATAAGGTGACCAGACGTCCCGCTTTTGGCGGGACAGTCCCGCTTTTGAGCAATTTGTCCCGCGTCCCGCGGCGTTTTAAAAAAGTCCCGATTTTTCATTCTGCCTCCTGGTTCCCGGCTGCCTCCTGAATCCCCGCTGATGGCTAGAGGGAAAAAACCTGTTTAAACTCTTGCTGCGGGGCTTCAAAGGGCCGCCCTACGTTAATTAGCTCGGCTTCCCCCTCTCAGCTGATTTGCACAGGGCTCTGCTCTTGCTAAATTGCTCAGTTTTTTTTTCCTCTTTGTGCAAACCAAGCTCAAAACGAAACTGAAAGTAAAACAGGCTGTTGGCTTTGCGGTTTGCTTGCAACGTTGGAAAATTAGGCAGCAGATTTATTTTCCTTTTCCTCACCAAAAAAGGTAAGTGCAAACAATGGAAAATTATTTAGGGCAAAAGAGGAGAGTTCAAGATTTTAAAACACAAAAGAAAAAAAAGCTCTTTTTAACTAGGGAATTGTAATAATTGAGATATTATTAATTGTATACTGTGTTGAAAGCAGAAATGGTTAAGTTGTGGTTTGGAGGAATATATGGGGGAAATTATTTGGTTTATTATTATTGGTAAGTATAATTAATTGATTTGTACGAAATTGGATTGCATGGAAATAATTGGAATATTCATGTTCATATTGATTAATATACAAAAAAGATAGTTATATAACTAATTGATTTATATTAAAATGTTGAATTTGTATTAAACAACTGTATTACATAATTACATAATTAACCAATGTGAGGATGGATATAAAAATAGATGACAATGGGAAGGGGTATAAAATAGAATAGAAGGGAAAAATTGAATTTGATTAAGATTAGAGATGAGGATGAAGGGTAAAATTGTTTTTTTAAAAAAATAGATGAGGAATAAATATGGCAAAAAGGAAATATAGAAATTGTAAATTTAATTGAAATGACTAAACACTGTTTAAATTTGTGAACCAGCCAAATATTCTGTTCAAAGAAAATACATTGTATGTATGTGTGTTTCTAATTATTGCTATTTATTCATATTTGTTCTCTTTTATTCTTTAAAGTTTAACAATTCATTCTTTATCTTTTTTTTTTATTGCAAAAGTTTTAAAATTACATTTTCATCCCTTTCCCCCCCCCCCTCAAACCACCCCAAACTTCCCAACCTCCCTAACCCACCCTAACCCTCCCCTCCCCCCGGACTTCCTTACAATATACTCATGTCAAATAAAGGGAAAAACCCTCCTTTATATATAAAACTTGAACCCCTCCCTCCCCCTTACAAGTTTTCATCTTCATTACATTAACCTATTTCTATCTTAATATAACATTTTCAAATAGATTTTCATCCTAATTGCCTTAAAAATATTTCTATTTTAATATAACATTTTCTAATAAATTTTCATCCTTAACCTTAAAAAATTTCTATCTTAATATAACATTTTCAAATAAAAGCTATTTGATACTTCCTAGTTTGATATTTGTTCTGAACATAATCTATCCACTTCTTCCATTCCCATTCATAAGTCTCTTGTGAACAATCTTTTAGATATGCTGAAATCTTCGCCATCTCTGCAAAACTGGCCATCTTCAAAGTCCATTCCTCAATCGTAGGCAGCGCTTCATTTTTCCAATATTTACCTATCAACAATCTTGCTGCTGTTATCATATACAATATCAATTTTGTTTCACCCGATGTAAAACCCTTAACTATACCCAATAAAAACAGTTGTGGAGAAAATTGAATTTTTTTCTTCAAAACGTTCTGCATGACCCACCAAATTTTTATCCAAAAAGCCTTAACTTTCTTACAGGTCCACCAAACATGATAATATGTAGCATCTAAACAATCACATCTCCAACATTTAGGCTGCACATTAGGGTACATACACGACAATTTTTTAGGGTCTAGATGCCATCTATAAAACATTTTATAAAAATTTTCCCTCAGATTCTGCGACTGTGTAAATTTAACATTCTGAACCCAAATTTTTTCCCATGTTTCCAACATCACTGGTTCCTCAAAATTTTGTGCCCACTTAATCATACAGTCTTTAACTAGTTCAGTTTCTGAATCCCTTTCTAACAAAACATTATAAAGTCTTTTGATATGCATTGGGCCTTTCTCTTTTATGTGTCTAACTAATTCTTCCTCATACATCATAATACCAGTTTTTTGGTCCTCTTTCCATCTCAATTGCAATTGATTATATTGTAACCAAGTTAGATTAATCCCTTCAGCCAACAATGTCTGTAATGTCTTCAGCTGCCATCTGCCCGCATCTGTAAAAAGAACCTCTTTGTATAAAAACCCCCCGAGTGACATTATATTTGTATTCCACAAAGTATGACCAAGATCCAGCCATAACGGTATTTTATAATCCCAATTGTTTCGGTGCTTCTTCCAAACTCTCAACAAAGAATCTCTAAGTATATGGCTTTTGAATACTTTATCCACTTTGCTGTCATAAAATAAGTAAGCGTGCCATCCAAATTCCAAATCAAAACTTTCTGCGTTTAGTATTCCAGTCTTTTTTCCTCCAAACCAGTCACTTAGTAAAGTCAAAGCTGCTGCATCATAATATAACTGTAGGTTTGGAAGTTTAAGACCTCCCCTTTCTGGAACGTCTTGCATGATTTTCATTTTTACTCTTGGTTTTTTCTCGTTCCAAACAAACTTATTCACACCAGTTTGCCATACTTTTAGTTGTTTATCATTTTTGAGCCCCGGAATCATTTGAAACAAAAAAAGAAATCTTGGCAAAATGTTCATCTTAACTGCTGCTATTCTTCCAAGTAGAGACAGCTGCAGTTTTTTCCAAGTCTCTATATCTTTTTGCACCTCTCGCCACAACACCTCATAGTTATTTTGAAACAATTTCATATTTGATTCTGCAACCTGAACTCCTAGATATTTTACCTTTGGTACAATCTCAAAACCTGCCCTCCTTTCAAGCTCAAGTTTACGGTCTTGTGTCATATTTTTAACTACCATCTTAGTTTTTTTCTGGTTCAATCTAAAACCTGAAACTTTACCATAGTCTTGTATAATGTCCTTCATCTGGATTATTGATTCCATTGGCTGTGTTAGGGTAACAACCAGATCGTCTGCAAATGCCTTTATTCTGTAATCCTCTTGCCTTATCATTATACCTTTCAAAGTATTAGAGTCCCTTATTGTGTTTAACAAGACTTCTAGTGTTAAAATAAACAACAGTGGGGACAACGGACATCCCTGTCTTGTTCCTTTTTCGATTTTAAACTCTGTTGTCAAACTTCCATTAATAATAATCTGTGCCTTTTGTTCTTGATAGATTGCTGAAACCGCCTGAATAAATTGGTCCCCAAAGTCCATCCTTTTTAAAGTCTTTAATAGAAAATTCCAGTCCACTTTATCAAAGGCCTTCTCTGCATCCAGAAAAACCAGCACTGCAGGGATCTGTTTATTCTTCTCAAGATATTCCAATAAATCTATTACTTGCCTTACATTATCATTCATGTGCCTACCCTCAATAAATCCCGCTTGATCATCATGAATCACCTTTTGAATTACTGGCATCAATCTGTTGGCTAATACTTTTGCGTAAATTTTATAATCCGTATTCAAGAGAGATATTGGTCTATAGTTCTCTGGTTTTTTGGGACCTGCTTGTTCTTTTGGTATCAAAGAAATATAAGCTGTAGTCCATGATGGGGGTACTTTTCCCCCTTGTTGTATATTACAAAATAAGTCTCTAAGTTGTTCCACCATTTCTGCCTGCAGAGTTTTATAGTACACTGCAGTCAGACCATCCGTTCCAGGAGCTTTAGCTGTTTTTAATTGTTTTATTGCTACTATTATCTCGTCCTCTGTTATAGGATAATTCATTCTTTCCTTTTGTTGCTTAGTGATTTTTGTAACTCTTTTGTTGTCTAAATATTTTTCTGTAAGTCCATTCTGCACCTCCTCTCTGGCATATAGTTTAGTGTAATATTCAAGAAAAGCTTCTTTTATTAATTTCTGTTGAAAAACTTCTTTCCCTCCAATATCAATACTATCAATAGTCCGTATGCTCTGTTTCTTCCTCAATGTGTAAGCCAACCACCTGCCCGGTTTATTGGCGTTGCAGAATGTATTATGCTTCGCATATTGTAAATTTGTTGCAACTTGTTCCGCTATAAGCATTTGGAATTGGTCTTTCAAAAGTTTTATGACACCAAGTATTCTTTCATCTGTTGGGTTTTTAATAAGTAACTGTTCTTTGTTCTTTATTTCTGCTTCCAATTCAAGTCTTTTCTTTTGTCGAATCAACCTATGTTTAGAGTTCATATATATAAGCACCCCTCTCATATAAGCTTTGCTTGCGTCCCACACAATTTCCATTGGGGTGCCTTTATTCAAATTCATTTCAAAAAACTCTTTCAAGTACTTTTTAAGTTCTACTATATTTTTTTCATATCTAAATAAGTTTTCATTTAATCTCCAAGAGCGTCTCTCAATCTTGTGTGTCTCAATTTCTATCCACACTGGGCTATGATCAGTCAAAGTTCTTGGCAGAATCTTTGTTCTTTTTGTCCTGACAAGTAAATCATCAGACAGCAAGATGAAGTCAATCCTGGAAAAAGATCTATGTCTGTCAGAGAAGAAAGTATAATCCAGTTCTTTTGGGTTATGTATTCTCCAAATATCTTTTAATTCCAGATCTTCTTTCATATCAAAAAAAGTCTGTGGTAATCTAATCCTTGACTTCGCCAAAGTCTTTTTATCTAATTTAGAATCAATTACTCCATTCCAATCTCCCATAATTAAGATAGATCTGTAATCCCATTGAAGTATTTTCGTATGCAACATTTTATAAAAATAGTCCTGTTGTTGGTTAGGAGCATAAATTCCTATCAAAAGAATTTGATTATTAGCAGAAAGTAATTCAATTGCTACAAACCTGCCATCTTGATCAGCTTCTATAAGTTTGGTTGTTAATTTTTTATTTACGTAAATAACCACACCATTCTTTTTTTGGTTAGTTGAAGATATAAAATGTGTTCCTAGTTTGGAATTTTTCAAATAGTTTTGATCTTGAGCTGTAATATGCGTTTCTTGTAAACAAATTATATCATTGTTATGTTGTTTTAAATATGCAAATACTTTCTTCCTTTTTTGTGTTACATTCAACCCATTCACATTCCAAGATAAACATTTAATCATCGTTATTCTCCTTCTGGAGCAAAGAGCAGAACATTCGGATTTCATCCGAAATCTTCTGTCCTGCATTCCCCACGGCTCCAGCCTTTTCATCTTGTCTTTCCTGCTGTAACTTTTCTTTAAGTTGCTTGGCTTTTGCTCGGGTTATACGCTGGTCCTTGACTTCAGCCATCCAAGCCGGCTCCAAGATTGGAGAAGGTTCCAGCAAAGGCTCATCCAGAAAACCTCCTTCAGCGCCCTTCAACTCCTCTGATTCCTGCTTAGATTGTTGTTGCGATTCTTGAGGTTGCTTCTTATCACTCTCTTTAGTCTCCAAAACTGTAGATGTATGTGGGGATGGTGTTCTTTCTTTAAAGATATGAGTATAAAATTGCTCCGCCTTCTCCACAGTATTCAAACGATGTTTCTCTCCCTTATATCTCAAAATTATGCCAGTTGGAGCGTCCCAACGAAATGGGATTTGATTATTCTGCAATTCTTTAACAAGAAAGCCAAAATCTTTTCTGGATTTCAACATCTTAGGTGGAAGCTCCTTATAGACTGTAATCTTGGATCCGCTCACTTGCACAGAAGTAAGAAAAGATTTTTGCAGGATATCATTTCTTATTGCTCTGTCTGTAAAATATATGACCACATCTCTAGGCAATTGTCTTTGTCTAGCCACCCAAGAGTTGACTCTGTAAATTTTGTCTATTTTACAAAAGACCATATCAGGATCAGTTTTTAAGATCACAACTAGGGCTTCAGCACAGATCTGTCTCAAATCTTGTCTCTCCTCTTCTCTAATTCCTCGAAGCCGTATAGCAAATTCCATTGCCCGGAATTGCATCATAACAATCTCGTTCTCAACTCTCTGCATCTTGTCATCAACATCAAAAAATTTATGATCATTATTTTTCATCTTAGCATTAACTTCTAATTTAAATTCATCCACTTTTGACTCAACTTTCATAATAAATCCTGCCAGGCTAGACGCCACATCTGTTATTTTTTTGGTCACCTTCTTTTGGTTCTGCTGCATTTCCTGCATAATTTCCTGTTGAGACTTTTGAATTTTATCATCTATTTTATTTATTTTATCATCTATTTCCTGTTGAGCTTTTTGAAATTTGTCATCCAGGATATTTGAAATGAATTCTTTTAAATCTCCCATATCAAAATCTTTTTTCTGGACTTGTGATTGCGTGTCCTGTTTGCGTGTGGGGGATCCCCCCCCTGTTTTGCTTTCCTGCTTCTTTGAAGCCATCCTGCCACGTAGGCTGGCTTTTCTAAAAAGGGAGGTTCCGCTTCTTCTGCCACCTCCACAAAGCCTTCTAAAAAGGTCCCCCAGATTTATTCAAAGGAAAGCTATAATGCAGCAAAGTCAAGTAAAAGGGAGAGATTTTCTTCTTGTTTCTGTTACAGCCGGAGCAACTTTATAGCAACTTTTTTTTAACTTTGTAACAAAGCAAGATGACTTCACCAATCCACACCTGCTGATACATTTACTCTAATGCTGAGCGCCATATTTTTTCCAGTCACTTTCACTCATTCAGAAACTTTCACTTCAGTATAAAAAATCAGCAAAGAGCTAATACTTGCAGTTCAAAACTTCAGGGTTCAAGTAGATTTCAAGTGTTTATTTGGGTTATTTCCTCGCTCTTTAAAAGTTTCCTGCAGCCGGCTTGTTCTGCGGAAGCAGAGACGTCCCACGCCGCCCGGAGTCTCAGCAGGTTAAAAGGGAGCCGCCCTGTTTCCTCCCCAGAAACAATTCCCTGGGGGGGTTGCAGGGGCTCAACCTGTACCCTGCTGCCTCTTCTTCATAAATCCTAAAGATTTTGAAGATTTCAAGCCGCTTCGCAATCGAGAAGCGGCTCTACGAGTGGCGGGGCTGGCGGCGCTTAAAAAGGCACCGTCGCTGCCGAAGACGAGGAAACCGGAAGTCCCATTCTTTATCTTAATATCTTTATATTTGTTTGGGGTTGGCTTTCTTCCCTTTCATCTTTTTTATTGTACAGCAATCTTTCTCCTCAAACCTACCACCTCTCTTTTCTTTCCTTCTTACTTTCTCTTCCCCCCCTCTTCTTCTCCTCCCTACTTCCTCTTCCTTTCTCCTTCTCCTCCTCTCTTCCTCCCTCTCTTAACCGTCACTCCTACTCTAATTTCCTTTCCCTTCCTTCATCCCTCTCTATTACTGTATCCTTTTATGCATATGGACTACTCAGAGGGCTGAAAAAGTTATTTTTGACTGGTCCTCGCACTTTTGACCAGTCCTCGAACTTACGACTGTCCTCACATTTTACATTTTTGCCCTATCTTGTCATCATGGTGAAGAGAAGCAGTTGTGAAATGAGTGACATGGTTGTTAAGAATGCTGCATGGGCATAAATGTGAGGATGGTCATAAGTGTGAGGACCAGTCAAAAGTGCGAGGACCTGTCAGAAATGACTTTTTTCAGCCCTCTGGTTAGTCCTTTTGTGCATATGGACTACTCAGAGGGCTGAAAAAGTTATTTTTGACTGGTCCTCGCACTTTTGACCAGTCCTCGAACTTACGACTGTCCTCACATTTTACGTTTTTTGCCCTATCTTGTCACCATGGTGAAGAGAAGCAGTTGTGAAATGAGTGACATGGTTGTTAAGAATGCTGCACGGGCATAAATGTGAGGATGGTCATAAGTGTGAGGACCAGTCAAAAGTGTGAGGACCTGTAAGAAATGACTTTTCAGCCCTCTGAGTAGTCCCTATACACACAGCCATGGCCACCCGGTCACATGACCAGCTAGCCATGCCCACCCAGTCACATGGCCTCCAAGCCACACCCACACAATAAGCCACGCCCACAATGGTGTCCCTCTTACCAATGTTAAAATCTGTTCACCTTACCCTATACACATAGCCATGGCCACCCGGTCACATGACCAGCTAGCCACGCCCACCCAGTCACATGACCAGCTAGCCACGCCCACAAAATAAGCTACGCCCACAATGTCCCTCTTTACCAATGTTAAAATCTGGTCACCTTAGCCTAGCAGGCCTCCCTGAAGCCTCCAGAGTCCGGAAACAGCCCATTTCCGGACTTTCGGTAGGCCTGTTTTTCGCCCTTCCCAGGCTCTGAAGATTTCCTGGAGCCTCTGGGAGGGCAAAAATGGCCTTTCCTTGGCTCTCTGGAGGCCCTCCAGAGGCCGGAAATGGCCCATTTCAGGACTTCCAGGAGGCCTGCTTTTCGCCCTCCCAGAGCCTCTGCATGAGCCCTGTACTTACCTGACATCCAAAACAGGCCGTGTGGAGACTCCTGGGAAGGGATGGGCAGTGTGGGTGAGGCCAGCCGAAAATCAGCTGACCGGTGCGTGCACATGTGCGGTTCCATACGCGTGCCATAGGCTCGCCATCACGGGTCTAGGGTATATTGTTTCTCTCTCTTTTGGATAAAGTAAATTGACATATTTGGTGTAATTCATTTTTAGGCATAGTACTTGTTCTGAATTTGTATTAGTCAGTATTGATAAACAGAAAGATATAGTGGCACTTAACATAGGCTTTGGTGCCAGAGGTTTTTAACAACCTTTTCTCTCTTTCTCCCATGGCATATCAGGTTCTCAATGAGCAGAAACTGTCATAAAGCAAGAGTAATGTTTTGATGCTTTGATTTCAGGATTGCAAGGTGAGAATACCTTGTGGAATTGGTAGCTGTCTTGGAAATAGCATATTATTTGCACAGAGCCAAAGAAATATCTGGAGTCTGTAAACAGATGCACAGTTAAGAGTCCTTCTTTTCTGTCTTGCCCTGCTTCTTGAGGAAATGCTGTGTTAATCATATGTTTTGACAGCTGTGAGCCATAGTGGGGAAGAGACACTAAAAAGGGGGATAATATCAACCGATTGGGCTATAGAACTACAGTACATGGGCTTTCCCTTGTTTTCTTTTGACTGGGATTATTTTGAGGGTGGTGTTTTTTTTTTTTGACCCCAAGGTTGGCACGATTGTTTTATTGTGTTTTTTTTTCTAAAATGTCTGGAAATATAGCTGTTGATTTATGGCAACTAAATCAATGAAGGTTAGTAGTGAGGTAAGAGAAGGCTTTAGGGATTGCAAAGGGGGGATTTCAACAACTTCAGAAACAGATGCATTTTTGGAAAGGATAAAAAAAAAATCAAGGTGGCATCTACCATAACATACTTGAATCTCTGTCCCTTTTTTGTATCTATTGCATATATGTTACATATAAAAAGGGAGCAGGGTTTCAACTACATGGCTATAGCCACCTTCTTGGCTTTCTCCTCACAATGGAGGTATTTTTGTCAGATCCCTCAGATTATCCAGCTGAAATCTTGGACCATCTTGTTGAGCCTCAGTACTGCAAATATAAACCTGTATGTTAAGAAGGGGAAGACTCCTGATGACCGAGGACTGGGATTTAAAGTAAGCCTCCAGCTGCTGCTGAAGTCCTAGCACCCACAGTCTGCTGGTCTATGGTAAGGTCTATGGGAGTTGTCAGTCTGTATTTGAAAGGATACAGGTCCTCCCAGTCCTACTTAAACAATTGCTTCCCAATTCATTTCCAGGGCCTTTTGGGTCCCTTTCCACTCACTGTTAAGCCTCAGCTTAAAGATTCTCTAGAGCAACAGCTTTCCACTTACCAAATCAGGATTCTTACAGGCTCAGGAAGGTCTCCTTCAATCTATGGGCATCTAGACTAAAGCCAATAGTTGCTAATCTTATCCTCTACCTCTTTTTCTCCCAAGCGTTTTCCTTTCCCTTGCCACTGCCTGTTTCCCCTTAGTTTTGTTCCATTCCCCTTCCTGCATAATTTATTTTCCTTCTCTGTTTGACTGACTTGCTCCATGCTGTAGATTTTTAATTAAGGACCTTGTCCGTATCTGTCACCCTCCATTCCTCTCGCCTCTCATCTCTGTTCCTGTGTATTCCCCCGCTCTGCCTGCCTACCCGCCTGTTTTCTGTCTGTGGCTTCCTCGGTTTTTTTATCCCCTTTAGAAGCAGCCTTAGTGTGTGCCCTGTGCAGCGGCTGCCCCTGGAGAAGATGGAAAATGACAGGAGCCTGACCTTCTGCTTGTCAGAGAGCAAAGGGATCAGAGTGTTGTCAATTTCAGACAGTTTTGGAGGCAGAAGGAGCTCCTTCTACTTTCCTACAGCTTTTGAAAAGATCAAGTGCACGGAGGGGCAACCTCCATTTTTATTCGCAATGCTCAGGAAGTGCTGAAATGATCTGTGGGCAGAAGTGACTGAGCTTCTAATTAGGAGAATCTCTTGGTACCTGATTTCTGAAGTGTCCTTTTGATTCATCCCTTTTCCACAGGAGTGAAAGCTTTAGTTTTTCCTATTCCACCCTCCCCCTCCCCTGTTTATTCCCTTCTTTCTCTTGGGATATTTTGAAGGCTGCCAGTTGTTTTGGGTCTGTCACAGTGGTGCAGCAAATTCAAGAAATATCACAGATAAGGAAAAGCTGTACTGGCTGACCCCTTCAGAAATCTCTTTTACTGGCAAAGATGGATGACATTACCGTGTTTCCTTGAAAATAAGACCCTGTCTTATATTTTTTTGAACCCTGAAATAAGTGCTTGGCCTTATTGCCATGCGCTCAAAAGCCCAAATGGGCTTATTATCAGGGGATGTCTTATTTTGGGGGAAACAGGGTAGGAGCTGGAAGTGGCAATTTAAAATCTGATTGGCAGACTTTCTTTTCCAAATTCTCTCAGGTAAAAGATTATTCCATTCAGGGTGAATTCTCTAACTCTCCCCATCACCTGGCTGAGTTTGTCCAGCTGGACAAACTTAGCCCTTTGGCTCACCTTGAGAGAGCTTTGCCTCTATCTGTCACAAACAGAAGTGAGCAAGCTTGTGCCAATCCAGAATCCCAGTTTTAATGAGATCTTTCCTGATGAAAACGAGAATGCCAAACCTTTACATATTAAAAGGTGTTTATTAGGAAACGCCAGTACTCCCATCAAGAGGGGTATACTAATTTAGGTCTGATTGTGTTGCTTTATTCTTATTTTCCAAAGTGGCCAGAAATCCAGTTCACTTTTAAAGTTTGTTTTCAACCCTTTCTCTCTTTCCAGTAGATAACAAGCATACCTCCCCATTTTCCCCCTTTAGTTCCAGTTTCACAGAATGCCTCCTCGGTTATGATAAAGAACAAACCTAACTAGATGAAAGGAAGAAAAGAGAGAAGAGGAAGGCAGGAGGGCAACTGCAGGGTGTTAGCTATTTTCTTATCTCCTCCACCACAATGTATCAGATCACTTGATAGCTGGATCCTGTCCTTGTTCCAGCCCGGCTGCTTGAAATTGATAAAAAAAAACAACTTTTAAAACTTTGGGGATAAAGGAGAGGCAACAAGCTGACATTTTTTACAGAGCTGTGTATGCATGTTTCCCTCCCACTGAAAATTGAATGCAATCTCAAGGTGGCAGGTGGCTAATAACCATATTCATATCATTCTGCATTTCATCATGGCACTTGACGTGCTTGCTGTCAAAGATCCTAGCTGAGGTTCAAAGCAGACCCCCATTTTAGATGCAGATCGTGCACCTGATGTGCCCATAAAGATTCATTGATTCATATCTTAAAAGCAAACAAATCTTTAGAAGAATTTTAAACTTGGCTTTTCATATACTTTTTGGTTTTCCGAAGTTTAGGACAGGCATCTCGGGCAAGACTCATATTGCATGCCTTTGAACTTGGGGTGTCACTGTGTCAATCAAGCCTGCTTTTAATTGATCTCTTCTGTCCAAGCTCCAAATGTTGAAAGTGAAGGTTATTAACAATCAATGAGACAGAATTTCAGCCATTCATTTCCTTATCCCTTTCCCTCTTTCTCCCAGATGTTTCCCATCAGGCATACTGAACCCATTCTAATGATGTGAACCAGGGGTGGGCTCTACTTACCTTTACCACCGGTTCGCATAATGCCCGTGCGTTCTTCTGCATGCGCAGATCATCTATGATGATGTCTGGGTCAGTGGGCGGAGCCTCCCACCAGTTTTACTACTGGTTCTTGCGAACCGGTCTGAACCGGGGGCAACCCACCACTGATGTGAACTCTCATGAGCTTGCACCCTAGTAAAGTTGCTGAATCTGGAAGATGTTATCAAGACTCCTGTCTACTACAATGCCACCATGTTGATATATTGACCCAAGAATGAGGACGAGGGAGAGAATACAATTAAAAAGATGGAAATGAAAATCAGAAGATAGTGATAGTTACCTATTGATAATGATTATGCTTAAAACAGTTGGGAATGATCTAGGCCAGGGCCATGGGTGGGATTCAGCTGGTTCAGACCGGTTTGGGCAAACTGGTAGTTCTGACGATCAGCTGGCCCCGCCCACCCACCCCGCCCTATCCTGTCCTTTATCTCCTTGTTTCTAGCTTATCTGAATCATGTGTTACAGATGATTTCTGTGCCTCAGCTGTTCTACTTATCAGGGCTGACTTAGAAAGTAAGCAGCTGAGCTTTAAAAACCTCCAATTTTAGCACTGTGTGCAAGCGCCCTAGGCGCGCTCAATGAACCAGTTGTTAAACCAGTTGCAGCCCACCACTGGCCAGGGCCTAGGGCTTAGGCATTTTAGCATTAATATTGTGGGCAGGAGAGGAATGCGGTGGCTCAATGGCTAAGACACTGAGCTTGTCAATCGAAAGGTTGACAGTTCAGCTGTTCGAATCCCTAGTGCCTCATAACAGGGTGAGCTCCTGTTACTTGTCCCAGCTTCTGCCAACCTAGCAGTTCAAAAGCATATTAAAAATCCAAGTAGAAAAATAGGGACCACCTTTGGTGGGAAGGTAACAGTGTTCCGTGCGCCTCTGATATTTAGTCATGCCGGCCACATGACCACGGAGACGTCTTCGGACAGTGCTGGCTCTTCGGCTTTGAAACGGAGATGAGCACCACCCACTAGAGTCAGGAATGCCTAGCACACATTTACTTTTACTTATTGTGGGCAGGAAATCAAGTCCTCTCCCTCTCCCAGTTTTCCACTGTAATCTTCTCCAAAATCAGGACATTAAACATTACAATTAGAATGGGCTCAACACAAAGAAACAAAGTTTTCAGAATATACCTTCCAGGCTGATAATAGCCCTGATTAAAAAGCAAAAGATCCTTTCTCCAAAGCGAAAGTTAGCATTGTCCAACTACAATGCTAAATAAGTAGAAACCACAACTCAACAAGATGCATGACTCCAGTGTGCTCTCTGTAGGTTAACCTGGCTAAGTGCACTTTTTTAGAATCAGAATTTCTGAGAATTAGAATTATGTTTAATCTGTGTAATAATTCAAGCAAGCTGCTGGATGAACTAGAGATCAAGCTTTTTATGATTAAAGTGGTCTTGCACTTTTTTTTAAACATTAAAAACAAGGAATTGAAAATTCAAATTCCCACCCCATCCTCCAGCATATATATATATGTGTGTGTGTGTGTGTGTGTGTGTGTGTGTGTGTGTGTGTGTGTTTTCTTCTAGCCAGATTTCCCTACGTAGCCAAGGTTTTTTTGTAGCTCCAGCTCAGTAGAATCACATCTACTTGGTTCTGGACTTTTTTCCTTTCTAACACCTAGTAAGCTCTAACTGCTAGGTGGGAGGCCTAAATAGATCCATTTCTAGCTCGTTTGCTGTCATCAGTAGGCCACACCCATATCTTATGTATCCTCCCTGTAAAGGTACAGTATCAATTTTCTTACTTTTTCGTAGGGTTTATGTGTGTTTTTCTTCTAGCCAGGTTTTCCCTACGTAGCAGGGAATGCAAATATATATATGCATTCAGATTGATAAGTTTATTCTATACTGTTGGATCAGGCGCAGGAAATGAAGACGTGACCAGCTCGATACATTAAGTAACTTTATTAGCTACGAAGTAACAAGTCAAGACTGCTGGCGCGCTGCCGGAGCTCTCCTTAAATTCGCTCCCGGCAGATGCACCGCCCCTTGACAGGGATTCAAGTCTCCCGCCCGATGGCTAGCAGCCAATCAGGGCGGATGTCCTTATAAGGACATAACACTCCTCCCCCCTTAGTCCGAACTGTCAAATCTCATCCACAAAAGTCACGTAATCGCGCAGGTACGTAGGATGCCTCGGCACCCTAGCTGACCTGCGCAGTCTCACTTCTTCTCTGTCTCCGGCCTGGATGGACGGGGCTCTTTCGTCTCCTGGTTCCCTCTCCGGAACCAGGCTCGGTTCGGCTGTCGAGTGAGTGGGGTCACCCCCAGCGCCTCCGGCCGGACCGCAGACCTTGGATGGCTGGTTCTGGTGGTCTTCCTCCTGGCCTGTGGATCTATCGCCTCGTCTCGGTTGCTCGGTTCCGACCCGGGAAGAGTGTCTGAGTCTCGGTAGGTCTGTCGCTTGCTCCTCCCTGGTCTCCCGGGCGCTGCGGTTCGGTTGCGGTCCGGCTTGCTGCTGGTTGGGTGGTGGTTCCGTTCGGTGCCCTTGGGTCCGGTCCGCCGGCTGCGGGTGGTGCTGGCTTGCGTTGTGCTGTCCGACCTCGCAGGGGTGGCGTTGGTCCCCTCGGTTGGGCTGGCGTTGGTCTACCCCGTCTGGTTGGTGGTGGTCGACCTGGTCGGGATGTTGTTGCGGGACTCCCTCTGCGGGGCGGCGGAGGTCTCCCCTGCCGGGGTGGTGTAGGTCTCCCTGGCCGGGTTGTTGTCGGCTTTCCCTTCCCCCTAGTCCCTGGTCTACCATCGGGTGGTGCCTGGGGTCATCCGGGTCACGTTGATGTTTCCTGGCTGTCTTCTGAGATGGGCGGGGGTCCCTCTCGCCGGGGAGTCGTGTGCCACCCTCTCCCATGGGTAGTGGGGTGCCCGTCATGGCTGGGTCCCGGTCTACTCGCCTGGAGCTGCGGTCTCCCTGGCTGGGCTGGCGTAGGCTGCTGTCACTGGTGGGGTGCGCTGCTCCTCCTCTGGGCAGGTCCCGGTCTACTTGCGGGCTGGGTTGGTGGTCCCTGGCCCTGTTGTGCCGAGTGCCCTCCTGGCTGGGTTGGTGTTGCCATCCCCCGTGCAGTTGGCCCCGGTCTACCTCGCTGGACTGCCGACGTGACAGTACCTGGTAGTGTGCTGGGCCGACCTCGTCGGGATGGCGTTGCTCTGCCTCACAGGGGTGTGGTAGGCCTACCTCGTCGGGGTGTTGTAGGCCTCCCTCGCCGGGGTGTTGTAGGCCTACCTCGTCTGGGTGTGGTAGGTCTACCTCGCCGGGGTGTTGGAGGCCTACCTCGTCTGGGTGTTGT
Source organism: Arizona elegans (assembly GCA_022577455.1). Taxonomy (NCBI): domain Eukaryota; kingdom Metazoa; phylum Chordata; class Lepidosauria; order Squamata; family Colubridae; genus Arizona; species Arizona elegans. The sequence continues at coordinate 54,506,217 of JAKOOJ010000003.1, forward strand.
AGGCCTCCCACGTCAGGCTGGTTTTCGTGTGCTCCCCCCCACCTTTTCCGGAGTTGGTCGATGTGACATCTACAGACCTGTCCATCTTCCAACTCGACGGTGTAGGATTTGGGGCCGGTTGTGCTGGCAATCTTTCCCTTCAGCCACTTAGGAGAGCCATTGAAATTCAGCGCGAAAACTGAATCTCCCTTGCTGAAGGCGCGAAGCGGGCGGCTGGCGGTTGCGGTCACTTCCGGGCTGTATTGGGGATGCAGCCGGTCCAAGGGTGACCTCAACCTTCTGCCCATCAGCAGCTCGGCCGGGCTCTTGTGGGTGGTGGCATGCGGCGTGATGTGCTGGGTGAGGAGGAAGTTATCTATGCGTTCTTGCCAGTCTCCCGGGCCCATCTTGGTGAGGGCTTCTTTGGTGAGTCTAACCATGCATTCAGCTTGTCCGTTTCCGGCCGGCCTGTACGGGGCGGACAGGGCGTGGCGGATGCCCAGTCTTGCCAGGAAGGACTCCATGGCCAGGGATGTGAGCTGGGGGCCGTTGTCCGAGACCAGCACATCCGGTAGTCCGTGTGTGGCGAACAGACGGCGCAGGGCTCGGATCGTCGCTTCTGTTGTGGTAGATGCCATGGGTACCACCTCGAGCCACTTGGAGAAGGCATCTACCACGATGAGGAGGTGTCGCCCCTGCATCGGACCCGCGAAGTCGATGTGGATCCTCGACCAGGGGTTGCTGGGGGTCTCCCACTTCGCGACTTCGGATTGCGGCGGCGCTGGGCGAACTTCTTGGCACGGGTCACATCTGGAGACCCATTGCTCAATGTCTCTGTCCATGGAGGGCCACCAGACGTAACTCCGTGCCAGGGCCTTCATGTGGACGATGCCCGGATGCCCTTTGTGCAGAGTCTCTAACGTCCGCTGTTGCAGAGAACTCGGAATCAGCACCCTGTCTCCCCATAGCAGACAGCCCTTTATGGTGGACAGCTCCTTCTGTTTCCTGGCAAACGGGCTGAACCTCTCCTCTGTCTTTTCTGATGGCCACCCTCTGAGGATCCAGGACTTCACTTGGCGGAGTGTGGGATCCTTTTGGGTGTGAACGGCCACATCTGCGGATGACACTGGACAGCTGGCGTCGTCATCTATATGGAATAGGTGGAGCGTGGGGGCTGGGTCTTCGACTGGATTCTTCGACGGGCATCTACTGAGTGCGTCGGCGTTTCCTATGGCTGTGCCTGGCTGGTGCACGAGCCTATAGGAGTAGCCGGCTAGGAAGATGGCCCATCTCGTCATCCGTGGGGACATGAAGGTCGGGGTGGGTTGGTCACCTGCGAGGAGTCCCAGGAGTGGCTTGTGGTCGGTGACTATGGTGAAGCGTCTTCCGTAAAGGTATTCGTGGAAACGCTTCACTCCAGCCACGATGGCCAGGGCTTCTTTGTCCAGCTGACTGTAGTTCCGCTCTGCGCCGGACATGGTCTTCGAGAAGTAGGCAATTGGGGCTTCCGTGCCGTTGGGTAGTTCGTGGCTGAGAACTGCCCCCACCCCGTATGGCGACGCATCACAGGTCAGCTTGATGGGAAGCGTCTCGCTGTATTGGATGAGGACGCTTTTGGATGTCAATAGTCCTTTGATGGCCCGGAAAGCTGCTTCCTCTTCCTGGCCCCACTTCCAGGAAGCCGATTTCCCCAGCAGGCGGTGGAGTGGCTCAGCAACTGTGGCTTTCTGTTTCAAGAAAATGGCGTAGAAGTTGAGCAACCCAAGGAAAGCCTGAAGCTCCGTTTTGTTTTTTGGGCTTGGAGCTTCATGGATTGCTTCCACTTTTGATTTGGTGGGGTGGATGCCCGTGCTATCAATGAGGTAGCCCAGGAACTCGACTTCCTGTACTCCTATGATGCACTTGTCCCGCCTGACCCTCAAGCCCTTGGCCTTGAACCGCTGCAGGACAAGCCTGAGCCTTTCAAGGAGTTGAGCTCTTGAGTCACCGGAGATGAGCACATCGTCGAAGTAGGGCACCACCCCTGGAACGCCTTGGAGAAGGCGTTCCATCATAGATTGGAAAATGCCGGGGGCAGCGCTGACTCCAAATTGGAGGCGGTTACATTTGAATGCCCCCCTGTGCGTGACAATTGTTTGTGCCTCCGCCGTTTTTTCATCCACTGGCAGTTGCTGGTAAGCCTGGGCCAGGTCCAGTTTCGCGAAGATTGAGCCAGATCCCAGGGAATGCAGCAGGTGTTGTACTACTGGGACTGGGTATGCACTCTGTGCCAACTCCTTGTTGATGGTACAACGGTAGTCGGCGCAGATGCGCACAGACCCATCATGCTTCAGTGGGGTCACAATGGGGGTCTCCCATGAGGCATGATCGATCGGTTCCAGGATGCCCTGGGCGATCAGCTTATCCAGCTGCTCGTCTACTTTAGGCCGCAGGGCAAACGGAACTCGGCGGGGCTTAAGCCTAATTGGAGTGATTCCCTTATCCAGATTAAAGGAGATTGGCCTCCCCACGAATTTCCCCAGCTTACCATCGAAGACTTCCTTGAACTCTTCGATGATGGTGTCGAGTTCGTCCCTGTGGATTTCGTGAATGCCCTCGATGGAAAGCCCCAGCGGCTTAAACCACTCCACACCTAACAGGTTCGGTCGGCTGTGCTCCACGATGGTGATGGGCAGCTCTCCGTTGAAGTCATTGTATTTTACGTGGATGGTGGCTCTGCCCAGGATTCCAATGGGGTTTCCATTGAAGTCCACAAGCCTCGACTTCGGGATTTTCAGCTGGGTCTTTTTGTAGGAAGGCTTCAGTTGCTGTAGGTGCTGCCAGTCCATGATGGAGTAGGCGGATCCGGAGTCTACCTCCATCTTGCACGGTGACCCCTCTGCTAGCAGCGTCACGTGGAACTTGGTGGTCCCCTCGTCGCTTGTGTGAGCGATGGTGGTCTGGTGCACCGTTCTATTTCGGGGATATTCCTCCTCCCCGCGCCGGGACTGGTTTGAGGACCGTTTGGATGTCCTCTGATTGTCTTTGCGATTCTCCCGGAATCGTGGTCTGGGCGGTTCCGGGGCTGGATCTGTGGCTCTGCAGGCCTCGGCGATGTGCCCTCTCTTCAGGCATCGGCGGCAGGTCGCATCCCTCCATCTGCAGGTTGCCCTGGGGTGGTCGCCTCTGCAGCTGCCGCATCGTTCTCCCCGGTCGCCATGCAGTGGGTTTTCCCGCCTGGGGGGGCGGGAAACCTTGTGGACGGCCATTTCCTCATCAGACTCGGATTGCGTGGTTACCTCGTCTGATGAGGTCAGGCCCGACTTGTGGATCTTATGGATCCCTCTTGCCTTTACCATCGCGGCGGCTGCTTGCTCAGATGTTTCAGCCGCTGTTGCTTCGTCGAGGACGTCTTTGAGCGGGATCCTCTTTCGGCTGAGGAACTTCTTCTGCAGACCCACATCTCACATTCCAAAAACAACGCGGTCTCGGATGGCATTATCCACGTTGTCGAACTCGCAGTTGGCAGCGATTTGGCGAAGCGCTGCCACGAATTCCTTGATGGATTCACCTTCCCGCTGGTTTCTTTGCTGGAAGGTGAACCTGTTTGCGATGGGGGTGCCTGTAGGTGCGTAGTGCTCCTGTAGGACTTCCTGCAGGTCGTTCCAGGACATCTCCTCAATGTCCCTGGGTGCCACGAGGTCAATCGCCATCTCCAGGACGTCCGATCCGCAATGAGCCAGGAAGAGGGCTCTTTTCCGCTCATCGTCGAGGTTCTGGTAGCCATTACCTCGCAGGAACTGTCGGAATCGGACCATGTACGACCTCCACTTCTCCCAGGATGGGTCGAATGGGTTCAGCGCGGTCATCGGGGCTTGCGGGGTTGCCATTCTGGAAGTCGCTGTGGTGTAGTGACTTCAGCTCGGTGGGCGATCGTGCCACGAGTCTTGTTCAGGTTCTCTTCTCTAGTCCTTCGTCGCCAGTGTTGGATCAGGCGCAGAAAATGAAGACGTGACCAGCTTGATACATTAAGTAACTTTATTAGCTACGAAGTAACAAGTCAAGACTGCTGGCGCGCTGCCGGAGCTCTCCTTAAATTCGCTCCCGGCAGACGCACCGCCCCTTGACAGGGATTCAAGTCTCCCGCCCGATGGCTAGCAGCCAATCAGGGCGGATGTCCTTATAAGGACATAACATATACTAAATGTTTCTAACAAATGATGTGATATTAGAAGAAAAGTTGCCTATGAAGTCAATCAGAATAGAGCTGGAAGGGACATTGGAGGTTTTTTAGTCCAACTTCCTGCTCAAGCAGGAGACCTGATACCAGGTGACTGTCCAGTCTCTTCTTGAAAAACCTCCAGAGATGAAGCAAGCATAACTTCTATACTTAGGTTTGCTAATAGTCAGAGAAGATTCTGGAACAATGCTGATAAGTTGCATTCAAGAAGGCCTTCAAAATAATTTTTATTTAAGCAAGACTTTTGACCATAGTATGGCACTAGTTTTGGCACATTTTTTTTACCTGTAATTGCTTTCTCTTATCATTATGCTGAGTGTGGAATGCTTTAATGTAAGGAGAAATTCATTGTTGAATTATTCATGAATACTGTCCATTCAGATTGGGGTAATGTATAATTAGTTCTAAAGAAATGAGTAAATTAAGTCTGCTGCAGGATGGGGTCTGTGTGTTACTATGGCACAATATTTGGCTATTGATAAGAACTATAAGGACTTCTGAGTTGCTGTTGATTTTTAAAAAAATGTAGTTTTGTCACCCATATATTGAAGGGTGGAAAAAAATAACACAAACTTTCCAAACGAGGACAATTAATTACAACTAAGTGTATTGTTGTAGTGCTTTTAGATAGGCAGTTTGTACTTATAATTTGTGGCTTAAGAAATAACACTCATACATACAGATAATTTCAAATAAAGGTTTCCCCCCCCCCCCCCACGCCCCCCAGAAGATCTTACCTGAGTCACTTCCTTACATCAACCTATTTCTGGTTCAGCTATGGAATATTTTAGTCTTTTTATTTTTAATGGGTTTAATTTTGTTTTTAAGATAAAGTCTATATATGGACATATAGTTAGAATTGTACAACTGATTAACAAAGATACCAAGCAAAGTACATTGCTTTCCTAATCTTAAAAAGGGGGAAAGAAATATGATTTTTTTTTTGAGCTTAGTAACAATGTCTCCACTGTGTTATTGTTTACAAATAGTAAAAAGAAAAGGAAAAAAAAAGAAAAGAATAACATTCCTAAACAATGTCTGGTTTCTGACTCTAATTTTTTATTAAACATCCTGGACATAAACTGTTTCAACTCCTACCCTCAAAACGACGCTATAGAGCACTGCACACCAAAACAGCTAGACATAAGAACAGTTTTTTCCCGAATGCCATCATTCTGCTAAACAAATAATTCCCTCAACACTGGCAAACTATTTACTAAGTCTGCACTACTATTAATCTTCTCATCGTTCCCACTACCCATCTCCTTCCACTTATGACTGTATGACTGTAATTTTGTTGTTTGTATATCCTTATGATTTATATTGATATTGTTTCTGATTGCTTATTTGTACCCTATGACTATCATTAAGTGTTGTACCATATGATTCTTGATGAATGTATCTTTTCTTTTATGTACACTGAGAGCATATGCACCAAGACAAATTCCTTGTGCGTCCAATCACACTTGGCGAATAAAAAATTCTATTCTATTCTATTCTAAAATTAAAACATTTTTTTAACAATTTTCTTTTTTACAACATTTCCACATCAGTATTCATCTCTTATATATCCATTTTCCCCCCTTACTTCAATTTACCTTTATCTATACATATGGTTCTATTATTTATTTATACATATTGGTATATCAATGTACTAAACTACAATCATACATTACGTGTCATTTCCATTTCTACAAGTTTGTTATTACATTTTAACTCCTGTATCTTCCTCGTCTAATCTTTCCTTACCCTTTGCATCTTTCCTCTAACCATTCATACCATTTATTCCATACCATATAGTACTCTGTTTCTCCCTTATCTTGTATTTCTTTTGTGAATCTATCCATCTCTGTGCACTCAAACTTTCCTTATCATGTTTTCCTCTGATGGTATATTGTTATTCTTTCAATTTTGTGCATATATTATTCTCATTGCTGTTGTGATATGGATAATTAAATATTGTATTTTTTTGTCATAATTCCCTGAAAGTATTCCTAACAAAAATAATTCTGGTTTCATATCTATTTGCTGTTTGGCTATCCCTTCTAAATATATTCTTATTCTATTCCAATATTGTTTTGCTTTGGGGCACGTCTATCACATGTGGTAATATGTTCCCTGATTTTTCCAACAGGTTGATGAAGTATTCAGGAACATTTTAGCCAGTCTCGCTGGTGGAAGATGCTACCTATAAAACATTTTATACATGTTTTCCTTATAAGCTACTGACATCATCAATTTATAGTTTTTGTTCCAAAGTTTCTCCCATTTCTCCAATTCAATATTATAGCTGAAGTTTTTGGCCCAGGTTTCTTTAACTCCTCCTCCATTTTATATATCTCCTCCTCCATTTTATATATCTCAATAAATAATTGTAAATTTTCTTAATCAATTTGTCCTCTGTGCCTTGTAAAATCTTATGAAGCTTAATATATTTGAAATTGCTGAGAACTTGTCTTTTCTTTAAAGCTCTGAAGCTTATGAGCAGTTCCTGTTCCTTTGCAGAACTGTTCCCCATCTCCCAAATCTTTGTTGGCCTTTCAAGGGAAAAGGTGGCTTGAGAGCTTCCCAGCTCCCTATTATAAAGCCCACTTAAGTTTATTTGCTTTGCATTTGTCCAGGCAGAAGCATTATAGCAGGATGGTGGACAGGAGGCAATCTAAGGCATTTCCCTGTGTCTGTCTGTGTCTGTGTAATGTGTGTCTGTTACTGCAGGATGTCTGGCAGCCTGGAACGGAGCAATAACTAAATGGCTTTCTTTTCTCCTCATTCTCCTTAGTCTTGTTATTGGCAGATAAAAACCCTACTGCAAACCACTGTATCTTCAAAGTTGATTTAAGAAATTGAAAAATAGGAGATACTTCCTTGTTGATTTTTTTTTTTTTTTTGGCCATTTCATTAGGTGGGTGTTTGGTTTGACAAACATCTGATTTAAATGTTGAGCTGTGAGCTTTTGTTTGTTGTCTAAAGATATAAAATGTCATTGAAAGGGATGAGCTATGGACAATTGATTTTATGATGTGTTTGGGTAGAATGTGGTAATATGTAAGCATAAGCAATTGCCAATCAATTTCTATTATATACATCCATTATATTATTTCACAATCATGTTCCACTTGTGAGAACAAGCTGATGTTAGTTTAAAAACTATTTGTATTCTGAAGAACTTAACCGGTGTTTCTCTTTTTTTTGATCCTAGACAGACAACACCAATGCTTCTCAGAGAAAAAAGATGCAATTGGGGAGCATTTTGAGAGATAAAAAACATCTAAACCTGCTCTAAGAGATGTTTACTTCAGCTTAGTCAAGAAAGCTAAGCTTGTGCTCACACTGGCCTTTTTGTCATCTGCAAAGAAGTAGGCAGCACCCCGCTACAACAGATTGACTTAGTGCATAGTGTTACTAACATTAGTTGGCATTAACATTTCCATTAGCGGATTCTCTATTTACGGTGCTCAAAACCAGCTAATTATCTAGCATTTTCTCTTTCGTGTGACAACAAATTGAAGGGCTTCTTTCAGGAGGGATTGTTGAAGAAATACTTATGGTACAAAATAACAGAGGTGGACAGACGTCAGAGAAATTGTGAAAGAGGGTATCAGCAAGAAGGCAAAGCATGGAAAGCAACACAATAGTCTCTAAAAGAACAGGTGGCTGTCCAGAACCTAAAGGATTTGCAGATTATCAGGGAGGGGGGAGTGGACAGATGGTAGTATTAGAGGAAAGAAGGGAATGCATTGAGTGGAGAGGAAAATAACTCTGAAGATCATGTGCCAACAACAACAAAAAAAGCAAGAAATGCTGCAGCCCAGAGGAGGGGTAGACACTGTGAAGGAGTTGGGAGACAGCATGAAAACAGAAGTACTAGAAAAGTCTGTCATTTGTTGAGCAAAATAGTGTTCCAGAGGAAAATGGTGATGGAGAAATGATTTCCAGGTGATTTTATGCAATATTTTCTTCCTTCACCCCATTATTTTACACAGTTCCTTATGCCAGCAAATCACACAAGCAAGAAAAGATTAAGACTTTCCAAGACATCGGAATATGACGCATGCATAACAGCTGAAGTTGTACACAAACAGAGTTTCTTTCAGTGGGGGTCTTAGAATAGAATCTTAATCCTGTGCAAATGAGAAGAGGGGAAATTTTCCCCAGAAGAAAAAGCCTTTAGCTTTCTCAGCTTGTGACTCAGTGCCATTGCATGACTTGGTCCATCTTGAGCCGTGCTCTCTGAAAGACTAGAGGCCCGTGCCCTCATTTTCCTCCCCATTAATTCCATCTTATCCTCCTCTAATCTTCTCTGAAAGGGTCAGAAGAGCCCACAGGTGACCAGGAACAAAACAGCCCCCCCTCTTCTTCTGCCTAGCCTCCTTCCCACGCTATCAGGGAGTCTGTTCAAGGGCAGGAATGCCACTCTGCCTGTTGCTTTCTGAGTAGCCCAATAATGCCCCTGGTTTGGTAATGGAGGAAGAACCATGTGCACCACCTTCTTGGCCATCACAACTCTAATACTGCTGCTACGTCGACACTTCCTCAACAAAGTTGAACCGTAGGTCTTGTCATCCTCTTCTTACTATAGAGAAGCAGTTTTAGCAGCTTTTCTGGCAATGAGCCTATGGGTGGGTGGTGTCTGCTTCTTAGTCATAAAGAGCTGTAGTTTATATGCATGTATTGTTGTTTTGTTGTTGATTTTTGGAAAGTGGATCTTGAGATATTAAAATGGCTGTTTTTGCTCTGGTTTTTAATCTAATTTCTAAGATAGGGCTGTTGTGGGTTTTTCTTTGGTGCCAGTGTATATTCTACCCAAACAATTTTATTTCAGAGAGTAGGTCTTAGGGATTACATACAAATAATTCTCCACAAGAGACTTTCAGTATGGCTGTCTAGTAAGCTATATGAAACAAAGTCCTGATATATTTGGGGTGGCACTGCTCAGTGTAGGACACGACAAGGCTTCCAAAACAGGTTTTTCTTTTTTAATTTGTATAATGTTCTTACATTTTCTTACTAGTCTTTGAAGTGATATTTAGCCTGTTGATCTAGGGCTGAATTATCAGTCACCATGAATCCTTACACACACACACACACACACACACACACACACACACACTTCAGGTTTTTATTAGGCACATCCACCATCCCAAGAAGAGTTAGGATATTGTTTAAGGATATGGAACAATAAGGTGCATTAATGCTTGTATGATGCTTAATCAAGCCATGTTTTGCCTTCCTTTGCTTAGTAATTCTCTAAAGTTAGACTGAGCAGGGAAGATGGGACTGAATGGCAGTGTCTGTATATTGAATTTTGAGATGAAATGCAGTGCAGGGTTTTCCTTCTGTGCCAAAACATCAAGCAGAACCTTTTAGATCCCAGTAAAGATACTGAGATTTAGAGTTCCTTGTCATACCATAGGAACACCTCCTAAAATGGGCTTCCACATTCAGCTGTTACCTTCTAAAATGCCTTGATTGTTGGCAATGGCTAGCTCTGCTGTAGGAAATGTGGTTTATTTATTTCCTTTATTTTCACTACATTCATTTAGTTGTAATGGTGCTGTACAATATTTCAGTCCTGTTGAAACCCAAATCTTCACTCTCTAATAGTTGGGAGAAAAGATAATACCAGTTAGCAATTGGGAAAAAGGAAAATGAGATAAGGAAATATAGGAACAGGAGTGACTTTAAGATAAACTAATCCCTCCTTTTTTAGCTTAATTTGTTTTATATTAGTCTGATATATGGTTTCAAATATCGAAATTTTTACATTTAATTATCTATTACTTATATGCCATTAATTGTAGGAACTGGAAATAACTTCCTAATCAATTACTGTTTTATGATATGCAAATATTTGAATTTGCCTACATGCTCTATAATTACTAAAATCTTTTTTTTAAAAAATAAAAAGTAGGAGAAGATAGCATACAATGGTGAAGTTATGATATGAGAGAACTAGATTTTTGGGAAAGATGTTTTTTGTTTTTAACTGCAATCTCTTTTAGCACCAAATTAATACAGATAATGGACAATCCAAGTGGCATTTGCAGTAGGCTGTATGCAAGTGAAAACCAATCCTGCTTTCCAAATAGGTTGTATGGCATGTGGATTTTGCAAGGTCAGATTCCGGTTACAGTTTAAGTACGGTATCTCTTTGAAACATCTTAGATGTGTGTGGAGTATGCCTATTACTTGTGCCAAATCTCTATAGAGAATAAGGAAGATGTTCTTGACAGAAATATGCAGGATCTATAGTCTGGGTAAAAGCACATTTTAAGTACACAATGTCCCGCTAATATTTGGAAGCAACTCATGCAGACACCTTTCTGATTCACTGTCCTATTAAGAAGGTGGCGAGCTTGCAGCACAATCAGGATTGTAAGATTTTATTATTAGAGTCAGTCTAAATGAAATTAGTTTTAGCTTTCTTGGAGCTGAATTTTTGGTCTGGTTCACCTAGTGGAGCTGATAATGAATGTTTAAAAGAACCAATGAATCCATTGGATACATCTGGTTAGGAAATGCCAGGCTACCTACACCTGGGAGTTATAAAAACAACCCAAGTAAACCAGTTGCATATACAATTTGTTTGCCAAGACATATACACTTTATTTGATCTGTTTGTATAAATCTCAAGGAATCAAGTTTAAGTCAAGATAATTTTTTTTTAGTCGCACAACACTAAACCAATCCCATATTTTTCTAGTGTAATGTTTAGATCCAACTTTGGTAGTTAATTTATGATTTAGTGTTTGATGCAAAGCTACCCAGTTGAATTAATTTAATAAACAATTGTCATCCATGAGCAATGATTGTCCAACCTCTTCTTGAAATCGTACAGAGATGGCAGTCTAGTCCATTGTTTTAAAGCTCTTTGCATCAGGAAGTTTTTCCTTAAATTTAAATGAGACATATTAGTAAATATGTGTTGTATTAACAAGAGGTTGCTACTAGAATACAATCCAAATCTACTCTCCACCCTTAAAATACTAAATAGTCTGAGCCCTAGTGACCTTATTCAGCAACCCTGTAGAAAACACAACATGTGATCAGTACAAGAGATGCATTGTGCTTAGCTAGGACTTCCTCCTTCCTTTCTCCTACTAGTTTTCATTTTGCTATTTGCGAAATATTTGTCAAAACATTAAATTATTTAATCCCCTCTTCCTATCCTTCTCTTTCACTCTCTTTTTCAAATACACAAGGTGGGGGGGGGAGAGAAGAAGAGATGTGTGCTATCCAGAAAAACACCATGTTGGTGAACACTTCTGATTAAGCAGTACAGTAAAACAATAGGCAATCAACAGAAATTATGTGACTGAATCCATCTTTCCTATTTTATGTTGTCCGTCTCATTTCCTTTTGCTGTTTTAAGAGCTTTTCTCTCTCTTTGATCTTGTAATTATGGAATTGAACAATCCCTCTTTCTGGGAAGAAATTTGAATTAAAGCACCTCAACAGACAACTATCTAACATCTCTTTGAGCATAGATATTTTCTAAAGCACCTGTAGGCCAGACAAGGAATAATGGATGGAAAATGAACAAGGAGAGATTTAACTTGGAAATAAAGAGAAATTTTCTGACAGTGAGAACAATCAACCAATGGAACACCTTGCCTTTGGAAGTTGTGGGAGCTTCATCACTTGAGACTTTCAAGAAGAGATTGGACTGCCATTTGTCAGAAATGATGTAGGATCTCCTGCTTTGTGTGGGGGGGGTTTGGACTGGATGACCTACAAGGTCCCTTCCAAATCTTAATCTGTAAAGTAAAGTATATCCAGCAAAGGGAAGCCTGCCACTTCTCTGGCTAATTGGTTCCATTCTTAAACTGTTCTTAATATTAGAAAGCTTTTGTCAAACATTCAGTTGGAATTGCCCAATGGCGAAACAATATTGGCAAAGGATCAAAATACAAATAGAGGAAATAACACACCAAAAGATAGAACTAAGACCAGAAAGCTTCTTATTAGGCATAGTGAATGGATACTATGAAAAAGAAATAACCTATTTAATTATACATATGATAACAGCAGCACGAATACTATACGCACAACACTGGAAGAGTAGTGATATACAAACACCAGATAAAGTAATCAATAAAATTATGGAATGTGCGGAATTATATAGACTCACAAAGGAATTACAAAATAGGGAAGAACATGACTTTTACTTAGTATGGGAAAAGTGGTATAGTTGGTTGAAAGATAGGAAAGAGATGAAGCAATAGGAAGTTAATAAAATGACCAAATATAATATGATGGAAACAAAGAACAGACATAGGTTAACAAAGATCAATATTAGATAGATAAAAGGGAATGACCAAATAAGGAAGAGTCAAAATACAAAGAGAAATGTATATTATAGTTGCGACAAACTGGATATGTATTGAAATGGATGTTTATATGTTTTTATGTTTTATACGTTTCATTGTTCTGTTTAGTTTATACTTATAAATAATATATATATATATATATATATATATATATATATATATATATATATATATATATATATATATATATATATATATATTAAAAAAAGAAAAAAGAAACTTCAACCCATTATGTAATTTCCTGTAATCTAGAATGAAAAAGAACCTTCTGTGTGGAGAAGATCATTTTCTTACCTATGAAAATCCTGAAAAGAAGATACAGAAAGTTTCTCCTCGTTATCAGTCAGATGAATAGGGCACTTTCATTGATGGAAAATTTTAAAAATTATTTTGGATTTCAATCTAGACATTGATATATTTTTATATAACAGGTCAAGGTCTTATCATTATAACCGTAAATATGCATGTCATGCAGTCAGTCATTTGCACTAAGCTGTCTGGAGTTTTCTATATCTACGTATTATTTATAAATGATTTACAGATTGTACACATTGACTGAATTTTATATATTTAGTGCAGTTATTTTCCAGCTGCAAAAGGAGAACATTATGAAGGGCTGTGTATATGGTGGAAATTTGTCCTTAATCATCAAGAGTATAGCTTCTTGAAAGAAAAGACCTGAGGGAATGTTTCTATTTTTGACGAATTACAGTGCAACTTCAGATGGATCCTGTACCAAATTTGGAAATGTCCACCGTTACACAGGTTGTTAGTAAAAATTGCCATCTTTTAAATTTCAGGATTATGTACATGGTTCGCTCTGCTCTGAACGGATTTTCTTTCTAGATGAACAGCTAAGAACACAACAGGAAAGAAAACAGCTGTAAGCATTAATGATAATGCTTAAAATAAAGGAAGCTGAGGGACCAACCCACCAAACAGTGCTACCTATTGTTATACGTAATGATTCAATACCTGCTTTTCTTCCTTCTCTATGGGGATAAAATGCCTATTTTTAGAATATAATTATCATTTTTTATTTGAAACCAGATATTAACTGTCTCCAATAGTAACTCATGTATTGACTGCTTATCTGTCACCTTCCTTCCTCAGGTTGATAAACATGTCCTAAATCCATCTCTAGCTTCTGACAAGAAATGCTCTTTATTTCATTCATTTTCACTTCCTAGTGAGGTTTTTAATGTGCCATCTGCTTGCCTCATTCACAGAATTTTATAGGGAATCCAGACATTGCCACCTTCCACTGGTAACTCTCCAATGTATTCTCACCTGTTTTCTATCCATAGAACAATATGTATCCGAAATTGAACATTTGAACATGTTCATGTGGAACAACTTGCCTGCAGAAGTTGTGAATGCTCCAACACTGGAAATTTTTAAGAAGATGTTGGATAACCATTTGTCTGAAGTGGTGTAGGGTTTCCTGCCTGGGCAGGGGGTTGGACTAGAAGACCTCCAAGGTCCCTTCCAACTCTGTTATTCTACTCTAAGCCCATGTTAGAATGGTTTGAAAATTCATCCTTGTTCAACTGGCTATGGAGATGGGAGTGAGGGACACGCTGAATGGGTTCTTCTCCTTCCTAAATGGGCAGTTTCAGTCAGTGGGGAAAGGAAGAGGTTGAGCTGTCTGGCATTCTGATTTGGGGTGCCAGCAAGTTTGACTCTTTCTCCCATACTGTTTAATATGGATAGTCACTGAGGCAGGTGGTCAAAAAGAGAGGTATTATTAATATGTGGGTGATATTCAGTTATACAGCTGTTACCTTGGGTCAATCAGCAGCTGCAGTTACTATTCTGTTCTGATGCCTAGAAACTGTTAGGGTCTGGATGTGCAGAAACAGGTTGATACTTAATCCCAGCAAGGCAATGGTAGGGGATAGGGAAGGTGACTACTCCAAAGGAAGCCCATCTGGTGAAGCAAGTTAACAATCAAGGGATGTCCTTAGACTCAGCAACATCTGCTGGAAGAGCAGTAGGAGGTCATGGCCAGTAGAGACTTTGCACTAGTTCATCTATCTAGTGCCACTTGCAGCCATTCCTGGAATGGGAACTTTGCTGATGGTGGGTTATACCCTTACAACTTCCAATCTGCACTGGACTGTTGCAGTTCACTCAATATAGAGCTATCCTTACAGTTGGTTCTAAACACAGCAGCCCAGATTGATTAGACTTATCCAGGAGCCATATTGGCTGATATAAATTCAAGATCCTAGTTATTACCATTAAAGATCTGGTCCTGGATAGCTCTAAGACCACCTGCTCTAGGTGGAAACTACCCATCCTGTGAGATCTATGAGGGAAAAAGCATCTTTCAGATCCTATCTCTGAAGAAATGTTGTCATCAGGGATCTCAAGATAAGGCTTCTTGTCCCCTTCCCACCTTCCTATGGAATAATATTCCCCTAAAATAAGAGTAGTGCCTCCTTACATCTCTGAAGATTTCTATTGACCTGGCTCTTCCATAGGATTTGGGGATGGAAAGGAATTGTGAAGAGTGTGATGCCAGTTAGTGGTCAGGGGTAGTTTAATATTTTAGAATTTTTTGGGTATTTATATCATTTTAATTACTGTATGTAGGGATAGTAAATTGCTCAGAGCCTTGTTTGATTGGAGCAAATTTTCCAATTCTAACAAATAAGTAACTAAAGTTGAATTAGCAAAGAAACATTTTAAAAGAATAAAATTATTTCAAACCAACTTATTACAATAATTTAAGCCCATATTTGTTTTTTCTGCTTTAAATCTAATATACATACTCATATAGCCATATCACACCATTCCTGTCGAGGATAAGCAACATTATCAAAGCACAGAAAAGGAATAAGAGTCATCCAAATGAATTAAAGTTGTAGGATAAGAAAAATAAATAGATGCAATTCATTTACACCAACCCCACTCACTCTATCTCTCCATAATTTAAAACTTTGCTTCCACAAATCCACACATGCTTTATACATTATCTTTGTCCTTTAAATCTAAATCCTCATTCATTTTCTCTGTATGACTAAGCCACAGCATACTTCTTCTTTTTTTAAAGTGTCATGCTTGGGCATATGCAAACTTACTTTCTTTTACTGAAAATAAAACTTTAATAAATGAATTAAAGCATTTTCTGCCCAACCTTAAAACTTCCCCAGAAGAACTAAGCAATTCACCTTCTTCTTGCCCTAACCATCAATTTCTTCTGTATCAATACCAGCAGCCTTTGTGGCTCTTAAAAGAGGTGCTGTTTTGCCAGATGCAGTCCCAGCCAAAGACCTTGTTTCTTTTATGTGATAGCCTATAGGGAAATTAAATGCCATATCTCTGAAAGCAGACAGGAGGGGAGAAAAAAGAAAGAGAGAATATACTGTGGGAAAACAGCTTCAGAAAACAGATAGGACAGCATGGCATAAGAATCGAGGGTAAGATAAATATCATGGTGTTGGGATAAAATGCCGGTGAAGAACTGCTTACATTTGTCTGAGGTGCAGTCTGTACAAATAATTCTGTACTGTCTGTACTATCATTTTTTAGGGAGTTCCAAATAACTTTTGAAAGATTTTTATTCAACACAGAATAAGGTAAACAGTTCTAAGAAAGATCTTGACATCTTTGGCCAGGCAATACCTTTCTTCAGCCCAGCCAATATTGTGAGCATGTTTTTAAGTCCTGTGGGTCTCTTAGTCAAGCACAATGTTACATTAGACCATTTCTGGATATTACAGAATAAATATAATAAGCAACATTTTATCTGTTAATTTTTTTATCCACTGTGTTTTTACGATGGAAGATTTTAATGTTTTTCAATGTTTTCATTTTGTAAGCTGCCCAGAGTCATTGGATACAAAATGGGTGGCAAATAAATTTAATAAAGAAACAAACAGAACTCTCTTACTATTCTGGTGGATTATGCCAAGTCCAAAACTTTTTGGTTATCAACCAACAGGACAGAAGTGTAGGGAGAAAGAATACTAACTGCTCTCTACCTCTAGATTTAGGATTGGGCTAAAAATGTTTCAAGTATTTGAGGCACGGCAGAGTGTTGGGAATTCTTTAGATCATCAGTCCACTCCATCTTGCTATGTCTAATAATATTCCCTCAGGGGACTTTTAATTAATATGAGAAAGAGTCCTTCATAAAGACTGACAAGGAGGAGAGGAGAGATGAATAGTAGATTTCCTCTCCACTATTCAGAGATTATCCTCTAACTTCAGTTACAGAAATCCTACATATCCCAAGGTTACTAAAACCCTTTTACAGGGGCTATCAAAATGTGCCTTAAACAGATAAGTTACTCAGACATAAGAAGTAGAGTTATAAAATCATACCGCAATGATATGAAGAAATTCCATTGACAATGTTATAGTTTATTAGAAAAATCTCTTTGGAATATGTATTTGGGATGTTGTGGTTGATAATGCTGCAGCAAGCAATCCCCATTGAAAAAACCTTAAAAGGTCTGTTAATTGAATTCATTCATTAGATCAAACTGGATTTGTTCTGAAGAGACTCATGTTGGAGAAGCTAAATTTTGAATATATTGATAATATAAGTAAATTGATAATATAAATTAATAAAAATGTTAATAATAAAAACAAAAAAATATTTTTAATAATAAAAAAGCAAGAAAGTAGCTTTTAATACAGTTTAATGCTTTTAAGATTTCTCTTAATACAGAGAAAGCATTTGATAATTTAGCGTGATTCCAGAGAAGATGAACTGTGGTTTGAATATAAAGCATAAAGAATAAGAAACCAAGTTCCTGGAAAAAAGAGTTTTGTCAGAAAAATATAGTATAACAAAGAGAGGAAAACATGTCTGCTTCTCTTCTTTTTTATTTCTACTGGTATTGGAACCATTTCCAAGGAAGGCATACCAAGAAAATAAAAATTTAATAATTAAATTGGCAAATGAAGAACACAAAACTAAAATCACAGGCAAATAATATTGCACTTACAGTTACTCATCCAAAGAATTGCCTAGAATTAATAATGGAACATATATAGGAGTACAATTCAATGTCAGGATATTAGATTAATAAGATTCAAATCATATGGAATTTATCTGAAGAAAAAATGCAATATCTTCAGTAAATCACAGGTTTTAATATCATTGCTAAAAAGAGAAGTACAGGAAAATTTGAGGGAGGGGGCAGTCCAGAAGTGTGAACTAATAAAACAAACAAATATTTGCTTTACAAAAAGAATAATTACATTTTTCAGAATAATTATTCACAGACTTGGAAAAGCATGATGGTAGCTATTTTAAGATGAAGAAATCCAATATAGTTATTTGTAGGAAGATCTGCAATGGTAAAAATGAATATTTTACCAAGAGTTGAAGACACGATATTAAATGAATTAAATAGCAAAAAAAATAAATTTTATATAGTCCAATAAAAGGCTGAAGATCAAGCAGAACTGTATATGCTATAGAGACGGCAAATATTAAGGCATTTCGTGAAGCAGATATTTCATCAAATATCACAAGAATGTAAACAGATAAGGAAGAGAAAAGCAGAATTTAACAGATTTAGCCAGCATTACTTTTTCAAAATGCAATTACTATTTTACAAGAGAGTTTGTCAAGGAAAAACAGACTTACTTGTTGTCTTTTACTTATTACATCACATGTTAAATTATAATTCCTATCTTAAACTATTCAAACCTGGGTGAGAAAAAGCAGGTTAACAGATGTGAATTGTAGCTTATCTTAAATATTCCCCATGGATTTTAGGAAATCAATAATTTTTATTTAAGTGGGATGATGTTTTGGATTGAGATAACATCAAGATTGGAGAGGCTAAAAGGCAAGAGAACATTTTTAGTCACAAAGGACTAAAGGTTGGCAATGCCAACCAAAATATCAGCAGGAATTTATTCTGGTTAGAGAACTATTTTTTTTTTCTTCCATTCAGTTGTGTCCAATTCTCAAAGACTGCCTGCACTCATCTCTGCAGTTTTTTTAGCAAGTTTTTTCAGAAGTGGTTTGCCATTGCCTCCTTCCTAGGGCTGAGAGAAAATGACTGACCGAAGATCACCCAGCTGGCTTTGTACCTAAGGTGGGACTAGAAATCACGGTCTCCCACTTTCTAGCCATAATACCTTAACCACTACACCAAACTGGCTCTCTAGAGAACAATACAATTAGACATCAAAATAACCTTTTCAACCAATGTTGTCAGATTTGTCCCTATGAGGTGTGACCTCTACCTAAAGAATTATAATAATTGCCAAAGTTGCAGTGGCTATGGAGTGAGCTAAGCAATTTTCATAATATGCATTTGTGATGGACTCAGAGTGGATAATTAGTGATTCTCTACTACTGGTATATTGCAATTGAATTGACTTGGAGAAAATAATAAGTTATGAGAAAGATTTGCATGAAGGGAAGTCTTGTTCCAATGAATTTAGTAAGAGTTTGTACAATTAGTTTTTATATCGAATGTTGTTCTCAGCACACTCTGTCTCTTCCCTACAGCCCCCACAGATTGTGATTATACCATGAAAACAGCAGGATATATTCCCTATAATATATATCCCTATAATCTTCAGAGGTGGGCTTCACGTAATTTAACAACCAGTTTGCCTAGTGCAGAACCGAAAATGTGAGCGTGCGCGGCTTCAAACACACAGCAATTTCATGTGCGCAGCTTTCAGCACACCACCTCGTTGAGTAGAGCGGGCAAGGCACGGCAATCAGCTGGGCTGTGTGGGTGAGGCGAGTGAGCCAGAGAGTGAGATATATAGAACGGGATAGCACCAGGGTGGGTGGTCAGGCCCAGCCGGTGGTCGGAACTACCGGTTCACTTGAACTGATCCGAACTAGCAGCAGCCCACCTCTGATCATCTTCAGTATGAACATCCCCAACACAACTTCATCCAGTTCTCCAAAACATAGCTGCATTTATAGCCAATTGCTGCTAGTTCCTGCTCTATCTGTTGAACTTGACTTCCCAGCAAATTTTCTATTAAGTTTCCCAGTGACAATTAATTATTTGGAATATGGGTGTTTGCAATCGGCTGTCGAACAATTGCTCGAAGTTCTTTTTATAACTCAATGTTATCAAACCAAATGAGAGCCTGAGCATGAGAAAATGGATTGGGGCCACAATACAACTTTTTAAGCACTCCTCCACTGTGTCTCTTATCCTGATTTCTATGTAGCGGTAATTCCATTCTAATTGTCAGGACTAAAAAAAAAATCTTACCCACCATACTATTTGATCACTCCTTGAGCCTTATCACAACCCCTTCAGATTGCAAATTACAGGTAGTCCTCAATTTACAACAGTTTGTTTAGTGACTATTACAACGGCATTGAAATAAGTGACTTATGATCATTTTTCACACAACTATTGCAGCATCCCCATGGTCACATGATCAAAATTCAGATGCTTGACAACTGATTCTTATCTATGATGTTTGCAGTGTCCTGGGATCATGTGATCATGTTTTGCAACCTCTGACAAGCAAAGTCAATGGGAAGGTAGATTCACTTAACCTTGGCACTAACTTAACAACTCCAGTGATTCACTTAACAACTGTGGCAAGAAAGGTTGTAAAATGGGTCAAAACTCACTTAACAAACATTTCATTTAGCAACAGAAATTTGGGGCTCAATTGTGGTTGTAAGTCAAGGACTATCTGTATGCCCAACTGTGATGACTCTCCTGGACGATTCCACAGATACTTCTCTAGATGTCAGCTCGGGGGAGGATGAACCGGTTCTTGGCATGTCAGGGAGCTGAGTTAATTGATGGCTCCGAGTAGCTGTCTGGAAGGGATTTGGCTGTGGCTCCATCTGGGGAAAGCATGCAGTTGCAGCTGGTCAGTAAGGAGGAGGAGGAAGTGCCTTCCGCACCTGATCCAAGAACATGTAGGGCAGAGAAAAGGCAGAAGCAGACTACTCGAGAGGAGAAAGCCTCGCTCTTCTTGATGGGCTGCACCAAAAGCTGGCTATTTAGCCCAGCAGACAGAGGGAGATGGTGCTGGGAACAATGTGTTTGTTTCCTAGCTGTGTGTTTTCTGGACGTGATGATTCCTGCCTCGCTTTGGATTGATGCCTTGACTTGAATCGTGCCTTGGAAAGTGGACTTTTCTTGACTTGTGAGCTCTCTTGTGTTGTGGATTTATGTTTGCCTGGTGGATTTATTTTGTTTGAGAAACTTCCAAGTGCTTTGTGGACTAACATTGGTCTGCTTGTGGCTGGACTTAATTGGGATAGTTCTGGGGGGGGTTTTGGTGAAGGGAATTACTGGGAAGGATGAATAAACTCACTAAACCACAGTTGTGTGTGTGTGTGAGTGAGTGGGGCAGCACACCAACCCCAATGCACAATTTCCCCATTGTATCCCTGCCTTCTCCAAATCCAAAAGACATACTGCAAAGTGCTACCCATGTGTTTGTAATCCCTGATCTTGCAGAGGGCACTGCTCTGCCCAAGCCAACCAGCAACTGGACACAAAAATATAAGCTTTTCAGCATTCAAACTCTGCTCTATGGCCATCCCTGAATTTCTTGCCAGTCCTTAGAGCTCCAAATCCATTGTGTGCACCAGTGGTGGGTTTCAAAATGTTTTACTACTGGTTCTGTGGGTGTGGCTTGGTGGGCGTGGCATGGCTTGGTGGGCATGGGCGTGGCTTGGGGGCGTGGCAGGGGAAGGATACTGTAAAATCTCCATTCCTACCTCACTCCAGGGGAAGGTTACTGCAAAAGCCCCATTTCCTCCTGATCAGCTGGGACTTGGGAGGCAGAGAATAGATGGGGGCGGGGCAGTCAGAATCTTTACTACCGGTTCTCCGAACTACTCAAAATTTCCGCTGCCGGTTCTCCAGAACTGGTCAGAACCTGCTGAAACCCACCTCTGGTGTGCACAGAAAGCAGCTCCTCTTCCTCCCTTTACAAATGGATGTTTTGTGGCACACTTCCCCCACCTCTTTTTTTTGTGTGTGTGTGTGTGCACTTTTGTAACCTAGTGATTTCCTATTGGTGAGGTGATCTGGATTGTTTTCAAAAGAAGGCTGATTTTTGAAAGAGTGAATTTATTGAGAAATCTGTAACGCTTCTTCTCTACCTGGTGTCTAATCGGCTTCATTGAAATGGTATTAATTATTTTGCACCGATCCATATAAAATAATATTCTGTACTCAGTCCCTAGAACAATTTTCATTTGTTCAATAGATTCAGTAATTCCCACTTCTTCCTTTGAATTGCAGTGAATGATAAGGAAAATTCATTTTCTATATTGCTGTTCTTGAGAACAATAATACAGGTAGTCCTTGACTTACAACAGTAAATTTACTGACTGTTCGAGGTTACAATGGCACTGAAAAAAGTGATTTAGGACCGTTTTTCAGATTTATGGCCATTGTAGCCGCTCCATGGTCACATGATCAAAATTCAGATGCTTGGCAACTAACTCATATTTATGACGGTTGCAGTGTCCCGGGGTCATGTGATCACCTTTTGTGACCTTCTGACAAGCAAAGTCAACGGGGAAGCCAGATTCACTTAACAACCGTGTTACTAACTTAACAACTACTACAGTGATTCACGTAACAACTGTGGCAAGGAAGGATGTAAAATGGGGCAAAACTCACTCAACAACTGTCTCACTTAGCAACAGAAATTTAAGGCTCAATTGTGTTTGTAAGTTGAGGACTACCTGTATAGTTAAAGGTGATATAAAAGATTCAGTCAGTTCCTTCTGTGAAGCTCCTGAAACTGGAAGCCTAGGGCCATTCACAGACTCCCTGAAAGTAAGTCCTTCCATTGATGTTCTAAATATTATTGGGACTTAACAAGATTAGCTATTGTTAGTTTGCTCTTTTGTTATATTGTTTTCCTCTTTTAATCTTCTTACTGAAAGAATGCACTGTAAGCTGCTCAGAGTCCTTCTGGATCGGAGCACATAAACCGAAATAATAAAGGGTGATGCTTGCTGTCTCTTTAATCTGTACCAGTGAGAAGTCAAGGAGTGTTCTCCTTCATATATTGATAATATAATGAGGCCCCTTTGACACAGGAAAGCAAGTGTTTCTTCCAGAGATTTTGAATTTCAATTCCTATCATTTCTGTATAAGCATCATTACTGGTAAAGGATTGTGAAAGCTGCTAGTCCCAAAATCTAGAAGGCAGTAAGTCTTTCCCTGACCTACAAAAATCTGAAAGTAACCAAGGTTCTCAGATGCAAAGTATATTGTAAATCCAACTTTGCCTTTCAGTCTTATCTAGCAAAAGCTGCTTTGCATTCCCATCTTGTATGCAATGATATACAGAAATTGTATCAGCCAATGAACTAGGATCCTGATGATAACCACAAATATTTTAGCACAGGATATGGTAGACAGCATTGTAGGCACTGCCAGCAGTGTAGAGTGATGGTAGCATCTGATTGCTGATTGTCATTGGAAGCTGCCCAGAGTTGGTTGAAAGATGGGTAGCTATACAAATATTATAAATGAATACATAAAATAAATAAAATAAATAAATGCCAAACACGAGGAAAGGCTGTTTCTTATTGCTGCCAAAAATAAATAGACTCTTTTCACCCCCAAACTTCAGAGAAACAACAGAAGAACCCAAGAAGACTGAATCAGATTCTTCTAAAAGGTAACACAGTCCATTTATATAAATGTCATTCATTTTTTTTATTAAAAAGTTTTACAAAAGTTTTACACATTCCCCCCTTCCCTACCACTCCCACCCCCTCCCCTCCCTTACCCCCCACCCCTCCCCCCACCCCTTCCCATCCGCCCACCTCCCCCCCTTCCCAGAACAAATTACAGGTATAACATTCAACAAACATAACCCATCCTAATCTAAATAATTATAACATTCAGCATCTCTTATTCCTTCAATTCCCTAATTACCCTGCTAGCTTAATTACCTAAAAGCACACCAAATATCTACATATTTATTCATAAGCTATCTGCAACTTCTTATTCCGGTGTTTGCTTTGGATATAATCTATCCATCTTCTCCAGTCCCTTAAATATCTTTCATTTGAATGTTCCTTCATGTACGCCGAAAATTTTGCCATCTCTGCTAGGTTTGTTACTTTCATTGTCCATTCTTGGATTGTAGGTAGATCTTGCTTCTTCCAATATTGTGTCACCAACAATCTTGCTGCAGTTATTAAATTCAAAATCAAATTAGTCTCTATAACCGTACAGTCCGTAGCTATACCCAGCAGAAACAACTGTGGTATAAATTTTAACCTCTTTTTAAGAATGTTTTGTAGGATCCACCAAATTTTTATCCAGAACACTTTAACCTTTTTACATGTCCACCAAATATGGAAATGTGTAGCATCCTCACAATCACATCTCCAACATTTTGGTTGTACATTCGGGTACATACAAGATAATTTTTTTGGTTCTAGATGCCATCTATAAAATATTTTATAAAAATTCTCCCTTAAGTTTTGCGCTTGTGTAAATTTCACATTTCTTACCCATATTTTTTCCCATGTTTCCATCATTATTGGTTGTTCAAAATTCTGTGCCCATTTTATCATACAATCTTTAACTAGCTCTGTTTCCGAATCTATCTCTATCAATATATTATACAATCTTTTTATATGCATTGAACTTTGGTCTCTAGTTTGTTTTATTAAATTTTCATTGCTTTGTATAATATCAATTTTCTGATCTTTTCTCCATCTGGCTTGAAGTTGTACATACTGAAACCAAGTTTGAATTATTTTCTCCTCTTTCAACACATTCAAAGGTTTTAATTTTAATATACCTCCCTCCATATTAAGAATATCCGGTTTCCCTGTCCTCGGCGACGACGGTGCCTTTTGAAGCACCGCCAGCCCAGCCACTTGTAGAGCCGCTTCGTGATTGAGAAGCGGCTTGAAAACTTCAAAATCCTCAGGATTCTTGGAGGAGAGGCAGCAGGACACAGGTCGAGCCCCTGTAACCCCTCAGGGAATTGTTTCTGGGTAGGAAACAGGTACGGCTCCCTCCCAACCTGCTGAGACTCCGGGCGGCGTGGGACGATTCTGCTTTTGCAGAACAAGCCGGCTGCAGGAAACTTCAAAAGAGAAAGGAAATAACCTAAACAAGCAGCGGAAATCTACTTGAACCCTGAAACTCGGAACTGCAAGTATTAGCACTTTGTTGATTTCTTAATCTGAAGGAAAAAAAAATGCGAATGAGTGAAAGTGACTTGAAAAAATATGGCGCTCAGCATTAGAGTGAACGAATCAGCGAGTGTGGATTGGTGAAGTCATCTTGCCTTGTTACAAAGTTAATAAGTTGCTATAAAGTTGCTTCGGTTGCAACAACAGAAACAAGAGAAAAATTTCTCCCTTTTTAATACTTGACTTTGCATCACCACAGTTTTGATTTGATTAAATCTGGGGGACTTTTTTAGAAGTCTTTGTGGAGGTGGGAGAGGAAAAGGAACTTCCCTCTTCAGAAAAACTATCTTACGTGGCAGGATGGCCTCAAAGAAGCAGGAAGGCAAGCCACCAGGGGGGGGATCCCCCACACGCAAACATGAAACGCAGATTTCTCCTGCTCAACAGTTACAAACTCAGAAAAAAGATTTTGATATGGGAGATTTAAAAGAATTTATTTCAAAAATTTTGGATGATAAATTTCAAAAAGCCCAACAGGAAATAGATGATAAACTTCAAAAGTCTCAACAGGAAATTATGCAGGAAATGAAACAGAATCAAAATAAGGTGACCAAAAAAATATCAGATGTGGCGTCTGGCCTGGCAGAATTTATTATTAAAGTTGATTCAAAAGTGGATGAATTTAAATCAGAAGTCAATGTTAAGGTGAAAGATAATGATTACAATTTTTTTGATGTTGATGATAAAATGCAGAGAGTTGAAAATGAAATTGTTATGATGCAATTCAGGGCAATGGAATTCGCTATACGGCTTCGAGGAATTAGAGAAGAGGACAGACAGGATTTGAGACAGGTCTGTGCTGAGGCCTTGGCTGTGATTCTAAAAATTAATCCTGATATGGTTTTTTACAAAATAGACAAAATTTACAGAGTGAATTCCTGGGTGGCCAGACAAAGACAATTGCCTAGAGATGTGGTCATATATTTTACGGATAGAGCAATAAGAAATGATATCCTGCAAAAATCTTTTCATACCTCTGTGCAAGTGGGGGGTTCGCAAATTACAGTCTACAAAGAGTTACCACCTAAAATGTTGAAATCCAGAAAAGACTTTGGCTTTCTTGTTAAAGAATTGCAAAACTATCAGATACCATTTCGGTGGGATGCTCCAACTGGTATAATTCTGAGATATAAGGGAGAGAGATATCGTTTGAATACTGTGGAGAAGGTGGAGCAATTTTACACTAACATCTTTAAAGAAAGAACACCATCTCCACGTACATCTACAGTTCTGGAGATTAAGGAGAGTGATAAGAAGCAACTTCAACAAGAACCGCAAGAACAGTCTAAGCAGGAATCAGAGGAAATGAAGGGCGCTGAAGGAGGTTTTTTGGATGAGCCTTTGTTGGAATCTTCTCCAATTCTGGAGCCGGTCTGGATGGCTGAAGTTAAGGATCAGCGTATAACCCGAGCAAAATCCAAGCAATTTAAAGAAAAACAACAACAGGAAAGACAAGATAAAAAGGGAGCTAAGAGTACTACACAAGAGACTGGAGACATGGGGAATGCAGGATCGAAGATTCCGGAAGACATCCGGTTATTCTGCTCTTTGCTCCAGAAAGATAATGATGATGATTAAATGCTTATCTTGGAATGTGAATGGGTTGAACCCAGCACAGAAAAGGAAGAAATTATTTGCATATTTGAAACAATTTAATAATGATATAATTTGTTTACAAGAAACGCATATTACAGTTCAAGATCAAAACTATTTGAAAAATTCCAAATTAGGAACACACTTTATATCTTCAACTAACCAAAAAAAGAATGGTGTGGTTATTTATGAAAATAAAAAATTAACAGCCAAACTGTTAGAAGCAGATCAAGATGGTAGGTTTGTAGCAATTGAACTACTTTCAGCAAATGGCCAAATTCTTTTGATTGGAATTTATGCTCCCAATCAACAACAGGACCACTTTTACAAAATGCTACATACTAAAATACTACAATGGGATTATAGATCTATTTTAATTATGGGAGACTGGAATGGAGTAATTGATTCTAAATTAGATAAAAAGACTTTGGCGAAGTCAAGGATTAGACTACCATAGACTTTTTTTGATATGAAAGAAGACTTGGAAATAAAAGATATTTGGAGAATACACAATCCAAAAGAACTGGATTATACTTTTTTTTCTGATAGACATAGATCCTTCTCTAGGATTGATTTCATTTTGTTGTCAGATGATTTACTTGTTAGGACAAAAAGAACAAAGATTCTGCCAAGAACTTTGACTGACCATAGCCCAGTATGGATAGAAATTGAGATAAGTAAGACTGAGAGACGCTCTTGGAGATTAAATGAAAACTTGTTCAGATATGAAAAAAATATAATAGAACTTAAAAAGTACTTGAAAGAGTTTTTTGAAATGAATCTGAATAAAGGCACTCCAATGGAAATTGTGTGGGATGCAAGCAAGGCTTATATGAGAGGGGTGCTTATTTATATGAACTCTAAACACAGATTGATTCGACAAAAGAAAAGACTTGAATTGGAAGCAGAAATAAAGAATAAAGAACAGTTACTTATTAAAAACCCAACAGATGAAAGAATACGTGGTGTTATAAAACTTTTGAAAGATCAATTCCAAATGCTTATGGCGGAACAAGTTGCAACAAATTTACAATATGCGAAGCACAATACATTCTGCAATGCCAATAAACCGGGCAGGTGGTTGGCCTACACACTGAGGAAAAAACAGAGTATACAGACTATTGATAGTATCGATATTGGAGGGAAAGAAATTTTTCAACAGAAATTAATTAAAGAAGCTTTTCTCGACTACTACACTAAATTATATGCTAAAGAGGAGGTGCAGAATGGACTTATAGAAAAATATTTAGATAATAAAAGAGTTATAAAAATTACTGACCAACAAAAGGAAAGAACGAATTATCCTAAAACAGAGGAGGAGATAATAGCAGCAATTAAGCAACTAAAAACAGCTAAAGCTCCTGGAACGGATGGTCTGACTGCAGTGTACTATAAAACTTTGCAGGCAGAAATGGTGGAGCAACTCAGAGACTTATTTTGTAATATACAACAAGGGGGAAAAATACCCCCATCATGGACAACAGCTTATATTTCTTTGATACCAAAAGAGCAAGCAGGTCCTAAAAAACCGGAGAATTACAGACCAATATCTCTTCTAAATACGGATTATAAAATTTATGCAAAAGTATTAGCCAACAGATTGATGCCAGTAATTCAAAAGGTGATTCATGATGATCAAGCGGGATTTATCGAGGGTAGATACATGAAGGACAATGTAAGGCAAGTAATAGATTTATTGGAATATCTTGAGAAGAATAAACAGATCCCTGCAGTGCTGGTTTTCTTGGATGCAGAGAAGGCCTTTGATAGAGTGGATTGGAATTTTCTATTAAAGACTTTAAAAAAGATGGACTTTGCGGACCAATTTATACAGGCGGTTTCAGCAATTTATCAAGAGCAAAAGGCACAGATTATTATCAATGGAAGTTTGACAACAGAGTTTAAAATCGAAAAAGGAACAAGACAGGAATGTCCGTTGTCCCCACTTCTATTTATTTTAACATTAGAAGTCTTGTTAAATACAATACGGGACTCTACTATCTTGAAAGGTATAATGATAAGGCAAGAGGACTACAGAATAAAGGCATTCGCAGATGATCTGGTTGTTACCCTAACACATCCAATGGAATCAATAATCCAGATGAAGGACATTATACAAGACTATGGTAAAGTTTCAGGTTTTAGACTGAACCAGAAAAAAACAAAGATGATAGTCAAAAATATGACTCAAGATCATAAACACGAGCTTGAAAGAAGGGCAGGTTTTGAGATTGTACCAAAGGTAAAATATCTAGGAGTTCAGGTTGCAGAATCAAACACAAAATTGTTTCAAAATAACTATGAGGTGTTGTGGCGAGAGGTGCAGAAAGATATGGAGACTTGGAAAAAACTGCAGCTGTCTCTACTTGGAAGAATAGCAGCAATTAAGAAGAATATTTTGCCAAGATTTCTTTTTTTGTTTCAAATGATTCCGGTGCTTAATAGTGATAAACAATTGAAATTGTGGCAAACTGGAGTGAATAACTTTGTCTGGAACGAGAAAAAGCCGAGAGTGAAAATGAAAATTATGCAAGATGTTCCAGAAAGGGGAGGTCTTAAACTTCCAAAGCTACAGTTATATTATGATGCAGCAGCTTTGACTTTAACAAGTGATTGGTTTGGAGGAAAAAAGACTGGAATATTGAACGCAGAGAGTTTTGATTTGGAATTTGGATGGTATGCCTACTTATTTTATGACAACAAAGTGGATAAAGTATTTAAAAGCCATATACTTAGAGATTCTTTGTTGAGAGTTTGGAAGAAGCACCGACTCAAATGGGATTATAAAATACCGCTATGGCTGGATCTTGGTCATACTTTGTGGAATACAAATATAATGTCACTCGGGGGTTTTTTATACAAAGAGGTTCTTTTTATAGATGCAGGCAGATGGCAGCTGAAGACATTACAGACATTGTTGGCTGAAGGGATTAATTTAACTTGGTTACAATATAATCAATTGCAATTGAGATGGAAAGAGGACCAAAAAACTGGTATTATGATGCATGAGGAAGAATTGGTTAGACACATAAAAGAGAAAGGTCCAATGCATATTAAAAGGGTTTATAATGTTTTGTTAGAAAGGGTTTCAGAAACTGAGTTAGTTAAAGATTGTATGATTAAGTGGGCACAACATTTTGAGGAACCAGTGATGTTGGAAACATGGGAAAAAATTTGGGTTCAGAACGTTAAATTTACACAGTCGCAGAATTTGAGGGAAAATCTTTATAAAATGTTTTATAGATGGCATTTAGACCCCAAAAAATTGTCGTGTATGTACCCTAATGTTCAGCCTAAATGTTGGAGATGTGATTGTTCAGATGCTACATATTATCATGTTTGGTGGACCTGTAGGAAAGTCAAGGCTTTTTGGATAAAAATTTGGTGGGTCATGCAGAATGTTTTGAAGAAAAAAATTCAATTTTCTCCACAATTGTTTTTATTGGGTATAGTTAAGGGTTTTACATTGGGTGAAACAAAATTGTACATGATAACAGCAGCAAGATTGTTGATAGGTAAATACTAGAAAAATGAAGCATTGCCCACGATCGAGGAATGGACTTTGAAGATGGCCAGTTTTGCAGAGATGGCGAAGATTTCAGCATATTTAAAAGATTGTTCACAAGAGACTTATGAATGGGAATGGAAAAAGTGGATAGATTATGTTCAGAACAAATATCAAACTAGGAAGTATCAAATAGCTTTTATTTGAAAATGTTATATTAAGATAGAAATATTTTAATGTAATGAAGATGAAAATTTATTTGAAAATGTTATATTAAGATAGAAATATTTTAATGTAATGAAGATGAAAATTTATAAGAGGGAGGGGGGTGTTCAAGTTTTATATAAGTTTTATACAAAGGAGGGTTTTTCCTTTTACCTGATATGAGTATATTGTGTGGAAGTCCGGGGGGGAGGGGAGGGTTAGGGTGGGTTAGGGAGGTTGGGAAGTTTGGGGTGGGTTGAGGGCGGGGGGAAAGGGGTGAAAATGTAATTGTAAAACTTTTGCAATAAAAAAAAAAAAGAATATCTGTATATGTAATTACATCCTGTCTGCTTTCTATACTCGTGATCTCTATTGCATGCCTGGGTACTGTCCATATAGGTATCTTTTCATTTAATTTATATTGATATTTCTTCCAGACACGCAATAAAGCATTCCTCAATATATGGATCTTAAATGCTCTATCCACTTTTTTATCATACACTAAGTAAGCATGCCAACCATAAACCAAATCATGCCCTTCAATATTCAGAATCCTTCCATTTGTTAAGTTAATCCAATCACTAATTGCTGATAAGACAGCTGCTTCATAATATAATTTTAAGTTGGGCATTTTCAGCCCCCCTCTTTCTCGTATATCCTGCATTATTTTCAATTTTATCCTTGGTTTCTTACCTTGCCATACAAACTTATTAATACCTTTCTGCCATTCTTCCAGGTTGGCATCCTTTTTTAGTATTGGTATCATTTGAAAGAGGAATAAAAATTTAGGTAAAACATTCATTTTTATAACTGCTATTCTACCTAACAAGGACAATTGTAATTTTTTCCATTTATCCATTTCAATTTGTATTTTATGCCATAACAACTCATAATTATATTTATACAGTTTCCCATTAGAAGGTGCAATATGAACACCTAGGTATTTAACTTTTTTAACTATTTCACATCCCGTAACCCTTTGTAGCTCCTCTTTTTGATTTATTGTCATATTTTTAACTATCATCTTCGTTTTTCCAACGTTTATTTTAAACCCAGACACTTGACCATACTGTTTGATTATATCCATCAGAACCTTTGATGATTCCACTGGTTGAGTTAAGGTCACAACCAAATCGTCTGCAAATGTCCGTACCTTATATTCATAATCTCTAACTTTAATTCCCTCTATTTCATCTATATTACGTATTCTATTCAACAACAGTTCTAGAGTTAATATAAATAATAATGGCGATAAAGGGCATCCTTGCCTTGTACCTTTTTCAATTTTGAAAGTTCCTGTTAAACTGCCATTAACAGTTATCTGAGCTGTCTGTTCTTGATATATTGCTTTTATAGATTGCATAAAGCAATTCCCAAATTGCATCCTGTGAACTACTCTCAATAAAAATTGCCAATCCAGTCGATCAAAAGCTTTTTCCGCATCTAAAAATATAAGCACCACAGGGATTTGGTTGTTCCTTTCCAAATATTCCAATATATCAACAATTTGTCTTACATTATTTTTCATTTGCCTCCCTTGTATAAAACCAGATTTATCAGCATGAATCATTTTTTGCATTACTGACATTAACCTATTTGCCAATATTTTAGCAAATATCTTATAATCTGTATTCAATAATGATATAGATCTATAATTCTTTGGGTGTGTCAAATCTTGATCTTCTTTTGAAATTAAAGAAAGAAAGGCTGTTTTTGATAAAGTTTTCATAACAGAAACTCCTGACCGGCAAATATATTACTGTGACCATTCCTATTTAGACCCATTAATAGAATTAAACACAAAGCTTGCTGCAATTTTCCAATCTCAAAGCAAAAACTATTTGGTTTAATAGGACCTATTTCTGAGAAGATTCTAACAGAATTAAGCAATTAATTATACAGAACTAGAATGATTTACCAGCATTAAGCTGCCAGTAGTCTAGTTTCAAACACCCTGAAAGTCAGAAAGAGCCTACCTTAAATATTCTGTTGCAGTGAATGTACAGTAAGCTGTATTGTGTTTTGTATTTCTCTACAGAGAAGCAGGAAATTGACTCTGGCCCTGCACTAAGTATAGAAATGGAGGAGAAACATGCTTCCCTGAATTATAGTATCACCTGGTGGAAAATTCACAACCCGTTATTGACGACATCATGGTAAGTACATGGGCAGAGAATAGGTGGCACTTATGGAATAATAGTTTTTAGGCTTATCACTCGAAAGACAATGACCTCATTCACATATGTGCTAAGTCATAATGTGATTTATTTGGCTTTGGATTAAGATGTTGAATGAATCCTACCATTGAAGTGTGGCTTGCTTGTGGTTTGCCATGTTGTATGAACAGAGGTGGGTTTCAGCAGGTTCTGACCAGTTCTGGAGAACCGGTAGTGGAAATTTTGAGTAGTTCAGAGAACCAGTAGTAAAAATTCTGACTGGCCCCACCCCCATCTATTCTCTGCCTCCCAAGTCCCAGCTAATTGGGAGGAAATGGGGATTTTGCAGTAACCTTCCCTTGGAGTGGGGTGGGAATGGAGATTTTACAGTATCCTTCCCCTGCCACGCCCACCAAGCCACACCCACAGAACCGGTAGTAAAAAATTTTGAAACCCACCACTGTGTATGAACCCAACTAACTCTGGTTTAACAATAAATTATCATTAAGAAATTTGTGTAAGGTGTGAACACAGTGCGTAGTAATTACATCTTTTCTCACACAGTGCAGATAAAAGGAAAATGTACAAAAATTACCAAAGACAGGTAATATTGTTTGGTCTTCCTGAAAAATTCTGTGAACGAAGCAAGGCAATAAATCAATGAAAGCCTCCAAGAGCCTCCATCCTTATCCATGAAGGATATACTGTAATGGGATGTGCAAATGACATAATGTACACAATGTACAATTATATTACATATTTGCTTGGTGACATCATGTTATCAGGATGTGCAAGATGGAATCAAAGCTAAAGGAATCCAGATAACTAGAACATTTTCTGTTCCCTGTTTGTTAAATTTATATGTTGCCCATCTCATAAAGTGACTCTATTAGTTTCTTTAGCCCACATTTCCCCACCAAATCAGGCTAAATAGTGTACACTAATCTTATTTCTTTATTTGCCAAATTATAGCCACCCATCTCACAAAACAAGTAGTGATTACTAATCAGTAGCAATACCTTATTTTATTAATAAGCATCACAATTCCACGATGAGACACAGCAAATTCTTAACCAAGTTTGAGAGAGAAAGGACAATTTTCTTTCCACGGTTTTTCAAAGGCAGAGATCACAGTCCAATGGCAAAACTAAGTGGGGAAGGCCAGCAGGACAATGACCCAAATGGGACTACTGAGGAAAGTGAACCCCAAAGTCTGCATTGGTACAATATTTTTTAAAAAACCAAGAACAGCACAAACGCTTTGTAGCAGTGGGTTTCAAATTTTTTTACTACTGGTTCTGTGGGTGTGCCATGGTGGGTGTGGGGTGGCTTGGTGGGTATGGCAGGGGAAGGATACTGTAAAATCTCTATTCCCTCCCCAATCCAGGGGAAGGTTACTGCAAAATCCCCATTTCCTCCTAATCAGCTGGGACTTGGGAGGCAGAGAATAGATGGGGGTGGGGCCAGTCAGAATTTTTATTACCGGTTCTCCGAACTACTCAAAATTTCTGCTACCGGTTCTCCAGAACTGGTCAGAACCTGCTGAAATCCACCTCTGCTCAGAAGCATGGCGATTCTAACAAATATGTATATACATTCTGAACAACTTAATGCTGTTTACAGAGTTAAAGCATTAAAAAACAGACACGCAGAGACAGGAACCAGCTTTAAAATAAAGTGATTTTTGGCATTTTTCCACCTCTCATTTTCAGTTATTTACTCTTGCTACAGCTTTGATGATGCTCGAATAATCTGTGTTGATCCAGGCTGTATCATCTTCAAAAGGTTCTTGTTTTTCTTAAAAAACAGACAGAATTTAAAAAAAAACGTATGGCTATAGTTGAGCCCAACGTTTCTGTTGTTAAGCGAAACATTTGTTAAATGTTTTTTGCCCATTTTGCATTTTACGAACTTTTTTTTGCCACAGTTGTTAAGTGAATCACTGCAGTTGTTCAGTTAGTAACACAGTTGTTAAGTGAATCTGGCCTCCCCATTGACTTTGATTGTCAGAAGGTCACAAAAGCGGATCACATGAGTCCAAGACACCGCAACCGTTATAAATATGAACCAATTGCCAAGCATCCGAATTTTGATCATGTGGACATGCTGTAATGGTTGTAAGTGTGAAAAATGGTCATAAGTCACTTTTTTCAGTGCTGTTCTAACTTCAAATAGTCACTAAACGAACTGTTGTAAGTTGGGGACTACCTGTACTATTTCTTTCTTTGAGCCATCCATTTAACTAACAAACAGCTCACCAGTGGATGGTTCACTCCTTCATGATGTCTCTTCAGGTAGAATAGTTTCACTACAGCTTTGAAATAGCTCACATGAGTAAGGACTCCATTTACCTGGTTGAATTCAATTTTTTTTACTACCGGTTCTGTGGGCGTGGCTTGGTGGGCATGGTTGTGGCTTGGTAGGTGTGGTTTGGTGGGTGTGGCAGGGGAAGGATACTGCAAAATCCCCATTCCCACCCCACTCTGGGGCCAGCCAGAGGTGGTATTTGTTGGTTCTCCGAACTACTCACAATTTCCACTAACGGTTCTCCAGAACCTATCAGAACCTGCTGAATAGCACTCCTGACCTGGGTCCAATTGGGGGTGTGGTGAAGTAAAGAAAGGCCCAGCATTTCAACCGTTTACCAGCAGATTGAAAAACATGCTTCAAAAGAAAGAAAAAAAAGCCCAGTGAGAAAGGGGGTTTATTTTAAAAATATTGTTTTGGCCAGTTTCAGACTAGGAACTGTTTAAATATGAGGTAAGTGTGGTACTCACCACACTTTTGAAACACAATTGAAGTAACAGATTCATCAGAAATTTGGCAGCCATTTTTGACCAAAGGCAATGCAGGGACTTTTATTTTAAAGCTGATTGCTCTGCCTGCATACATGTGCCTTTTGAACACTGCAACTCTGTAAATACAGTAGCATTATTTCCAGATATATTATAAGTGATAAACCAAGGCAGATAACTATTTTGACAATGCTTAACTACCAGCAAGAATAAGAGGTTGGTCACACAAATAACCAGATCAATTAAAATCCGAGTAGGTTATGTGATCTTGCTTCCTTACGTTCATCTTATCACCCTTGGAAAGTGGCTTCTGAATAGGATGGAATTCAGCAGCCCAAGATAAATGGCACAAATAAGGCAGGGCCCAGAGGGGAAGCAGCATTTTTGCAGCACTGCACACTAGCCAATCACAGTCAAGACAATGGCAGACAATCCAGCGAGGCACAACTAGACAAACCAGTTGGTTATCTCACCTTTGTTGGAAAGTGGAAAACCCTGGTTTTGAGGCAGTGAAGTAAAACAGGATGGAACTACAGTATATATTCTGATCTCCAAAAACAGCAGGTGGAAGTTCATGCCGGGGCATGCAGTAAGTGTCACACCTACTATATCAAAACCTGCGCTTGTCTCAATGAGCATTATGATTTATACCAGGCAGAGGATCTAGCGGGGGTGGTGGTGGTGGGAGGGAATCTCAAGAACGTATTTTAAAAACTATTCGTAACCATGGCCATTGTTTTCCAGTAGAGTTCGGGAAAGAAGAAATGAAGTCACTGCGCCTTTAAGTTGCAAGACAGAAAGAAAGAAGCCACAAGTGGCAAGAAAAGGCAGCATTAAGATCTCCTGCAGGAACATGCTGTTGCAAAGTAATGGGAAGAGATACCCTGGAGGAAACATTTTCCATGGCCTAAATTGAGAAAATTACATGTGTTGTGGTTTTAATTTTTTCCCAAGATGTAAATCCCTAAAGAAATAAAGAAATAAATAGTCCCATGAGCCCAGCAAAAGTCAAAACACTTGAATTATTCTTGGATCAACAAGGAGTACAAGCTACCAGATGAAATGGAGGGTTTACTGGTGAGGCTGGAGTTTTCAGTCACTGAACCATTTGATGGCATGTTTTTGGCACTATGAGGTGTTTCAGCATTCATGTGAAAGCATGTTGGGTACTATACATATGAATTTGGAAGGGTTCACATATGAACTTGA
This sequence comes from Arizona elegans, assembly GCA_022577455.1. Lineage (NCBI taxonomy): Eukaryota > Metazoa > Chordata > Lepidosauria > Squamata > Colubridae > Arizona > Arizona elegans. The sequence continues at coordinate 54,542,361 of JAKOOJ010000003.1, forward strand.
AACAGGTCCAATTCCTTTGCCTTGCCCTCTTCCTGCACATGACAGTTTCTTCCTTCCTTTCTTAGTATAAAGATACGTAGTTTGCAGATTTGGCAGAAACAGCAAACTATGTTTTACATAAAGATAGGAATGGTGGCTAAGTACATTTATTGGTGACTGGATACATCTTATAGACTTTTTGAAATGGGGAAAAATCAATTTGAGGTTTATGGTTTTGACGATTTGAGGATAGATTATAGAAAGAAGAAAGTCATAATATGAAGAAGAGAGATAATTTTAGAGAGAGGGGTTAGAATATAATTGTACTTATAACAGCTGTTAAGAATATTGGAAGCTACTTCTTTATACCTTTCTTTTTTTCCTACTTTCTTCAATTATTGCACTTTTAGGGTTTTTTCTGTTATTTTTCTTAAACACCCCCCCCCTTCTATCTAGTGTATATAAATTCTAATTATTATTCTTAAAACTTTTAATAAAAATTATGTATGAAAAAATGGAGTGGTGGCTGGGGAAAATAGTGTGATAAAAATGCAGGCTGGGCAGGCAAGAAGTCAAAAGGCTCAGGAACTTAAGGCTTAAATTCAACCAGAATGTTACATGCAAACATCTACATTGCTAGCTCTGAAACTCAGTTTCCTTGGTGAGCTGATCGAAGTTACTTCTTTATTTGTTGCATGCCTATTTGCAGAAATCTGACTGCATTTTCTTGAGAACTGCCAGATAAGGTGTCAGGCTTTCTGGGTGGGGAGAAGTAATATCTGCACCACTTCCTGCTGTGCAAGAATTCTAAGCTTAGCCCCCTCTTCACACTTCCTCCCACTCTAATTGGAGATTCCACCACAAATAATAAATACTGCTCCAACTTTCCCCAACCTAGGCCAGAGCACCTCCATATGGTTGGAAGAGACCATCAGGTTGATCAGATTCCAAGCATTAAACCCACTTTCTCGAACTTGCTGCATCCTAGAACTGATGTAGCTACAATCCCAAGACAAGAGGGTCATGCTACTGGAAGTACTGGGAGTTGTAGTTGCAACATAACTAGAATTGTCACATGGAAGAAAGGCCATTAGCAATATGGCACATTCCAAAACTGGTGTTTTGAATGATGAGAAGACTATTTTCTTACAAAAATGAAAACGAGGGAAGGCAGGCTACCAAGACATCCAAAATGGGGATTTAAATATTTAAATAAATATTTAAATGCGCTGTTTAGGGTGACCCGCTCCCTACTTCAGGTGGGGGTGCGGGAAGATCCCTTAAAGGGTCGAGCTGAGGATTTTGTACAATTCCTGCATGATAAAGTCGCTCAGATTCGGGAAGGCCTGGACTCTGATTGGGTAGATCCAGGGGAGGAGACAGGGGCAGGTCTTGAGAGCGTTATCTGGGAAGAGTTTGACTCTGTGGCTCCTGAGGACGTGGACAGGATTCTGGGCAAGCTTAACACTGCCACATGTTTATTGGACCTGTGTCCCTCCTGGGTGGTACTGGCCTCCCGGGAGGTTACACGAGGCTGGCTCCAGGGGATTATAAATGCTTCTCTGAGTGAGGGTGTCTTTCCCGCCGCCTTGAAAGAGGCGGTTGTGAAGCCCCTCCTCAAGGACCCGGCTATATTATCAAATTATCATCCAGTCTCCAATCTTCGCTTTGTTGCGAAGGTTGTTGAGAGTGTAGTGGCGCGACAACTACCCCGATATCTGGATGAAGTTGTCTATCTGGATCCGTTCCAGTCGGGCTTCAGGTCACGATACAGCACAGAAACGGCATTGGTCGCATTGGAGGATGATCTCTGGAGGGCTCGGGACAGAGGTTGCTCCTCTATCCTGGTCCTATTAGATCTCTCAGCGGCTTTTGATACCATCGACCATAGTATCTTACTGCACCGGCTGGAGGGGTTAGGAATAGGGGGCACCGTGCTTCGGTGGTTCTCCTCCTTCCTCTCTGACTGTTCGCAGTTTGTGTTGGCAGGGGGCCGGGGTCGACCTCGAGGCACCTTATTTGTGGGGTGCCGCAAGGGTCAGTCCTCTCACCCCTTCTGTTCAACATTTATGTAAAACCGCTTGGCGAGATCATCCGTGGTTTTGGGGTGAGTGTTCATCAGTATGCTGATGACACACAGCTATACATCTCCACCCCAGACCACCCCAATGATGCCCTTGCTGTGATGTCCCATTGCCTGGAGGCCGTGCGGATCTGGATGGGGAGAAACAAGCTCAGACTCAACCCCTCCAAGACCGAGTGGCTGTGGCTTCCGGCGTCCCGGTATAGTCAGCTAGTACCATCACTGACAATAGGGGATGAGATCTTGCTCCCCACAGAGAGGGCCCGCAACTTGGGTGTCCTCCTGGATTCATGGTTATCTTTAGAAGATCATTTGATGGCCGTGGCCAGGAGTGCCTTTTATCAGGTTTGCCTGATCCGCCAGTTGCGTCCCTTTCTGGATCGGGACGCCTTGCGCACGGTCACTCATGCCCTAGTTACCTCCCGTATGGACTACTGTAATGCTCTCTACATGGGGCTCCCCTTGAAAAGCACCCGGAGGCTCCAACTGGTCTAGAACGTAGCCGCGCGGGTGATTATGGGCGCAGCTCATTACGCCCATGTAACACCTGTCCTACGCGAGCTGCACTGGCTCCCGGTGGTCTTCCGGGTGCGATTCAAGGTGTTAGTTATCACCTTTAAAGCGCTCCATGGCTTAGGACCCGGGTACCTACGAGACCGTCTTTTTCCACCAATAGCCTCCCACCGACCAGTTCGTTCTCACAGGGAGGGACTACTCAGGGTACCGTCAGTCAAATTATGTCGACTGGCGACTCCCAGGGGGAGGGCCTTCTCTGTGGGGGCTCCAACCCTTTGGAATGAACTGCCCCCGGAGATACGGAATATCCCTGATCTCCATGCTTTCCGCCGTGCCCTCAAGACCCTGATGTTCCAACAGGCGGGGCTAAACATACGAACATGTCAATGATTTTTTTTTAAATGTTATCTAATTCTGGGTTTTATTTAATTGACCAAACTAAATAATAATTTTAATTAGCAATTTTATGATGTTTGTGTGTCTATATTTTTCTTGACTGTACACCGCCTTGAGTCCTACGGGAGAAAGGCGGTATAGAAATACAATAAATAAATAAATAAATAAATAAATAAATAAATAAATAAATAAACAAACAAACAAACAAACAAACAAACAAATAAATAAATAAATGGAGATGCACAGCTAGGTATCACTCAGCTAATACATGTCCACACTCAATTAGGAAACATTTAACCCAGATATTTTGCCCTGAATTCAGTTGCTCACAGCCACTGAAATGTAAAATCTGAGCAGCAGCTAGAAGAGCAATACTACTCAGCAGTGGGGGTGCTATTCATGTTAGTTCACCATTTGCTTAAGAGAATGGAAGAACTAAAGTATCTTTAGGGAAGGCTTGAATTGTTTCCACTCAAGATTTATACAGTGGTGCTAAAGTTTCACAGATCCAGAGGACAGGTTAACTTTTGGAAGGAGTAAGCACATTCTAAATGCAATTGAGGGCATGTCATGAATACCTTAACAAAATAGTATCAAGGGGCTGATCTCTTCCTAAAAGGGTTGCCATGGTGACGGTGCCCAACTGCAAAGCACCCATCTGTCAAAAAACAGGCAAATGAGGTTCCCCATCATCTTTTCTGGGCCCGCCCACCCCCACTAATGGTATGGCATAATCCTATATACTTTCTGCGTTTTCTCTATGTGTATAGACTGCATTCTGTACAATCACATTCTTGTAACGCTAGAGTCTACTGCATTTGCTCTCAGCATGCCGACTTATTTATTTTGAATTAAAAAAAAAATTTAAAGATCAAAGGGAGCAATAATTCTGGCAGGAAAATGATTCCGGGTACGACATTTCCTGCCTCTGCTATATAGTTTGTAAAGGTTGGAGGAAGTGTTTGATCATGGGGCAATAGAGATTATACATAGTAAATAATATAAACTCCAAGAGGTAGTTAATAAAGGCTTACATTTCAGTTCTTACATTTTCCTAACTTTTCCTTTAACTCAGGATTAAAAAAAAAAACTTAATGACTAGCAAGTTCTTGTAATAAGATTTTCTTGCTCCTCTAGGAACATTTCATTAAGTCTTTACAACTCCCATTCCATATCCTTAATGAGGTTTTTTGGTCCGGAAATAATGTCTGTCATCAAAATCACTACTCTGTTGGGGCCTTCTTCATTTTTGTAGCTGATTACTAGGAAACAGAGAGAGAGGGGAGGACACAGAAGGAGCACCTAATTAAAGAGAGACTGGGAAGAGGGAACAGAAGCTGAAAAGGCTGAAGGAAGAGAAATTCTATGAAGTAGAAATATGACTGGTCAACTCTGGACCATGGAAGCTTATAAATAGACTTTGGAAAAGGTTGGTGAAGCCTAAGAGAAGTACTTTGCATCATCTTTTGTAACATATTTCCTACTTTCCTGTATGTTGCAGCTTTATCATACTTTAAGACACAGCATTCATATCCCATTACATTGGAACAAATTTGATTATCAGTAAAATGATTCTATGACTCCATACTAATTAATTTAAATGTTGTGTATGTATATACCATGGGTGTCAAACTCAAGGGTGCTTAAATCTGGCCCGTAGGGCCAGCCTGGAAATATGAAAGGACTGGCCCGCGGTGCTTCTGGTGCTAAAACGGACTGCTTGTGCCCTCAACCCATTTTCACCCTCCATGGCCTCCTGCAGCACTCTGCTGGCCATAAACTGGCCCAAAAAACGAGCCGAAAAACTGCCCCAAAATGGCCCCCCAAAATGGCCCGAAAAATGGCTCAAAAAGGGCCAGGTGAATGCTGCAGGAGGCCATGGATGGTGAAAACGAGGCGCAGGGAGGCTGCGTGCAGACCCCCCATGCCCCGTTTTGGCTGGCAGGGTGCTGAGACAATCTATGTAGGCATTCTGTGTCACTTTGCAGAATTGTCTTCCAAAGGTCAATGAACTGCTGAGCTCCAATGGCTGGTTGAAGGATCATTCTCTCCCATCTGGTGATTGACCTTCTTGTCTCTGTCGATAGCCATTTCTACTGTATTGTGGCTCTCCAGGGCAGTCACCTTCATTTCTTTTTTGTGGTATAGTCAGAGGAATATTTGCCACATAGAAAATCAAAATTTGGTCCCTCCATGAAGTCGTTATTCCCACCAGTAAGAAGATGGCAGGACTTCACTAGCAACTTTTATTTATCTTACAGTTCTGCTTCTTTATTCTTGGAAAACCTAGCATAACATCTTAAGGATTTCATTTCTCATTTCTCTCTCTTTCTCATACATGAATACTAATTACAAAAGTTATAAGAACATAGCTGAAAGAAAATTCCAGAATCTACGTTGGGGCAAGACCGGTGGGGGGAGCTGCTGGGGGTTCACAGGGATTCGGGAGAACCTCTATCTCAGATTCTGTGCAGTTTGGAGAACCCCCAAATCCCACTCCTGGCTGGCCCCGCCCACCCTGCCCACCCCTCCCAGAAGTCCCCATGCAGCCCATTTGGATGCAGGTAAGTGCAGGGTGCGCGCAGAGGCTTGGTGAGGGCGAAAAATAGGCCTACTGGAAGTTCGGGAAGGGCCTCCGGAGCCTGGGGAGGATGAAAATGCCCCCTCACCATGGTGCAGGAGGCTGACTAAGCCATGTCCACCATGGCCACGCCCACCCAACCGGCAGAGAATCTTTGCTAAAAGTTTTGAAGCCCACCCCTGGGCAATACCCTTATTTAGCAAACTCAATTTCTCCAAATAGCTTGATAGTAAGCGAGTGGTCCAACACCAAAACTTTGTCCAGAATCAGCTGGAAGGAATTGAAAAGTGGGTGCAGAAAAGATAGTAGTATCTCCTTTTCTTTCAATTTGAAATGGATAGAAAATGAAAAGTAGTAGTAGGAAAACTGTGGGAAAACTGTGAGCAGAGAGGTAGAGTAAAGTGGCAGGGGTGGAGTTCTTTTCTCTCCTGTTCTTCTCATGGCAGTGCTGCTGTTTTCTTTTTTCTTGGTCCCATCCTGGCAGTTTTCTGGAGAGCATCACTGACATCTGGAAGAGAGCACAGTGACTTTATGAACCTTGTTTCTATGGCATAGAACAACTGTGGGGGTGGGAATACAGTTGTCAAAATGACATTTTTCCTTCTACCTTGAGGATGAAAGGAAATCACTGCAGTGGGGCTATCTCAATGACAGCTTTCTAACTAGGACATGGAATATAATTGGATGGGCTTGACTTCAAGCATGGATGGGATTATTTGGAAACAGGGGGCTCATATATATATTGAAAAATGGACAAAACAAGTATATTCTACTTAAAACATTCAAGTACATAAAGCTCTACGGTTTATCTTCAGTCCAATTCTACCTCCAGGTACCACTGTCCAAGAATTAATAATGCTATACCGAGTAATCAATTTTTAGACAGGAAACATCCCATTATTTGAAAACATTCTGCTCATAATATTCCATGGAAGAAGATCCTCTGGGAAAGCTGCCCTGGCTGACCTAATAGTGGGTGGATTTGCTTTTTTTGAGAAAGGATTTCTGGCCCACCCCAAGCCTTTACTGTCTGCAGTTAGATTTGTGTTAGTCCCAGAAGGTTCCTGATGAGTGGGAATGGGCAACTCTCCATTCTGCTATTTTCCCATCACCCAAAAACCACAGCTAGTTTTTATGAGAAAAAAAAACAAAACAACATTGATGTTGATTATATTGGGCCAATAGGCCTAAGAGAAGGAACTGCTGGCCTCTTTCCAAGTTCTTGTTTTGACAACCATTGGGTCTGCTTGGATTTTGGGAGAGTCTATCACCAAGCAACTCTATGTAGTTGGACCTTTAGCTGGAAAACCTTCACTGGAAATAAGGGTGATCTTGACTCTAGGCCATATTTCTCTTTATCTGTACTGTAGAGCCAAACATGACATAGATTTGTATCCTCTTGACATTTCAAGGCAATGGTGTAAGAGTGAGAGTTGAAGAGATCTTGGATAAGAGACCTTGGGATGGGTCATAAGGGGCTTTTATTTCCCAGTTTTTCTGCCCACTCCCCCTTTTTGCCTCTTCTCATAGTCACCCTTCCCACCACTGGTCTTCTTATTACTATGTTGATGGGACGTCTGAATGAACAAGAGCAGGGTTTTCATTCTCTTTTTCCATTAACTTTTTAAAAGGCTTGGGTGCATCACAAGGCAAATCTGTACTTATGCCCAGCATCTTTGTATCAGGGTGCTATTCAGCAGGTTCTGACAGGTTCTGGAGAACCAGTAGTGGAAATTTTGAGTAGTTTGGAGAACCAACAAATACCACCTCTGGCTGGCCCCAGAGTGAGGTGGGAATAGGGATTTTGCAATATCGTTCCCCCAGGAGTGGGGAGGGAATGGGGATTTTGCAGTATCCTTCCCCTGCCATGCCCACCAAGGCACACCCACAGAACCAGTAATAAAAAAAAATTGAATTCCACCACTGCTTTGTATCCCCAGAAAATCTCTAGGAAAAGAGAGGCAACTCCTAGTTGTACATCTGCTCGAATATTCGTGTGATTGCATTTTTGTCTGAACTAAAAAGAGCCTTGATTCTGAATTTGTGAGCTCTTTGGACTGAAGTGCGGTGTTAGCAATATGACTGACTCAAAACTTGCCTCGCAGTCGGTTGGAAGCAGTCTCTTTGTATACTTTATATTCTGTATCTGTGTTTTTTTTTTTTTGTTTTTTTTGCTGGACAGATTTATTGATGTGATGGCTATCCAATATGAAATAAATCTCGGAAGTCTCCATACAGGACATGCTAAGATTTGTTATTCCTTTCTTATCTTTGAATTCTGCCACATCACTGCTGATTCCACTTGCAGGCCATACCCAAACTATATCTCTCGGTGTTTTTTCCTCCCTGTAACTTGGCCTAAGAAAATAACATCTACCCTACTCCCCAGACTGAAGGGACTTCAGCATAACACTTCTACAGAGAAAATGGAGCAGTGAGAAGAAACGGTAAATTGGAGTGGACCCTTTCTCAGAAATTCTCTTCATCCACAAGCAAGGTTTCCAGGCCACCAGCAAAAAGAGGACTTCTCCTCCTTTTTGTCCTCATTTCCTCCCATCTGGCAAGCATAGTCTTAACATCAAATCTTGTCTGGCTTTTTGCATATCTACAAACGAACCTCTTCCTGAGCAGCTGTTCTCCACTGCTCAGGGCTTCCCTAATAAGGACTAACTGCTAATTAACAAGCTCTACTGGGTGACCTTGATTAGTACCCTGTCTGAAATTGACACAATCTTAATTAGTTACACTCTGAAGGCTTTTGCCTTCTAACTGCTGTAGCACATTCCTGTGATTGAAAAACCAATCTTTCTGATGCTGGAAAAAATAATTTCATATACATGTAGGGCCTATGTACTTTTTTTGCAATTTTTCACGGTAATTTATTACTTGCTGTTTATATGTACAGTGTGAGCTTATGCACCGGAGACAAATTCCTTGTGTGTTCGATCACTCATGGCTAATAAAGAATTCTATTCTATTCTATTCTATTCTATTCTATTCTATTCTATTCTATTCTATTCTATTCTATTCCATTCCATTCCATTCCATTCCATTCCATTTCATTCCATTCATTTTTATCGTGGATGCCAAGAAAGTTAAACAATTAGTATGGTCTCCTTATCACACACGCACACCCAAATTTGTACTCCTTTCCATGTCCTCCTTTGCCTGTCCAACTACCTGGTAATCCTATCCACAAGCTTTTTTAGCCAGCCAACTGATCCCAATTCAAGATACCAAGGATTGAAGTGCTTCTTGCTGAAAAGCAGAGGTTTAGAGCCCAGACTAAGGCCTTGAGTCCAGGACTGGAATCCTGGATGTCTGGTTTGCCTGGAGCATCAATCCATCAGGCAGACCATATTTGCTTTCTCTTCTATGAATAGAAGAATGTATGTTCGAGAGATATACTGAGATAACATTTTCTGTTTGCAATTATATTACATTTTCTTATATCTTCTTATCTTTGTTATCTTCTTTTAGTTATCATTTTGGTTTAATACAATATATTGCATCAGAAAAGATGAAATTACAAAGCTTTTGCCTAGAAATACATAATGTGATTTGCCAATTGAACTAGCAATTGCGAAGTCAAAAGATGTCCTTTAATAATTATCCTATGAGGGTATTTTTCAATGTCCAAAATAACTTAGTATTTAAAAACAACTCTGATAATGGAATGGACTTATCCTGGAACTATTTATGGGTTGTAACTCTGCACATTCAGTGAAATTACAGCTGAAATGAGCTTCTCTTAATATAAGGCTTTTAAATGTTAAATCTTGCCTGATTGTTTATAATAAAGATAGACTTTCTTAAATTAGGTAAAAATTTATATGAATGAATTTGTTTATTCTGATTTGTGATGCTTGCTATATTTGTGGCTATTATTAACAGTAGACTTTAATAAAAAATTGAACTAGGAGTATCTTTATATGTAGAATTAATCTAATATTACTTTGAAAATATATATTTTTAGTTTATTCCTCTTTTTTCTTAGTTGCACTTTTAAAAAATTCTGTAAATTTGAAAAAAAAGTCTATTCCATACAGTTGCATGCTAATAGCCTTCTATACAGGGGTGAAATCCAGCAGATTCTGACAGGTTCTGGAGAACTGGTAGTGGAAATTTTGAGCAGTTCGGAGAACCAGCAGCAGAAATTTTGAGTAGTTTGGAGAACTGGCAAATGCCACCTCTGGCTGGCCCCAGAGTGGGGTGGGAATGGAGATTTTTCGATATCCTTTCCCCAGGAGTGGGGAGGGAATGGGGATTTTGCAGTATCCTTCCCCTGCCACACCCACCAAGCCACACCACATCCACCAAGCCATGCCCACAGAACTGGTAGTAAAAAAAATTGGATTTCACCACTGCTTCTATATGATCAGTAGGATCATGTTAAGATAGCCACATTTGGTATTTGACGAAATTCAACCAGTGTGGGTTTTATTTGTCAGATTTAGAGCCTACTTTTCCTCCAGGAGCAAAAAGTGTCTTGTATAACACTATATTCTCCTGCTTTTCTGACAACAAGAACTGAGGCCCTGACCTGGCTCCACATTATCCAACCAAGCCTGCAGAGCTGATGTTGCATTTGAGCCTGGGTTTCCTCAGACCCTACTCCAACTCTTTTACCACAATACCACACTCGGAAGGAATCTGCAGACAGAAAAAGTGAGGTAGATTAATCTACCAAGAGAGTTCCCTATCAAAAGAATGACTTTCACCAAAACAACACGATAACGGACTTCATTTATATCACCTACGTAGGACTTTGACTTCAATTTTTTTAGCGAACATTTTTTATTATTTTCATTGTGCAGTTCCAAAGAGAGAGGCTGCAAATTCAAAGCCATAATCTCATTTATCATGCTGGTGATTATACCTTGATCAGATGCTCAGTAGAGCACATTAATCCTCCCAGCGAGCTGTATACAAAGGGCAAAGGTGAACTGTCCTGCCTTCCCACTTGACTTGGGGTGGGAGGGGAGGGGAGAGAACTGCCACAAAGCTTGAAGATTCAGCTTCATTTTTTAAGTTCACTGACACACGGGACAAATAAAAAGACTCCTCTGATTGAAGGTCACAGATATTGTCAGGTCTGATTCATCAGCCATTCCTTGAATGGGAAATTATGCAGAATATATGAGAAGACAATTGATCCAGCATTTGGAGTAAATGTTATGAGGCTAGCAATATTCGATTTGTTGCTTGCTTTTTCTCCAAGAGTTCAGTGCTGCTTCCATGGGAAGCATCTTTTGTTAATCCTCACAACAACAACCCTAATGGGTAAATTGGCCAAGAGAGAGTAGTGCAAATTCATGCTGGACCAAGCCTTTCTTTTCTAGTTTCCTGGGTGGAGAGGAGGATGGGAAAGGTAATTAATTGCATGCATTCCCTTTTAGTTGCTCAGAAAAAAACACAGGCAGAACCAAAAAGGATGAAATGCAACTGTGGGTGGAAGAAAACCAGCCATTGTAGACTAACACCAGGCCTCCAAACATTTTAACTATCCCATTTAATGTTATTTGTGCTTTAGTGGAGATGAACATGTTTATAGTAAATGAGAAACTCTAAATGTTTAAGGATCATAGGAGAACGTAAGGTTTATACGAGCTCTCATTTATGAGGATAGTTGGAGAAGCACAACCATGGACTCCAACAGCCATTAATGTCTTTTTTTTTTTTCCTTTGCTCCAATTCCCATAAAAGTGTGAGTGGTCAGTGTTGATACAAAATCCCTAATGGATAGAATTACTGACAAGGCCTGGCAAGACAGGAAAGGAAATTGTTTCTGGGGAGGGATTATCTGAGGCTAGAAGTAAGACCAGAAAAACAAGACAGAATACGGATGTAGTTTAAGGGCTAAAGGGCAGGAATGAAACAGAACAGATGGGGAAATTGCATTTGAATGAAAAGCATGCCCAGTCTATTGGAAATTGAGAGCCAGGAAGAATAAAGTTGTAGTCTAGTCTGTGGCATGGGTCGATGTTGGCTATGATGAACAAGGTTTATTAAAACGAAGGACCTGCAGTGTGTTAGGGGAAAGAACATATAAATTCTGCCAAGGCTGAACATTACTGATGCAAATGATGCGCATAGTTCTTTGGAGAACTTTTAATGAGAAATCAGGGTAACAGTTACCTGTTCTCCTGCTCACTCAGCAATCCAGTGTAACGTTATAGACTACAGCCGTGATGGCGAATCTATGGCATGCGTGCCAGATGTGGTATTAAGAGCCCTCTCTGTGGGCATGCATACTATCGCCAGCTGCTCTTCTGGTTTTCTGGTGCATGCACACCAGCCAGTTGGTCTTTGCAGGAGCCGGAGTGCCTGAAAATGCCCCAAAACCAGGCCATTTTTGGGGTCATTTTCAGGCCGTTTTTGGCCCGAAAAATGGCCTGAAAAACAGCCTGAAAAACAGGCATGTACACACCAGCCAGCTGGTCTTCGTGTTTCCAGTGCTCTGGCGTGCACTCATGCATGCACATGTCAGTGCATTCTGATTTGGGCACTTGGTGCCAAAAAGGTTTGCTATCACTGGACTAGAGAATAACCTTGGAAGATGGTGGGAAGAGATGCACACTGGACAACCAGTGGATAAAAGATGTCTCGGTTCACAGAATGAGTGAGGGCATGGGGAATGTTTCAGAATGGACCCTCCCTAGTTTACCAGAGAATAAAAGAAGAGGGGGATACATACAGTCTTGCAAGATTCGGTTAATGTAATCTTAAAATAAAGATAGAGCAGAGTACACCTAGTTATGCTTCTTGTCTGGACTACCTTGTGGGGATAACATTCATTTAGAGCAGGGGTGTCAAACTCACGTCATCATGGCGGTATCACGCGACATATCGGGACTTTTCCCCCCTTTGCTAAATCAGGCGTGGGTGTGGCCAGCACATGACGCATCCGGCCCACGGGCCACGAGTTTGACAGCCCCGATCTAGAGATACTTGTGCACTCCAACTGGCCACTGATGGTATTGCTTGTTATCCGGGGACTGAAGAAAGAGTTCTTTGGCCAGTTTGCTCCATTCACACAAAGCTTGTAAATGGAGTAGGAAGCTAGGGGCTTCCTTGCAAGATTGTATTGAGCACTGATTCCTGCAAAAAGAGGATCTAACACACTAACATCCATTTCATGCAAAACATTACCCTGCAAATGAACTCTCATAAAATGAATCTGTACTAATAAGCCACCCAGGGCAGAATGTTAACCAGTGATGTCAGGAAGGATACAAAACTTGGGGAATTAGAGAGATTAGAGATATTGATGGAAGCTTCCATCAATTAAAATGAATATAACTGGATGTACTTTCCTGAAATGGAGGCTTAGAAGAGCCAAGGGAGTAGCTCAAACTGCAGGCTGTTGGATTTAGAGATCATTTAATAAAAATATTGATTTTGTCTGATACTTTACTTGGATATATTAATAAAACCAGAAGAACAATTTATGGGAAATGATTTTATATAAGTTCCCAATGAAATGAAAAAAGAGGGGCCCATAACACAGTATTTAGCCTCCTGTTTGAGAGACCCCTTACTTTGAAGGGTTATCCAAATCTGACTTAAACACAAAGTAAAGATAAAGAGAGCCAATTTGGTCGTTGTAAAGGCATCAAGCTAGAAACCAAGAGATGGTGAATTCAAATCCTGCCTTATGTACAAACTAGCTGGATGACCTTGGGTCAGTTACTGTCTTTCAGCCCCAGGAAGAAGATAATGGCAAGGCACTTCTGAAAAGCATTGCCAAGGAAACTGCAGGGACTTATCCAGACAGTCTTCAGGAGTCAACACTGATTCAAGGCACACATACACAAAGCCTCAGGTCAAGCTTGACTCTTGGTAGTCATCTGAACACGTGCATGTTTTTTAAAGTAACAGTGTAGAGGTGATTTGCCATTGCTTTCTTCCAGGATGTTTGTTTGACTTCATCTTGTCTAAGCCCTGAATTTCCCAGAGATCTTCCATGCAAACTATCCAGGTCCAACCTTGTTTAGCTTTTTTTTTTGAACCAGGATCAGGTGGGCACTGCTACTTGCAGTCAGTTTAAATATAATGAAGTATTTAAAATGGAGTGCGAGGGCATTGCATAGTTCATTGTAAATTTGCAACTATTCCTATAAAATATGGGCAGTCCAAATCTTCCCTGCCTTAAGTGAATTGGAGAGGAAGGATGGGCATCCACGCATGAGTCTCACTGTCTAAGTAGGGATTAACTTGTCTCTATTCATTCAGGAAGATCAACAGGAAGAGCCTGGAGTCACTGAGATTGAGAAATCTGGGATCTGTGCCCTAAGAAGAAACACTGTCTTTAACTTGTCCCATTAGGAGTCTAGGCTAAACCACAGCATGGGTGTTCCATCTGGTCAGCCATCCCAGCTGTTATCCAGAGGTTATTTCACTCACTAAAGAATTTCCCCATCATTCCAATTCACCACCCAAATACAATTCTAGGAACGTCTCCAGCTTGGTTGTTATCAAAAGTCATAACTTCCAATCTAAGCACATCTCGCTGAGCCGTGAGCATTGCATAACCAGGTTCCTTAGCATAATTTCCATTCTTCTGACGTTAGTAGCTGCTGCAAATCACCCTTGCCAGCACTTCATCTTGAGAAGACGCCTCATCGTCTCCTGGTGTTCTAAAAGCAACACAGATGATTACAGTTAACAAAGTTTAAGCAAGTCCCAGAAGTTGTAACAAGTTCTCGTTACAGAACCTGATATGTTCTGGATTACAAGCCCTGCAGGCCCTTGCCTTTGCTGTGTTGTCTGAAGCGGATGGGACCTGATGCCCAAAATGTCTACAGATTTGTTTTTCAAATGTTAAAAAACAAAACAAAAAGGAACAGATTGAAAGTAGAGCCTTTTTCCACTGCTGAGTTAAAGTTCCATCCACCCATTTCCCACTCAGAAGAAAACGCTATTGGATGAAACTTCCCATTGTTGATTCCTCCTATCCCACATTTATTGGAGATCCCAATTGCTATAGTCACCTGACTTCCCTCTAGGTAGCACAAGGTAAGGCAGGACAGTCTTCCTTTTTTGTTGTTAGTTGCGAAGTTGTGTCCGACCCATTGCAACCCCATGGACAACGTTCCTTCAGGCCTTCCTGTCCTCTACCATCCTCTGGAGTCCATTTAAGCTCATGCCTACTGCTTCAGTGACTCCCTCCAGCCACCTTGTTCTCTGTCATCACCTTTTTCTTTTGCCCTCAATCTTTCCCAGCATTTATGCTCTTCTCCAGTGAGTCTAAGTAAAGTCTTCCTTTAGATGGTACCAAAATAAGCGGCGGGGTGGGCAGGTCAAGGCAGAAACATCACTTTAATCCTGCTTATTTATTTATATCGAATTTATATACCGCCCTTCTCCCTGAGGACTCAGGGCAGTGTACAGCCAAAGTAAAAACATAAACCACAAACATTAAAATGCAATTAAAAAGATATATATATATTTGGCCCCATTATTGAAAGCAATGACAAACCAATTAAAAACATTTTTAAAAGTGTTAGGCTTAGGCCAGCCCGGCTTGCTGAAAAAAGAAAGTTTTAAGGGCACAGTGGAAGGCACCGAGGTCTTGGATTCTCCTTATCTCTGGGGGCAGCTGGTTCCAGAGGGTAGGTGCCCCCACAGAGAAGGCCCTCCCCCTGGGGGTCACCAGCCTACACTGTTTGGCTGATGGCACCCCGAGGAGGCCCTCTCTGTGGGAGTGCACAGGTCGATGGGAGGCTGTCGGTAGCAGCAGGCGGTCTCGAAGATATCTAGGTCCTATGCCATGGAGTGCTTTAAAGGTGATAACCAACACCTTGAAGCGCACCCGGAAGACCTCTGGGAGCCAGTGCAGCAGGAGAGGTGTTGTATGGGAGCGCCATGCAATTCCTGTAACTATCTGTGCAGCCGCATTCTGGACCAGTTGGAACCTCCGGGTGCCCTTCAAGGGGAACCCCATGTAGAGGGCATTACAGTAGTCTAGGCGAGAGGTGATGAGGGCATGAGTGACTGTGCACAGGGAATCCCGATCAAGAAAGGGCCGCAACTGGCGGATCAGGCGAACCTGACAAAAAGTCCCCCTGGCTACCTTCCTCCTACTTAAGGAGGAGAACTTGTTTCCCTGAGCTAAGACAGGTTGAAAGGACAAAACAACAAACAAAAGATGTCAGGCTAGGTTTCCATCATGGCTGGGGTCAAGTGGGGATAGGCCCACCACTTTCATAGAGAACAACTCCCAATATGCCATTCTCAGTTAATTCAGCAATTTGCCTTTTGATCGTTCAGTAAATATTTCCTTTGATTCATACCAGCCTGGCTTTGCATGGAGTGTATTCATTCATCCAAAACTGAATGAAATAGGCTGGGAGGATGAATCAGTTTGCAACGAATGTCTCTTCCCTCCCCTTGTTTATGAGTGTGTCAGGCTCCCGAGTCAATAAAGAAACATCTATTTCATACATACAGATTTTCAGCCATCAAAACTATAATGGCTTAGTATAATGCTCTTTGCTAGCTATTAGAAACCAATTACTTATACAAATTACCTATTGTCCACAAGGGTAGCAAGTGCATTATGCCATCATAAACTTCAGTGTAACATACCTTCCTGTTATCCTTGGAAGAGTAAGCATTTCATCCATAGATTTCGGATCATAGAATAAATCCCTCCGACTACTGGTATATATCTAGATATGGCTGGCCTACAACTTCCAGCATCCCCTTAGAAAATGTTATCTTAAAAGGATAGGTAGTCCTTGACTTACAACAGTTCGTTTAGTGACTGTTTGAAGTTACAACGGCACTGAAAAAAGTGACTGAAAAAGATCACTTTGGCAAAAAAAGGTCGTAAAATGGGGCAAAACTCAGTTAACAAATCTCTCACTTAGCAATAGAAATTTTGGCCTCAACTATGGTCGTAAATCAAGGACTAACTGTACCAGATTGGGGAAAGTGATGTATCTGCACAACAGATTAAATAGCAAAATTATTTGTTCTGGCTTGGCCCATGAACCTAGCCATCCTGTTATCATGTCCTAATATGTACATCCTGGCTTGTTTAGCAAACCATGAATTTAAAAATCATCATTTATCATTATGTGCAAATGAAGCCATAAAGTGAGTCATAATAGTCAGCAAAGAGGGGCAAACTGTGTGATGATGTCATAATGCAATGCTGCGACTTTTGTTCTTGCATTAGACATTGTGACACAAATATTGTTGTGAATATAGCCACATGCCAGGCTTCAAGTTCAGACACATACAAAATATAACCCAACATCGGAGACATAGCTTCTAGGCACAGGTAAAATGAGACTGCCAGGCCTCCCCTTTTGCTAGATACAGAAAAGTAATTCTTTTTTTAAAAAACAAAAGTAGAATTCAGAAGTCTTTAGATGAAGAGCGAGCAAAACTGGATTTTTTCATCTTTATAACAGTCTCTGAATCATAGCTAGAAAATTCCAGGAAACTGTAGAAGTCCAAGATGATTGAAGCACAGGCACGTTTGCCTCTGAAAAGAACTGCTCTTTTTGTAGAAAAAAGTATAAAGCTCTACCCATGAGTTTGCACTACATTACTTCTTCTTGTTTTTTACGCTAAATTCTCACAATCTATCTCTCTCTCTCTGCATATGCTTGTGATGGTATTAAATGTTTGGTATCCCTCTTGTATCTCGAGTTCTGTGCATGAGACCATATATTTTTTAGAGTTTGTATCAATAATGAAAATAATTTGAAAATTTTCCAGTATTTTTATGAATATTTTGGTAGGAAAAAAACCTTCCTTTGTAGCAGACCAACCTTTTCCTGCATTCCTTTTGGAGCATGGTGCTTTCTTCTAAATTTTTTAAAACAAAGTTTGCCAACTGTGTTTGGGGCAGTTCTACAATGTCACTGTTAACTCTGAATGTTAGCCTAATAAGATATAAAGTTGTAAAAGGTGTTCTACCTTGTAACTTTTGAAAAACTAAATTATATTTTATGTCCTGTGAGATACAATAGGTTTAATCTTCTAAGTAGGAGAGGAAGGGCAAAATTCCCCAGCTGTTATGCCTGTAAGCTCTATAAGCAAGAAGTGATATTACTGAAATATTTCAAAGTATATTGACTTCCCCCTGGAAAATAGATAGTGGCAGGAGAGGAACAATGAGGCCACTAACCCAAACCCAAGGGTGAAATGCTACCGGTTCGCTCCGATTTGGGCAGACCGGTTGTAGTAAAAAAAAAGCTACTGGTTCGGGCAAACCGGTAGTTAAAAAAAGCTACCGGTTCCTCCGAACCGGTATTTCCAATGATCAGCTGCAAAGCTAAATTGCGCACCACAGCTGATCCCGCCCCTCGCTTCTACTTACCTTCCCAAGCCTTGGCGCGCAGGGCACATGCACGGCCAGTTGAATCGGTAACAAACCGGATTTCACCACTGCCCAAACCTGACTAGGGTTCAAAAGATGCCCTAGGGCAGGGGTGGGCAAATGTGACCCTTTTACAACCTATGGACTTCAACTCCCAGAATTCCTGAGACAGACTGGCTTGGCTGTCTCAGGAATTCTGGGAGTTGAAGTCCACAGATTGTAAAAGGGCCACATTTGCCCACCCCTGTCCTAGGGTTTTTGGGACAGGAGATTTGGGACTTATCAGCTTTCAATCCTATGGCCTTAAGACATATACTTAAATATATAAAATCATGGCATTTGCTAAAAGCATCATTTGCAAGTATGTCATTAAATTGGTGCTATAGCAGTTTATTATGCATGCCACTTCAGCAAAAGGAAAAATGAAACTAGGTGGAATATGAGTGGGAATTATTTTCTCAGAAGAACAGCCTCTAAATCTAGATGCTATTAACAAATCCTGATAGGAGACTTACTGCTGCTATAACTATATTATAGTCCATAAAGGCATGACACATGATAAAATTCAGATTTGCTATGGAGGTAGATGCGGAACAGTGCCCTCAGTATACACACTACAAAAAAACTGAAGGAATACTACTTACCAGATTGCTTCCATAATATTTCTTTTCTCATAAATTCTTGTGCTTATTTAATTACTTTTTACAGACAACCCAGACGTTGCCAAACCAGTGAGGCTGGATGTTTTCTATGTTACGGTCCTGCTCTTTTTCAAACATGACTCTGGCACTTTTTATGAGAGAAGATAAATAAAACTTTCAGTAACTGAAGACAGGGCCATCGTGATCTCTATGGCCCAAATATGCTATTGAGAGGTTTAAAGGATGATTTCTCTGTATTATTATTTTTTTTTAAAAAAGGAAGTTAATGATAAAAGAAACCCTCCCTTTCCAGTTTGATGAAGATGGGCTTTTCAATGGTAGTCGGGGGTGCGAGAAGGTCCTGGGCATGGGGTGGGGAGTCTTTTTGCAGGCTATCTGGATGAAGAGTTAGAACAGTGAGTCTTTGTGTCCATGGTGCAAATCATCAATGAAGAAGGCCTTTTTGAATAACTGACTTTGTGTTTCAGGCTGGGACATAATACTGAGATGGCATGGTTCACATTTAGAAGTTACTTTGGTTGGATCAGGATGAAGATAGTGCATTCCTCTTAGTTCTCCTTGGTAATGGAGATGCACTCTACATGGGATTGCCCTTGATGATGATAATGATGATGATGATGATGATGATGATGATAATAATAATAATAATAATAATAATAATAATAATAATAACAACAACAACTTTATTGTCATTGTACGTGTATACACAATATACCCATACAGCGAAATTCACTTAACACCCATAGACCAAGTCCAACACACATAAAATCCCCAAACAGATTCCCACCCAGCACAATTCCCAACCCCTAAACCACCCAAACATCCACACAACAGACCAAGTAATGCTATCCAACAGCTCACTGATGGTGGCCCTTTAGTTCATCGTTGAGTGCAATTATAGCTCTGGGATAAAAACTATTCAGAAAACGTGTGGTCCGAGTTTTAATTGTTCCGTATCTTCTGCCAGAAGGCAACAGTCCAAAAAGATTTATTTTTATTTATTTATTTGTTTCCATTTCTATACCGCCCTTCTCCAAATAGGACTCAGGGCAGTGAACAGCCAAAGTAAAAAACAGAACATACAAAATTTAAAAAACAGTTTAAAATAATTAAATATTTTGGCCGTAAATTAAAACAACCCAATTTAAAATCAATTTAAAATTTAACTCAAGCCAGCCCAGCTAGTTGAAATAAATAGGTTTTCAGGGCCCGACGAAAAATCCGGAGGTCTGTTATTGTACGTATCTCTGGGGGGAGGTTGTTCCAGAGGGTGGGCGCCGCCACAGAGAAGGCTCTCCCCCTGGGGGTCGCCAGCCGACATTGTCTGGCGGATGGCACCCTGAGGAGGCCCACTCTGTGGGAGCGTACTGGCCGGTGGGAGGCTATTGGGGGCAGAAGGCGGTCTCGTAAGTACCCCGGCCATGGAGCACTTTAAAGGTGGTCACCAACACCTTGAAGCGCACCCGGAAGACCACCGGGAGCCAGTGCAGCTCGCGCAGGAGAGGTGTCACATGGGAGCGCCTCGTCGCCCCCATAATCCCCCGCGCGGCTGCTTTGTGGACCAGCTGGAGCCTCTTTTGTAAGCAGGATGGGAAGAGTCTCTGAGAATGTTATACAACTTTCTCAAACAGCGAGATTCGAAGATGTCGTCCAGGGCTGCTAGCTGGAATCCGATGATATTTTGGACAGTTTTAATGACACTCTGTAGAGCATTTTTGTCCGCTACAGAGCTGCTCCCATACCATGCAAGAATGCCGTATGTCAGGACGCTCTCAATGGTGCTGCGATAGTAGGACAGAAGTAGATGCTGAGATAGATTTATCTTCCTGAGCATTCTCAGGAAGTACAACCACATGAAAGCTTCAATTCGTTCAGAATGTAGCAGTGCAAGGAATCGTAGGCATATTGCAGTATGCCCATGTAACACTACTACTTTATGTGGTGCTCTAGCTCCCTGTAAGCTTCTGGATACAATTCAAGGTGCTTGTTAGAAGGCTTTTCATGGCACAGGTCATCATTAATTGCAGGACCATCTATCTCTAATTATCTCTGCTCATTCCATAAGATCTGGCAGAGGTTCCCTGAGGTTCCATTCTAGAAAACAATGTTACCTGGTAGAATGCAGAAGACATGATTTCTCAGCCCTCTGAAAAGCCCTGAAAACCAGGCATTGGGCCATGATATGGGATAAGCCCATCCAGAATGAAAGTTCTTGAATGAGACATGTGTTTGATGGCCTCAGTTACTTTATTATTAAATTATTCTGGATTTTTTTTTCTGTTCCAGCTATTCATGATATTGTTTACTTCCTTGGGTTTTTTGTTGTTATGCTTCTGCAAACTGTAAGTTGCTCAGAACTGTTTTGCAAATTAGGTGGCTTTATGAATCAGTTGGATGGATAGATAGAAAGATAGATAGACCCAAGCAATACTCCCTATAGTTTTATTTACCCTGTGAGCTTAATAAACTGCAACAGAATTATATAAGCATATTCCGAACATCTCATTGGGAATAAGGAGCACAGAAAGGGAGATTGGGTGATATTGCACTGATATTTCCTGTATATTAAGTCACTCTCTTGGTTCTTATAACAAATTGTCCCCAAGACTCCCTCCTGTTGTAATGAGAAACTGCTGTCAAATCCCATCAGTTGTATCTGTGTTTTCATTCCCAAATGGGAATTCTGGAAGGATGTATGGTATCTCCTACAGTTCTTTTAACTGTAGCAAATGCTGATCTGTGCTTTCAGAAGTAATGCCTCCTTGTTTAATGGTGAATAAGACATTGTCATTTGTTCTGGTTATGATGAGCCCCTTAGAGGATTTTCCTGCCCATTTCCCTTCTTTTTACTTCAATTCAATGCTCCTTGTAGGAACTGTCTTTAACTTCCTTCAGACTTTCTACCACTCATTCTTTCCTTATCATTAATTCAGGCACATCTAATTTACTCATCCTGACAAGGCAGAGGAAATAATGGGCTAAAGTCTAGTACTCAGGGTACTAGACTAACCCTAACTCTAACCCTAGAACCCTATATGGGTCATGTTGTCAGATGTATTTTATGTACCAGATAGAAATGGGCCTGTCATACTAGAATTGATAGCAGCTCAAGAGGTAAGAGAAATGCCTCCCTCCCCCATCAGCTATCATGAACCAAATGCTGTGGATGATGGGCAATGTAACCATAATATTTGGAGAGGAACAAGTTTCCTTTCCCTGGATTAGATTCCTGGATGAGGATTGCTTGCTTTAAAAAATGATACCGGCAGATGGGAGCAATGGCCCTAATTACAATTCCTGATGTAACTAAAAACATCATTAAATGTTAATTTAGGCAGGAGACACAGGTCTTCCTTCTGGAGTCATACCCAATGCTGCTTCCAAATAAGCCTACACACAATGTCCATGGAATGCATAACATGGGAACTATAAGGAGAAAGATAAGATGAGAAACCCTGGTAGAAAAGAGGAATGGTGAATACTGGGCAGAAGTTTTCAGATTTATCCTAACGTTTTTGCTGCGTGCATCTCCTTATATACAGAACAGAACAAAATAACAGAGTTGGAAGAGACTTTGGAAGTCTTTTAGTCCCAACCCCCTGCTCTAGAGGCAGAACCTATACCATTTCAGACAGGTGGCTGTCCAGTTTCTTCTTCAAAACCTCCAATAATGGCGCATCCAGACCTTCTGAAGGCAAGCTGCTCCGCTCGTTAATTGTTCTCACTGTTAGGAAAGTTCTCTTAAGAAAAGGAAATTTTATATAATAGATGAGAGAGTCAAATTACGGGGAGCTTCCAACACTACCACCATTATGCCACTGTATACTTCTGGATTCTCACCCAACCACCCTACTCACCCTGTGAGTAGTAAGTGTGGTCTGAACTAGAAAAGGCTGTTGAGAAAACTTTGCACATGACTTGCCTAACCCTACCTCCATGTCCTTTTTTTAATGTTATCATTAAAATGTTTAATGTTATCCTTTTTCATGTTATCATGAGAAGAAGGGAGGATGATCAGCCTCAGAAAGATTGATTTATATGATTTAATGATAAACTTAGGAATAGCCACATACTGTACTGTGTATGTGGAAAGTGAGATAGCAAATATCTAATGTTCTTACAAAAAGGTAGCTGTGTTTCCTCTCTCCAGCTGATTTGAACAGCATTGCATTGGTATGAGGTTGAGAGGAAAAAACACCCAATATCTCCTCCAAACTGCTAGCACAACAGGTCAAGACCTCGCTGGAAGCAACTGTCTGGGATCCATTTATCACCTCCACAATTCCTCACATGCATGGGAAGGCCTTGGTCCCACTCTCTTCCCTTTGGTCGGACTTGTCCTGTGGCCTCTTCCCCTTCTTCCCCTCTTTATCTGCTATGCAGGACTTTGAAATCCTCTGGCTTTCTTTTCCCAGCCTTGCTTTTCAAATAAATAGAAATTGAGAAGCCTCTCAGCATGGTAGCCTATAAATCACAGCTGCCACTTTTGATTTGGGGAGAGATGCAGGGAGAGATGATGCTAGGAACTGAGGTTACTGAGGAGAAGAGGCTAAGTTAGAAGTGAAGAGAAAATGTAGCCTTATGCAGGCTCTCCAAATGTATAAAACTAGGGAGGGTGAGAAGGAAAAGTGAGGAATGAGGGTAAAGCCAGCCAGATTGTCAAAAGCTGCTTGAATAGGTCAAGTCCTACGGATTTATAGAGTAGAATAGAATTTTTTATTGGCCAAATGTGATTGGACACACAAGGAATTTGTCTCCAGTTCATAAGCTGTCAGTGTAGTGCATACAAGCAACAAGTGATAAATCATGATCATAATCATCATAAAATATATTCATAATCATAAGTGATAGTCATAGGATATCAAATAAACAATCAACATAAATCATGCTAGGATACTAAATAAAACAATATAAATCACAAGATACAAGCAACAAAGTTACAGTCATAAGAAAATAAAGAAATAAGTAAGAGAAAGGATGAGAAGGATAATAGTAATACAGCTCTACTAGATAGTTTGATAGTGTTGTGAGAATTAGTTTTTTAACAGTATTGGCATGGGGGGGCAGGGACAGTCCTTATTTCTGGTTGTTTTGGTGTGCAATGCCCTATAGCTGTGATGGCGAACCTATGGCACAGGTGCCACAGGTGGCACGCAGAGCCATATTGGTGGGCACGCGAGTGTTGCCCGAGCTCAGCTCCAGCATGCATGCGCGTACCGGCCAACTGATTTTCAGGCCTTCTGGTCCCACCAGAAGTCAGGAAACTGACTGTTTCCGGCCTCTGGAAGGCCTCCGGGGGGATGAGGAAGGCTGTTTTTGCTCTCCCCAGGCTCCTAGAAAGCCTCTGGAGCCTGGGGAGGTGGAAAAAACGGGCCTACCAGGCCCACCGTGCCATCACGTGCCAAAAGCAGGGGGAAGTGTGGGGGGGTCATGTGTGCATGCACGGGAGGGCGGGGCGCATTGAATTATGGATGTGGGCACACACACCCGTGACCCCCCCACGACCCCCGCTTTTGGCACATGACGGCAAAAAGATTAGCCATCACTGCCCTATAGCGTCATCTTGAGGGGAGAAGACACAGTTTACGTCCAGAATGTGAGGGGTCTGTAGATATTTTCACAGCCCTCTTTCTGGCTCATGCAGGATACAGGCCCTCATTGGAAGACAGGCTGGTTGTGATTGTTTTTCCTGAAGTTCTAACTATCTGTTGAAGTCTGTGTCTTCTTGTTTCTTATCTAGTAAGCTTGCCCAATGGGGAAAGATGTGCATCAGACGAACCACAGTAGGCATTGCCCACATCTTGTCAAAGGATGCAAAGGGCAGTTTCTGAAGATTTATCCACATGCCTCTTCTCTAGAGATACCGTAACTTCTAAGCAGTGTTTGTAACTTTGACAACCTTAAGATGTGTGGAGTTCAATTCCCAGGATCCCACAGCCAGCATTGAAGTCCACACATTTTAAGGTTGAGGAACACTGTTCTAAGGAGAAAGACAGGTTACAGTGAAGCGGACCAAATCTCACCAGCACAGACCAAATGAACTTGTGCTGACCAGCAATGGTGGACACTATTCCCACAGGCTGGATATCCTAGTTGAAGAGGTTGAATTAGACATCCACTCCTGGCATTTCTTAATTGTGAATGTAATCACAGAATAGCAAACAAGACTGACATGAGATGGAACTAAGAAGTAACAATATTATATAAATATAGGAGGAGGAAAAGATTTTGATTATGACTCTTTGAAGCGATTAATTGTAAGTTTTAAGTTTTGTTAAATTGTAAGTTTTAACTGACAGATCTCCTCGTTGTTCTACTACATTCCTCTTTAGCATCTGGCTCTGGCAATGCCAGTCATAGCTGGATTTAGGAGAATATTTGTAGCTCAGGATAGAAATGAAGGGTTCTTGGTGCTCTGTGAACTTGGTTGTTTTATTGCAGTTATTTATTTCATTACCAAATGAGGTAACATCATCAGCGCCAGTAAGGAGTAGGGTTTGCTAACAGTAAATAGCCCAACCAAAGAACCTTCAAGACCACTCCCACCAACACTGATAGGGCAAGCCACTAGAATATAAACTGAGAGTAAACCCCACTCCTTACTAGCACGGATGATGAGAGAGTACTAAGGATCCTTCAGAGCTGAAATTAAAGGAAAACAACTTTAATAGCAATAGCACTTAGACTTATATACCGCTACACAGTGCTTTTACAGCCCTCTCTAAGTGGTTTATAGGGTCAGCATATTGCCCCCAACAATCTGGGTCCTCATTTTACTGACCTCGGAAGGATGGAAGGCGGAGTCAACCTTGAGCCAGTGAGAATCAATCTGCTGAACTGCTGGAAGCTGGTAGTCAGCAGAAGTAGCCTGCAGTACCGCATTCTAACCAATGCACCATGGCGGTTCTTAATTGTTTTTTTTAAAACAAGTTTTATTGGTTCCCCCCACATTTACCCACATTTTTTCTGAACAGAGTATTGGCTATATCTTATACAATTAATCAAATTCAAATACATTTTACTCAATTACAGTTTTTGCCAAAATCTTCCCCCCCTTTTTTTATCATGTCTCAATATTTCTATGCTTGCTTACATAAACAACATCTTCATTTGCCCTTAAATTCTAATTATTGCTATTTATTCATATTTGTTCTCTTTTATTCTTTAAACAATTCATTCTTTATCTTAATATCTTTATATTTGTTCGGGATTGCCTTTCTTCCATTTCATCTTTTTTATTGTACAGCAATCTTTCTCCTCAAACCTACCACCTCTCTCTTTTCTTTCTTTCTTACTTTCTTTTCCCCTCCTCTTCTCCTCCTCCCTACTTCCCCTTCCTTTCTCCTTCTCCTCCTCTCTTCCTCCCTCTCTTACCCTCACTCCTACTCTAATTTCCCTTCCCTTCCTTCCTCCCTTCCCTCTCTCTCCTTCCTTCTCTCTTCCATCTCTCTTCTCCTTCCTTCATCCCTCTCTATTGCTGTATTCATTTTCAGTTATGAAGGACTTGGTTAGTTCCTGGCATCTCTAGGTAAGGCTGCAAAAGTCCCCATAAAAAATCTGAAATGGTAACTGCCAATCTCTGTTAATAATATTTTGCAGACAGACAATTACAATCAGTATTTGTTTGTTTGTTTCTATTTCATATTTTTTAACCATTCATTTCCCTGGCAGGGAGAGCTTCCCATGTCCTTAATTAGTTCAAAGCAGCTTGACTGTAGAGAGCTTTTGTCTTGTCCTGAGGATTGCACATCAATCTTGAAGGATGCAGGAGTAATCAAAGAGTTGTTGTTTGGCTACATGCTTCCTCTAATTCTTCTGTTTCTGTGCCTGTGGTACCTTTTAGCTAAACTACAGTATGTAAGAAGAAAGACTGTGAGAGCTGGGCTGGGCGATGTAGCTGGATGGTCCTAGCCAATTTCTTTCCAGCAGATGCAACAGCAGAACTGCTTGAAATACAACTCCTGAGTCAAGTCCCCTTAAAGCTTAATTGGTATGTTCTTAAAAGCAATGATGGGCAGTCAGCAAAATTGCTGTTTCTGGGAAACAACCATGTGTCTGTGTTGGGGGTGGGAAATGAAGCTATCCACTCTTTGGAGCAAGCAGCTGAAACATCAGAAAGTTGCTTTGCTAGCAGACTTCATTTAGCCAAGGCGGTTTTACTAGGAGGGAGAAATTGCAATTACAGAAGACAATGCTGAGCTGATGTATGGAAAAGTAGACCATTGGCTTAGACGTTCATTTTTGCCCTCATTGTGTGTGTGTAAGAGAAGGAGTTATGGAACTCTCTTGAGTGTTGTCAGTTCTGTTTTTGGGATGTGAGCAAAGTTGGAGCTCCACAAAACAATCATCAATTGAATAGTTGTGTGGAAAAAGGAAGAGCCTTCTGCTCCATCAGCTTCTCAGAAAGCAGTTGTGTATGATGTAAAACAAAATGTTTTTATTGAAGAGAAGGAAAAGCTCAAGAATGTACAAACCCTACGTTCAGAACAGGCCTCTGTTTTCAGATCTCTGAGAAATGGAAATTACATAATTCTAGTTACAAGTTTTAATCATTTGCAGTTGATGGTGGGAAAGGATAGTGGTGAAAACTGAACATAAGATGTGGCTACCAAATGAATTCCCTGAATACTCACAGAAAGAAGGACAAAAATAACTTAATTTATCTCTCCTTTTAGATCAAGGAATGGGGAATGTATGGTCTACTAGATATTGTTGATCATCAGTTCCATCTTAACAGAATAACAGAGTTGGAAGTGACATTGGAGATTTTCTAGTCCAACCCCCTGCTCAAGCAGGAAACCCCAGACAAATAGTTGTCAACTCTCTTCTTAAAAACTTCCACTGTTGGAGCATTTATAACTTCTGGAGACAAGTTATTCCACTCATTAATTGTTCTAACTGTCAGGAAATTTCTCCTTTGTTCTAGGTTGCTTCTCTCTTTGATTAGTTTCCATCCATTGCTTCCTGTTCTGCCTTCAGGTGCTTTGGGAAATAGGTTGATTCTTCTTTGTGGCAGCCCCTTAGATATTAGAACATTGCTATCATGTCACCCCAGTCCTTCTTTTCATTAAAGTAAGCATACCCAATTCCTGCAATCTTTCCTGGTTATGTGCATGCTATGTGGTTGCTGGAAGGTATAGTCTTCTATAGCAATGTTTGCATTATATATGAAAGTACTTTGAAGGCTTTTTGAGAGGAATGGATAGGACTCATCATGAAGCTAGAACTGGGATTACCTCCATGGCCCCATCTCAGCAATTTTACAGGTTATGCATTTGACCAATTAATTCTTTCCTTTAATCCAATTCCCTCAACCTGCAGCCCTTCAGACGTGTTGAATGTCAGTTTCTACAATACCCCAATCAGCAAAGCCAAAAGTTGAGAAAGTTTCCTTTAATAGTCTCCCAGAAACATTTAAATACCAAGAGCTGAAAGCCCAGAAGCCCCTGCCACCACAATGCTGTCTTTCTTGTTTCCTGACACCATCAAGATGTTCCCTTCACTTTTGTTTTCCAAAACTGTCACTGCTTGTCACATTCTCCTGCTCGCACCCTTGATCTAAAAACCTTTCTGAACCTGAAGAAAGACTATGCTGCCTCATTCTTCTGTTAGTTGTCATCTTATCTCTTCAGTTATTAAATTATTGTTATTGTATTCTTACTGCCACAGAGGGAGGAGAAAATTCTCTGACATAAGGCTAAAACTGAATTCAGAATCCTGAAAACAAAAGGCTTCAGACCACCTGGGATGGTCAGACACAGAAATCATCTGCTTCCTGTTCCCCAAGGTGCTTTTTTCAAAAGGCAATTGGACTTTGTTTTTCCTTGAAGATGTTTCGGTTCTCATCCAAGAAGCTTCTTCAATTCAGAAGTGTACTTCTTCAGAACTGAAGAAGCTTCTTGGATGAGAAGCAAAACTTTTCATGCAAAAGCAAAGAAAGTCCAGTTGTCTTTTGAAAAAGTACCTTCTCGATAATCGTGACCTGGATGACTGAGAATCTCCATAGATATCCACCTCCTGCTTACAGATTTTCCACCTTTCCCTCCAGGAATGTGATAAAATTCTGCTCAATTGCTGCTGCCTCAGTAAGTACTGAGTCTGGCCACAATTTACCTTAAGGGTTACCTCCAATAGCTTAACAGTCTCCCTTCAATTTGCCTTGCTATTTGCTTTATACAGGACCTTGTAATACGACTGTATTTTAATTTAGGCCTCAGACCACTGGTGAAATGTAAAATTTGTTACTACCAGTTCTGTGGGCGTGGCTTGGTGGTGGTGGTGGGTAATGTGACTGAGTGGGCGTGGCCAACTTTTTTTTAAAAACTTTTAAAACTATTTTTTCTCCAACCTCTTCGGCCGAAGGTTGTAAAAAAAATGTTTTGAAAAGCCTCTGACGATCCCAGCTGAGTTGCCTAATCGGCAGAGGCTTTTCAAAGCATTTTTTTTTGCAGAAAAAATGCTTTGAAAAGTTAAAAAAAAAAAGTTGGCCACGCCCACCATCACATTACCACCACCACCACCAAGCCACACCCACAGAACCGGTAGTAACAAATTTTACATTTCACCCCTGGATTATAGGGTTGTACAACTGGGACTGTAAACTTAAGTATCTACATGCAAGGTCAAGAATGTAGCCTGGGACTTCTAGAACAAATTCTTAGGATTTTACAAGAGTCTCTGAACCATATTCAGCAGCAATTACTAGTCCTTATAACACTCAGTAACATTTTAAAGACTAGGCACCAACCTAGAAAAAGAACCTTCCCTTATCAGTAAACCTTAGTGAAATCTAGCTCATGCTCTGTGGCTAAAATAATGCCTTGTTCTCATTCCCTCCCCACTGCTCTGTGCTCTGCAGCTGGATGATGTTTTGCAGGATGAAAAGCAGTGGGCTAAAACTGTGTAAATCATGGTTGGGATGAGACAAGGCCAGTATCCATGTGACAAGGGACAAAAGTGACTTTTTCCAGGGTATTCCACTCATGCTATAAATAACCAATAAACAGAGCTTAATGAGTAGTAAATAAATCTTCTTGTGTGGGCTGATGGCAGCACTTCACTTCTGTTTGTTTGGCCCTACGAAGTGTCTCTGTTGACCCTTGTATCCTGGCTAAGACTAATTTTATGTGCACCATGCTGTGTAGTAGCCTTTCCCTTCCATCTCTTCATTTTTCTTGTGTAATATTCAAGTCAGCCTATGATTTTTGTTTCAGCTACATTTGGCAACCAGCAGCCCCATTGGTTGTTTTGTTTTTTTTTTGTTTGTTTGTTTTAATTGGAAGCATTGGACTGATTCTACTTTCCTTGTTCATGTTCATACCACATGTAGGTAGACCAAGCAATATACCGTTTTAATGTCGGCACACATGAGGCCAGGAGAGGCTAGCTCCAGGGAAGACAGTTGAGATTATCAGAAAGAACACCGAATGGGGTGCCCAACCTTTTTCTTGCCTGCCTCTTGCCCTCTATAAATTCCCTTCCCTCCAAACAGATTTTCAAACAGGAGGGATAGCCCTTTCTCCCCTTTCCCTGGGGCTCCTTAAGACCCACATGTCTTGAGAGAAAGCAGCAGAATTACCAGCTCTTAAAGGGACTGTTCTTGTCGTTTGTAACTTGTCTATTTGCTCTAATATTAATTTGTGAACCACAACAAAGGCTTTGACAGAAAGACAGTATGAAATCTCAGAAATAATGTGAACCAGCAAAAAATTAGTTACACACTAGGCTGTTTTTTGTTTTCAGAGTGACAGTACAGGTGGACAGATAAGGCCAGTGTTAGTGCAAGCTGTTTAAGTTTGGCTTTGGAATTGTTTGTAGTTGCATGCTGCTGCACGGAGATAGGATTATTCATTTGGTCAGTCCAGGCACCTGGTGGACTCTTCAAACTTTAGAGGGAGCGCATTGCTGTCTCTGGGATTCTGCTGCACAGTTCAACTTAGTCTTACAGGACACTTGGAATGAAAAGAGCTATAGATTGGATTATACCTGCATGAACTCTTTATGTTTCTTGATTGTGGAAGGCCATCTAGTTTTCAGAAGAACATCGGCTGATGAAACAGCACAAGAGATGCCTAACACAACATTGGAGGAAGATAAAAAGGAATCTGACCAAGTAAAAGTTAGAGCTTTTCCTAAGGATTACACTGCTGTAATAGGAATGGCAAAACAATTACCAGTATTTTTTGTGGAATCCTGGGGAGTGGTTGTGTTTCAGTAACCTCGGAATGGGACAACCCATTGCAGTCAACTTGCTGTGGCCGACTGCTCACATCCAACTCGCTGTGGCTAACTCACCATGGCCAACTTGCTGTGGGACAACTCGCCATGGCCAACTGGCCACGGGAAAACTCACTGTAGAAAAATTTTATAATTCGATTTAATTATTTAAATAAATAAACATTATTTTAATTTTTGTCATTCACATTTCATTCGTTCCCTCTTTTTTCACCTTTTCTTTAATGATTCTATTCCACCATTTTTTTATTTTTATTTTTGATATTAGTGTAACTCTTATCCTGCAGCAAGTTGTCCTGCAATGACTTGGCCGTGGTGAATTGGCTGTGGCAAATTGTCATAAACCCCAGTAACTTGGTCCCTTAAAACAGACATCAATATTTACAAGGCCAATGTGAGAACTAGTTTAAGCAGCTGTTGGATAAAATCACCCATACTTGTTGTAGCCTGAAGGAGCTGAAGTCTAAACGTCTAGATCCAAAGTAGCTGCTTGAGGCACAAATTTGTCTGGAAGGAGCTTGATTTTGCTAATTTTGATAAAGCAAACAAGATACACAGAGTTCTGAGTTTTCCCATCTGTGTTTCAGATCCATGTTCCTCCTGCTTGATCAAGGCCTTCCAGGAAATGACTTGTAATTGGATCATTGAAATCGGTAGTGCTCTTCCCTCTTCTCAAGAAGCCACAAAATAACAGAACTGATTTTCATTTAGTCACCAACATTCCCTTTTTAGAGAAGATTGTTGAGGTTGGTGTGCAACTCCAAAGAGCCTGAAGGGATGCATTAGCTGAACTCTTTTCAGTTGGGTTTAATATCTGGCTTTAACACTGAAATTGTATTGATCAGTGCTTGTTGATAATCTTTGGCAAGAGTAGGACGATGATGGGGCATCCATCTGGCTCTCCATTTTGTAATGGGCATAAGTAATGCCATCCATCTTAGCATTTTTTTGGACTGGCTCAGAGGATTAAGAATGGAATGCATGTTGTTACAGTGGTTGTCTCCTATCTCCAAGGATAGTTCTAATTGCTATTGTGGGGGGAGGGAGAATCTAGATCTAGACTTCCACTCTCTTGGTTGTTTCAAGTCTCTATTTAAGTATCTATATGAAGCCACAACAGTGTTCCGTGCGCCTTTGGCATTTAGTCATGCCGGCCACATGACCACGGAGATGTCTTTGGACAGTGCTGGCTCTGCAGTATTTACCATTCTGGCACATGGCCTATTGATTGTTGTTATAATTTCCTTTTTCATTGTTTTGGATTGCTGCTATTTTTCGTTTTCATTTTATTGGCAGCTGCCCAGATTTGTACCAAGATAGGAAGTCATAAATCAAACACATAAATACACCCACCCATCTCTCAGCTCCTGATATTCTCCCAAAGTGATAGTTGTGTGTGTGGTGTGTGTGTGTGTGTAATCATTGGGCCACAACTGCATGTAGTTTGTGAGTCACTCCTTTTGAAAAGCCATTTGATTGCTTATATAAACAGGATAGTAGAGTATAAACTTAATAATAGCATTTATGTCTTGTAGCTGAAGTATAGACAACAATCATTAAATATATAAATATATAAATATATATAAACAACAAATACTAAATTTGGGTTGCTATTCACAGCTTGATTTTTAAAAGTAAGATGTGATAGGCAGGTGGAATGGACAGGTTGCCTCTCCAATTTTTTGTTTAGTAGAATCCACAT
Source organism: Arizona elegans (assembly GCA_022577455.1). Lineage (NCBI taxonomy): Eukaryota > Metazoa > Chordata > Lepidosauria > Squamata > Colubridae > Arizona > Arizona elegans. Next base: position 54,574,851 of record JAKOOJ010000003.1, read on the forward strand.
TCTACATTCTAACCAGAATAATCTCTGACTGTTCCTCTGAATCTGAGAGAGGGCCTTTTATATTTGGAGCATAACATGTTAGTAGCATGTCTGGTTCTTCCAGTTATTCTTTTTAAAGTTTTGCTCATTCCTTGCTCACAAAAGACATTATGTTTTTACTATGGTTCTGTTCCTGTTCCAAATGCATAAGGAGCTCCTTGGAGTGACCATAAGGCAATGCTGTGGGCACTATCTAGCAATCATTTTCCTTCCTATGAAAAAGTACTTTAATCTATCATCTCAGTATTTTTTTCAGCATTTTTTTTTTGGTGGCATCTATGGCATTCCCTTGGAAAGGAAAGGGGAATCTGTGGGTTGGGTTTAGTCACTGGAAATCACATTATTGATATGTTCTTGTTGCTTCTTGGCACACATCATTTGTTTGAATAACTAATACAAGTTATCCAATGACCATAAATATTTTCAATCAGCTTTTCATCTCAGAAAAACATAATTCATCTACTTTCTTATATCAACAAACTCCCAGTGGTTTCCTGACAATGTCTGTAACTTCAACTCTCAGAATTCCACATGCAAAAATACTAATACAGAATAAAACTGATTATGAAAATTACAAATCTCCATCTGGCAGTATACTAATAGAGAGTTTTACCATTAACATTGTGAAAAGCTCAATTTTCACTGCTTTCCTAAATTTTGGAAGGGATGGTATCATGTGGAATTTTGAGAGAGTGCCTTCCAGAAGGATCACCCCAGATAAGATTGACTTCTGGCTCCTCCCCCTGGATCTCCCCATGAAGAAAATACCATCATCCTCAACAGGGTGCATGAACCTCACAGATAATTTTTATTTGAAGCAGGTGTTTCTGCAGGCACCTGAGCCAGTCATCAAGATGACTGGTGTTTTGTGAATTCAAGGGCAGACTATTGCGCCGGTACTGTCTGTGGGATAGACAGCATCAGCACCAGATGGATTTATAGCTGGCTGATCAACCATATTCAACATTTAGTCCTTGATGAACTGCATTTACATGGAGGGAAGTATGCAGTCGGGTACACCAAGGCTCTGTCTTGGGCCCAGTACTCTTCAATCAATGATTTAGATGAGAGGATAGAAGGGGAACTCATCAGATTTGCAGGTAACACTAAGCTGGCAGGAATAGCCAACATCCCAGAAGATAAACTCAAGATACAGAAGGATTTCAACAGAATTGAACACTGGGTCCTATCTAATAAAATGAAATTCATTGGTGAGAAATGTAAGGTTCTATATTTAGGCAATAAAAACCAAATGCACAGGTATAGAATAGGTCAGTGATGGTTAACCTTTTTGGTGCCGAATGCCCAAAGCGCATGTGTGTGCATGTGAACACACACACGTGTGCCCAAATCCCCAAAATGCAATGTGAGTGCCCCCATGCATGCCCCCATGCACATGCGCCCCCGGGCCCCATTTTGGTCCTGGAAAGCCTCTTGCACCAACCTACACCCTCCTGCACATGCACCCCACCCCCTGCACATTCGCACACACATCCCTATAGGCAGCCCGCCCCCTGTGCATGTGTGGCAGAGACCCGAAGACCAGCTGGTCGGCAGGAGGTACACACGCATGCATGGTGGAGCTGGACTGGGGTGACAGCTGGCGTGCCCTCAGAGAGGGCTCTGCGTGCCACCTGTGGCATGCATGCCATAGGTTCGCCATCACGGGAATAGGTTATACTTAGCTCAACATCAGTAAGTGTGAGAGGGATCTTAGAGTCCTAGTGGACAGTCACTAGTAAGCTAGCAGTGTACTGCAGCTGCCAAAAAGCCAATGCAATTCTGGGCAGCATTGACAGAGGGATAGAATCAAAATCACATGAAGTGTTAGTACGACTTTAAAATGTCCTGATAAGACCACACTTGGAATATTGCATCCAGTTTTGATTGCCAGAATATAAAAAAGATGTCTAGAAATAGTGCTGAGAACAACAACAAAGATGATTAGGGGACTGGAAGCTAAAACATAAAGAATGGTTCCAGGAATTGGATATGTCTAGTTTAGTGGGGGGAAAAGGACTAGTAGGTGACATCATAGCAGTGTTCCAATATCTAAGGGGCTGCCACAAAGAAGTGGGGGTCAACCTATTCTCCAAAGCTTCTGAAGGCAGGACAAGAAGCAATGGCGGGAAACTAATAAAGGAAAGAACCAACCTGGAACTGAGGAGAAATTTCCTGATAGTTAGAACGATTAATCAGTGGAACAATTTGCCTCTAGAAGTTGTGGAAGTTTTAAAGAAATGGTTGGATAATAATTTGTCTGAAATGTTATAGGGCTTCCTGCTCAAGCAGAGGTTTGGTCAAAAGACCTCCAAGGTCCCTTCCAACTCTTGTTATTCTGGGATAATTTTGATGATGCTGTGATCCACCTTTTAAAGAAGGTAGCTTGCAACCATCTGTCACTGGGATACAGTATTATGTCTCTGTCTGAAAATCATTCATTACTAAATGGTTCTGTAACAAGTGTGAAAATAAAAATATGTGTGTTTTTATTCAAAAATCTACCTGTGGCTCATACCACCTGTTCAAATCATTCACAACACTTCCCTAACTCCTATTGCTGCAAATGGCCCCAATCTTCATTTTGGAAAAAACATTTCTCTATTTGAAAACATCTGCATGGCTCAAGGGTTACAATTTATGAAGAAGTTTAATGACAGGAAAGAGAGGATGAGAGACAACAGAGGAGGAAACACTGGGCTTTCCAAATTTAAGCACCCAGTCAAAAGCAGAAGTCTCAGAAGTGTTCCATGATACAAACAGCACAGATGAGCAGAGCTGTTATCCCCAAATGGCTATGCTGCATGATGATTTCAGGGCATTATCTCCTGGATAAGTATTGGAGTTGGGGAGGGAGGGGAGAGTTATTCCTCTCTCTCTCTCTCTCTCTCTCTCCTACACAAACGCATATGCCAGAAAAGATCAGCCATCTTGCATGAAGCATGCCTTCCCCTCCCTCCCACTCTGTCTTTGGCAGGGAGTCTCTTTCAGATGACAGCTGTGGGGAAAAAAGGAAAATGCTTTCAAATGTGGAAGGGCAGAAGCACCGCAGATTGTTAAGCTGCAGCGTACTTTCTGTGGCTGGGTCTGATTTCGCATAAAACAAGAGGACGATATAGTAAGGCAGACATCTGTTGGCAGGATCACTTGAAATTATCTGACTGACTGCCATAAAAGCAAAGCAAGCTAGATGTCTTTCCCTAGTCGGTGGCTTCTATGAGTGCTACTGAAAGGCCTGGTTGGGGCCTTTCATTTCCAAATTCTGTTTAACCCAGAGGGCAGTAGTGGGTTTCAATTTCAACTGTTACTGGTTCGCGACACTTCTGCACATGCACAGAGATGTCCAGGTGGGTGGGTGGAGCCTCCCGCCACTGCCACTAACGGTTCACCCGATCCGGGACAAACCGGTAGCAACCCACCACTGCCAGAGGGTGAAGGTTCATGAGCAGCATTCAGGAGGATTGTACTATATTTTAAAATGTTTGCTGTGGTAAATTAAACTCTGATTTTTAAAATGTTGCTAAGCTTGTGAATTCGTTTTCCACCTTTTTTCTAAGTAGCAGTACAAGGGGATTCTGTGAACCACCCACAAGATTAAATGGTGGCTGTTACTTATTTTGGAAGGGTGAACTAAATTAAAAAGAGTAAGGAAAAGGAAAAGGAAAACAATTGCAAAAGAAAAAAAATAAGGGGAAAAAAGAGCAAAACAGCACAAAGTGATGTAAGAGCTTCTCAAGCATGCATGTATTTATTTATTTGTCTTCAGCATCTTCATCAGTGTTTGATCTTCTAATAGGTGCAGAGCTTGTCTCCCAGTTGATGTCAGGCTAGTTAAAGTCCCCCACTATTATTGTGGTGTGCTTCCTACATACAGTACCCTAGCAAAAAGTTCACCCATTTCCTCTGTTCATTTGGGTGGCCCGTAGTATACACCTATAGCAATGTCATTCTTTTTTTCCCTTTTATATTGATCCAAATGAATTCGAGATGGTTTTCATCATTGTTTTGCTGTTATTTCTGAAGAGATGCAGTTATTTCTTATATATAGCGCAACTCCACCTCCTCTTTTATTAGGCCTGTTTCTTTTAAACAATTTAAATCCCTGTAATCTATAGCAATCTACCCACAATCTTTGGAGTATCTGTAGAAATGTTAGTGAAGGAAAATATTTTTGCTATTTCAACAGATGCTAAACAGTTGCTGCAGTAGCATTATCTTATTTGACATATAGATTTAAATTCATTTTTAATGTATAATTTTTTCCAAAATATATTTAATAAAAGTGGCATATTTATTACTTGCCCAAACCTAACTCCAGTGAAAATATTTTTTTTTTATTCATGGAGACCGTTATCAAGGTTATTGGGTGTGGGGGAATTGTGATATGACAATATTTGAGAATCCCTGATTTAATCCTTCCCTTTTTAGTGATGCAGAGAACATAGCCGTTTCTCCCAGTCTGTTGCTTTCCCAGTACATTGCGTCAACTCTTGAAAGTTTCAAAAATGGCCATGCTGACAGGGAATTATGGAAGCAAATGTTTAATTGGTTTGGAAAGGTCCTCCTCCAGTTCAACATACCCAATAAGAATAGGGTTTGTATTGCTTTTTCACAACAAACCTTGTCAAACCAGTTCATTCATGGCTTGCCTGTTGCTACCCCTTTAATTAATACCCTCATAAAATACAATCAGTGGATCAATTTTCTTCTGTCAAATGTAAGATGGTAAAAGCAAAGAAAAAGACTTTGCCAATTCCCACTTTTATGTTCTCACTATTTTCACACATACCCCACCTCTTATTTCTGGGGTACAGTTACAGCCCAGTGGTGAAATCCAGCCAGTTTTATCCGGCTCACGCAAACTGGTAGTGCCGGTGGCGGGAGGCTCTGCCCACCCGCTGGCACGTCATTACGTCCCATTTTTGACTCTCTGTGCATGTGCAGAAGAGGCACGTGCGCGCTCCCATTCCCGAACCAGTAGTGAAGGTAAGTGGATTTCACCGCTGGTACAGACCACCATTTTATTGTTCCATTGGTGAATCTGAACAAGAAAGAAAGGAAGAGTGTTTGTTTCTAAAACACAATTGTACCTTTATTTATTTCTTTCACTTGCATTTTAGGGGGAAATGTCAGTATTCTTGTCAATTTCATCTGGGAAGTAAAAAATGATCCACTAGTTTCATTTTTCCTTCACCGAACCTGCCCAATGCTTTTTTTTTTTTTTATTTGATTTATATGCCGCCCTTCTCCGGAGACTCAGGGCGGCTTATAATGCGTTAAGCAATAGCCTTCATTCTTTTGTATATTTTATACAAAGTCAGCTTATTGCCCCCACAAACTGGGTCCTCATTTCACCTACCTTAGAAAGGATGGAAGGCTGAGTCAACCTTGAGCCTTGGAGAGATTCGAATCAGCAGAAATTGCAGGCAGCTGTGTTAATAACAGGGTGCATTAAACCACTGTACCAGTGGTACAGTGGTAGATCAATGGTGGTACCATCAATCAGTAAACTTTTTTTTTTCAAGGGTTTCTTATTTCATGCACAGAGTAGCCCTGGATGAAATTACAACACAGAACAGCTGTCAGTGATTGGGATGGGGGAGGCATTCCTGCCACAGTGCCCAGTAGCCAATTAGAGTGGAGTGATTTGCTTACACACAACAGATGTGAAATACAACAGATAAACTAAATAAGGCTCCTGAATTGGATGTCAAAAAGCATTGTGTGGCAGAAAAGTATGGGTGCATACTGCCTTCCTTGTCGATTAAAGGTACCTAGAGGGTGACACTGTGTATTTCTACAATTGAAAAATGGTCCCCACTTTCTCTGGAGCAACCTGGTCATGTGGATAAGTCCTCTATCATAATTAATCTATACAGGTAGTCCTCGACTAAACAACCGTTTGAAATTACAATAGCACTGTAAAAAGTGACTTATGACCATTGTTCACACTTATGACCATTGCAGTATCCCCATGGCCATGTGATTTACATTTGGATGCTTGACAACTGGTTTATATTTATGACGGTTACAATGTCCCGGGGTCATGTGACCATCTTTTGTGACCTTCCAACAAGCAAAGTCAAGAAAAGTCGTAAAATGGGACAAATCACATTTAACAAGTTTCTCACTTAGCAACATAAATTCTGGGCTCAGTTGTGGATGTAACTCGTGGGCTGCCTGTAACACCTACTGGATAGATTTTGAGCTACTTAGTCTTCTTTCCTACTGGACTCCAGGAACTTTTAAATGGAGAATTCTTAGCCTCTTGTATCCCACTTCTTGGGGAGACTTCAGATGCCTTGTATATTTAATCACTATAAAAAACAATTGGATGGACTGCATTTAATCTCTTTCTATCCCCAAACACATAATAGTTTTTTTCTTAGTATATTAAAATGTTTTCTTCTGTCTTTAAAAAGTAATGTCCAGGCAAAGCAAACAGAATCTTAGAAAATAAAGTTAAACAGTGACTCTGAAGGATCCACATTGTATTTTGTACAGATGTTTTGTCAACGACAGACAGAAGCTTGGATGGTAAGAGAGGCATTCATTCCAAATAATTATTTTCATGAAGCTGATTCTTCAGTGACGTTATGGCATATTAATTCACTCATTCATTCATTTATTTATTGGATGCAGCAGGATCTCTGGCAAATACTTACTGGGACTCGTCCACATGGCTTGCAAGTCCCAATCAATCCAGGGAACCTTATTCGGGAAATTACAATTAGGCTTCAGACCACATCAAAAGAGAATATTACAAAGATTCCAGAATTTTCTGCAAACGAAACAACTTCACTACATGATGAAATGCACACCTTGGGACCTCTTGTGGTCTATAGTAATGGTGGTGTATAAAATGCCTTGATTGCTGCCTGCACATAAATGGTTCATTTTAGATTGCATCTGGACAGAATCCTATAGCTTCGTACTGTTCCCAGAAGTTAAACAAATATATTTAATTGGCTGCATTCTGAATCCTATTAGTTTGTTTGCTTTCTTTTGTCTTTCCTAATCTTGGACACAAAGATGATTTGTGTACTACTGAGATAAAAGAGCTTGGAATGCTAAAATGGTTGGATTCAACTAGAAATAGTCCAGCTGGCCAACCAAAATGGCCCCATTTTGGCTTCATTGCTGGTGTCCCTGTCACATACTGTTTGAATTGCTGGAGCCCCTCGCCAGCTGTAATTGAGCAACCCATTATTTTCAGCCATGCAGTGAAAAGTGTGACGTAGTAAAGAATACAGTACTTCTGTGCCAATGTGTTGGAAGTCAAGGGGAGGGCTATGACAGCCCTGTCCACATCTGATGGGAGCTGTTCAATCCAGAGTGGGGAAGGCTCATGTAGACTATCCCTTCAAAACTGGTTTACTTGTCAAAGCCATCAGAGAGGAAAGTTGGGGGCTGTGTATGAATGAGAAAGCTCCAAAATCTGTAGCTGCTTTGCCCAATTGCCCAATAGAGTTATAGTAATTGTTTAGGATCAAAGCTGTGGCAGACCGATTCACATTTCTAGCCCTTGGCTTTCTCATCAGGGTCCACAGAATCACCACATTTTTAAAAACTAGCAGAAAAGGTGGCAACCAAAAATACATGTCAAGATTTTGCTGTTGCTTTGCTGGGAAAAGAACTTAAAAGGGTGAACAAAGCACTGAATTATCTTGTTTTTTCCTCCTCCCCCCCCCCCCCGACCCAAGAGCCTGAACCACTGAGCTCCAGCTGAACATGTCACTGTTCACCTCAGCTGTAGGCTATGTAACTGTGATGCTCCAGTGCTTCTGTTTCCCCTGACCCTTCGGTCTGTTTTCGCCTGTGTGCACTGATGTCTGAAGGTGCTATTGCCACGAGGCCACTGAATTCATCACATGTCACTTATCCCTTGGTCTTGTGTTTCAGGAGATGACTTTCACAGCAGGAGAACTGTTCTGAAATGTTGCTTTGTAATTTCCAGGTCCCACACTGACCCACTGACTCAGTTTGGTGTAACAGTGAAAGTCCCTGAAAAGAAATGTTACATATAATTTCCATTGGCAATATATCTCAGGGCATAGTCAGATGCTTTTAAGCCCATCCTTGAGCCAGCAAAAAATGTATAGAATTTACTCCCCTTTTCTGTCATAGTTACAAGATCAGTGACTGGTCCTGGGCTGCAATTTAAGTACAGTGGTACCTTGGTACTCATTGTTAATTGATTCCAGGAGGCATGATGAGTTCCAAAAATGATGAGTACCAAACTAATTTTTCCCATAACTAATAATATAGTGAATCACAAGGCAGTCAACTGCAATAAGTTCTAGCTTATGAGTCAAGTACCAAACAAACAATGAGTACTGGGATAAAATTTTGGTGTCAAAATGTGTTGGGTACCAAATTTGATGAGTGTCAAAACAGTTGAATATCAAGGCACCACTGTACAGGGAAATTAAGGTTGTTTTGCCTGATTTCACTTCCTATTTTGGCAGGGGCAAAACTACTATCAACTTGTCTCTCCAATGGATGTGGGTAGCAGAAAATGCAGACAAGAGCTCAGAATAGTAGGTTTGCCTCACTAACAGAGTATAGGCATGGAGACACTCCAAACCAAGAAATTTCTGAGCATGCATCCAACATTGTTATCAAAAAGTGTTAAACGTTGTCCAGAAATGGCCTGGCTGAGAGGTGACAAGAGCAGAGGAGGGGCACAGGGTGGAATAAGAGGGAGCAGCTGATGGGCTCTGCCCATGACAAAGCTATAAAAGAATGGCAAAACTGTGAATTTAATATTAACTTTGTGGCTGGCCACACCCAGAAGTAGCCTATGGATGGCCGTGGAACTGGAATCAAGTACACAAATAGTATCTCCACCTTCAATAATAAAAACAGCAACAAAAAAAATAGTCACAGAAAACTCCTTGTAAGCAAAATAGAAAACTGTAATAAAAAGAACTGACCTTGAGCCAGACATCCTGGAATGTGAAGTCAATTTAGGAAGTCTGAGCAACAACAAAGCTAGTGGAGATGACAGTATTTCAGCTGAGCTATTCAAAATCGTAAACGACGATGCAGTAAAAGTGCTACACTCAATATGACAGCAAATTTGGAAAATTCAACAGTGGCCACAGAATTGGAAAAGGTCAGTTTACATTCCAATTCCAAAGGAGGGCAATGCCAAAGAATGCTCAAACTACCGCACCATTGCACTTATTTCACATGCTAGCAAAGTTATGCTCAAAATCCTACAAGCTAGGCTCCAGCAGTATGTGGACTGAGAACTACCAGAAGTACAGGCAGGATTTCGAAGAGGCAGAGGAACTAGAGATCAAATTGCCAACATACGCTGGATCATGGAGAAAGCTAAGGAGTTTCAGAAAAACATCTACTTCTGCTTCATTGACTATGCTAAAGCCTTCGATTGTGTGGATAACAACAAATTGTGGAAAGTTCTCAAAGATATAGGAGTACCAGACCATCTTATTTGTCTCTTGAGAAACCTTTATGTGGGTCAAGAAGCAACAGTGAGAATTGGACACGGAACCACTGATTGGTTCAAAATTGAGAAAGGAGTTTGGCAAGGCTGTATACTGTCGCCCTGCCTATTTAACTTATATGCAGAGCACATCATGAGAAAGGCAGGGGCTAGATGAATCACAAGTTGGAATTAAGATTTCTGGGAGAAATATCAACAACCTCAGATATGCAGATGATACCACTGTAATGGCAGAAAGTGAAGAGGAACTAAAGAGCCTTCTGATGCGGGTGAAGGAGGAGAGTGCAAATGTTGGCTTGAAACTCAACATTAAGAAAACCAAGATCATGGCTCCCAGCCCTCTCAACTCCTGACAAGTAGATGGGGAAGAAATAGAGGTAGTGACAGATTTTATTTTCCTGGGCTCCAAGATCACTGCACATGGGGACTACAGCCAAGAAATTAAAAGACACTTGCTCCTGGGGAGGAAAGCTATGGCAAGGTTAGACAGCACACTAAAAAACAGAGACATCACCCTGCCAACAAAAGTGCGTATAGTCAAGGCTATGGTTTTCCCGGTTGCAATGTATGGTTGTGAAAGTTGGACCATAAGGAAGGCTGAGCGTCAAAGAATTGAGGCCTTTGAACTATGGTGCTGGAGAAGACTCCTGCAAGTCCCTTGGACTGCAAGGTGAACAAACCAGTCAGTCCTAGAGGAGATCAACCCTGATTGCTCTTTAGAAGGCCAGATCCTGAAGATAAAACTGAAATACTTTGACCACTTAATGAGAAGGAAGGACTCACTGGAGAAGAGCCTAATGCTGGGAACTATTGAGGGCAAAAGAAGAACGAGGTGGCTGGATGGAGTCAGTGAAGCAGTTGGTGTGAGCTTAAATGGTCTCCAGGGGATGGTAGAGGACAGGAAGGCCTGGAGGAAAGTTGTCCATGGGGTCATGATAGGTCAGACATGACTTTGCAACTAACAACAAAATAAAAAGAACAAATCACACAGAGTTGGCAGGCCCACAGTTGATGTTTAATTCAATTTCCCATGCAGCTCTTTTAAAAGAGCACAAAAATCATGTTTACACAGAAGCTGTGTAAGACTTGATGGCTGCCTTGGAAAGCATCAGTCTGACATTAGGCAGGCAGATGCTTCTATGGAAGCCATGAGTGCTTTTTGCATACAGGAAGATCCCAAGTTCAGTCCCTGACATCTTCAGTTTAAACAGATCAGATGCAATGTGAGAAGACCAGTGGCATGGTGCTTTGCCTGCTAACTTATCTCTATTGAAGAGAAGGAGGACTCATCCAATTAATTATTCCTCTATTCTAGTCTGGATTTCAGAAGGGAGCTGCAAAATTATTCAACTATCTTTCCTTTTAACAGACCTGCAGTTCAGGAGCCAGGAGGGTCAAAGGAAGAATTCCTCATGAAGAGAAAAGCAAGACCAAAAGCAGATGAACAAATGAACGAACAAAGTCAGTTTTGCTGCTGTTTCAACTACACCTGAAACAAATGAGCTCAACTTATCATTGCTCAGATGTCTGTGTATTGACCATCCATGTATTGAAATATCTGTGTATTGACCTGTTCCAAATGGAGACAGAATCCTTATGTGGAAGCATTTGTAGACATATTTCTATTACTGAACAGTTTGAGGGGGAAAGTAGGATTAACCCCCAACTGTGAAGCTATTTTCAGTCTTCATGATACTGTAACACCATAAGACTGATATGTGGGTGTTTTTCTCAGTAAAAGTAAGGGCTGCAGACAAATTATGATACAAGCAGTAAATATTTGTGTTTCTAAACTTAGTTATCTTCCTTCCCTGTTTTTGTTTTAAACAAAATTCTTGAAAATGCAACACTTGAGTAGGGCTACTGAAGAAATTTACAAAAATTTTAAACTTAACAAAAATAAGATATTTCTGTATGCTAATCCCTCAGTTAGATTATCAATGTTGAAAACAGACCCAGATTTAAATGATTTTAGATAAGGGGGCCATTGCTTCCCCACCCAAGTGGACATTTTATCGCATCTCCACACAAAACACTTTTGTCTTAGATATCATATTTGTACATTACTTTTTAGTAACTGTTCACCAAAGGGGGTGCAATACAAGTTTAAGACATAATAATAAAACAAGATGATATCTGGGATATTGTTCATTCAATTAAACAGATGTGATTCCCTACCTCACCTTCCATATTTGGAGGAATGAGGGATGTAATAAAGCTGAATTGGCGTGTATTCCATGGAACAAAATTGGGTATATGTGGAGTTGGAAAGACTGATGAAAACACATGTTGCATAGCTCACTATATACAGTTGGTGTTAAATACCTCTAACTTCACACATGAGGCGAGAAAAGTAAGCAAGAGAACTGTTTATTATTAACAACTTGAACCAACTAAACAGAGAACGTTTGTCAGGGGCTGACAGCTCTTTTATAGGCTAGCTGTCAGTCATATAACCAATCAGATAACTCTAAACTCCTGCGTTATTGTCAGCCACGCCCCTTAACCAATCACCAGGCAGCATCCCCGTTGCCGGGTTGCTGCCGAGACACAGCACTCCTTCACCCCCGGATGGAACATACATAATCTTTAAGATATTCTGGGCGCCTGCATACTCTAGAAGAACGCCGGAGCACGGGAGCGGAATCCGCCCCCGATGGTTCGGGCCCAGAAGGTGGCGCTGTCGGTACTGCATTCCGGCTGTCAGTGGAACTGGCTGACTCAGGTGAGTGCTGAAACGGTGGGTGGTTGGGTGGAGCAGGGATCTGTGAGTTGCTCAAGTGCAGAAACGGTGGGTGGTTGGGTGGGGCAGGGATCTGTGAGTTGCCTAGTGAAAATGGGTCGAGAGCAGGGCTGTGTGGTGGTGCCGGCTGCTGGACACCCTCATTCGAAACCCCCGGGTGGGTCTCGCGTCGTCGTCTCAGTTGGTCCACATGCCGGCGACACGAGCGGCCGTCATTCAGTATAATCCTGTAAGAACAGGGGCCGGTTATTTCAGTCACTCGTCCCGGCAGCCACCGTGGTTCACCCCCAAAGTTTTTCGCAAATATAAGGTCCCCCTCCTTAAATGCTCTGATGCTTGCACTGGCGCCTAGATACCGTTCAGGAGCATAGGTGGGGTGTAAACGATCTAGTACTGTTCTCAGCCGACGACCCATTAATACTTCCGCAGGAGTTCTGTGGGTGAGCGGGCACGGTGTCGTATGTTGTGTGGACAAATAGATGGCTATCTTCTCATCCCAGTCCCCAGGGGACAAACGGGCCAACGCGTCCTTAGCAGATCGCACGGCCCGTTCAGCCAAACCATTTCCAGCTGGGTGGTAAGGGGCAACAGGTGCGTGGCGGATTCCTAAACTAGCAAGGAAAATCTGAAATGTAGCAGAGGTGAACTGCGGCCCATTGTCGGACACCACCACATCTGGAATGCCGTGAGTGGCAAACAGCTGACGTAGGACCCGGACCGTGGCCTCAGAGGTGGTGGAGGGCATGAGTTCCAACTCCACCCACTTGGATAGGGCATCAACCACAATCAAAAAGGACCGACCCCTGTAGGGACCAGCAAAATCAACGTGTAGTCTAGACCAGGGTCCCCTGGGTGTTTCCCACTCCTGGGGAGGGGCGGATGGTGCTGCTGGTCTGGACAGCTGACAACTGCGGCATCCCACCACCCACTCGGTGATCTCCCGGTCAAGTGAGGGCCACCACACGTAACTCCGCCCCACTTCTTTCATGCGCACCACGCCGGGATGACCCGTGTGCAGACTAGCCAGGACTTCGGTCCTGAGGGATGGAGGTACTACGACACGATTACCCCATAAGAGACAACCTAGGTGGACAGACAGCTCGTGCCGCCGGGCTTGGTATGGGGCAAACTGGATAGGAACTCGCCCCAAAGGCCACCCCTTACTGACCCAGTGGAGGACCTTGGACAGGACCTGGTCGTGCAGAGAGTGAGCCACTATGTCAGTGGCAGTCACGGGGAGAGACAATTCGTCCATGAGGAGGACCGACAGGGCCGGTGCGGGATCAACTACAGGGGATGGTAACGGGCAACGGCTTAAGGCATCTGCATGAGGAATAAGTTTACCTGGGCGGTGGACTAAGGTATAGTTATATGCGGCTAGGAAGGTAGCCCACCGGGACATACGAGGGGACAGTATATTAGGTGTTTGACGGCGACCATCCAAAAGGCCCAGAAGGGGTTTATGGTCTGTGATTAACTCAAACGCCCTGCCGTACAAATACTCGTGGAAACGCTTAATAGAGGCTACGGCCGCTAATGCCTCCCGATCAAGCTGACAGTAATTACGTTCTGTGGAGGACAACGTCCTGGAATAGAACGCTATTGGAGCCTCTAACCCATTGGGAAAACGATGGCTCAACACGGCTCCTATGCCGTATGGGGAGGCATCCGCCGTTAAGACCAGGGGTAGAACTGAACTATACTGCACTAGCACGGCTGATGATGACAACAGGTTCTTAACTGCTTGAAAAGCACGGTCGTGCACCTTTGTCCAAACCCAGGAGACGTCTTTTGATAGCAGCCGATGTAAAGGCTCGGCTACTGTAGCCTTGTGGGGTAAAAATACATTATAAAAATTCAACAACCCCAAAAAGGATTGTAGCTCAGCGCGACAGGAGGGTACAGGTGCCTGTTTAATTGCTGCGACTTTGGCGGTAGTGGGGCGGATTCCTTTAGCATCAACCAAATAGCCCAAGAATTCAATTTGTGGAACGCCAATTTTGCATTTCTTTTTGTTTAATTTGAGGCCAGATTTCCGGAAACGGAGGAGAACTGCTCTTACGCGGTCGACGAGCTCGCTCCGACAAGAGGCGGAAACGAGCACGTCGTCAAAATAAGGCACCACTCCTGGCAACCCCTGGAGTAACCGTTCCATTAAATTTTGGAATAAGCCTGGAGCTATGCTCACTCCGAACTGCAGGCGCCGGCACTTAAATGCTCCCCGGTGGGTCACTATGGTTTGAGCCTCTGCAGAGGCATCATCCACCGGGAGCTGCTGGTACGCCTGGGCCAAATCCAATTTGGCAAAAATGGACCCCGGACCCAGGGAATGGAGCAAGTGTTGTACTACAGGGACCGGGTAGGGATTGGCCTGCAACGCCTTATTTAGCGTACATTTAAAATCTCCACAAATTCTGATAGATCCGCCGGGTTTTATAGGAACTACAATGGGGGTCTCCCACCGGGAGTGATCAGTAGGTTCTAAAACCCCCTGGGAGATGAGTTTATCTAACTCTGCGTCCACCTTTGGTCTAAGGGCGAACGGGACCCTGCGTGGTTTGAGCCTAATTGGGGCGACCAGGGGATCTAAGTTGAGTGAAATAGGCGACCCCACATATTGGCCCAGGGAACCATCGAAAATGTCAGAGAACTCATTGAAAAGATCACCTGAATTGCTCACACACGTGGAGTGAATCCCAGATATTTCCAACCCCAGCGAACGAAACCAATCCATTCCCAGTAAACTGGGAAGGACACCTTTTATGATAATTAAAGGTAGGTGCCCCACAAACCCTTCAGTCTCAATTAGGAATTGACCCTGTTCCAATATTGGGATGACATTACCCTGGTAGTCCCTCAGCTTAACCGGGCAGGGTTTTAACTGCCCCTTTTGAAATTTGAGTAGTAGTCCCTTTAACACCCCCCAAGATAAAATGGACTTCGCTGATCCTGTGTCCACCTCCATCGGGCAGGAAACACCCTCGATCTTTACAGTCATGGATACTTTTGCGTTTCTGGATGGCCTGGAGTGAGCAGTCACCTCAGTGATACGGTGGTCTCGTGAGACGGAGAAACACTCCTCCTTCGCTGGGCGGCGTGGCTTTGGCAATGCAGGGTTTTTCGGTGCAGACCAGCAGGCTCTTGCGATGTGTCCCAACTTTCCGCAACGTCGGCAATTCACTGCTCTAAAACGACAGGTTGATCTCGGGTGCTCCTCCCCACAACTGAGGCAGATGGTTTGAGGCTTTTTAAATGATCGCTGCCCTTTGTTTCTGGTCCTTGATGCCTGTAACCGGCTAATCTATGCCTCCTCGTCCGAGGTTTCGTCAGAGGCGATGTCTTGAGAATTCACTGTGGTTGTGGCCATACGGGAGGGTGGGTAGGACTTCCTTATCTCCGCTGTAGACTTCTCGGACATCTCTGCAGCCTGAGCTTCCTCGAGTGCAGTTTGAAGGTCTAGGTTCTTTTTTGCTAACAGGCGCCGCTGCAATCTGATATCTTTGACCCCACACACCAACTGTTCCACTAGCGCGTCGTCCAGTTCCCTATATTCGCAATCGAGGGCAGCTGTTCTTAAACGAGCCACGTAATGAGCAATCGACTCCCCCTCTTCTTGGATGACTTGCCGGAGCTTAAAACGACGGGCAATTCGAGATGGGGCGGGGGAGTAATGTTCTTTAAGTCTTTGCCTCAGGCTGTCCCAGGAAGCTGTGTGAACGGGGTCAGGTGCGAATAAAGCCCGAGCAGTTGCAAAGACTTCGGGCCCACAAGAGTTTAAAAAGTGTGCCCTTTTTTTATTGCTGGAAAGGTCTGTGAATTCATTAGCTTCCAAAAAACATTCAAACCTTTCCATATATGCCTCCCACACCTCCGTGGTAGCGTCAAAAGGGGCGAACGTCGGCGGCGCCATTCCTTCTCTCTTCCTCTCACTCTGCCACTACGAGTTAGAAGCGGGGTGGGGGGGGCGGGGATCTATCCCATCCTCGTCGCCAGTGTTAAATACCTCTAACTTCACACATGAGGCGAGAAAAGTAAGCAAGAGAACTGTTTATTATTAACAACTTGAACCAACTAAACAGAGAACGTTTGTCAGGGGCTGACAGCTCTTTTATAGGCTAGCTGTCAGTCATATAACCAATCAGATAACTCTAAACTCCCGCGTTATTGTCAGCCCCGCCCCTTAACCAATCACCAGGCAGCATCCCCGTTGCCGGGTTGCTGCCGAGACACAGCAGTTGGAAACAACTGAAATACATATAATACATCCACCAAAATATGTTTCATATAGAAACTTTATTGTCTCCAAAAATTCTACACTATGCTTGTTTTGATGTGCTTGTATTTTGATTGTTGGCCAAAGTGCAACTTGTAATTTGCCACATGCTTTCTAAACATTATTACATTTGCCTCACCAGTGTCACCTGCCAATAGGTATCTACTGAACTTTAGCAAAGGGACATTCTTGTGCACAAAGGAATATAGGGGCAGGTTAATCTGTTTTGAGATTCCACTGGGGCAAGACAGGAGATGCACAGAAGAAGCCTTCATTTGCTTTAAAACAATAGCCATCCCGTGGGCAACCCTGCCAAATTGCTTGCCTCAGACCAAACCAGGGATGGGTTCTACTTACCTTTACCACTGGTTCGCAATGGGATTGTGCGTGCTTCGCTTGTGTGCGCGCCTTGCTTCTGCGCATGCACAGATTGCTGATGATGACATCTGGGCCAGTGGGCGGGGCTTCCCACCAGTTTTACTACCGGTTTTTGTGAACCAGTCCGAACCAGGGGCAACCCACCATATCAAGTCTAGAAAATGCCTCGGCTGTCTCCAATTTGTGTGATCCCACATCATCTTGAATGAAGACACAAAGCAATCCAATTAAAAAGTACCGTATTTTTCGGAGTATAAGACGCACCTTAGTTTTTGGGGAGGAAAATAAGAAAAAAGCTGATTGGCGAGTGGATTGGCCTCCCGGATTACTCCCAATCAGCTGTTCCCAGAGGTGAATTTTAGCAACAGGTTGCTTGGTTGTGAGCTCTGTGCCTTGCTTTTATTTCAGCCTCTGAAACTTCTGAAACTCTGTTTCAGAAAAAACTTTTTTCTGCCTCTGAAAGCCTCTGAAACAGAGCTTCAGAAAAAAAGCCTCTGAGGCTTTTTTTATGTAGCTCTGTTTCGGAGGCTTTTTTTCTGAAACTTCTTTCAGAGGTTTTTTTTCTGAAGCTTCTTTCAGAGACTTTTTTCAGCCTCTGAAATCTCCGTTTAAGGGGCTGGGCGGGGCTACATTCAGACTATAAGACGCACCCAGATTTTCACCCTCTTTTTTGGGGGAAAAAGGTGTGTCTTATACTCCGAAAAATACAGTATATAAAACCTCTAACCTTTAAGCCATCAGTTAGTTGAAAAATGGTATGAGTGAGAATTGCTATAATTTGCCTAGTTTCTATTGTATTTATTATATATCACATTTGCATAGCCATCCGTCTCACCTAGAGACTCTGGGCAGCATAGATAACAAAACAAAAAGTATAAAAACCATTAAAGCTACAATTTAAAGTAAAAGGCAAGAATGACGACAAAGTATACGGAGAGTGACCTATCATACAAGCACCTAATGGGCTAAGCTCTATGATGGGATTCCCCAAGTTTGTTGGCAAAACCCTGTTTTGAAGGCCTTCAAGGTGAATAGGCTTGGGGCCATCCTCACCTCTGGGGAATGATGTTCCACAGACTGGGGACAGAGACAATTCATGCCATGATGACACTGCTCTTCACTGAGGAATAGAGGCAGTAAGCAGGGGTGAAATCCAGCAGGTTCTGGAGAACCAGTAGCGGAAATTTTGAGTAGTTTGGAGAACCGGCAAATACCACCTCTGGCTGGCCCCAGAGTGGGGTGGGAATGGAGATTTTGCAGTATCCTTCCCCTGCCATGCCCACCAAGCCACGCCCACCAAGCCACACCATGCCCACCAGGCCACGCCCACAGAACCATGAGTAAAAACAATTGGATTTCACCACTGGCAGTATGATATGTACGACTTCTGTCATTCAGAGCACATTCAGCAACCAATTATAACCCTTAGGTTCCTTCCCATGTGTAGTACAAGCATAGGAGCCTCTGCTGGGTGCCTCAGAAGCAAAAGGAAGCCAGACAAAGCAGTGCAACTCCTTTGCTTTTAAAAGTCAGGACCATCATACTTCAAAAAGCAGCTTCCAAGGGGCGAGTTCGAAGTGCAGCGCCTTTCCAGGTTTGCATTGCCCAAAAGCAACAAAGAGAACAGGATTTGCATTCAGATAAAGGTGACCAAGGCACCAATTCAGATGGGAGATGCGTGGAAGTAAGTGAGATTTAAGGTCTGAAGAGAGCCACACACTCCAATGTATGTGAGTCCTGGAGTTTTTTTGGCTCCTGCAATATTTCCATTGCTTAGGCTACGGTTCCCCCATGGGGAACAAAAGGGAGGGACAAAAACAGTGCAAATCAGGACAGTGAGATGCCAATGGCATTCAGAGCAGTGCTTCTGATTGAAAATCTAGGCCTCAGGAGGACATGGGAGCAGCAGCTGTATCAGAGAGCCACTGTGCAAAGAATTCAGACTAGCTATCAGGAGCAGAAAATGTGAAGGATATTATCAGAACTACACGAGATGTATAAATGTCATGCTATTTTTTATGTTTTTCTTATCTTTGTCTTTCTGTGTATAAACACAAAATAATATGGCATGGAGATATTTTCTGTCAATTGGAAAATATCAGCTATATTTTCATTATATATATATATATATATACCAACACAGAGAGACACAAACACATAACCTAAGCATATTGAGTTTCTCTGAATCTATTATTGAAATTAGTTTTCTACTCCAAATTCATGGAAGCCTAGCCCTAACCCTAGGTGGATTTTCATCCCAATAGGATTTTCTCATTTATTTATCCAAGAAATGAAAATGGTTTTTTTTTATTTGATTTATATGCCGCCCTTCTCCGGAGACTTAGGGCGGCTTACAGTGCGTTAAGCAATAGCTGTCGAGCCCTGGCCAGAGCTCGCCATCTCCGGGACGCTGGGGTGTTTGGGACCAGACAGGGCGCTCACCTGACCTCCCGGCTCAGCGGCATCGGCTCTGTGCAGCAGCTAGAGAAGCGGGCGTTGCAGCAGCTGGAGAATCGGGCGATGCAGCCGAAACCTACCGGCACTGTCCTATGACGTCAGAGCTGTGACGCTGGGTGGCACAGAACTCAATAGCTGGTGTGGGAGGGGGGAATTTTGAATTAGTTTGCCGGATGGTGGTTTGGGAGCGGGGAAAAATATAAATAGCGCTGCACGGCAGCTGCGTGCAGCGCTGACTTAAACTGTGTGTTCTGGCCCTTTTTTGTTCTTTTTGCTGTGCTGCTGCTTATCTTGAATAAAAGATTGTTAAAGGACGCTGCTTCTGAGGATTTCTTGGTGGACATGGTCTGGATGACAGACGGAGCCGAGAATAGCCTTCATACTTTTGTATATTTATACAAAGTCAGCTTATTGCCCCCACAAACTGGGTCCTCAATTTACCTACCTTAGAAAGGATGGAAGGCTGAGTCAACCTTGAGCCTGGCAAGATTCGAACTTACTTTAATTGCAGATAGCTGGTGTTAAATTACAGAGCTCTGTCTGTTGAGCTATCCAGGCTCCTTTATCCAAGAAATGAAAATGTTTATCCAAGAAATGAAATTTATCCAAGAAATGAAAATGTTAAGAGCCTCTTAACCATAGCGAGCCTCTCCGAATGCATTGGTGATATTTGTTTTCCTCTCTGAATTCATAGACACCTAACCCTACGGAGAGATGTATTTGTATGAGCTCTCCTAAGCAGTGTGTGCTACTATGAATTTTTTTTGTGAAGTTAATTTCCTGTTCCAAATTCATGGAAGCCACACATATACACATGTGTTTATAGAACATACAGAATTTCCATATACTAATGAGCTGTTCAAATCTTCAGAACAGATGGGGTGAAATGAAAAGCCAGTATCTCTCCTGTTATTTTCAATAATGAGTGAACATTATGGAATTTTATTTGGATTTTTCTCTTCTGTTTGTGATTTTGAAACAGCTAATTAACTTTACTCATGGCAGTACAAATTTTTGCAGTGCATCATATTTTTTACAAATGAGCTGTTTCTTTCAGTTCTTCTGATACTGCAAATCAAATCACTGGATTTTTTGTTTACAAATTCTTCTTGTCTATCACATTTCAATCCAAATCTTGGGATAAATACTTAATGCTGTTACTACTTTGTACATGTCCTAATTTGTAGAGAATTTTCTGTTTTATTATTCACAAAATAATTGTCAGATAAGTGTCAGATAAAAGTGAAACAGCTTATTCTTCAATTTTATGCATATGCTTTTGAAGATAATTATGCTAAATCCATGTCAGCATGTTATACAACATGCAACGTTTGTTAGCTTTTTCCTATTTGCCAAGTAGTAATGAGCTGATAAGGAATCCTGCCTGCAGTTTTTATTTAAAAACAAACATATAACTGATTTGGGGGATTATGTTGTAGCAGGACAAACCTGCTAATTTCTATGATATAATGCAAAAGCCATCAGAAACAGTAAAATGAAACTGTTAGAAATCTGGGTGTGACAGTACTGCACCCTAGTGGTAAAATGTATAAAAAATGAAAAAAGCAAAATGTGAGTATTCTACAGTAATAATAATCTAGGGCAGGGGTCAGCAACCTTAAACACTCAAAGAGCCATTTGGACCCATTTCCCACAGAAAACACCGGGAGCCACAAAATCCTTTTGACATCTATAGTGAAGATAACACTGCATATATCTTTTTTACCTTTATGCTATATATTTAAAAACTTATTGGCATACAGGGGGCTGAAAAGCTCAGTAAATTGTGTGCCGGTGGGTGTTGCTCATTGGTGGTTGTGAAGCATATTTTGAGCGCCAGGGAGCCGCAGCAGAGGGATGAAGGAGCCACATATGGGTCCAGAGCCGTGGGTTGCTGACCCCTGATCTAGGGCAGTGATGGCTAACTTTTTCTGGACCAAGTGCCCAAAGTGCGCGCGTGTGCACCCAAACCCCCAAATGCAATGTGCGTACAGCCCCCACACATGCGCCCTGCCATGCATGCATGTGTGGCCCCCGCCCCCCGCATGCATCTGCACCCACCCCACCCCCTACGCATGCACACACGCACCCCCACATGTGGCCCCTGCATGTATTTGTGGCACCCCGCACACGCCCTGCCAGTGGTGGATTGCCCCCGGTTTGGACTGGTTCTATAGAACTGGTAGTAAAACCGATGGGAGGCTCCGCCCACTGACCCTGATGTCATCAGAAGTGATCTGCGCATGCGCAGAAGCAAGGCGTGAGCATGAGCGAAGTGAGCGCGTGCGATCCCGTTGCGAACCGGTAGTAAAGGTAAGAGGAACCCACCCCTGCACCCCACCCCCCATGCATGTGCGGCAGAGATCTGAAGATGGCCGATATGTGCAACAGAGCTGAACTGGAGCGATGGTTTGTGTGCCATCAGAGAGGTCACTGCTTGCCACTTCTGGCACGCATGCCATAGGGTCGCCATCACGGATCTAGGGCCATGTTTCTTAAACATTTTCCCCTTAGGACTTTTCCCACATTTATAAACAATGGACAACCCCCAAAGAAGTTTTTATGGGTTATATGTATTAATATTTACTATATTAAAAATAAAAAATCAATACACTTAGTGCTGCTAGCATCTCACAATTGCTTGATGGGATTTTAATACTGTATTATTTTTCAACATAAGCAGGCAAATAATTTTTGTTTGTGATGGAATGACTCTTAGTAATTTATAAGATTAAAAACATATACACTCTCCCACAGTGGTGCCCAAAGAATAACTATAAACTCTGCATAGTAGAAGATATCATCCTGCCTGGCCTCCTAACTTGGAGGGATCTGGGGAGGGGTTAGCAGCGGGGGCGGCAGGAGCCATCTTCCCACTGGATAGATGTTGCCACTAAGAAATCCAACAAGATTGTTTGATAGAAGAGATCCAGGGCATGACTTCTCTCCTAGAATTTGGTGAGGCAAATTCTTCCTAGAAGAAAGGCAATCCTGCAAATAGGAAGGAATAACATGAAAACTACAGTACAATCTACAACATGCTTTTCAGAAAGAAAGAAAAAAAAACCCTGAAAACATAACTATATTCCCCAAATCCATCTATTTTCTGGCCTTCAAGAATGTTATAAGAATACACTTGGACATCTAGTGTCCCTCACTGTACGCATTCTGTGTCTCCAAATTTCATATACTTTGGAATTGGTCACTCTTGCTGAGAGACTTCTATAAACATAATACAAGTAGTCCTCAACTTATGACCACAATTGAACCCAAAAAATTTTTGTTAAGTGAGACAGTTGAGTTTTCTCCATTTTATGACTTTTCTTGCTACAGTTGTTAAGTGAATCACTGCACTTCATAAGTTAGTAACATAGTTGTGAATCTGGCTTCCCCATTGATATTGTTGTCAAAAGGTTGCAAAAGGTGATCACATGACCTTGGGACACAGTAACGGTCATAAGTATGAACCAGTTGCCAAGCATCTGAATTTTGATCACATGATCATGGGGATTCCTCAAAGGTTGTGTGAAAAATAGTCACTTTTTTCAGTGCAGTTGTAACTTTGAATGGTCACTAAATGAACCCTTGTAAGTCGAGGACTATCTGTAATAGCCTATTTACCAGTCAGAGAAGTCAGTTTCCTTCCATAAAGCAGATTAAAGGATTAACAGAGGGCTCAATTTGAACTAGATCTTAATTTTTAGCTACAACTGCATTCCAACTTTGTCTGTTTACTGTACATGTAAACTTGCCTGGATATTGAGATCATCAAAATGGAGATTTTGCAATATCCTTCCCCCAGGAGTGGGGAGGGAATGGGGATTTTGCAGTAGCCTTCCCCTGCTATGCCCACAGAACTGGTATTTTAAAAAATTGGATTTCACCACTGGATCATCTCCACTGGATCACTTTAAAAAGAATTTGAAGCAGAAAATAGGAATAAATGGACAACTCTTGCAATGAAGCTGTAAACACACTACAGCCTTTCAAGAATCTGCATTGAGAAGAGTTATGAACATATTTATAAATGATCTGGAATTTTCAATTTGAGATGGGTTGTTTGCACCTTATTTAGGGAATTTAAAAATAGGGATTAGGAAAGAATTCCAAATGATCTGCTTAAGAGTGGAAAATGTGCAATACAATTAAAATGCAGCTCTTGTTATTAAAGCAGATGTAAAGTGACTGCATTGTGGAAAGGCAACTAAAGTTCACTTAAACTGCTGGATCAGAGCAAAAAGAGGGCTTGAGAACTGCATGGATTCTTGTAAAAATGTCAGTTTGTCACAACTATGAAAAAAAAAATGATCTCCTCACTAGGAAACCATTAGAAACTCTTTCCCAGATTCAGATGTGAATGCATGACATGTCCGTATTTAGATTGGGGGGGGAGGGGAGGAGGTGGAAGTGTTAGTAATCTGCTTTGAGATCCCCAAGAATATGTTGGATATAACACGTAACAAATTAAAATTTATTTAAAAAGATGCTTGGATCCTATTTCTAATGCAGAGTGCCTTTCAGGAGTCAATAAACTGCGATCCGGAGGGGGGGGGGAACCTCTGATGTCACAATAAACAAGCAAACTTTTATGATATCTCCAGGTTCTTTCGGGGGGGGGGGGGTTGCAACATATTAACAGAACCCACTGTGGCAAAACTTAAAGAACATGCGCTACTCTAAAAAGAGGAACGTCTGCCGAAGACGAAGCAACCATATTCCTGCAGCAAGTTCCTACATTTAGAAAGGCCCGCCCTCCAAGGTTTGCAGATCACTAAACATTCCCTCTTATCGAAATACCCCTCCCAATGAGCCACGCGCTTGCCGGGAGTTTTTGGAGTCGCGCGAGAGACCACGAGACTTCCATCCCGGGCGGAGGAAGTAAAAATCCATTTTGCGCAGGCGCGAGTTCATTTCTTTGAGCGGCGCGGCGCGATGGTGGGTAAGGCGTTGACTTCTTGCGGGAATCCAATGCAATCCTTCGCGGAGTTTTTTTTTCTAAGAGGATGCGGGGCCGAAGTAAGGACGACGGGTGGGTGGGGAGGGAAGCGAGAGAGAAGATGAATCTGTTGACAGGCTCCGTCTGCCGCTTCGTTATTTTTAAGGTTAGAAGACTTTGGCTTCTAGGAGCTGGAAAACTCGTGCGGGCGGGCGTTTTCTGATGGTGCATGCGGCGGTCAGGGTAACACATCTAGATTGCAAAGATCCCGACGATCATTAGACAGCAGCAGTCAGAGATGGAATGCTCTTTGCTGCTGATGCTGCGGGATCGCCCTGCGAAATGGAGGGCAGATCTCTGCTTTAGTTAAACGGAAACTTAATTGTTTCTTTAACTTGGGGGCGGGGGGGGGAATCCACTGATTATGTTTTTATTCTGTAATTATGGACCTTCCTTTAATTGAGATTAGTATTTTGGGAAAGTTACCATTCCACAAAGATTAAAGAACATGGTGGGTTTTTTTTTAAGAAAAAAAGAGAGGATTACACAGAACAATAGGTGACCAGAAATAGTTTTATCATTTGTCCATTTTTGTACATTGATACGTGGATTCTTCAGTTCAACTCTATCCCCACCCCGTGTGATAAGACTGCAATTCCATAATTTTTATGTACCTGGAGGGAATTAATTTGGAAAAGCTTTGTTAAGAGGTTGTGTGCTCCCCAGCATGTCTTGGGTGTCTGTTCACGAGTATGAGTAATAATATAATTTATCCCACATGGTGTGGGATGATTGGTACAGGTGGATTGATAACCGAATGAACAATAGATAAAAGTTAATACAAATTTTAAGATGCATATAGGAATTTGGAATGATGAAATGTAAAGGAAGAATCAATCCAACTTGTGTAGAAAAATAACACTGACTGATTGTATTGTATTATAATAAATTTCAATAAAAAATTAAAAAATAATATAATTTATTTCCTAACATAGCATATCATACAGCATGGAAGCATCTCAAGTCTCTGTGGATTGGAGGATATAACTCTCCATCAGCTTGCATGCATAAGGTATGTTTAAAATTCACTAGGGGTCAGTATTAGGATTTGTTTGCTGCTCAAAAGACAAGATTTGGATTGGTTTAGTAACTTTCATCAAAGTTATAAAGAACTGAGCTACTGATGATTCAGAGTTATCCCTGTCTGAAAAGAGAATGTCATTCTTTTTGTGGAATTGTGGATTCTGAAGCTCAATCCTGGAAAATTTAAAAGCAAATGATGTAAAAATAAAGCTGCCTCTGATAATATGTGTAACTGATCCTCAGGTTAGCAAGGATGCAGATATTGGTCATGGGAGTCAACCCTGGCAGGAATGCAGATGTCACATAACTTCATTGTAAGCTCTAAACCCAAGAAAATCCCTTTTTGGAGAAAAGAGTGTTAGTGATGCATCTCTTCTGATCTACATTCCAAGGTATGTGTGTGCTTGGATGCACTTGAGGGGTGCAATTATGAAAGTCAGATACTGTTAAAGCAGACAATTGCCATTTTCAAATATTTGAAAAATGTGAGTGCTGCTCCATGTTTCTGGGGAAAAAAACCCAAATGGCCAACTGCTCCAAACAGATTTTCTATTTTGGCCTGACATGTAGAAATTTAGTCTGAGCTCAGTGGTCAAGAGAACTCTTGAACTTTTCCACTTAGTCAATTACCCAGTAATCTTTCCATTTTAAAACTTTGTAGTCATTCTGAAGATAAAAAAAATTAGAGTGTAAATCAGAAGCAGGAAATAATGCTTCTATGTTTGTAACTTGCTGGAATACTCTAAACACATCCAATGGGATGCATTCTTTTTGTTTGGAGAGTCAATAAGGTATACATATTATTGTGCTGCTTGAGGATTAAAAACTGTTACTTTGCTTCAAATTACACTTGCATAATCTTGGGTGACAGCTTGCTGGCAGCTTGTTCAGGGCCATGTATATAGTCAGGTTAGTTGACCAAATTGAATTGTGGTAGGTTTCCACAATCCTTATAATTTGTAAACCAAATGGTAGGGTTTAAATATTGCGTTGAGACAAAACAAAAGGTATAACTGGGTTTTTCTGGTCCCTCATGCAAATACAGGCAGTCCTCATTTAACAACCACTTGTTCAGTGACTATTCAAAGCTAATGATGTGCTGAACGAATGGGATTTACAACCCAAGCTCATAGTTGCAGCCATTCCAGTGTCAGCATGATCCTGTGATTGTGATTCAGGCATTTGGCAACTGGCTTTGCAATTAATGATATTAATTGCACATGATCACCATATTTAACCTTCACCGCCAGCTTCCAACAAGCAAAGTCAAAAGAGGAGGCTGGAAGGAGTTCACAAATGGCAATCATGTAACTCGGAGACACTGTTGCTAAATGGAATTCACCTAATAGCAACTGGACTGCTGGAATGGTTGTCATAAGTCTCTGGTAATGTGACATCATGCTTTATGACCATCTGACTTAGCAGGGAAGTTCCTGGTTCCAGGTACTGTTGGTAAATGTCCTCACTTGTTTGCAATAAGTCCACCCTGCCTCAGTTTTTCGAGATCAGTCAGTGTTAACTTAAGAGTTCTGATTTCTCCAGCTGGATTTTAACTGCTTTTCAGTTCTTTTGGCACTTGTTCACTCAAGCCTGTGATGTGATGTTATCCCTGTCTGAAAATTCAGCCATGAGGGAAAATTAATATCAGCTGAGGCTGTCCACCAGGGAGTGGTCTTCTGTAGCAATTGCTTTGCAAATGATTAAATTGACTTCTTGAGATAGTTACAACTTAAACGCAGCAATTGTATTGTTTCCCCTTTAGAACAATGTCAGCGTTTGATGGTAACAAAAGCAGCCCAACCCACCTCTGAAACTTTTCCTGGAAGCAGAGTTCCATGTAAGCCTGCTGGGAATGGGACAGACAAGATTACATCTGGATGTGAGTAGTACTTTGACATGGACTGGGTTTCAAAGACTCATTACACTAAATTGTGGTTGACTAGCTCGAGGACCCGTGTCTTGTATGAATTCAGACAATTGAATAATCCAGTTCGTGGGGGTTAGTATGAATATGGCAATAATGTCATTTGATTGTACATTGCCAGTCATTGAAATAAAGGAAGACGTTTATGCTTAGGGTCCTTCTATTCTACCTAACCCAGTGAAAATGTGGAGTTAAATTGGGTAAGGAAGATTGCAATTATCTGTTTGTCAGCAAGGATCACACTCTAAAACCAGAGCCAAGCCAAATTTGGTGTCTGGAACTGGCAGGGAAAAGAAAAATTGGATTTAACAATAGATTCAGTCTAGCTAGGGGCTGTGGAGAAAACCAAATGCATCCTGATGGAAGAAGTCATTGGAAGCAGCAGCTTGGAATGTTGTCAACTCTTCCATTCTAAGCCCTTTCCATCTTGGTCATGTGACCCAGAGTGGAACATAGATTTCCCAGAGCATCTATTTGCGCAAACATTATTTGATAATAGTATTATTTGATCCAGATTTTGAACTGAGTATCTGTGGTGAGTCTCATCTCATAGCACAATCAGAATTAAATGATCTGGTCAGAGAACGTAGATTTGTCAAAACCAAAATGGACATGTTCCATGTCTTCCCTACTTTCCAAAATGATGGGAAAAGAAGGCATGGCCACTCCCCCCCCCCCCCCCCCGAAAAATCAAAAAGTAATTTCCTCAAGCTTCATATGGAACATTAAAAAAGTGGGTGTGTAAAATTCTGCTTCCCTGCGTACGTATGTGCCTAAATGTATACATACCCCAGCAAATATTGTGGAAATGAATTCCATGTTTGATACACATATCTTGCAAGGACCATAATTGCTTTTGTTGCATTGTCTGTAGGTATTTTGAATGCCACAGCATTTAAAATCTGTGGAGGGACCTGAAGGTTCGAGCTACTAAACGTCGGCCTCGAAACCTTAATGACTTGGAGAGGTTCTACAAAGAGGAGTGGGACAAAATCCCTCCTGAGATCCGGACACCTACAAGACACATCTGACCTCTGATTGCCCACAGGGGTTTTGCTACCAAGTACTAAGTCATGTTTTGCAAAAGGGTGAAATACTTATTACTCATTAAAATGCAAGTGAATTTATAACTTTTGAAATGTGTTTTTTTGGATTTTTGTTGTTGTTGTTCTGTCTCACTGTTAAAACAAGCCTACCATTAAAATTACAAGACTGATCATTTCTTTGTCAGTGAACAAACATACAAAATCAGCAGGGGATCAAATACTTTTTTCCCTCACTGTATGTGCATACATACACATACACAATGTATGTGTATACATTTTCAAAGCAAATGTGTAAGCAAATTGCATGTTTGATGCACATATCGTGCAAGAACCATAATTGCTTTTGTTGCGTTATCTGTAGGTGTTTTAAATGCCACGGCATTTTTCAAGACAAAACTAAAGGTTATGCTAGCGAATACAATGTAGGTTCTTAATTTGTGATTCTGAGGTTTGGGGATCCTCTGGAGATGAGCATTCGGGGTCTGCAAGATCACACGAAAGGGAAACTCCAGTACTAACTAACTCTGTTCCCAAACTGCTGGCTATCAAGATTTTATCAGCAGCACTTGCCTTGGTTTTATATTCCAGGGTGTCAGCCTCATTTTGCATTTGTATAGTTAGCAAGGGGTAGCTTGGTAGTGTTACAGAGCATCCAGCCACACTGAGTTGGTAACGTGTTCTCATGTCAAAGAGTGGGCGATCAAGTGAAATTCATGTGTTAATAGTATTTTTCTCCCTTAATTTCTTATATCTTAGGTATAAATTGCCCGTTTAAAGAAACAGAAAGGTGAATATGATTTTGGAGCGGATAACACCAGGCGTACCTGGAAGGCAAAATTGTGAAACTGTCTCTCACTTATTTTGGCCATGTCATCCAGGGGAATTCACTGGAGAAAGTAGTTATGTTTGGAAGAATTGAAATAAAAAGGAAATCAGGCCGCCAAAGAACACTGGCTAGATACCGTTAAGGCTGACAGCAAGCAGAGCAGGATTGGATGATGTGGAGAGAGGCCTGGCCCATAGAATCGCCAAGGATCTGACATGATTGGATAACAATATCACCAACAGTTCTATAAGGTTTTAGTATGTTTATTAAACATATTGCCCTGTGGAACGAACTGCCCCCAGAAATACGCAAGATCTCCGACCTCCGTGTATTTCGCTGTGCCCTTAAGACCTTGCTGTTCCGCCAGGCAGGGCTATCTATGTAAATGATTTTAAATTGGGGGTTTTAAATTGGGTTTTAAATTCGGGTCAAAATTGTTTAATACTTTTAACTATTTTTTTTTATTATTTATTTATTTATTAGATTTGTATACCGCCCTACTCCCGAAGGACTCAGGGCGGTGAACAGGCACAAAATAAAATATTTTAAATATTTTAAAACTGTTGTTTGTACCTTGTGTTTTTAATTGGCTGTACACCGCCCCGAGCCCTTCGGGAGAAGGGCAGTATATAAATTAAATTATAAATAAATAAATAAAAATGAGTGGGGGAAGGTTTTAATAAAATGTTATATGTACATTTTTTTAATGAGTATAATCAGAATACAGCAGGATACATTTCAGCAATATTTGTTGGTTTTGAAAACGGCTGAATCCTTTTCTCTGTTAAAGAAAGAATGTTTCAAGTCTTTAAGCTGGCTGGAGGTCATTAAAAGATAACACAAGATCTCTCGTCCTGTAGTTTGTTACCAGTCCGGTCCATCAAGGAAGCCCTCAAGCTTTACTATCGCTCTGCCACTTCATGTTCTCAGATAACTAGGATTTAAGAGATGTGCTACCCCTGATCTGGAGATGAGGTAGCCAAATGAATTAGTGTCACATCCCATTGTTCAGTGTTTTACATAATTAATTGTAGGCGATGGCCATTATTTCAATAATTGCTTTATTCAATGCTTGCCATCCTTGTTACATAATCAGCAGAAAGAGCCTGGACACTTTCGTAATGGAATTCTGGAGCATACTGGGCATTAGCCATGTTGATGTTATTACTTACTCTAGAGTGCAGCCTTCCATAAAACAACACCCCTGGATATGTGTGCTATTCTACCTAAGCTTTCTGCAAGTTGAATATCTTTGTATTGCAGACTGGAGGGGGCAATGGGTTGTTACATGTGCGAACCGAGGTTGGAACCAGTAATTTCCTCGCTGAAGTCTCAGTCTCTAAACAATGCCTGAGAGTCTTCAGGCCAAGCTTATCATGAGAACTCTTGTGTTTGTGATAATGAGGACAGTGGTTGTGGTATTCTGTGCTGGCTTGAAAATGCTCCCTTTATTGCACGCTTCCTTTTATCTTAGTAGTAGGACTCACAGAAAATAGCTAATGGGCAGGACTGAACGCCTTTTCTGAGTAGGGTATGCTCATTCATTTTACAATAATGAGCGGAAAGCACAAGTTTTTCTCCTCTTTTCCTCCCCTTCTTCAGCTAGGCCACCTTTTTGATTTAATTTATTCAGTCAGAAGGACAGAATTTTCTACTCTTCTCTCCCACCCTCCACCCCATGAAAAGAAACAAAAGCACAAAGATCATTCAACATTTATGCAATTATACAAAGTGGGAAAACGTTTCAGGTTACATCTATTCCCCTTATGTGCTTGCAACCCTCTGTCACTAGCCATTACTTTTCAGCAGAACAAAGGCATGATTCTGATCTTCTCGTTGCTATTTACACTTATCATACAAACACGAGTGTGAGGTGTTCGCAAGGTTACTTGTGTCAACAACATCCCATTTGCTTCTTGGAACCTAGTGGTTGTTTAATTAGCTTGACAGGAAATTTTGGCCCATGTGGACCGCAGTTAGTTACTCTTCCCCTCTCATTAGGTACATTCCCCCCCACCTCCCGGTTAACTACAATGTTTTCTTGCTCATTTAATATGACTGCATTTCTAGATGAGGTTGTGCACCCTATGAAACAAAGCATGCACCCTGTGGAAGGGCAGAGGGATGACATAGCTCAGATTGCATAATGCACCTGGGTAGCGCTAGATTTTTTTTTCCCCTTCTCCATTTTTTTAAAAAAACCCTATTCGGTGACCCATGTTTCTCACCACAAATTCTGTTACGGCATCTGGGCTGATTCCTCCAAAACGTTTCCAAAAGTAGCAATTGAATTTTTATTTTTTAACCTGAGAGCAGGCGAATATGATTATATAGGAAATGGTAAGACAAGTAAATTTCAATAATTGTTAATAAAATTTTTATAATTTTATTTTATATTATATTGCTCTGCCCATTTTGGGGGATTCCATTCCCACTTAGTTTGGATGAGATCAACTCCAGTCTGTTGTTCACAGGCCTTGAAGCTTCATCCTAGGGAAAAAAAGTTTTACCTTCCTGATTAAAAAAATACTGTTGGCTCTGACCCTATGCCAGCCTTTTAAACAAATATAATCACACATGTGAAAATGACTTCTATTGAGTTTTGATTAAATCAATAAGTGGGTTGAAGTAAGACAGATCTTGACATAAAGACAGCATGTTGTAATAGTCATTCCGATTTTTTAGAGATGTTATTTAAAATATGGAGAAAAGAAAGACTGGGAAAGCAGTAAAGGAAAGCATCATAAAGAACTGAAGATCCCACTAATGTCAGTTAGCAATTTGAATGTGTTTTATAGCCTCTTGTTCCTTAATGTGAAGCCTTGAAATTCCTAAATTTAAAAGTTTGGAATTCAGAATCTGCAGCCAGTTCTATGCACAAGTGGGGGTGGGGGTGGGAATGGTCTCCGCATCCTGAAATTGTGTGGTGCTACATTGCAGGGACAGAGTCAATTTTGAATAATCTACATGCAATAACAAGGAGGAAATTATATAGCAGAAGGGTTTTAAGACTTTGTGGTTGTTTCATGTCTCAATGCAGCTGTAAAAGCAGGCAGGCAATCAATTTTGACCAAATGGGACCCTAATGCTAGCAGCAAACACCCAAGCAAACAAAAACAAACCCAGTTCTCCATTTGCTTCCAAAAGAGAGGAGATGCAGTGGAGTGGCACATGTCTAGCTATTGACCCCCCTTTAGTACAAATGATAGGAATCCTTTAACAAATTCTAGAATTCTTGGACTGGAACAATTGGATTCAAACAATGAGAACAAATGAAGGATTGATTACAGA
Organism: Arizona elegans; assembly: GCA_022577455.1. NCBI lineage: Eukaryota > Metazoa > Chordata > Lepidosauria > Squamata > Colubridae > Arizona > Arizona elegans. The sequence continues at coordinate 54,607,319 of JAKOOJ010000003.1, forward strand.
AGTTATATCACAATGGTTGGCAATTTGCAATCCCAGCCTCCCAATCCACCCTTATGCAACCTTGGGTCTCCAAATTGAGATTGTGTGAAATCGGCAACAGTATTAACTGCCATTTCATGGTAAGGAACACTTAAGGCAAAATACAAAATCCTAACTCCTATCAAAAATTTAGTGAAGAAAACATAAATCCTAGTTTCGCTAGAACATGCTTAATTCTCATGAAATGATTTAAGTGCATTGTAAGCAGGAGTCCACAACTCATGCTGTTGGGAACCGGGCTGTACAAGTGGAAGGGGAGCATATGAAACTTCATTTGCACATGGGCAGGATTACGTTATGTGTGCAAAACCATTTCTGCTGGTGGTCCGGAGAACCGCTGCATTATACTATTCTAGATCTGAGCTAGTTGACCCAGCCAATTGACCTTATCAGACCTGGTGTTCTGGGAACGTAACTCCATCCAGTCAGTCAGCTCCTTTCTATTGTCATCTCCCTTCTTTGAGGGTTCCCATTAGGCTTTCAAAGATTTCCATCTGAGATAGAGTCCCAGTCTGGTCTTATTTTCACCCCTATGGGTGCAAGAATTGGAAACAAATAATACTGAAACTTGTGTTGTAATGGGCAGTAGGAATAATACTGAGGAATAGGAGAAAGCCACAGCCAAGGCCAGTCAGATAAATGAAATCTTGAGTTTAGGGTAATTTGAGAAAGCATTTCAGATATCTTTGGTTCTCATTGAAGAAAATGGGGGAGGGGAGGCACATCCAGACTTGCAAGATTCTGTTACTCTAACCTTATAATACCGTAATAGTAATATGGGCATTCCTAACATGGATCAGCTGAAGGGCTGATAGGTGCCAACCTCCAAAGGGAGGAAAAATTAAAGACCAGAAAAGTGAGAAGCTTCCAACTTCCTTTACAATATCTGGTAGGGCTAGTTATAATGGCCAATGGCAAACTCTCATGCTGCCATCTAACAAGGGGAGTAGGTTGTTTGGAACAAAGGATAATTGTAACAAGCTATATTGTGAGAATAATCATGTGCCACAGTCCCACATGTTTTCACTTAATATTCTGCCTCCTGATCCTTTAGCCTCTTGTTCATCCCTCGTTTTTTTCTTCCTAGTGTTTTTCCACAAGTGCAGTGTCAATTTTTTATTTTTTCAGATCATTGAGTGTTGATCCACTGATTATGACAGGAATTGATTGACCAGTTTGTTGCCCAAGTCTTGATATTGTGGGTTGATAGTGACTGGCCCAAGGTCACCCAGCTGGTTTTCATGATTTAAGGTGGAACTAGAACTTGCAGCCTTCTGGTTTTAGCCTGATGCCTTAATCACTAGATTAAACTGGCTGTTTTTATTTATTTATTTTATTTATTTTTTAAATTTTTATACCGCCCCCTCTCCCGAAGGACTCAGGGGGGTGAACAGCTAAAATTAAAAACACACAATACAAATATTAAAATACTTTAAAATGAAATTAAATTTATCTTGGCTTCCCCAATTTAAAACCCCTTACCCATAAAATTCCTCAATTAAAAGATTTTTAACCCAGCCCGGCTTGCTGAAATAAAAAAGTCTTCAGGGCCCGGCGGAAGGTCCGGAGGTCCGGGATCAGTCGTATCCCTGGGGGTAGCTCATTCCAGAGGGCGGGTGCCCCCACAGAGAAGGCTCTTCCCCGGGGGGTCACCAGCTGACATTGCCTGACAGACGGCACCCTGAGGAGGCCCTCTCTGTGGAAGCGTATTGGCCGGTGGGAGGTTATCAGAGGCAGAAGGTGGTCTCATAAATAACGGGGCCCTAAGCCATGGAGCACTTTGAAGATGAGAACCAATACCTTGAAGCGCACCCGGAAGACCACTGGAAGCCAATGCAGCTCGCACAGGAGAGGTGTCACATGGGCGCACCATGTCGCCCCCATAAGTACCCGCGCGGCCGCATTCTGCACCAGTTGGAGCCTCCGAGTGCTCCTCAAGGGGAGCCCCATGTAGAGAGCGTTGCAGTAGTCCAGGCAGGAAGTAACGAGGGCATGAGTGACCGTGCATAAGGAGTCCCGATCCAGAAAGCGGCGCAACTGGCGTATCAGGCGAACCTGATAGAAAGCCCCCCCTGGCCACAACCGTCATATGCTCTTCTAAAGACAGCCGTGTCCAGGACACCCAAGTTACGCGCCCTCTCCGTGGGGGTCAATGTCTCGCCCCCAATAGTCAGCAATGGCACCAGCTGACTATATCGGGACGCCGGCAGCCACAGCCACAGCCACTCAGTCTTGGAGGGGTTGAGTCGGAACCTGTTCCTCCCCATCCAGACCCGCACGGCTTCCAGGCACCGGGACAAATTTATTTATTCATTGGGGGGCTATTTTGCTTTTTGATATTCCAGGTGTCAAAACATCTGTTCTCTAGCTCTTAAAGAAAATAAATAATTTGAATAACAGTGACACTCTCAAATTTATTGCTACTTTATATATAAATACATTTAATAAGAACACTTGGTTAGGTTTGCATCTGCAAGTATCCCTTTTCCCAAGCCACAATTCGTCTTTAGAGAAATCCAGGCTACTGAAACATTTATAGAAGTATTGCCCACAACTTTCTTAGCACAGATTGATTTTGAACGTTGTAGTCTTCAAGTCTTACCACATCCAGTTAGAAGGCTGATCTCTCCCACTGTGGAGGTGGAAGAATTACTCAGTACTATTGCAGCTGATTGTGAAAACAGAAGGGGGCCAATATTTGTACACCTCAAAGGATCCCTGAGTTCAGGTTTGTGATGGATGAGAGATCTATATAGTCCAAGACAGACTGGCGAAGATGTCCCTTCTTACTAGAAACAACTACTGGAATAGTATTCACTTTATTAGAACACATTAACCTTCAATAAAGTCATTTTCTCTGGATGCAGGCCATGCAGAGTTTGTGAATAGGAGCCCTGTTCTGATGGTTGTGGCCTCCTGCATTTAAGACTGTAAAATGATAGTTGTGAGCAAAATTCTGTGGTCCTCAGCACCGATTAGCTGGATGTGTCCTAAAGGAGGGGACAGTGGAGTGACGTCCAAATCTGCATAATGTACGCAAGCAAAGGAGAATGCTTGCCTACAATAAATAAAATAAAACTGTATTTGAGATTCTCCTGTACAGCAGTAATGTTGCTGCATCTCCTGGCTGCACCGTTGATAACAGCAAATGGGTCTGTCTGTACCAAATCCAATGGGAATGATTCCCAGAGTCCTTGACTGTCCAATATGTTTGGAGTGTGCTGCTGATCAGCTTCATTTCTTGACACACACAAAAAAGGGCTCCTCTTCATGAGAAGAGCTCTCATACAAAGAGAGTCAAGGGAAGATGCACCCTTTGTCCCCACCCCATCCCTCCCCCGAATATTCATCGCTGATAGAGCTTTATGACGCCAACTCGATGTAAGCTCTTCCATAGCTCGGCTTCTAGTAACATATCATGATTGGCATAGAACACCAAGGGCTTTTTCTCCTGCTCGTAGTAATGATCCGAAAACAACTTGTAATTCTCCGTGATGAATCCATAGGCACTGACCTAACGAAGGAGAGGAAGTGAAAGGATGAGCAAGGGAGAGGCATGGAGCAAGAGATACAGTTTTTCATGCTGGTTGCTTACATGGCCAAAGAATTTCCTTGGAGAAACAAAGCTGCATCAGATGGAATGTCAGCCAGCATGAAGCAGATGCCCAAATGGCACATGGTTTGGAGTAACAAACAAAAAAGCAACATTCCCATTTCCTCTAAAGCATACAAGGGGAATTAGTGCACCTTGTAAGCAAAAGATAAGTCTCCCATTCGATGCCTCTCTCACTGTTTTTCGTAAGGTACCAATTCACCCCACCAGTAGTTTTAAATCTCCACTATCTGTTAAATCAGATACCAAAAATTGGAAAACTACTACACTACGGGAATTATTACCTGATCACAAGTGTGTAGAGCTGTTAAAAGCATAAGTGCTCCAGTGCTGGGTATGTAGAGATGGCCAAACTGAGAATTAATCATTTCTGATTTTAAAAACCTGGGAAGAGAAAAAAGCAGGTTCAGCAGAATTTTTTATTGGAAAAATCAGAAAACTTTGCTCTCCCTTGTTTTCCATATGTTAGAAAGGTTTCACATGTCTCCTTGTCATGCTAGGTTTCCAAACTAACAAAATCTGATATGGAGTGTTTTCAAATGCCTGCTTTCATGTTTGTATTATTTGGGGGGGGGGGGGGGTCATTAAATATCATTAGGGTTTCCAGGTCAAAAAGAATAGGAGTTTTGAACAAAACCCAAATATTGGAAACCCAAAAGATGAACTGCTATATAATACATGCATCTATGCTGTTGTATGCTTCTGTGCTATTGTTCATACCAGTCAACAAAATATTCAAATCCCCTTCTCAGCCTTGCCCCTGCCCCGTATGTGAAAAGTTATGTGAAAGGTACCATGGAGCTGAGGAGGCCCAGTGGTTGGAGTACCATACTGCAGGCTACTTCAGCTGACTGCTAGCTGCAGTTCGGCAGTTCAAATTTCACTGGCTCAAGGTTTACTTAGCATTCCATCTTTCCGAGGTGGGTAAAATGAGGACACAGATGGTTGGAGGAAATATGCTGACTCTGTAAACCACTTAGAGAGGGCTGTAAAAGCACTATGAAGCGGTATATAAGTCTAAGTCAGTGATGGCTAAACCTTTTTGTCATCGCGTGCCAAAAGTGTGTGCACACACGTGCCAGCACCCAAATTGCAAAGTGCATGTGACACCCCCGTCCCCCAGCACATGTGCGTGTGGCAACCCCCCCCGGCATTTCCCCTGTGCATGCACGCACAACCCCCCACCCCGTTTTGGACCTAGTAGGCCTCCCTGCAGCTTCCTGGGACCAAAAATGGGCCATGGGGGGGTGTAGCACCCTTCCGTGCTCCCCCCGCAATCCCCCGGGCATGCATGCGCATCTCCCGGATGTCCCCTGCACATGCGCTGCAGAGCAGAGACATGAAAATCAGTTGGCTGGCGGGAGGCACAAATGCATGCGGCGTGAAGCCAAGCTGGGTGACAGCTCACGTGCCCGCAGAGAGGGCTCCATGTGCCACCTGTGGCACACGTACTATTGGATTCGCCATCACAGGTCTAAGTGCTACTGCTATTGCTATTGATACATAAATGGCTACTCAGTGAATAATCAACTGCTCTTAACAGCAAGTTTTCTTGCAGCAATAAAAAAACTCAAAAACATCACCTTTCTTTTAGATAATGCATGAATTCTGGATGCAGCAACTTGAATTTCCCTGCAGATGTCTCAGATCCAAAATATTTCCAAGGGCTATGGAAAGAAACAAAAGGGGGAAAAAAAGCTTTAGTAACACTTCTGTGATTAAGCAACTCAATTAACCCCACAACTGGAAAGAAATTTGAGAAATTAAACAATAGCACTCTTGGCAAGATCTGAAACAACGGTATTCACAGTGAAAAAAGAAACCCCAAATATTCAAGACATGATTTGGAGCCTAGTGTCAAGATGTCAAAGGGGACTTCCAATGCTGCCCATGGAAGCCTTCACTCTGACCCATCAGGATACCAAGCCTCCCTAATCCAGCTAAATTTTGCCATCAACTTCTTCAATAATCTTACTTTTTCCAGCTCAAGAGAGGCACAAGAGAGAGGATAGTGTGGCATGCAAGGAGAGTTATCCTCTTCCACCTTTCTTTCTATAACTTGTGCTATCAACAGGACGATTTATAAGGGATGTAGGGGAGTTGTGCATGATGTTTTATGTTGATGTTGTATGTGCGTGTAAGACAGAAATACCCATTCCAGCAACAGTCTCTGTGATGCACTTTCCAGTTATATTACCATATGTGACTCTGTGGTACAGAAAACACTATCTAAAGAAATGTACTGGGTTGCCCACAGTTTAATCTGCTTTATAACTGGAAAGTTTTTAATATAGTGGATATTTCTGAAGAGAGAGCGGAACATAACACAGAATGCAGATTAGGATTAGTATAATCCAATCCCCAAAAGTGAGAGAAAGTGGTGTGGGTGAAGGTTCGTTCTCCGTGCTTGTGGATTGGTTTCTGAACATTTTGTTACCAGGCTAGGTAACATCTTCAGCGGAGTTTAGGGGATGTCAGTGTTCTTTTGTTTATAAGGGCTTCATGTGGTCAATAGATCTTGTGATGATGAGGTCACATGCTGAACCAGAAGTTTAAAAACATTAAAATAACATTGTATGTGGTACAAAATCATGAAGTATAGGAACAAGAATTGTGCAAGCAGAATTACTTACGTATCACCCTTGTCATAGCCCTCTGGGACAGGACTGCCCAAAATGGCAGACCGAAGCATGACGTAGTCTCGTACATTTGATGGAATGAAAATGTACTGTATGTCCTACAACCAACATAAAAGGAAATGTAAGCATGAGGTTTGACAAAGGAAAATATGTTGCAGTGAAGCATGTATAATTCCAGCTATTTATGTATAACTTTTCCCAGATAAACCATTTTGTATCTCTGTTCCCAGTTTTTACTCCTTCTACAATAAATATTTAGTGGGCACTGTATAGCCATGATTTGATAGTTTTTGAAAGCCTTCACATATGCTTAAATAGCTGATTTAGTTCAGGAAGTCTTCGCATTGATGCTGTTTTAGCATCAAGCCTACCACCGAAAATCATACAAGATTTTAAAAAGTGAAGCTGGAAAAACTCTTATTGTTCAACTTTCCTGGACTGAAAAGTATTCTACGGGCAATAATCTGCAAAACCCGCTACCCACATTAGAGCAAATGTGACTGAAGTTAATAGTATTTTAGTCTAATCCTGCAATTAAGGAGAATATTTGTAGCTCAGGGTTAAAATTTAGGGGTCCTTGGTGCTCTCTGAGCTTGCTTGTTTTCTTGCAGATGTTTCATTGCAGAAACTGACAGAGCTATCAGTAAACAGCCCAACCCAAAAATCCCTAAGACCTCCCCCACCCACACAGACAGGCAAGTCACCAGAATATAAACTGAATATAAACAGCACTCCTTACTAGCACTGATGATACTATCTAGTTAGGGTAATGAAATGTCTGCAAGAAAACAAGCAAGCTCAGCAAGCACCAAGGACTCCTCAATCCTGCAATTGAAAAGAAGAATGTAGTTGTGCTTTTACTTTTCCCTGAGGGATCTGTGTGAAGCCATATTCTGCATAAGCAACAAGGGAATTCTTCATAGTGTTCACTGTAAAGCCATAGAAGGAAGTCTTAGTCCCAACGTCTTCCTCAAAACCTTTGGTGACTGCCCCGTTAAGCCTGTAAGGAACAACAGAAGCAAAGCCTCAAGAATTTATAATTATCAACAAGGCACAACTAAGTAAATAACTCAAATGTCTGAGATTTTATTCTGAAAGTTTAAGAGCATGGATCTTGTGGGGGTTTTAAAATCTCCATAACCACCCAGAAATGGTGCCTCTGTCCCTTTCAAAGGAAGAGGGTTTCTACCTGAAGACAAAGTCGTGAGCATCTATCTTCTTCCCTTGGCGAGACCCATTCAAAATTCCTCCATTCCCAACCACCGCACAGGAGATGCAACAGTTAAGGAACCTGGTATCATCGACTAGCTGGCTGTGGACAAACTCAGTGAGAAGCTGCACCGTGGATGCAATAACTGCAGATTAAGACAATGCAATGATGCAAGTTAGGAAAAAGTTCTAGCAACAACTCCAGCAAGAGAATGAAAACACTATCTATAGATTCAAGGCGGCAAGAGAAATAAGCAGAGGGAATTACCCTGAGATTAATTATCATGAGACAAGCAAAACACTCAATTCAGTAGCTGAATACAAGCTCTTCAGAGGACCCCATACCTTTTATCTCATTTGGAAATGGGACATTTTAGGCTAAATCCAAGGGAGAAAAAGACCATTTTGTGGTTATGGACTGTGTTTAGCTCTATAAGGCAATCCTCGATCTATGATCATTTATTCAGAAACCGTTTGAAATTACAATGGCATTGAACATTATAACTGGTCCTTGGAGTTCTGTCATCTCAGCATCCTCAATCATTTGTTTGTGATTTGGGTGTTTGGCAACCTGTTCCCACTTATGATCAGCTGTAGTGTTCTTCAATCATAGTTTGCAACCTTTCTTGCTGAATTCCACAGAAAGTCAAAGGGGAAGTCAGCAGGGAAGGTCACAAGTCACCGAGATAAGTCTTCTCCACTGCACACCCTCCACCAGTCCCTCTATGCTTGCACAACCAGCCACTCAGACACCCCCATGTACCTTCCCTGGCCTGTGCCACACCCTTGCTGACCCTTGCACATCCTCTCCGATCCACACTGCATCTCTAGTGCTCCACCATGCTCCCTATCCCATCTAGAATTAGTCATTTATCTGCCTGCCAGCCTGGGACTTGGAACTTTCTGCTGGCTTGTCCACTGATTTGGTTGTAGGAAGCCGGCAGAAAATTGCCTTAGCTAGCCACAGGATTCGGTTAATGACAACAGCCAAGACTTGCAGGGATTGATTGCTGTTGCTAAGCAAAGTAGTTGTGCTTTACAACTGCATTGATACAGCTGTGGTGAAGCAGTGGTTAGAATGCAGTACTGCAGGCTAATGCAGTACCAGCAGTTCAATTCTCACCAGCTCAAAGTTGACTCAGCATTCCATCCTTCTGAGGTCAGTAAAATGATTGTTGAGGGCAATATGCTGACTCTGTAAACCACTTAAAGAGGGCTGTAAAGCACTGGGAAGCAGTATATAACTTTAAGTGCTGTTACTTAATCACAGAAATTCCAGTCTCAATTGCCATTATAAATTTTAGGTCAAAACCAGAATGTTGAATTGAGCCTTGAAATCAATTGCAACGAATGCCGTGTCTGCAAGATATGTTACTGCACATAGAACTATCCCTCTCTTGTTTGTAGGTGAGATTGTTGCATTCTGCATCAATGGTAGAATTGGAGTTGTTTTCAAGGCAAACTCATATAACATTATAACCAGAAGCCAACCTGGATTTGTCAAAAATAGGTCATTGCAATCTTACTGCATTCTTTGACAAAATGACTAAATTAGTGGATCAGAGAAATGCTGTGGACATTGTATACTTGGATTTCAGTAAGGTATTCAACTAAGTAGATCACAACCTAATTCTTGATAAGATAGAAAAAGGTGGGATAAATAGCATCACCACCAGATAGATTCATAACTGGCTGACAAACCACATTCATCATGTAGTCTTTAATGGAACTATATCTACATGGAGGGAAACATGCAAAAAAGTAAGGTTTACGCTTAGGCAAGAAAAAATAAATGCCCAGATCCAAAATAGATGGTACCTGGCTCAACAGCAGTAATGGTGAAAGCAATCTAGGAGTCCTAATGAACAATCATTTCAATATGAGCTAACAGTGTGCTGCAGCCACCAAAAAACCCCAATATAATCCTAGGCTGCATTAACAGAGGGATAGAATCAAGGTCACAGAAAGTGTTAATACCACTTTATAATGTCTTGGTAAGATCACATTTGGAATATTGCATCCAGTTTTGGTCAACATAATATAAAAAAGATGTTGAGACTTAGAAAGAGTGCAGAGAAGAGCAACAGAGATAATTAGGGGGCTGGAGGCTAAAACAAAGGAAGAATGTTGCAGGAATTGGAAATGTCTAGTCTAGTGAAAAGAAGGAATAGGGGTGACATGATAGCAGTGTTCCAATATGTGAGGAGCTTCCACAAGAAGGGGGAAAGGGGGGACAACTTATTCTCCAAAGCACCTGAGGGTAGGACAAGAAGCAAATGATGTAAACTAATCAAGGAGAGAACCAACCTAGAACTAAAGAGAAATTTCCTGACAGAGCAGTTGATCAGTAGAATAGTTTGCCTCTAGAAATTGTGGGTGCCCCATCACTGGAGATTATTAAGAAGAGATTGATTGGACTGCCATTTGTCTGAAAGAGCATGGGGTCTCCTGCTCGAGCAGGGTTGGACTAGAAGACCGCCAAGATCCCTTCCAACTCTGTTATATTGAAGTAGTTTAGGAATGATGGTGTGAGTCATAATTGAAATGAACACTTAATTCCTATGTGACTCTACAAGACATCCATGAATCTATACTATACAGATATATCTATGTTGTATACTGAAGAATACAGTCTGAGCATATTTAATGAAGGTAACACTATTTCTACTAAACAAAAGATATACTGATGTCCACTATGAACAGTCTTTTTGTGTCAGAAATATTTTTAAGTCTGAGTAACAATCTTTGATGAATTATATGTTTCAAAAATGATTAATGGTTTCAGTCCTGCTTCTAAAATGTCAGACGCTGAACTTCAGCTTTACTGCTTTAATAATTCCTTTTGAATTAGCATGAGGTCCTGCAAGGAGTGGTGGTGAAAAGTATTTCTTTGTTCTTTCCTACTTTCTTGGCATTGGAGCTACCTCTTTTTCTTGTACATCAAATAACTTTTACACAAGAAATGTCACAAGAAACCTTGCAAATAATTCTTTACCAAGTTCTAGGTCTAGACACACTAGGGATTCTCACGTTTTCCCTAAAGTTCTCTACAGCTAGTTTAATCCTACGCTGCTTCACTTCTCTTCATTCAAAGTGTGTCCCTTGCTCACTCCTGTCTAAGAGATGCAGGGCATCAGCCAGAGATATTTGGCAAGTAACTAAGAATGGGCATGGGGCAGGAAGCAAGAGAATTCCCAGAAGTCACTGGGTAAAAAGCAACAATAGAGTGGGTTGTGTCAAAGCCTTTTTCTTCAAGTTAGTCATCAGAAAGACACTGGGACCTTTGATACAGTCAAATGTCACAAGACATGGATAGTACTAGCATTTCCAATTACGATTTCTCCCCTCCCAGAACTCAGTCTTTAAAGAAAAACAACACGAACACTATAAAAAATGGTGCTAAGCAATCCAATATGTTAAAATGTTTGGATGCTGCACTAGGTAGAGAAAGAGGTTTTTCCAGTCAAATGAACTTATAAAGAGTAATGTTATAAGCAAAGTATACTCCTTCTTGTGCCCAGAAACTAAAGGTATGGTGTATTCCTAACGATAGTGCTCCCCTTATCTATTCTAGGTCAAATTGGCATATCAGGACATTAGAAAATGACATTTTCTCTCATTGTATAGAATTAGACAACCATTTGCCTCTGATATTATCTATCTATCTGTCTGTCTGTCTGTCTGTCTGTCTGTCTGTCTGTGGTGAAATCTAAAGTTTGCTACTACTGATTCTGTGGGCGTGGCTTGCTGGGGAGGGTAATGTGACTGGGTGGGCATGGCCAATTTTTTTTTTAACTTTTAAAACCATTTTTTCTACAACCTCTTTGGTGAAGAGGTTGTAAAAAAATGGTTTTAAAAGCCTCTGACGATCCAAGCTGAGTTGCCTGATTGGCAGAGGCTTTTTTTCTTTTAAAAGCCTCTGCTGATCAGGCAACTCAGCTTGGATCGTCAGAGGCTTTTAAAACCATTTTTTCTACAAAAAAACCGCTTGTAAAAGCCTTTGACGATCCCAGCTGAGCCGCGCGATCATCAGAGGCTTTTTTTTTACTTTTAAAAGCATTTTTTCGGCCGAAGAGGTTGTAGAAAAAATGCTTTTAAAAATAAAAAAAAAACCTCTGATGATTGCGCAGCTCAGCTGGGCATGGGGGGGGCAGGGATTTTTGCTACCGGTTCTCCGAACCACCCGCCTCCATCGCTACCGGATTGGGCAATCCAGTCCGAACTGGGAGCATTTCACCCAATACCTACATACAATCATACATATATACTTACGTATACATATATTAAAATGTATCAAAGGGAGCCTGTTTATTTCTTGCCTAAGCCTAATAACAAGCTTTATTCATGTGAGACAGGTGTTGAACACATTATTTTCTCATTTTAGGAAATCATAAACATACAGTTTGAGTGTTTTCCCCAATGAGGGCCCAGTTTGTGGGGGCAATAAGCTGACTTTGTATAAAAAAGAACACCGCTTGGGTGGGGGGGCTGAAAGCCCTACTAAGTAGGTATATACAAAAGTATGAAGGCTATTGCTTAACGCATTGTAAGCCGCCCTGAGTCTCCGGAGAAGGGCAGCATATAAATTGAACCAATAAATAAATAAATAAATTTCTTGTCTATGGATCTATAAGTAGCAGCATCCACAGGAGGATTAAAACAGGTAAGGGGATGCTCACGGCAGTGTGATCTAAGCACTAACCATCAGCACATCAACATGTGTAAAAAAGGTGCAGGGGTTCAATTGCATGCTTACAAATCAGCCATCTGATTTGACAAGCCACATTCACCTACCCCAGACACTACTGTCTGCTATTCTACAATTCCCAGAATCCAATGGCCAATACATTAGCAGAGCTTAAGGTCGAGATATACTTGCCACATTCTTTTGATCCTTAGTTGGGGCATGAGCTGCAACTAGTATGAACACAAGTCTACTTTGCCCCACTACTATTTAATCTACACGAAGTTCCACTGGATGTATAACTCACTGTTTGCAGGTGATTGAATCTGAATTTGTATACCACAGGATGCTAAATCTTATTCTTTATATTGCAGTCCTTATGGACTCCAGCTGCAAGTTTTCTTGAGAGAGGGATTTTTAGTTAGGGCAGCTGGGCAACATAAAGTGTTAACTACCTTTTCCTGCTGTCCTAATCATGGACCCCTGTGCAGTGTTTCTTGACATCTTTGAGATGTGATTAATGCTGACTGGTAAATTCTGGGAATTGTCATCCAGACATCTTAAAATTGCCAAGGCTGAGAAACACTGCCCCTATGGCTTCTAGTTTAAGAGAAAACTACATCCATTTGCAAACACAGATGATGACAGACTTCATCTTTAACAGAAAGAGCTGTTTAAATCTTTAATATGATCTCTGATGCATGTTGGGGTAGAAATCACCTGTGATCTATATCATTTCAAATACAAATTTCAATTTTGATATGTATCAATTTTTTTTAAGTCCATGGTTTTTCACTAAGGCAAGGTGCTTCTGTGTCAAAATCTGTAAAAGGGAATGGAGGTGCCCTGAAGAAAATATATACAAATATGCAACTCCTGGTCCTGTGTCTTGTAAATTTGGAAAATTTAAAACTCTTGGAAAATTTATATGAATCATGAACACTGGTTTGTCTGCTAACTATTTTGACATCTGTTGCAGCAATGAGGTTAGGCCAACAATCAAACAATTTGGTCCAACTGCATGGATCCTTCAAGACGCAGCGTTCATCAAAGCCCCATCTTCCACCACTGAAGTTCTCTATGGGTCTATACCTGGATATGGCACATCACGCCAACCATATGGAACGCTGCGGTCCTTCAATCTCCCCCAAGTCTCAGGAGTGAAGTGTTGCTCCCACAGAAACACAGGGATATCAAAATCAAACTGCTTCTCAAATGTGGGATTGTGCTTCACTCTAGATTTTAATGACGAGAGGCATGATCTAGACTGAGAGAGATTAGAAGTGAGTAAATTTGAAAGGCAGGAAAGGCAGAAAACTATCTATAGTTTTTTGAAAAGACTACTTTCACTGGCCATTCAAACTAATGTGCATCCAACAAGCCCAAATATAGCATAGATTATTCACAAAATAGTCCTCGATTTACAAGAGTTTGTTTAGTGACTGTTTAAAGTTACAATGGCATTGAAAAAAGAGACTTGTGACTGTTTTTCACACTTATGACCATTGCAGCATCCCCACAGCCATGTGATCAAAATTCGGACACTTGGCGACCAACTCATATTTATGACGGTTGCAGTGTGATTATGTACCCTTTTGCGACCTTCTGATAAGCAAAGTCAATTGGGAACCAGATTCCCTTAGCAACTGTGTGACTAATTTAACAATGGCAGTAATTCACTTAACGAATGTGGCAAGAAAAGTCATAAAATGGGGCAAAACTCACTTAATAAATGACTCACTTAGCAACATAAATTTGGGGCTCAATTCTGGTCATAACTTGAGGATTACCTGTACCCCAAATGTAATTTTTGTTGTAATTCGTAGAAAATCCAACTCTTGATTCAGAATAAAATAATTCAATTTTTAAAAGATAGATTCCACTTTGTCACATTCAGAGTATTTGAGATTGTCCAGAAGTTTGGTTTTTAATATCTGGAAATCCCCTAGTGCACTTCAAAATAGGGTATACAGAAGCAGAACCAAGTGCTAGAATATTACGAATGTGTTTAAATCATGTAAACATGTACAGGAACAGTAGCACTGGTTTATTAACTGTTTGTCTAGACTCATTGTGCTGTAGTTGAACCATATTTTTTGAATAAATCACATTGGAAAGAGCATGCAACACAGAGTCATCATCCAACGAATGATTTCACTTTGGTATGAAGTTAAGAAGGTAGGTATCTATGGCTACTTGGAAAGTTTTCTTATATGTGAGAAGTAATCATTGGCCTTCACTGTTACAAGGGCAATAGTTGTCAAGTCTAGGCCAGGCCGTACCCATAAAGTTAATTAATCTGCTTAATTAACACACATATAAGACTGATATTATTCAACTGCAAACAAACTTAATCCCAGTTCCTTCAATCTTGAAATTACTGAATTAACTGTGGCAAAAAAAAACCCACACCTTTTTTTAAGCTTGACACCTTTATTCCCAAGAACTGGGAAATAATCAATGTGACTTCGATTTTTGAAAAGGGATAGCTGTTAAAAGAACCATATAGGGCAATAAGCATCTCATCCATGTAAAATGGAGAAGAGTATCATTAAAGAACATACAAAAAAGCTAGCTGAAAATGAACTCTTGCCTTAAAATATTGTCACATTAAACTTTGGATATTAAAAATAAAGAACTCCTTGACTAATTCTCTTATGCAGGGATCCTGAACAAACTTAGCAGTATGAAGGTACATTCTGTCCCAGTGTCTATGGAGATTCTCAGTCATCCAGATCATAGTTGTCCCAAAGGTGCTTTTTCAAGAGGCAACTGGACTTTGTTTTTTCTTTGAAGATGTTTCACTTAAAGAAGCTTCTTCAGCACTGACTGGATGGTGGGGAATGGAAGGATTTATAGTCCTTGCAGATAGTTAGTCATTTGCATTCTTTTAGAGGGTCATTGAGGCTCCTTGGAGGTTTATCTGTGTCTTCAGGGTCACCTGAGTGGTGCAAATGGGTGTGGAGCCTTCTTGGAACTGTTGAAAGGACTGTGTGGTAGACTGGAGATAGATGATGTCATATCCCTCTCCCTCTCTGTTGAGAGGGGGCTAATCAGTTTTGGCATAGATGGCCTCTTTGACCCCTCTTTCAAACCAGCTGTCCTCTCTGTCCAAAATATGGACTTTGCTGTCTTCAAAAGAATGGCCTTTATCTTTTAAATGCAGATGGACTGCTGAATCTTGTCCTGATGCATTTTTTAAAGTACAATTACATCTGTATGCAGCCCTATATATAAGGGTCTGAGAAGACCTAAGTCCTTCATTTCTTCAGTAAGTACTAGAGGTACGTACTAAAGGAGGTATAGCAGAGAATCCAAAAAATGGTTACTAATGCATCAAAGTGGTCATTTGAGCATTATCACTGAAACAACAGACTGACAAATAAGATATTTAAATATGCATGATATGCTTGTTACCTTCTTCTTAGGGTTAGACACATCTTTGGTTGAATTTCTCCTGAAAATAAAAAAACAAAGAAAAGGAGTAAAACTTGCTTTTCATTGTTCAAAACTATGGATTCTGCATTCACAGACTAAACTCAATTGTAGAAAATACAAATTCAGCAACAGAGTGGTCAATGCCTGGAATGCTCTACCTGACTCCATTGTTACATCCTCAAACCCCCATAGCTTCAACCTTAAACTGTCTACCGTGGACCTCACCCCATTCCTAAGAGATCCATAAGGGCACCAGCGTGCCTAATGTTCCTGTCCCACTGCCCCATTTATTTGTACTCATTACCTGTGCTCATGTCCATGTTTATATTTATACCCGTTATCTTGTACATGTTTGACAAACCAAACAAACAAACAAACAGTAACATTTTCTGAGGAACTTATAGTTGCTACAATTCAAATCAAAAGACCTAAATATAAATATTGTATTGTAAATAGCAATATTAGATTTAACTCTCAGCCCTGTTACAAGCATTGGCTATAGACAGGCAATATGAAAATCCACCACATTGGTACATTTTGTTGCCTTTTCCTCCACAATGGTTAATTTTTAAGTAGACAATCAAATAAATTCAACATTTGCTTGCATTGTACTTGCGAATATGAAACCTGTGGTAATCTCAAACCGAGGCGAACAACCAGAACATTTAATCATTTAAGAATTAAGTCCAGTACAGCTGTCCCTCTAGTTCCTTCCTCTGTCTTTTGGGTGACAGAGCTGTCTACCAGATTCATCAGGAACCTGTTTGATCTCCCACTTGGTGCAGAGTTTGTCTCCCTATTTATGTCAGGATAGTTAAGTCTCCCATTATTATTATGGTATGCTTCCTGAACATCTAGCTAATTGATTAGCAGAAAGTTCATCTATTTTCTGTTTGGTTGGGTGGTTTGTGGTACACACTTAGGGCAATGTCATTCCTTTTATATTAACCCTGATGCATTCATGAAGGTTTTCATCCTTGTTTTTTAAACAGTTCTATAGCGGTATAGTTATTTCTTACATATAATGCAACTCCACCTCCTCTTTTTTTAGGTCTGTTTCTTCTGAACAATTTAAATCCTTCTAGCAGTACATTCCGGACATGGGTTTCACCCGTCCAAGTTTGGGTAATGGCAACAATGTCATATCTGACTTCATGTTCTAGGACTTCAAATTTGCCCTGTTTGTTCCTCATACTTTGAGCGTTAGTGGATAGGCATGAGTCCTTTTTGACTGACCCCTAGGTTTGCTTCCTACGTCTCCTGCTTTGTAGTGGAGTTCCCCTTCTAACCAGTTGGTTGATTGCCATGAGGTTTATTCTTTGGATTAGGTCCTAAAAATTGGCTTTCCTCCTCTTCCTCCAGTTTTAGTTTGTTTAGTTTAATTTAAACTGGAAAGTGGCCGGTGGCTTCAGCCTTTAAAAATGTCCAGAGCATTCTGAGAGTAAATATGAAATACATTGAGTAATTTAGCATAATACTGTAGATTTCTATCAGGTCAGCTATGGGGCACTGAAAGCATGCCTTGACTCCATAACGTATTTTGTGTATTTACTCCAGCAGAAACAATTGTTGATCACCGATTTCTAAGGGGAAACCTGGGTCACTCTTGGCAACAGGAACAGTAGCAGTTAACTGTGTACAAATTTAACATGCAAGGCTGATTTTAGCTAACAAGTCAGTTAGCTGCAGGCTCCTGCTATTTTGGGATAATGTTTGAAACACCAAGATATTTTATCAGAAGAAAACAACATTTCTATGAGAAGCCTAACCTCTTCATGATGGCTCTTCTGATCAAGTCCCGATTTCTTACATCTTGCAATATTTCTGTATCTTCTAGGTCCCATGTTTCTTGTTGCTGTGTTCTGGAAAATAACAGGCAAATGGATTAAGTAAAGCAATCCACAATGGCTTGTATGATGTTAGTAGTCATTTCACAACGAAGAACAATGGTGTATAGCTGTACCCCTTGTGACTGATACCTGGATTAAATTAATAGAGGCAGTAACATTAAAATAAAGACTGGATAAACATATTGTTTAAATTTCTAGAAAAATAGTCATGCTATTCTGTGGCTGCATACATTTCTGACCTCACATTTTACAACCCCCCATCTCAAATGTTGTTTCTGAATCTCCTTCCTTCAAACTATATGCAAATGTAATTTAGAACTACAATTAATCTGATACTGGCTAGCAACCCATGAAAATATATCAAAACCTACTTATCAGACTTTAAAAAACACTTTGTTAGTATCTACCACACCTGGCTGTGTCAACTTCACCTTGACTTGTGGCTCCCTAAAGTCAGTTGATACTGTCTGTAAAATGATTTGGTTAAGAGGGGAACTGAATTGGCCGGATCAAAACAAAATATAAGGCGCTTCCATGCCAGTTCTTGTTGCAGTTCTTCAGATCCTCTGTTCCAGAGTTGTGTTTCCATGCTACTATCTCTGACCAGCAGCCAAGCTAATTAATTTTGGCTCAGCTACGGTGCAGCTGAAATCACTTCTCTCTTACCGATGCACTTTTCCACTTGTAACGCTGAGGCTCTGCAGAATTTGTGAGCTCTTTGTTGTTCCCATTGGCAACTCTTCACCCACCCAGTTTCCGCACTATCAACACAGGTACAGCATCCTGCAGAAAGTTCTGTAAAAGTTGCTCGATAGCTTCGCAAGTCTCCCTTCCTATTAATTTCTAAAATTTTTACTTTGGAAAGAACCAGGCAAGTATAGACCATTCTTCTGGTTCCATATCAAAATACAGCCAGGATTGATTTTGGGTGCTTAACCCTTTGATAAGCCTTACAACTGTTCCTCAATATGCCATTAGCCTACGTAAAGTTGGAATGAATTTTGCATGGGGTCTTTTTATACCCTCTTTGTCTCTGCCAGGGACCAGCTGATTGCACAGTCCCAAGTTGCCTTTAAAAATAAAAAAGGCACAACTGCTTCACGTGTGGGATGTGCGTACAAACAATTCCTTCTGTATGGAGAGAATTTCAGTCTCTCCTATAGACTGTCTCTCCCGCTCCCCAGCAATATTTGGCACCCTGCCTGTTGGCATTATTTAGACCAAGCGTGTCGAACCCACAGCCCACCATAGGTTGCCATGGACAGCCAGTAATGTGGCTCCACAAGAATGTAAACCTTTAACATTAATATGTGGTTTATATACATTAACTACATATTTTATATGTGGCCCAAGACAATTCCTCTTCATTCAATGTGGCCTAGGCAAGTTGAAAGGTTGCACATCCCTGATTTAGACTCTTATCTCCACTATAAAAAATGCAACCACTATTACAGCACCGGGGAAAGCATATAATTCCCAGCATACTCTCTTTCATCATCACAACTTCCAGTAAGCTTTTAAGCGCAACAAAGAATGGAAGCTTGATGGCCTCTCATTTATAGCAAGTGAACATAGACATTTGTAGACAAATGCACATAGTACATTTTGGACATATAAGAGCAACCAATTTATTCAATTTTCTTTCTAAGTGAAGCAGGGGAAAAAGGGATTGTTTTTTTGTTGCTCTGAGAACTGAACAGTTCGGGATGAGACATTCACCGATTAATGTTTTCTGCAGTACCCTATTGGTGAGCTGGAAAGAGGCCACTGACTGTCTTGTGGCATTGCTGGCCTACAGATAGTCTTCAACTTACAACCCAGGGGTGAAATGCTCCCGGTTCGGACTGGATCGCCCGATCTGGTAGCGATGGAGGCGAGTGGTTCGGAGAACTGGTAGCAAAAATCCCTGCCCCCCCCCCCGCCCAACTGAGCCACGCGATCAATTTAAAAAAATTTTTTTAAAAAATTTTAAAAAAATTCTAAAAGCATTTTTTTTACAACCTCTTTGGCCGAAAAAATGCTTTTAAAAGTTAAAAAAAAAAGCCTCTGACAATCGCGCGGCTCAGCCCGAAGAGGTTGTAGAAAAAATGCTTTTAAAGTAGTAAAAAAAAAAAAGTTGGCCACGCCCACTCAGTCACATTACCCCCCCAAGCCACGCCCACAGAACTGGTAGTAACAAATTTTACATTTCATCACTGTTACAACCATTCATTTAGTGACCGTTCGAAATTACAACAGCAGTGAACAAAGTGACATTATCACTGGTTCTCACACTTACAACTGTTGCAGCATCTCCATGGGCATGTGATCAAAATATAGGCGCTTAGCAACCGGCACTGCTAAGCAATTTGGTAGTTCAAATTTGACACTGCAATTTGGCAGTTGAAATCCCACCAGGCTCAAGGTTGACTCAGCCTTCCATCCCTCTGAGGTGGGTAAAATGAGGACCCAAATTGTTGGGGGCAATATGCTGAGTCTGTAAACTGCTTAGAGAGGGCTGTAAAGCACTGTAAAGCGGTATATAAGTCTAAGTGCTATTGCTATGCATTTGTGACAGTTGCTCTGTTCTGGGGTCATGTGATCACCATTTTTAATCTTCCCAGCTGGCTTCTGACAATGTCAATGGGGTAAGCCAAATTTACTTAACAATTGCAGTGGTTTATTTAACAACTGTCTTGCTTAGGAAAAGAAATTTTGGGCTCAATTGTGGTCCATAAGTTGAGGACTACCTGTAGTCTCCTTCTCTGTATTGAACTAGACATACCGGGTTTCAACCATACTTCTGAGGACAGGAGATCGCCCACAAGTACTCCGGCTGCTCCTTGCAAGCAGACTACAGGAGAGCAGTTTTCTTTAGATTTGAGCACTGGGAGACGAAGGGATCAACCATCTTATTTATTTATGTATCCAATTTATTGGCTTCCCATCTTACCACAGAATAACTCTTTCTCAATATACTTACTTGCAACCACAGTAATGCCCTTTAAAGAACATTAAGTTTATAAGCCTCCCTTTCTAATCATGATTGGAACTTGCCAAGTACTCCCCAAGTTCACAAAAACTACATGCACAACCAGGGTGGATAAAAATCAATGATTTTTTTTAAAAAAATCAAAAAAATCAGATTTTTTTTATTTAAATCGGATTTTTTTGATTTAAATCGGATTTTTTTGATTTTTATTGAATTTATTTTAATAAACAAATTTTGGAGTAAAAATCTATCGTAAGATAGTTTTCTATTTAAGATACATAAATAATTTAGTTTATTCAGCATGAAATGGAGCTTAGTTATGTAGCATGGGGCTGTATATTCTGCAACACTGGGACTATCGGTGAGTCAACAGTAGGTCAAAGGAATAGCAGATAGTTGCTCTTTAAAAATTATGATTTAAATCGAGTTGATTTAAATCAAGCCTTTTTACTAGTGATTTAAATTATGACTTAAATTGTGATTTAAATTAACTAGATTTAAATCAAATCCACCCTGTGCACAACTGTTGAGAAACAATCTGAAACACATCAATTTTTTAATCATCTCAACAATTTACATTCAAATTTAAATCTCCCTGATGTTGCAGATATGACAGGAAAGAAGCATGTTATTGATTTTTTTTGACAAAAGTATTTATATGCTGCTTCTCATAGCACACATTCCTAAAGTGGTTTATAAAAGCAGTATTATGGAATTTAAAAAAATAATTAAATCCATCTCTTAAAAGGTATGTCGTACAAAAATTATCATGGGAGACTAACTTATAAGAGAGGTGTAGAATGTCAGTGTAGTCCAGTCACCACAAAAAGTCATTCTTTATGCCATCAGCCCCAAGTGAAATTTGCAAGCCATGTCTATCAAATCATAGCTAACCAAGTTTTCTGCCTTGCACAATCATCTACTAATATGGGATAGTACACATAAATTGCAGAATTAAAAGCCTTGCACAACTTTTCACTCTTCGTCATGCTGAAAAGGCTAGAAACGAAGAGGAGACGTGGATCCTGATTCAGGAAGTTTTGCACCCCACCACTGCTCACCATCACCCAAATAATTAATATTCTCAGCTCAGGCATCATTGATTGCCTGTAGGAGAAGAACCCCTTAGACACAGAACTGGCAAAGTCGATAACTCTGTCTGGTAGCACTATTGTGACACACAAACTCAACACTCTGAGAAGCAAGTCAGGTTTTCTGGATCCGAGATTTTGCATTCAGCAGAAACACTAAACCACAATGCATGTGAACAGAATTCTTATGTCCAGCTGCACAGCATTTCTAACTATAGTATTAGCCTGAAATAGTGTGTTTTAGCATTCAAGTCCTTTTCAGCTTTGGTGAGACCTGATTGCTAATAACAATGTTAATTTATTATTCAATAGCCCATTCCCTGATTACGGACATCAGAGCCAGGGGCATCAGTAGAGAAAATCGACAGTGTCAAAGTGATTGGTAGAACCAAGTGATCAAAGCCCTGCTCCTTTTTTAATGTGTGTTGCATGCATACCATACAAAGAGGCAAGGCTTTGATAACCCCCTTTATGCCTACCAGTTTGTCACCATTGATTACCCCCCCCCACCCCCACTGATGCCCCCATTCAGAGTTTACCAGCCAGCAACAAAATCTACAATCCAGGTGGCTCATGCCTGATTAGGTGGCTCAGTGGCTAAGACACTGAGCTTGTCGATCAGAAAGGTCGGCGGTTCGAGGAGACCCTAGTGGAGGTCTCCTGCGTGAGCAGGGGGTTGGACTAAATGACCTCCAAGGTCCCTTCCAACTCCGTTACTGTTACATTCATGTATTGCCACATGAAAGCTGTAAAATCATTGTGCTTTAAAGATTTGATATGAATAATAAAAAATAAAGGGCATTTTAAAAATAATTTTCTCCACCAATATTTTACACTATTACAGAATCATAAAATTACAGGTAGTCCTCGACTTACAACCACAATTCAGGCCAGAATTTATGTTGCTGAGAAATTTGTTAAGTGAGTGTTGCCCCATTTTACGACTTTTCTTGACACATTTGTTAAGTGAATCGGTGCCGCTGTTAAATTAGTAACCCAGTGGTTAACTGAATCTGGCTTCCCCATTGGCTTGCTTGTCAGAAGGTCGCAAAAGATGATCACATGACCCCAGGACACTGCAACCGTCATAAATATGAACCAATTGCTAGGCATCTGAATGTAAATCATGTGACCATGGGGATGCTACAACATTCATAAGTATGAAAAATGGTTATGTCACTTTTTTTCAGTGCCATTATAACTTGGAACGGTCACTAAATGAACTGTTTTAAGTTGAGGACTACCTCTAATGAATGAATAAAATATTTCATTTGGTAAGCAGATAGAAGCTTCTGCTTTTCAAAACACTGACCAGTGAGAGTTGGCTTCATCTATGATACTGTCCTGCCCCAGCTACGGACCCCAAAGAACGCAGCACACACAAAGTCTGTACAAACCTTAGTTTACTAAATTAAATCAGTCTTTTTCAAACAAAGGCTGTTAATTAACTTTCTTAACAGCCTACAAGAATCCGAAGAATAAATAATCGTAATCTTACTATGGTTGGCAGAAAGCCCAGAAGCAATTTGCAGGAAACTGATAAGAGAACTAAGATCCAGACACGAAGGAGAGTGAACGAAGTTGTTCCCTGCAAATTGCTTCAGTCGTCGTCCTTCCTTAAATAAGCTACTTACCTTTACTACTGGTTTGCAATGGGACTGCACATGGTACACTCCCTGTACACTCTGTCTCACTACTTTCTATTACATCCTGCTTACCATATCTTGGTTGAATACCTTCACTTTCTCTTTTCACTAGTTCAGTTTCCTCAGTTTGGTTTATCTGTCTGCCTGACATTATCTTTAACTTCCTCCATTTATCTTGTTTTTCCTTAGGCAATGACCATGACCATATTGGTACTTGGTACTTATGGGGTTCATTACAAATACTACCTACTCTAACCCCACTTGCAGTGAACCGCTCAGGAGGCATACCTTTATTACAACTTTCAGATCTCTTAAGTATAACTCTGTTTGCTTGAGTTTTTCCTACTGTGAGAAGAGAAATATATCCACTGGAAAGTTGCAGGTAGTAAGGCCGAAGAGTGGGCTTGCAGCTTCACTGAACCAAAGTTTTAAACTAACATAATTGCAAAATGTACTAGACATATTTCTAATGTGCTGACGTGTGTGCTGCATTTTCTGCAAAGTACGTGTTTTTGAGATATATTTGGAATCAGAACATTGAAACTGTGAGAAATAGGGAACTGAAAGTAGATGATGGATAGAGGTTTGAGATGTACACGGGTGTTTGCAGACAGTGACGGTCAAGTCCTTAAGCTGTAACAATTAGAATGGATTTCAAGAAACCCATTTCCACAGGTCTAGATATTATAAATATATAAAAATTGAGAATTATTTCAAGTTAAGGATAAATTAAAATTTGGTAGTCCCCTAGACCTAAGCAAGGTAAATCCAAGTGGATGAAAAATGGAAGAATCGAGACTATAAACTAAGCTGTGAAGTTAAAAATATCCCACAGAAAGGGAGTGCCAAATCACATTCATGTGTAGCCCACTAGAAGTTGATCTCAGCTAGAGGGAATATTTAAATGTTTTCCCTCTGGAATACAAATTCACTCTATTATCGCTTAGATGGTAATTACAACCTCAGAACAGCAGCAAAATTTATCCCGGAGATAAAACACAAAGCAGACATGCAACCTATTAGCAGATAATGGGTGAACCTGCAATAATTTTTAGTTGGCTTATTTACTAGCAAATCCAGCTACTTGTATATAACAACAGGCTGCTTAATTGAGAGAAAATAAAGAATGCAAATAACTCATATGAATATCCAGAAAGAGACCATTAAAAAGGCAACATACATACATACATACATACATACATACATATCACAGCTTAAGACAATACAGCCAACCATTTCCAGGATTCCATTTCCAGAATCACAAGGGAAAATTGGTTCATTAAAAAGGGAATAATTAAATCTACTATCAAATAGTTGAGTAATTGGCAATGAAATAAAGAAATAAAGTAAATGGAAGTATATTAAAACATGCTCCCTGCAAAGGTTTCCTAGTATCTATGCTTTCAAGTCAGTGTTGTCTTTCCTGTAATTTTCTTGGCAAGATTTAGGAAATAGTTTTTCCTTGTCTGCTATCTAGGACTCAAAGACAGACCCTAACTATTAGACTACACTGGCTCCCTTTCTAGTATCTAGGCCAGGGGTCAGCAACCCGTGGCTCTGGAGCCATGTGTGGGTCTTTCATCCCTCTGCTGCGGCTCCCTGTCACCGCCACAATTTTGAGAGGAGCTTCTGGTTATAGGGAGGAAAATCACAGTGTACCAGGAAGAGACTCTATAGCAAGGGGTGGATTTTCCAGTCAGCTCCACAATTGATAGGGCTTTCAGTTAGGACAGGTAGAGAAAAAGGAAGCCGCGCTAGGAGGAAATTTTATGGTGGGGGAACCAGACTTCCAGTCGGCTCCAGAATTGAAGGGGGGGGCTTCCTGTTAGGACCTTTGTGGCTCTTTGCGTGTTTAAGGTTGCCGACCCCTGATCTAGGCTCAATCAAAACAGGCAAGAGGCTGGTTCTCAACTGGGATTGGACCTCCAAATTCTGGATTTGGAGGAGGGGGGAGCTCTGCATAAATCATGATTTCTTAATCCGAACTCCAAGCATATTTCTAGGCCAGTCATGACTCAAGGTAGTAGGAGCTCTGGAGAACAAGCATACATACAGTTTCATTCAAGTTGACTATTACCAGTAAATACTAAAAAAGACAGACCAACTTAGATATCTGAACAGGCAAAGGAGGATATGGGCAATTGGAAAGGAGGACAAATGGTGAGAAGGTGGACACGCTGTTTAAATTTTTTAGCACCCACAAAATACCCCTTTTTAAACTGCAATATTTTTCCAACAGGTCATAATTTTCAAGAACATAGGCTAGTGATAATATAGCGCCAACAATAAAATTTTCAAACTTATCCATATAAACACAGGATGAGTAATGTGGTATAAAAATTAGAATGATCATAGATTTGAAGGGGATGGATTGAAGTTGACTGTTGGGAGTCAGGAAATGAATAACATAAATCTAGGCTGTCAAATCTGTCGACAGATGAGGAAAAGGAGCAATTAGAAAGTCACAAAACCCCCAAAGTTTGAACAACTACTGTTATGAAAATAGTCCAATTATTATTATTATTTTTAAACTAAGATACTCAAAAGGCAGACAGCATTTGATATAAATTTAACCAAGTTCAGTACTGCAGCTTCCAAGCAAAGACTGTATCAGATAGAAGTCTGGGGTTTGAAGGAGAGCCCTCAGAAATTTAAATTGAACTCTTAAAAGTTGGCAAAAGTGAAACATTGCTCTATCTGGAGTCCCCAAAGAAACTGAGCTAGTGATTTAGTCACAAACAACTTTATAGTGCTGGTAGAAAATCAACTCCTTTCAAGTGGAAAAAGTACAGAACAGCAGCTGACATCTCTTTGGCCAACAAGGTCACTTAATTGACTTGAGCTTTCTTGCTTCCTGCAGTATGAAATATTGCACCTGGTGGGTTTAAACATCTACCTAGATCAATAACCTTACCATCAATACTGGGTTTGAATATCCTTGGTCTTTTAGCAAAGACCATTAATTTTTACCTTTTGATAACTAATTCAAAGGTGAGTGGCGGCACAATATTGTTTTAAGAGACTTTAAGGCCGTGATGGTGAACCTATGGTACACGTGCCACAGGTGGCACGCAAAGCCCTTTCTGCGGGCACACTAGCCGTCGCCCCAGCCCAGCTCCACCGCACATACATGCACCTCCCATTGGCCAACTGGTCTTCGGGTCTCTGCCGCGCATGCACAGGGGTGGGGCCTTCCCCGATCTCTGCACCCTCTGCAGGTGCCTCTCCGTGGCAGGAAGGCAAGAGAAAGCTAGGACGCAATGGGGAGAGAAACTGCAAAGATCAGAGGAGACACGGAAGGCAGGAGGCAGCTAGGATTTGATGGGGAAGAAACTTTGGAGATGATGGAAGGCAGGAGGCAGCTAGGATTCAATGGGGGAGACATGAGATCGGAGAAGGCTGGAGGCAGCTAGCACTCGGTGGGGGGAGCAACTTTGGAGATCATGGAAGGCAGGAGACAGCTAGGTCTTGGTGGGGGGGGAGAAACTTTGGAGGTCAGAGAAGGCAGGAGCAGCTAGGACTCGGGGGGGGGGGGGGCTTTGAAGATCGGAGAAGGCAGGAGGCAGCTAGGATTCAATGGGGGAGAAACTGCAAAGATTGGAGAAGGCAAGACTGCAGGAGAAAGCTAGGACGCCATCTCCACAGTATCTCCCTCATCAAGTCCTAGCTGCCTTCTGCCTTCCGTGCCTTCTCCGAATTTTGCAGTTTCTACCCCCATCGAGTCCTAACTGCTTCCCCCCCGCCTGCACCCCATTTTGGGCCTGAAAAGCCTCCTGCACCAACCTGGAAGCCAAAACGGGGGCCCAGGACGCATGCGCAGGGAACATGCATGCATGCGCAGGGGGCATGCACAGGGGGTACTTACATTGCATTTTGGGGTTGTGGCACGTGCATGTGCATTCACGCGTGTGCGCGCATGCTTTGGCACTCGGCACCAAAAAGGTTAACCATCACTGCTTTAAGGTTTTCTTAAGGCCTGGAAGATACTATGAGAGGTCATAACCTCAAGAATATACAATGGGTGGACAGGCATTTCTCAATTAATTAAGGGTCTGTAAAGTCCAAAGATGCCTAATAAATAAGCACCTGAAAAAGAGAATCAATACACTAACCTATTTAGCTTTCTTCTATGCTGAAAACTGATTATGTAGCTAGTTTTGTGGGTCACATCAGAATTGTTGTATATTTCATATACGAAGAAGTACATTTTTCTCTTCAGATCAAATCCAAAGTTGTCATTGAAATCAACAAAGTCTATGAAATTCTGGGCTTGATGGAATGTTTTTACCCAGATCCAGTTCCCCAATAAATGGTGGTGGATTGATCAATTCTAAACCCAGCTTGCTTCTCTTCTATTTTCCTGATTCAATCCTGGAATTTCTAACTTAATTGTCAAGAATAATTATGTCCAAGAGATTAACAGGTCTATAGCTAGTGCTCAACACTGTCCCTTTTTTAAAAAAGAGGTAGCCATTTCCCGGAGAACTTGGCATTGTTGTCAAAATAAGCTAAAAGTGAAACAAACACCCATTCCCACCAAAAAGCTTTAGTTTTAACTAATGGTGCTGGGGTATAATTATAACTTAGACCTTTACCTCCTTTCAATTGCTCAGTCCTTTCTTTTTCAGAGACTGAAGCTGACAGCAAACAGGTAATGAGCCAAGTTTTAAAAAAATAATAATCACTATGTTGTGTTGCAATGATAAATAGGCTTCCACAACTTTCACAGGGATAAAACAGACCATCAGAGGCATGTCTAGGCCAAGATGACATGTGGCAATTGTCCAAAATTGGCTGTCTCCCTTAGTAACAGCCTGTTTTTGTCCTTCAAGAGAGTTGATATTATTTTAGATCCAGAAGCACCTGACTAGTACAGATTAGACACTTATAAAATGTATTGTTCTATACATACAGTACAATAATTCTCCTAGATGCTGGTACATTTTGTAACATGGGTATTCATTTAGTTTTATGATATTTTTGTCAGAGTTTAAAATTCAGTTATTCATATCAAGCTTTTCCTTATTATGGTACTCACCAAGTATATTGAACTACAGCTATGACTACCAGATCTGGGCTGCAAAAATTCTGATCATAATTAGAAGAAAGCAAAGTCAAACAGGAAAACCATCTCCTTGGTTATTCAAAGATATGCTGGCCAATGCAGCTGAATGGCATTTGATTGCAGGAGGATAGTACCCTTAATTAAGTTGTGCAATTCATTAGTATGAGACACAGTGATGGTCACTAAAACTTGGAGAACTATAAATTTACTGAGGATAGGTCATTAACGGCTGTCAGTCTTGGAAACAATGGAATCTCCAAATTCCAGTTAAGGGTATATCTCCATCTATTGCTTGGAAAGTTCTCAAAAGACATATGATTGGCCCGGGGGAGAAATAAAATGCTAGAATAATATAGGCCTTTACCTAGCAAAGCTATTCTTAATATAATTCATATAACCAATACAAGACTCTGGATAAATTGTTAGGACCAGAAGAGTGATTGTTAGATATATTGGATAAACAACGAAATAATCTGAATTTCCAAGCAACGTTTTCTAGCAGAGCCTCAATGACCCTGGTACATATTATGTCCACAACTATCTTCTTTGAAGCCTGATAGCCGTATTTCACTTAACTTCATTGTTGTAAATATGTATAAACATTTGAACATGTTAAAAATCAATTGGGACCACAAAGCAAAATACCAGCCTCTATGGTAACTTTAATTCCAAGAACGTTTTTAAGTTCAACACAGAATCTTAAACTTGATTATAAAATAATAGTGGTGGTGGCTTTAGAAACAACTTCAGTCAGTTTTCCGTCTGTGAAATTAAACTTTTTTCCCCCAGATTAATTATTTTTATTATTATTTATTTTATTTATCAAATTTCTATACTGCCCTACTCCTGGAGGACTCAGGGCGGTGAACAGCCAAGATAAAATACAGATAATACAAACATTAAAAGTACATTAAAATTATTAAATATTTTGGCCGAAAACAAATTTAGAACACCCAATTTATAAGATAGATTAAAACGATTTAAAAATTTAAAAGGGAGAGTTAGGCCAGGCCAGCCTGCAGAAATAAAAATGTTTTGAGAGTACGACGAAATTTGTGCAGATCCAGGATCCTCTGTATCTCTGGAGGGAGCTCATTCCAGATGGTAGGTGCCCCCACAGAGAAGGCTCTCCCCCTGGGGGCCGCCAGTCGACACTGTTTGGCCAACGGCACCCTGAGAAGCCCCTCTCTATGGGAGCGTACTGGTCGGTGAGAGGCTATTGGTAGCAGAAGGCGGTCTCGTAAATACCCCGGTCCGATTCCATGGAGCGCTCTAAAGGTGGTAACCAAAACCTTGAAGCGCACCCGGAAGACCACCAGGAGCCAGTGCAGCTCGCGCAGGAGGGAGGGTCACATGGGAGTGCCACGCTGCTCCCATAACCACCCGCACGGACGCATTCTGGACCAGCTGGAGCCTCCGGGTGCTCCTCAAGGGGAGCCCCATGTAGAGAGCATTGCAGTAGTCCAGGCGGGAAGTAACGAGAGCATGAGTGACTATATTTAACGAGTCCCAATCCAGAAAGGGGCGCAACTGGCGAATCAGGCGGACCTGATATATTACACCCACTCTGGCAGCCATCTTCAGAAACTAGCCTATAGTATACCTTCAAAATTTCAAATCTATGTATTAGCACAAAAATACTCTCTAGATTTTAGATAAGTAACCCGTAGCTTTCCAAATGCTATTGGCCAGTAATATGTGCCCATAAAGCTTGAGGCTGTTGCAAGTTTGGAACTCATCACCTGGGAAGTCAGATATCACTTAGCAATTTTGTTGCTTGCTTGCCTGCTTATTTAAAATATTTATATAGTTGCTATCTTATAATCAACTCTGGTTGGCTCCCAATCATCATTAAGGGAAATTGTGGCTTTTCTCTTATTTCTAAAATATCTGATTTTTGAGAATTAAAAGCCCATGTTTCATGCCGAGTTATTCAAAGGTGATGAATGACCCTCCAGCTTCTTGCATATGTGATATGGTTATTTCATGAAGGGTTGAATGGTACAGAGAAAGCGCCAGCCAAAGTAAACAATGAAAATGTTCCTTGATGTATATTTTCATCTGCTTCTACGGCATACATCGTTTTTCTGCAAATGTATAAGGAAAAATGTTAATTACAACTAGTTGAAATATACAAATTGGAGCACAGCTTCTGGATATTATGTGTTGCCAATGATTCTCAGAGTTGATCAAGTTCTTTTTCCTGGAGGAAAAAAAGTGAAGAAAGTCTTACTGCATAAGGGAATGTTTGAGAAATTTATTTAGGCTAGCAAACAGAGTTTAATATAATTTGACTTGCTCAAGCATCTTCCATATTATTTCCATGCTTTTAGAGGGAATTTAAAACTAACGAAAACTAAAATATAAGGTTTTAGCAGAATTTCCATTAAGAGAAAATGTTCACTGATGTCTTAAAACTTGGCTTAGACATATTTCTTGGCTGCATATGTTGTTCTTAGCCTTTCCAAGAATATATGCTTTGAATTAATATTTAATGAGACACATATTCTACTTTAAGTTGCTGACTTATTGTAATGAGCACATTTGCAAAAATCACTCTGAATGAACTACTAAACTTTGATATAAATGCTTAGAGAGATAAGAGAGTCTGGGCAAATGGAAGGTTGGTATTCCTAATTAGGTTTGCTCCATCACAATCATTCTTAGAATTACACAGCAAATACAGGCCAGGGATAAAATGATTTATGATAAGCAGTATATCTGAAATCTCTTAACTTTTTCATATTTTTTGTAGTCAGAAACAGGCTTAGCAGCTCCTAAAATGAAGATGGGCAAAAATAGTAATCTAATTAGTTAATTATAGTGGGCCATCATTTCACAACATGGTACTCTCCAAGTAATCTGCATCTTCGGCTAGTATATGGAAGCTTTTTCTCTTGCAGTGTGGCACAAAAAAGGAGTCATTTGTGTTGTAAATCACATCAGTTTAATTGGACAATAAAATAAAACCCAAAACACTCAGGCAAAAATTACTGAGGAATTAATAATTTCCAGCCCCTGAAGACAAAGAAAAGAGGTTCAACCTATTTTTCCAAAGAACCTGAAGCCAGAACAAGAAGCAGTGGGTGGAAACTAATCAAGGAGAGAAGCAACCTAGAACTAAGGAGAAAATTCCTGACAGTTAGGACAATTAACCAATGGAACAACTTTCCTCCAGAAGTTATGGGATGCTCCAACGGTGGAGATTTTAGAGATTGGACAACCATTTGTCTGAAATAGTATGGAATTTCCTGCCTGAGCAAGGGATCGAGGTAGAAGACCTCCACGGCCCCTTCCAATCTATTATTCTGTTATTCCCCCATCTGCTCCACTGAAGCCTTGGTAGAAATCTTAATCTACTCCTCCCAAAACCTGAGAGAGTGGAATCTATGGAAATATTTGGTTTCTTCTCTCACTAGATTATTGTTATGCTCCAGGAAACACAGATATTTCTTCCTGTAAGCCAAGAGAAAATATAATACAGGTGTTACAACCATTTATTTAGTGGCCAAAGATACAATGGCAGTGAAAAAAGTGACTTGGAACCAGTCCTTGCATTTGCACCCGGTCTTTGCACTTACAACTGTCATAGCATCCCACAGTCACATAATCAAAATTTGGGCACTTGGCAACCAGCATTAATTTACAATGGTTGCTATGTCCCTGGGTCATGTAATCACCATTTGCAATCTTCTCAAAAGCAAAGCTTTTGAAAAGCAAAGTCAATGGGGGGAACCTTGGATTTGTTTAATAAATCTGTGATTCACTTAACAACAGTCGCAAAAAAGTTGTAAAATTGGGAACGACTCATTTAATCATTGCCTTGCTTAGTAAGAGATATTCTGATCCCAACTATGGTCATAAATCAAGTACTATCTATAATGCAAGCAGGGGAGAAAGATATCATATCTCTTCCTCCATGACTTCCTCTTCCTGGATTTCTTTCTGTATGAATGAAGGCGAATATATGTGTCCCAGGATAATGTTGCAGGATCCAATCTGGGTTGGTCCCCGGGATCAGAGATTTTGTCTTCCAAGCTTTTGGACTCGTGTTGGAACCCATCCTCTCTCTAGTTTCCCTGAGGATGGGCTCCAGCACGAGTCCAAAAGCTTGAAAGACAAAACCTCTGGTTCCGGTGTCTGACCCAGATTGGATTCTTTCTGTATTCTTCAAAGAAGAGTCCCATGCTACATGTACTGCAAGGTAAACCTGAATGGTGTGTAAGTGAATGAAGGTGATTGAGCCCTACCTACTATGAGCTATGGACTTGGGCCACTAAATGATGCACTTCAAGGCACAACTCTTCATGTGTGCCATGCAGCATATAATCAAATCTTCTGTAATGTGTTGAAGCTGTCCAACAGATAAGTATGAGAACCAAGTACAACCAACATGAAAACTTCAGTAATTGCTGGTGAAATATATAAATAGTGCACAACGCACACACAGAGAACTTGATAATCAACAAAATGCAAAAAATCTGGTTTCTAGCTGACAGGAAGAAAGAGCAATTTGAAAACTAACAGTTTGTCTTGCAGTAATTAAGAAGTATAAACATGTGATTCCCAGATTAGGAAATGTAGACAAAAGTTCCATTCCCAATTTAAATGGACCTCTTAAATTGACAGAGCAAGAGATCCATTTAAATTAGACAGTGGAACTTCTGTCTATATAGTCTAATGATTGGATTAGAGAAAGACATTTTCAAAAATGGTCACTCTACATGTTGGGTAATCTAGACAAGAGAAAAGATGCTGGAAATTGAAGGAAAGATCAGTGAAGGGCAAGTAGTAGTCCAAATCATCTGAGGATATTAGCTTGAAGAATGCTGGTATAAATTTCAGCACCAAGAAAAAGACTTTTAACTCTCTAAATACCACAGGGCTTTTATTATTACGCTGCAAGAGACTAAAGATACTCGGATACCATGGCCAAAGGGGATTCTACAGTTCTTAACACTCTTCATTTTGGCTGTCAACATTTCAGAGACACATTTAAATGACTCATAAGAAGATAAGAAGCACCAAAGCCACATCAAAGGCATTTAAAACTTTTAAGAAACATTCTAGTCTCCATTCTACTCTCAACACACCAGAAGCACATTTGTGGATGTTTTAATACTACCCTATTTTAGTTTGAATTCCCTCCTGGCACCTTATGTACCTCAGATCAAAAGATTGCCCTAAAGTATACACTTCAATTATTACTTTAAAAATGGTTGTTTTTCATGAAACCATGAGACCAAAAATTACTTGGTCTCATGGTTTCTTCATAAGAAACCATGAGACCAAGAAACAAGAAGTACCTCATTCATACACTTAGCTTATGTACACAAACACACACACACAGCTTTGCATCTTTAAAATTCAGTCTAAATACTTAACTGTTGTTTTTTTTTTTTTATTAAAAAGTATTAAATCAAGTATTACAACAATTTTTCCCATCCCTCCTCCCCCCTTCCCTCCTCCCCCCACCCCCCATCCCTCATCCCCCCTCTCCCTCCAACCCCCCTCCCCACACCCCGGACTTCCCAGAGCAAATACAGGGTATAACATTTAACAAACATAAACCAAAATATGCTAACTTTCTGTAGGCTCCAAACTCCCTCTTGCTCTTTAACTCCCCTTTCAACTAACAAAACATAATTCAAAAAGAAAATGTTGGTTTCATTCATAAGCTATTTGAAACTTTTTAGTCCGATATTTGTTTTGAATATAGTCAATCCATCTTCTCCATTCCAATATATATCTTTCATTTGAATGGTCCTTCAAGTATGCCGAAATTTTTGCCATCTCTGCTAAATTCACTACTTTTAATGTCCATTCTTCAATAGTAGGTAAGTCTTCCTTCTTCCAATACTGCGCCACCAAAAGTCTGGCTGCTGTTATTAAATTTAAAATCAATTTAGTCTCTATAACCGTACAATCTATAATTATACCTAACAAAAAGAACTGTGGAGTAAATTTAATCTTCTTTTTGAGAATGTTTTGGATGATCCACCATATTTTTATCCAAAATGCCTTAATTTTTTTATATGCCCACCATATATGATAATACGTGGCATCATCACATTCACATCTCCAACACTTAGATTGCAAACTTGGATACATACAGGCTAGCTTTTTAGGATCTAGGTGCCTATAAAACATTTTATAAAAATTCTCTCTTAAGTTTTGGGCTTGCGTAAATTTTACATTTCTAACCCATATTTTTTCCCATGTTTCCATCATTATTGGTTCTTCAATATTTTGTACCCATTTTATCATACAATCCTTAACTAGCTCTGTTTCTGAATCTATTCTACCAATGCATTATACAACCTTTTTATATGCATTTGACTTTGGTCTCTAATTTGTTTTACCAAGTTCTCCTCATTTTGCGAGATACCAATTTTCTGATTTTCTCTCCATCTAGCTTGCAGCTGTCCATACTGAAACCATGTTTGAATTTTCCTTTCTCAATTCTCTTAATTGATTCAAAGATTTTAGTTGTAATATACCTCCTTCCTTATTAAGAAGCTCTCTATAAGTAATCACATCTTGTGGGTATTGCCCACATTGGTAACTTATCGTTTAATTTATACTGATACTTTTCCAGACACGCAGTAAAGCATTTCTTAATATATGACTTTTAAAAGTCTTGTCCACTTTATCATATAATAAATAAGCATGCCAACCGTAAACCAAATCATATCCCTCAATGGGAGCCTTGGTAGTACAGTGGTCTAAAGCACCCTGTTATTAAGACCAGCTGCCTGCAATTACTGCAGGTTCGAATCTCACCAGGCTCAAGGTTGACTCAGCCTTCCATCCTTTCTAAGGTAGGTAAATTGAGGACCCAGTTGTGGGGGCAATAAGTGACTTTGTATAAATATACAAAAAGGATGAAGGCTATTGCTTAGCACATTGTAAGCCGCCCTGAGTCTCCGGAGAAGGGCGGCATATAAATCAAATTAAAAAATATATATTCAATATTCTTTCTTCTGTTGAATTCATCCAGTCACTAATTGCTGACAGAACAGCTGCCTCATAATATAATCTTAAATTGGGCATTTTGAGACCTCCTCTTTCACGTATATCCTGCATTATTTTTTGTTTTATTCTCGGTCTTTTCCCTGCCCAGACAAAATTATTAATACCCTTCTGCTATATCTTCCAATTTTCATCTTTTTTAAATATTGGTATCATTTGAAAAAGAAACAAAAACTTAGGCAAAACATTCATTTTTACTGCTGCTATTCTTCTGAACAAAGATAATTCTATTTTTTTCCAATTTTCCATCTCTCTCTGTATTTTTTGCCACAACGGATCATAATTATGCTTAAATAATTTTGCATTTGATGTCATAATATAAACCCCTAAATACTTAACTTTTTTTTTACTATTTCAATCCTGTTAGTCTTTCTAATTCATCTTTTTGATTTGTAGTCATGTTTTTAGTTATTATCTTCGTTTTCCCTGCATTTATTTTAAATCCAGATACTTGTCCATATTGATTAATTATATCCATTAAACCTACAACCAACTGTAATGGTTGGGTTAAAGTAACAACCAAGTCGTCTGCAAATGCTTGTAATCTGTAGTCATACTGCCTAATTTTAATTCCATTTATTTTATCCGACCCACGTATCTTACTCAACAAAAATTCCAAAGTCAAGATAAACAATAATGGAGGACATTAAATAAAGGACATCCTTGTCTTGTTCCTTTTTCTATATTAAAAGTATCTGTTAAACTATCATTAATTATTATTTGCACTGTTTGTTTCTGATATATTGCCTTAACAGATTGTGTAAAATATTCTCCAAACTGCATCTTTTCTATTATTTTCAATAAGAAATGCCAATTCAATCGATCAAATGCTTTCTCCGCATCAAGAAATATTAGCACCGCAGGGATTTGGTTGTTCTTCCCCAAATACTCTAATAGGTTAACAACTTGCCTTACATTACTCTTCATTTGTCTACCATTTATAAAACCAGTTTGATCATTATGTATCATTTGTTGCATGACTGTCATTAACCTATTTGCTAGTATTTTAGCAAAAATCTTGTAATCTGTATTTAAAAGTGATATAGGCCTATAATTTTTTGGCTGGGTGTGGTCTTGCTCCTCCTTTGGAATCAGAGAAATAAAAGCTGTCCTCCAGGATGGGGGTACATCTCCTCCAGATTGTATGTTAGTAAATAATTCTTTAAGTGGTCCCACCATTTCTAACTGCAAGTGTTTATAATAAGCAGCCGTCAAACCATCCGTCCCAGGGACTTTACCCACTTTCAACTGCTTAATTGCAAACATAATCTCTTCGGAAGTTATTGGTTGATTTAGACCCTCCCTTTGCTCTTTTTTTTTTTAATTGAAAAAGTTTTACAAATACATTTTCACCCCAATTTCCCCCCCCAACCCTCCCTAACCCCCCTAGCCCTCCCTAACCTCCCCTAACCCTCCCCTCCCCCCTGGGACTTCCACAAGATATAATCCAAATGAAAATCACATTTTATAAAACTTGAACCCCTCCACCCCCTATATATTATTCAAATCTTCATAAAATTCAGTTATTCTATTCCTGAATACATTCAGTTAAAAGCTATCTGATATTTCCTAGTTTGATATTTATTCTGCACATAATCTATCCACTTTTTCCACTCCCATACATAAGTCTCTTGTGTCCGATCTTTTAAATATGCTGAAATCTTCACCATCTCTGCAAAATTAGTCATCTTCAAAGTCCATTCTTCAATAGTGGGCATAGCTTCATTTTTCCAATACTGACCTATCAACAATCTCGCTGCTGTTACCATATACAATATCAATTTTGTTTCACCCACTGAAAAACCCTTAACTATACCCAGTAAAAACAATTGAGGAGAAAATTGAATTTTTTTCTTTAAAACATTTTGCATAACCCACCAAATTTTTATCCAAAAAGCCTTTGCTTTCTTGCATGTCCACCATATATGATAATATGTAGCATCTAAGCAATCACATCTCCAACATTTCGGTTGAACATTAGGATACATACATGACAATTTCTTAGGATCTAAATGCCACCTATAAACATTTTGTAAAAGTTTTCCCTCAAGTTCTGCGACTGTGTAAATTTAACATTCTGAACCCATATTTTTTCCCATGTTTCCAACATCACTGGTTCTGTAAAATTTTGTGCCCACTTTATCATACAATCTTTAACCAGTTCAGTTTCTGAGTCCCTTTCTAGCAAAACATTATAAACCCTTTTAATATGCATTGGACCTTTCTCTTTTATATGTCTAACCAATTCTTCTTCATGCATCATTATACCAGTTTTTTGGTCCTCTTTCCATTATACTGTAGCCAAGTTAAATTAATCCCTTCTTCCAACAGCGTTTCTAATGTCTTCAGTTGCCATCTGCCCGCATCTGTAAAAAGAACTTCTTTATATAAAAACCCCCCGAGTGACATTATATTTGTATTCCACAAGATATGACCAAGATCCAGCCATAGCGGTATTTTATAATCCCATTTGAATCAGTGCTTCTTCCAAACTCTCATCAAGGAATTTCTAAGTATGTGGCTTTTAAATACTTTATCCACTTTATTCTCATAAAATAAGTATGCATGCCAACCAAGTTCAAGATCATAACTTTCTATATTCAATATTCCAGTCTTTTTCCTTCCAAACCAATCACTTGCTTGCGTCACAGCTGCTGCTTCATAGTTTAATTGTAGATTTGGAAGTTTAAGGCCTCCCCTTTCTGGGACATCTTGCATAATTTTCATCTTAACTCTCGGTTTTTTCTCATTTGATACAAACTTATTCACTCCACTTTGCCATTCTCTCAGTTGTTTATCACTTTTAAGCACCGGAATCATTTGAAACAAAAAAAGAAATCTTGGCAAAACGTTCATCTTAACTGCTGCTATTCTTCCAAGTAAAGACAGCTGCAGTTTTTTCCAAGTCTCCATGTCTTTTTGTACCTCTCGCCACAACACCTCATAATTATTTTGAAACAGTTTTATTTTATGTTTGATTCTGCAACCTGAACTCCTAGATATTTAACCTTTGGTACTATCTCAAAACCTGCCTTGCTTTCAAGTTCCTGTTTTCGATCTTGTGTCATATTTTTGACTATCATCTTAGATTTTTTCTGGTTCAATCTAAATTCTGATACCATACCATATTGTTCTATAATGTCTTTCATCTGGATTATTGATTCCCTCGGCTGTGTTAGGGTAACAACCAGATCGTCTGCAAATGCCCTTATTCTGTAATCCTCTTGCCTTATCACTATTCCCTTCAAGGTACTCGAGTCCCGTATTGTATTCAACAAGACTTCTAATGTTAAAATAAATAACAATGGGGATAACGGACAACCTTGTCTTGTTCCTTTTTCAAT
Organism: Arizona elegans; assembly: GCA_022577455.1. Taxonomy (NCBI): domain Eukaryota; kingdom Metazoa; phylum Chordata; class Lepidosauria; order Squamata; family Colubridae; genus Arizona; species Arizona elegans. The sequence continues at coordinate 54,645,940 of JAKOOJ010000003.1, forward strand.
ACTATAATTTGTTGTCAAGCTTCCATTAATAATAATTTGTGCCATTTGTTCTTGATAAATTGCTGAAACCACCTGTATAAATTGATCCCCAAAGTCCATCTTTCTTAAAGTCTTTAATAGAAAGTTCCAATCCACTCTATCAAAGACCTTCTCCACATCCAGGAAAACCAGCACTGCAGGGATCTGTTTATTCTTCTCAAGATATTCCAATAAATCCAATAAAAAGAGCCTTGATAGTACAGTGGTTTGGTGCACCCTGTCATTAACACAGCTGCCTGCAATTTCTGCTGGTTCGAATCTCTCCAAGGCTCAAGGTTTACTCAGCCTTCCATCCTTTCTAAGGTAGGTGAAATGAGGACCCAGTTTGTGGGGGCAATAAGCTGACTTTGTATAAAAATATATACAAAAGAATGAAGGCTATTGCTTAACGCATTGTAAGCCGCCCTGAGTCTCCAGAGAAGGGCGGCATATAAATCAAATTTAAAAAAAAAATCTATAATTTGCCTTACATTATCCTTCATATATCTGCCTTCTATAAATCCCGCTTTATCATAATGAATCACCTCTTGAATAACTGGCATCAACCTGTTGGCTAATACTTTTGCAAATATTTTATAATCATTATTCAGAAGAGATATTGGTCTAAAATTCTCAGGTTTTTTAGGACCTACTTGCTCTTTCGGTATCAATGAAATATAAGCTGTTTTCCATGATGGGGGTATTTTACCCCCTTGTTGTATACTACGAAATAGATCTTTAAGATGTTCAATCATTTCTGCTTGTAAAGTTTTGTAATACACCGCAGTTAAACCATCTGTCCCTGGTGCTTTAGCTGTTTTCAATTGTTTAATTGCGGCAATAATCTCCTCAGCAGTTATAAGATAATTCATTTTCTCCTTTTGTTGACTAGAAATTTTTGTAACTCTTCTTTTTTCTAAATATTTCTCTATAAGTCCATTCTGTATATCATCTTTAGCATATAATTTGGTATAATAGTCTAAAAAAACTTCTTTAATTAATTTTTGTTGAAAAATTTCCTTCCCTCCACTATCAATACTATCAATGACCCGTGTACTCTGCCTCTTCCTTAATGTGTAAGCCAACCATCTGCCCGGTTTGTTAGCGTTACAAACTGTGTTATGTTTCGCAAATTGTAAATTTGTTGCTGTTTGTTCTGCCATAAGCATTTGAAATTGATCTTTCAGCAATTTTATAGCTCCTCGTATTCTTTCATCTGTTGGATTTTTTATAAGTAACTGTTCTTTATTCTTTATTTCTGCTTCCATTTCAGATCTTTTCTTTTGTTGATTTAATTTGTGTTTAAAGTTCATATGGATGAGTACCCCTCTCATATATGCCTTACTCGCATCCCACACAATTTCAATAGGGGTACCCTTGTTCAGGTTCATTTCAAAAAATTCTTTCATTTGCTTTTTAAGTTCTGTTATATTCTTTTCATATCTAAACAAATTTTCATTTACTCTCCATGATCTTTTCTCACTCTTTCCCATCTCAATTTCTATCCATACCGGGCTATGGTCAGTTAAAGTCCTTGGAAAAATCTTTGTTCTTTTCGTTTTTACAAGTAAATCAGATGATAGTAAAATAAAGTCAATCCTAGAGAAGGATCTGTGTCTATCTGAAAAGAAAGTAAAGTCCAAATCTTTTGGGTTATGTACCTCCCTTTGCTCTTTTGTAATTATAGGGATATTCTCTTTCTGTAAGTATCTATCTATATCTATACTTTGAATTTTATCACTGGCATACAACCTTGTATATAATTCTAAAAATGCTTTTTTAATCATATTTTGCTGATAATTTATATTTACCTTTATATTCTATTTTCTCTATGGTCCGTGACTTTTGTTTTTTTCCTTAACAGATATGCTAACCATCTCCCTGGTTTATTAGCATTGCAAAAAGAATTATGTTTAGCATATTGCAAATTAGTTGCGACCTGATCTTCCATTAGCATATTAAATTGCCCTCGCAGTAAGTTAATTGTCTCTTTTATTTTCTTGTCTGCTGGATTCAATATCAGAGCCTGTTCTTTTTTTTTAATTTCCTCTTCTAAGTCCTTCCTTTTTCTTTCCTGTTTACGTCTATGTTTATTATTCAAATATATCAAGATACCTCTCATGTATGCTCTACTTGCATCCCAAACCATTTCCATAGATGTACCCTTATGCATATTTATAATGAAAAATTCTTTCATAAATTTTTTACATTCTTTTACATTTTCCTCATATATAAACAGATTTTCATTTAACCTCCAAGACTTCTTAAATCCCATTCCATACTCTAATTCCATCCAAACTGGATTATGATCCGTTAAAACTCTTGGGCAGATCTTCGTCTTCTTTTCCCTAGAAAAAAGATCATTAGTAATTAATATGAAATCAATCCTAGAGAAAGATTGATGTCTATCGGAAAAAAAGGTAAAGTCTTTTTCTTCAGAGTTCCTCTCTCGCCAGATATCTCTCAACTCCATATCATCCATCATTTCAAAAACGATTTTGGCAATCTGGCACACGTTGAGATACTTTACAAGAGCCCCTTCTTATCTTTTTTAGTGTCCAAAACTCCATTCCAATCACCCAATAAGATGCATGATTTATAATCCCATTGTAGTAACTTGGAATGTAAAAGCTTATAAAATTTTTCCTGTTGTTGGTTCGGTGCATATACTCCAATTAAAAATAGTTTTTCTCCTTTTATTAAAAGTTCAATTGCTACGAATCTTCCTTGATCATCTGCTTCAATTAATTTGGCAATTAAGTCTTTTTTTAGGTATATAACTATACCATTCTTCTTCTCGGGAGCAGATGCAACAAAATGTTTACCTAACCTTGCATTTATTAAATATTTTTGATCTTTCCTTCTAATATGAGTCTCTTGTAAACAGATTACGTCATTTTTAAACTGTTTCAAATAAGGAAATATTTTTCTCCTCTTTTGTGGTGAATTTAGGCCATTAACATTCCAAGTCAGAAATCTAGTTACCATTCTTGGCCCCCTGAAGCTTTTGGAGCATCTGCTGGAAATCTCCATGCATTTTGCTTTTTGGCCTTGCTCCTCCCACTGCTTCTGTTTTTGTAGTTTCTTGAATCATCTGAAGTTGCTGCATTCTTAATTCTTCTTGACGCTTGGCTGCCGCTCGGGTCTGTCTTTGATCCTTAGGTTCTTCTATTTTTTCGAATACCTCCAAGGCTTGAACAGTAGTCGAAAGTTGTATTAAATCTTCTTGAGTAATCAAAGCTCCCCTTTGGGCCTGTGCCAACAATTCTTCCTTCTCCCCCTTTCTTTCCCCCTCTGCTTCCATCTTCCTTCTAGTTTCTGGGGACTGTGGGCATCCAGCCTTTAGTACATTGGTGTAGAAATCTCTTGCCTTCCACACTGAGTTAAGACGATATCTTTCTCCTAAATAGTTCACCACTAGTCCAGCTGGAACCTCCCATCTGTACTGTATCTGACGGTTTCTGAGTTCTTCCACCAGAAAGGCATAATCCCTTCTGGTTCTCAACATTTTTGGGGGGGATTTCTTTCAGTATTAAAACCTCCTGCCCCTGCACTTGAAGTTTCTTTTTAAAAGTGACTTGTAGGATTTCATTGCGTGTTCTCCTTGTTGTAAAATAGACTACAATGTCTCTTGGTAGATGTTTCTGTCTGGCAACCCATGAATTGACATTTGTCAATTTGCCATTCAAGATTTACTTTTTGATCTCCCATCTGTGCAAATGCTTCTGAAAAAATCTCTCTCAAATTCTCTTGTTTATTTTCTTTGAGGCCTCTTATTCTAAAAGCAAATTCCATATCTCTATATTGTATCATTATCACATCGGCCTCTGCTCTTTCCATCTTATTCTGGACCTCTCCCATTTTATTTTCCAAATTCTCATTAGACTGCTTAATTTCTTCCACTTTTTCATCTATTGCTTCAATATGGCCTGCCAGACCTTGGACTCCCATGATAATATCTTCTCTAATTTCCTGATTTTGTTTTTGAATGAACTCTTTAATTTGAGCCGTCTCCTCAGCAACATCTCAAATTTTATCCTCAAACACCGATTTATTTATTCAGCAACCAGAACAACAAATCCACCAAATCCAGAAATTTCCAGTCTTTAAATAATATCAATCCTTTTAAAAAAAAACACTGCTATAGTCTTTTTAGCCTTTAATCTTCTTTCTTTCCAAGCAAAGATATCTAATTTTAGACTGGGGCTGCCACGCTAAACAAAACTTTCCTTTTTAACTTTCACTTTCACGCCCCATTAAAGCTCAATCACCATCTTGGTTTCACTTTCTCCCCTTAGTAATTCAGAAGGAAGTAATACACATTTGGAGTTAAAGTTTAATACTTGCAAATCTGATCTCTCCTGAGTTTGCTCAGCCTGCTTCTGAATGATGTTTTATTCCAAGTGTTGTTTGCAGGGGTGGTCGCGGCGTCTTCTTCTGCTTAAAGCAGAAACGTCCTGGATCTGGAGCTCTGTCGGGCTTCCAGGGAGTCTCACCCATCAAACCCCAGAATAGTTCCTGGGGCTTCTTGGGGAGCTCTATCTGCACCCGTCTGCTCTCTTCCTCCCCTTTTCCCGGGGAGAAAATTTTCAAGCCACTAGACAGCTGATTTGCGCTGTTCTAGTGGCTTTACGCGATCGCGGGGCTGGCGCTCACAAAAGGAGCGTCTTCGGCGCCTACGGTGCCACCGGAAGTCTCCACTGTTGTTTTTCTTGAGAACTGATTGTATCACTGCAAGCAGGTAGAAATTATGAATTTTGGTGATGCCAGATAATAAAACAAAGGCCGTGAAATAAATTTGTAAATAAGATATACTAGAGATATTGCCTATTATTCTCTACAAAATATAGTAGGTGAGAAAAATCCCTGATTTAAAGGGCCTGGAAGTGTCCCTTGACAGCACATTTCCAAATGTGACTAAGTAAAGAGACACTTTGCTTTGTTACTTGAAGTACAACTCATTCCTGAACAGATGCAATATGGTCAGTTAGTTCAGATAAGAAGAACGTTACATGAGTCTATAATTTAACTAGTTCCTGCCATATATCTTCAGCAAAATCAGAAAACCAGTATTTATTCAAATTTCATCTAGGAAGGTCTGGATGTTTCATCTTGCAGTCTACAGTCCTCCTATAGCCAATGAACTATGAACTCATCATCTTTAAATCCAAAACATGAAAGCCTTTCATTTCCTTTCCCTCCTTCTCTCTCAATGACCACCCTTCATAGCCCTACATTTTCACTGGGAAAAGTATTACATTTACTATTCTTACTGTCATAAAAGTATTATCTTTAACAGAAATATTATCTTTTTAAGTTCGTTGTCTTCCTCACTTCTCCAACCCCACTTCTCTATCAATGTTTATCAACAGTTGAGCCAAAGGAAGTCAAACTAAAACCTCTTTCATTTTTTCCATTAACCATTAGTTGTGAATTCATTAAGCATTATACACACTTTCTTTTAAAGAATGGTGGCAGGGATGCTTCAAAGTGAAAGGTTGGCATCTAGCCACCTGTTATTTTACTCTCCAGATGGAACCAGAAGGCCATTTTAGAAGCAAAGATGGTAGGTATCTGGAGGTGAGGATTTGTTCTGAAGCATTTTCAGACATGCAAAAAAGAAAGGAAAAGCTGGACAGGCAGATCTCATTACCACTACCTAATAAGGAAAGGCTTTGAGAATGGCAGTGAGGCAAGCAGGAGAGGTGGGGATGACTTGAGGGAACGGAAAAAGTAAGCTGGGAGACCAAGATAGGGCTGCAATAGCTCAGGGAGTCTGCAAAAGCAATAGATAAGGAAAGGCAAGCCTGGCAAAAGGCCATGTGCTTGCTTCTGGGCATAGGGAAGTTTTAGGGAAGTTTAAAAGTGAAAAGAGAGGGGGGATAAATCAAAGAATGGGATGGCTGGATCTAGTAAACTAGATGAAAGAGAGACAAAGAGTGGGAGCCTAAGTAGCGATGCATGAGTGAGAGAAAGGACTATGTATTTAAAACAGTGAGATGTGTGCTTAGCCAATGCCTTTAGCAACGCACTAGAGAGTTGGGGAAAATTGCTTATTAATTTAAATCATTTATCTTTCTGCGAAAAGGGCTTCTGTAGGAGTACCGTATTTTCCGGCGTATAAGACGACTGGGCGTATAAGACGACCCCCAAATTTTCCTGTTAAAATATAGGGTTTGGGCTATACTCGCCGTATAAGACTACCCCTCTTCCAACGCACACCAAATAAAAATTTAAAAAACATCAACTGGCTCACCCACAATGTAAAAGCAGTTGTGCTAGACCCAAAATGGCCCCTGAAACAAGCAGGAACCTCACACAGCCACAAAAAGCCCAAAAACCCAACTTTCACTTTACACACATTACACACTTTACACACACAAAATTCCACATACAGCTTTGTGAGATTTTGTGTGTTTGTGTAGTTAGAGTGAAACACTACAGAAACACACTAAATCTCAGAAAGCTGCACAAATATTATTTTATTTTATTTTATTTTTATTTTTATATGAAAGCTAAATTTAAACTTCCTAAACGTTAAATGGCTAGGTCTAAAAAAGAACAACTAAAAAAAAAACCAATTAACTATTTTTTTTTAAAGATCCCAAAGGGGAAAAAAACTTACCCAATAGAACAGGGGTCTCCAACCTTGGCAACTTTAATACTTGTAGACTTCAACTCCCAGAATTCCTCAGCCAGCTTTGTTTTGCTGGCTGAGGAATTCTGGGAGTTGAAGTCCACAACTCCCTGCCTGCTTGATTGCAGGCAGGGAGTTGCTTGCTGATGGAATGGATTCAGGCAAGCAAAGCAAGGCAAGCAGCTAAGGCAGTGGTTCTCAACCTTCCTAATGCCGCGACCCTTTAATACAGTTCCTCATGTTGTGGTGACCCCCAACGATAAAGTTATTCCTAAAACCATCAAAAATATGTGTTTTCCGATGGTCTTAGGCCAGGGGTCCCCAACCTTTTGGACCTCAGGGACTACCAACTTCATAATTTTAAATTTCGCTGACCACTAATACAAATCCAGTGCACCGCTTGCTGAAGCACCTGGACTCCCAGTACGGGATGGGGTCCTTCAGGCACTCTCCCTCCTCTCTCTCTCTCTCTGTCTCCCACTCTTTCTCTCTCATTCTCTTTCTCTCTCTCTCATTTTCGCTTTCTCTCTCTCTCTCCCTCTCTTTTTCTCTCCCACTCTTTCTCATTCTCTCTTTCTCTGTCCCCCCCACTCTTTCTCTCTTTCTCCCTCCCCCTCTTTCTCTCTCTCCCACTCTTTCTCTCTCATTCTCTTTCTCTCTCTCTCCCCACTCTCTCCCTCTCATTCTTTTTTTTTATTGTAAAAGTTTTACAATTACATTTTCACCCCATTTTCACCCCCCTAACCCTCCCCAAACTCCCCAACCCCCCCTCCCAACCCCCCCTGACCCTCCCCTCCCCCCGGACTTCCATAGAATATCATTATCCCCTATACAAAAACCTTGAACCCCCCCGATCCCCATGTCATTTTTCATCTTCACATAGTTGGACTATTTCTATCTTAATATTAATACTATCAATGAAAAGCTATTTGATACTTCTTAGTTTGGTATTTGTTCTGCACATAATCTATCCACTTTTTCCATCCACATTCATAAGTCTCTTGTGAGCGATCTTTTAAGTATGCTGAAATCTTCGCCATCTCTGCGAAGCTGGCCATCTTCAAAATCCATTCTTCTACGGTGGGCAGAGCTTCATTTTTCCAATATTTACCTATCAACAATCTCGCTGCTGTAATCATATACAAAATCAACTTTATTTCATCCACTGTAAAACCCTCAACTATACCCAATAAAAGCAATTGTGGAGAAAATTGGATTTTTTTCTTTAAAACATTCTGCATGACCCACCAAATTTTTATCCAAAAAGCCTTAACTTTCTTACAAGTCCACCAAATATGATAATATGTAGCATCTAAACAATCACACCTCCAACATTTTGGCTGAACATTAGGGTACATACACGACAATTTCTTAGGATCTAAATGCCATCTATAAAACATTTTGTAAAAATTTTCCCTCAAATTCTGCGACTGTGTAAATTTAACATTCTGAACCCAAATTTTTTCCCATGTTTCCAACATCACTGGTTCTTCAAAATTTTGTGCCCACTTAATCATACAATCTTTAACTAATTCAGTTTCCGAATCCCTTTCTAACAAAACATTATAAAGCCTTTTAATATGCATTGGACCTTTCTCTTTTATATGTCTAACCAATTCTTCCTCATGCAACATAATACCAGTTCTTTGGTCCTCTTTCCACCTCAATTGCAATTGATTATATTGTAACCAAGTTAAATTAATCCCTTCAGCCAACAGTGTCTGTAATGTCTTCAGCTGCCATCTGCCCGCATCTGTAAAAAGAACCTCTTTGTATAAAAACCCCCCGAGTGACGTTATATTTGTATTCCACAAAATATGACCAAGATCCAGCCATAGCGGTATTTTATAATCCCATTTGAGTCGGTGCTTCTTCCAAACTCTCAACAAACAGTCTCTAAGTATATGGCTTTTAAATACTTTATCCACTTTGCTATCATAAAATAAATAAGCATGCCATCCAAATTCCAAATCAAAACTTTCTGCGTTTAGTATTCCAGTCTTTTTCCTTCCAAACCAATCACTTGCTTGAGTCAAAGCTGCTGCATCATAATATAACTGTAGGTTTGGAAGTTTAAGACCTCCCCTTTCTGGAACATCTTGCATAATTTTCAATTTTACTCTTGGTTTTTTCTCGTTCCAGACAAACTTGTTCACTCCAGTTTGCCATACTTTTAGTTGTTTATCATTTTTAAGCACCGGAATCATTTGAAACAAAAAAAGAAATCTTGGCAAAATGTTCATCTTAACTGCTGCTATTCTTCCAAGTAAAGACAGCTGCAGTTTTTTCCAAGTCTCCATGTCTTTTTGCACCTCTCGCCACAACACCTCATAATTATTTTGAAACAATTTCATATTTGATTCTGCAACCTGAACTCCTAGATATTTTACCTTTGGTACAATCTCAAAACCTGCCCTCCTTTCAAGCTCGTGTTTACGATCTTGTGTCATATTTTTGACTATCATCTTAGTTTTTTTCTGGTTCAGACTAAAACCTGAAACTTTACCATAGTCTTGTATAATGTCCTTCATCTGGATTATTGATTCCATTGGCTGTGTTAGGGTAACGACCAGATCATCTGCAAATGCCTTTATTCTGTAATCCTCTTGCCTTATCATTATACCTTTCAAGATATTAGAGTCCCTTATTGTATTTAGCAAGACTTCTAGTGTTAAAATAAACAACAATGGGGACAACGGACATCCCTGTCTTGTTCCTTTTTCGATTTTAAACTCTGATGTCAGACTTCCATTAATAATAATCTGTGCCTTTTGCTCTTGGTAGATTGCTGAAACCGCCTGTATAAATTGGTCTCCAAATCCCATTTTTTTAAAAGTCTTTAGTAGAAAATTCCAATCCACTCTATCAAAGGCCTTCTCCGCATCCAAAAAAACCAGCACTGCAGAGATCTGTTTATTCTTCTCAAGATATTCCAGTAAATCTATAACTTGCCTTACATTATCCTTCATGTATCTACCCTCTATAAACCCACTCTCCCTCTCATTCTGATTCTCATTCTGATTCTCTTTCATTTTCTCTCTCTCATTCTCTCTCTGATTCTTTGATTCTCTTTCATTCTGTCTCTTTCTCTGTCTCTCATTCTCTCTCTCTCTGATTCTCTGTCTCTCTCTCTCATTCTCTTTCATTCTGTCTTTCTCTCTCTTTCTCTCTGTCTCACTCTGATTCTCTCTCTCTCATTCTCTCTGATTCTTTGATTCTCTTTCATTCTGTCTCTCTGTCTCTCATTCTCTCTCTCTCTGATTCCCTCTGTCTCTTTCTTTCATTCTCTTTCATTCTGTCTTTCTCTCTCTTTCTCTCTCTGTCTCACTCTGATTCTCTCACTCTGATTCTCTCTCTCTCATTCTCTCTCTGATTCTTTGATTCTCTTTCATTCTTTCTCTTTCTCTGTCTCTCATTCTCTCTCTCACTCTCTCTCTCTGATTCTGTCTCTTTCTCTCATTCTCTTTCATTCTGTCTTTCTCTCTCTTTCTCTCTCTGTCTCACTCTGATTCTCTCTCTCTCATTCTCTCTTTCATTCTTTGTCTCTTTCTCTCTCTGTCTCATTCTGATTCTCTCTCTTTCTCTCTCTTTCTCTCTCTCTCTCATCTCATGGGCCAGCCAGTGTCTTGGGGCTGAGAGGAAGTCAAGCATCTCCCTGAGAGACTGAGGGCCGGAAGAAGTGTGGGAGCGAAGCACTACTTGAACTTGTGCGGCATGAGCATTCGCCTTGGTATATTTGCGCCAGCCGATGGCCAAGGCAGCCCTCATCTGTCTGCTGAAAGTGCAGCATCAGGATTCTGCCTTGCTATATTTGCGGCGCAAGGCAGCCTTTGTTTCCTGCTGCTTGGGATTCAGAGTGGTAAATGGCGTCTGATCCGGAGAGCAGCTGGATTTTGCTCTCTAATCCAGATGCCAGATCGGCCCCCTGCAAACTCTCGTCTCTCGAGGAGCGCTCCCTGAAGCGGGGCTGGAAACTTTGGTTGGATTGCTTGAGAGAGGAGAGCTTGCAGGGGGGCGATCTGGTGTCTGCAATGGAGAGCGGCATCCGGCTTTTTCTCTCTGCTGTAAGAGCGCTGTAAGAGTGGCAGCCCTCATCTCCTAATGCTTGGGACTCAGAGCGGTAAATGGTGACTGGTCCGGGGAGCAGCTGGATTTTGCAGTCCCAAGCATTAGGAGATGAGGGCTGCCACTCTTACAGCGCTCTTACAGCGGAGAGAAAAAGCCGGATGCCGTTCTCCATTGCAGACACCAGATCGCCCCCCTGCAAGCTCTCCTCTCTCAAGCAGTCCAACCAAGGTTTCCAGCCCCGCTTCAGGGAGTGCTCCTCGAGAGACGAGATCTTGCAGGGGGCTAATCTGGCGTCCGCAATGAGAGCAAAATCCAGCTGCTCCCCGGACCAGTCACCATTTACCACTCTGAGTCCCAAGCATTAGGAGATGAGGGCTGCCACTCTTACAGCGCTCTTACAGCAGAGAGAAAAAGCCGGATGCCGCTCTCCATTGCAAACACCAGATCGCCCCCCTGCAAGCTCTCTTCTCTCAAGCAGTCCAACCAAAGTTTCCAGCCCCACTTCAGGGAGCGCTCCTCGAGAGACGAGATCTTGCAGGGGGCTAATCTGGCGTCCGCAATGAGAGCAAAATCCAGCTGCTCCCCGGACCGGTCACCATTTACCACTCTGAATCCCAAGCATTAGGAGATGAGGGCTGCCACTCTTACAGCGCTCTTACAGCAGAGAGAAAAAGCCGGATGCCGCTCTCCATTGCAGACACCAGATCGCCCCCCTGCAAGCTCTCCCTCTCAAGCAGTCCAACCAAAGTTTCCAGCCCCGCTTCAGGGAGCGCTCCTCGAGAGACGAGAGTTTGCAGGGGGCCGATCTGGCATCCGGATTAGAGAGCAAACTCCAGCTGCTCTCCGGATCAGACGCCATTTACCATTCTGAGTCCCAGGCAACAGGAGAGGAGGGCTGCCTTGCGCCACTCCTGACATAAATATACCAAGACGGAATGCTGTTGCCGTACAAATGAAAGTAGTGCTTCACTCCCACAGCTTCCAGCCATCGCAAACGCCGCTTCTTCCCGCTTCTGCCGCCCCCTCCCCCACCGCCACAACAGCACCATTCATTCCGGATGGTGAGGGCTGCGCTCGTTTTTCTGTATTGCACCACCTGCAAAAACCCTATGAAAGGGTTGTTTGACCCCCAACCACTGAGCTAAGGTAAGCAAGCCGGGGGGGGGAAAAGTTTTTCCCTTCTCCATGGCTCTGGCGATCCCAGCTGATTTGCCTGATTAGCAGGCAAAGCTGGGATCATCAGAGCTTGGATCGTCAGAGCCATTTAAGGCTCGTCAGAGCCTTTCGGGCTGGTCTGCCTGGTTACAGGAGAACGACACCCGGCGTATAAGACGACCCCCGACTTTTGAGAAGACTTTCATGTGTTAAAAAGTCGTCCTATACGCCGGAAAATACGGTATTTTTCTACTTCGAATCCCCTTTTCCTGTGGCTTCCTTTTGCTTTTGTAAGATTCTTTGTACTTTTACCTATAGAACACTCCATGGGGAGGGGATGTTAAGAAAAAATTGAAGCTGATCTTCCTCTCGGTAATTCCTCCAATAATTTAACTGCAATATAGCAACAGCCCATCTAATCTAGGATTCTGTATCATACAATTGCCAACCAGATGCTTTTAAGAAGCTCACACGCAGGAACTGCTACTGAAGAGTTTGTTCTACAGTAGAAGTAGCGGATCATTCTTCCTTGATTTGTCCTGCTATATTTAAAGCTATTTTGACTGGTCATCACCCTACATCTGATAGCAATGATTTCTACATTTTAAGTATGCATTGTACAATGAAAAACACTTTTTTTGGAACTAGGATGAAAAACAGCTTTTGTCAGAAAAGTGGAGAATTACTAATAAATCACTTCTTTAGCAGACCTCAGGCAATTCTGAATTTCTGAGCCAAATTTACTTCATCCAAAATAAATAGTTTATGGTAAAAAAAAAAGTCAGAAGGCTTTAGGAAAGCGCTGAAAGACCTAGCAAATCTGTATGCCTTCTTCAGTTTAAAAATTCAGACTAAAAAGAAAAAAGGCAAAAAACAGTTGATTGTTTTTCTCCCAATTCTTAACTTCACTATAAACTCTTAAACTTCACTATAACATAACACAACTGAAGACAAATATATTTTACTGTAATCTTTTTTTTATTATTATTTGATTTATATGCCGCCCTTCTCTGGAGACTCAGGGCGGCTTACAATGTGTTAAGCAATAGCCTTCATACTTTTGTATATTTATACAAAGTCAGCTTATTGCCCCCACAAACTGGGTCCTCATTTCACCTACCTTAGAAGGGATGGAAGGCTGAGTCAACCTTGAACCTTGGAGAGATTCGAACCAGCAGTAAATTGCAGGCAGCTGTGTTAATAACAGGGTGTGTATACTGTAATATTTTCAGGAATAGATTTTTAATATTACACTGAAAGATAGAGAGGTAATAAGAGTAATTTATTTTATATATGACACATATGGGTGACATATAATAGAATTAGAACAACTCATGGGGTGTGTGCCGACTCCCTGTATAAATGGGGAAAGACACCTTCAGCACAATGTGATTGCGGGGACCCTCGACAGACTATCCAGCATATAATGAGGGAATGTCCTAACAGAAGGTATCCAGGAGATTCTAGGGACTTCCTCTGCATAACAACGGCAGCTACTGACTGGATCTCCAAACTCGACATTAAACTTTGAAATGTTATTTCTGTTTTCCTTTTAGGTTTCTTACTGTTTTTTTTATTGTTTTTATTGTTTTTAACCTGTAAAAATGAAGTGTTTTAATACTGTGTGTGACCAACCATACGCTAAATAAATAAATTTTATATATTCTAATTATTAATTGAAATGACACTCACCAAATAACTCTAGGAAGTTACAAGAAAGGCTTTAAAAAGGCAGAGTCCTTGGTACTCTCTGTACTTGGTTGTTTCCTTGCAGACATTTGAATACCCAACTAAGCAACATCATCAGTACTAGTAAGTATGGGATTTGCTCCCTGTTTATATACAGTGGCTTGCCTTGCCAGCATTAGTAGGGGTGTAGTCTTCTCCTTGGTAGTTCCTTGATTAGGGTATTGTTTTCTGCTTGATTGTCTGTCTGGTGTTAATCCCTGCTTATTTATCTGCTTATCTATTAACCTGCTTATTTAAAATAAGTCCCATTAGGTGACACTGTTAAATCGATGGACCTCGAACACACCAACCCTGCCAAACCTTGTAGGATGGGCAGAGATAATTGGAGACAGATGGTCCTGTAAATATATCCAGGTCCTCTGTCATGTAAGATTGGGAATAAGATGAGGAAGGTCCAAGTCCATACTTAACTAGGGAAAGTCAGTGGTGAGTTTGAGCCAGTCACTATCATTCAGCCTGACTTATTTTGCAAGTTGTTTTAGTGGAATTAAGATTGTAATCCAAAAATGACAATTACTATGACCACTAACAAAATGAGAAGACTATTAAATTAAGTAGGGCTTGAACATGGAATATTTAGCAGCATTTCAGCCCTATAAAAGAACCTGCCTGCGCAATTTGCATTTCATATGTAATGTTCCCACTTTATATGCTGGATTAGTTGTCCAGCCTTACTCTGAGCTTCAAGTTTTTCATTTTCCTGGAGAAAATAAACAAGCATTAGTCTTGCAGCAGATTCTAACAGAGATCTGCAAACTTATCATTTTCTCTCATTTTCCCACATTTAAAGAAGCATACTTTAAGCTTAATAAAAGCAAGGTTGCTCATAAATACTGTGTCTGACTTTACCACTGTTCTGAGACATGTGATGAGGCTTCTTTGTAACTTTTTGATAAGGAGATTATGTAATACAGCCTTGAATTCCCATATCCCCCCAATAGCTTGTTTACTATTAAAAGTTAAGAACAGTTTTTAAAAATGGAATGGTAGAAGAGTGAACCATAGCTTCCAATATATTATGAACTTGTATGACCTTTTAAACTATAACTTTCATTTTACATTGAAAAAAGAATCATGAATTCCTTTCGGTTCTATCAAACTATGATGATCTAGATAAAGAAACAATTTCTTCATTCCCTTCAGTTTCACAGAGTTTATATAGCATAGTCATTCATGTCTGATCCATTCAGACAAGATTATAAAGTATTTTTTGATACTACAGATTCTGTATACAATCATTATCAAAGTATTAATGGAATAATGTTTCCTAGTATGACTTTTTGAGTTTTTATAGAATACACACATCTTTCCTAGATGTAATTGAACAGCCAGTAAATCTCCAAAATTCTTTTGAAGTCCTGCAAAAGTGCACTTCATTTTACATTCTTATTAGAATCAGTAATCCATACCCGTTAGCATATACAATATAAAAAGTTACATTTATGATAACCAGGGTTACATTATTTGATGACTTCTTGATTGCTTCCACAGAAAATTTGACCACAATTACAGATGCTATCATTAGAATCAGAACATAGAACTGGTGTGTGCCAAAGATCTGTCTATCTGGGATGTTGTTGCAAGATAGGTAAAATAAATTGGTTCCTTAAATACCTATAAAAGTTACAACATTACATGAATGATTTCAATTTCTTCTGAACCACAAGGATAAGTCCATTCAAGTAAGGAGACAACAGTGTTCTTTAAGACAAAAGACTTGATGGTGGACATTTATCAAGGACAAATGCAACCTAGAACTAAGGAGAAATTTCCTGAGTGGGACTGCTTGCCTCCAAAAGTTCTGGGTGCTCCATCATTAGAGATTTTTAAAAAGAAACTGGGCAGCCATTTCTCTGGAACAGTATAGGATCTCCTGCTTGACAGGGCGGTTGGACTAGAAAATCTGCAAGGTCCCTCCAAACTGTTATCCTGTATTTTATGACAAGGGTTATAAAATGGGGGACTTATCATGTATAGTCTCCAATGGGAGACTGTACATAATAAGCATGACAAAGTCTGAAAGTTCAATTGCTCTCAAAGGTAGATGTTTCCCAGCTATCTTTAGGCCTACATAAAACTACACTGATTCTCTCTCATACAGCTCATGCATTTTTCGTTCAGAATCCACTCAGAGATACTGTTTTGCAAGTTTTTCTAGGATTAGATTGTTTTGTGCTATTGTGGTTTTTGTAGTTATTTCCTTCCATTAGATAGGTTGAAACCAATATGAGCAATTGGCACAATTGGAGTACAGCCAGGATGGATCTGAGATAGGTTATGCTATAAGCATATTTTGTAAGAATGGGAACATTCTTTCCTCTCTGAATGTATTTTCAGGAGCCACCAAACAAGTGCAGAAAGCTTTTCTGAGATCTAGGAAATAAAAGGCTCAATGAAGGTTTACTTGTGGTTTTATTCATTTATGTATATAGTGCCTATCAGAGCAAGCAAGAACTTTTCATTTTTAAAAATAACACTTCAGAATTATATCCTTCTTTAAAATGTCGTAAGAAACAGAGTGGACACTGCTCCCAAATGCTATCTTGGCAGGAAAGAAAGAAGTATTAGTTCATACATCTTTATGTGGATATAACATTTTAATCATTTCTTAATTTCGCAAAAAAAAAATTGAGTGTGTGTGATATGGAGAATAGGTAAAGAAACTGCCACTGTCATTTACAAAGTTTAAAAAACTCAACTGACATGACTATATTGTCCACAAGGAACCTTCACAGACCATTCAGGCTTTTTTTTTTCCTTAATGATCTCCAAATATGCTGGATCAACTATTTCATTCATTTTAAAACTCCAAAAGCTCAAAATCTAGGAAGGCATGTATAAAGAGGATACACAATGCAATCATCTTAGAGGAAACGGAACCTTCCCCGAAACTCCTTATCAGAAAGTCCTTTTTACCCAATGTAGGCAAAACACTTTAAGGCCATTTAAATATCCCTGTTGTGATTGGTTAATGGGTTTGTGTGTCATTACCCAAAAGCACACACCTCTTTTATCCAATTTGGGGTAATTTATCCAGGTTTGGGAAGCACTGAACTAAATGTTTAAACTCTTCTTGGTTTATAAAATAGGCACCCTTCTCTCAAAAGTATATGTCTAAAATAATCGATAATACACTGTGTGATTTCTCCTTGACCGTATCTTTTGAAATATCATGAGCCACATCCTATTAAATTTCTGCATCTTTTTCCCAAGACCGAAGTGAAGGGTTTTTTTTAGTGTTAAGTTCATTTGCAACTTCTCTACCTACATGGATTCTTGATTACAAGCAAAGAAACCATAGAATGTACTACTTGCTCAAGGCTAGACCACAAATATGAGGTAATACAATTCTAACCCTTACCACAGCTTTCCTTTACCTGCTGCTCCCAGATATGTTGGGATTACAGTTGCTAGCCAGCATGGGCTGTTAACCACGGTGGCTGGGCATTCTGGGAGCTGTAGTCCACACAAATCTGCAGGACGCAGAGTTAGGGGAAAGCCGATTACCGTTACAATATATTCAAAACCCTTCGGCTTCAAAGAAAAATACGAAACGGGTCCTCTGAATTATGGGTCTGCCTACTTTGAAACTTTTTAACACCTTCCTTGGGAGGCTGGTGAAGAACATGGTGAAGTAGTAGCTCCACCGCCTTTCTGGCTGCTTTGAGTGCTTTGTTCTTCCACAGGGTTGCAAAGTGCTACTTCAATGGCACGCTTGTGCATTTGTTGGTTTTCACCAAAAAAAGGTAAAAAAATAAAAATGAATTACATCTTGTCTCCCCACCGTCACTCATCTTATCCAGCACAAGGGTGGCTACCCAGGTTTCCGAGCAAGTCTCCTATTCCTAGCCACCAACAGCGTTAAGAGTCTGTCCCCGTTCCCCGTCCCCCACCGCCAAGCCTTTGATTTTGATTTCGAGCCTGTCCCCAAGTCTTCTTACCTGGCCGCAGTCCCGGCGCAGAGGGGCGAATCCGCCGTGTAGTAATGTCCGAGGAAAATGACAGAGAGCCCTAATCCTACCAGGAACAAAAGGCAGAGCCTCTTCCTCCGGGGAGACCCCATTCAGGAAAAGGAGGGCGCGCTGAGGGGAAACGCGCCGCCAGCGCCGCGGGGACTCTTCTTACTAGCTAGGCTGGAGCACCCTAACTCTGACTAGGGAAGAAATCAAATCACCTCCACTCTCCAGCGACGCCTTCTCTCCCCCCTCTCTCCCAAAGCTTTAAACAGCGGAGGCTTTATCTCCTCCTCCCTGCTCTTTGGAAAAGTTACGGAGCTCAGAGCAGAAAGGTCTTCCTCCAGAGCCCGGGTATTGTGCCTTGCCGCGCCGCAATAAAGACTTCGGACTCGTCTGGTTTCTCCCTGCCTTTTCATCTGTTGCTCGCTGCTTGGCGCACCTTCAGCCGGTTAGCTAAGAGAACGAGAAAATGGGGGGGGGGGGGGGGGGCGGAGGGTGGTGATAGTGGGGGAGAGAAACGCCGCGCCAGGGTAACTGGTTCGGACTCGTTTGCAATGGTG
Organism: Arizona elegans; assembly: GCA_022577455.1. NCBI lineage: Eukaryota > Metazoa > Chordata > Lepidosauria > Squamata > Colubridae > Arizona > Arizona elegans. The sequence goes on from JAKOOJ010000003.1 coordinate 54,664,083, forward strand.
GAGGGGGGCGACGCTCCTGGGAGCTGCCTTAAAACATTCCCTTCGACGTCCCTTCTCTTCTTTGACGTCGACCTTGAAAAGAAGTAGTCCAATAAGATAGTTCACTGAGATATAAACCGGTCGGTTTTTCTAGAGTCACCCGTTTACCCACACTTCGCAGTTTGCGCGGATCGATGCAAAACGCAAGGCTGGGGTACATCCGGAAAGGAAAAACTGCGGCGTGAATTCACCCAACTTCTCTACTACAATGCATAAAAGTGAGACGGCGGGGGAGGGGGGGGGGGAAGGACAGCGGAAAGAAACTTCTTTGTTAGTGTGCTTAGTGGCAGTCATTTAGTGAGTGATCCGATACTATAATGCCGGCTTGGCTTGCCCAAAAGAGCAGTCATTAGAAACCAACAGCATAGGGAAGGCCTAACGTCGAGCGGGGAAATTGAGGGATTTTCTGCCAACATGCTTAAACACCCTATGAACCAACCAGTACCCTACACAAGTGATCAATAGGAGAGTGCAAAGAACATCATTCAAGTTGCCCCAGTTGGAGTTGTCACTTATTTTGGAGCAAGAAAAATCCCAGTTCCAGGAAAGGAAATATATATCCCCTGCTCAAGTCCTCGTTTCCAACCCTGTTTTTATTTCATGGATGTATTTGGTTGGTTGCAAATACAAAAATGCCACTCTAAATTGATTAGAGTGGAAACTGGGTGCAAAAGTTTCTTTGTGCATTTATAAACAGTTTACCGTCTGCAAGGAAATGAAGGCATGGTAACCATTTTGCAAATGGGTGCATGTTCTATTGCTATAGCTATTGTCGTTCTGAGTTGGTAGAGAAGAAGAATATTTCATAAACAGCAGGCGGAGGAGGTGAATCTCTGCAAGGAGATGTTGTCAGACACAAAAGCAAGAATGAAATTCTTCCAAGTTGAATGCTTTATATTGTTGATACCTATAGACAAAATTGTCTGAGATTAAAGACTGAATCTACAATATACTCTGAACTATTAAAGAGGAGCTGCTGTTACCTTCTTACTCTCATACATGATATACGGACTGAGTTACAGTATTTCTTACTTCTCCGAATGCACCTCTTCTCTTCTGGGGATCCATCTCTTCACTACATTCCATCACAGGTATAAATATAATCAATAAATAATAAATGATTAAAATCCAAGGATCAAGAGACAGAATGAAACCAACAGTTCCCACCAATGAGGAAAGCAGGAGAGATGTGCAAAACACATTTCTGGAGATGTGAGATTCTGCACGTGTTTGGTAGATCATTAGATGGTAATACTGTACATTACAGAAGCTCAGCAGAGCCAGCATATTACAAAAAAACACCAATGAACTATTTCAAATAAAACTTCAGTAGATCCCCCACCTTTCGAAAATTGCTGTGTAATTGTACAGAGTTGGTTCCGAACCCGTGCCAAGGATATGGTATGGAGGTGTTCTTAATACTGCCTAAGGGGTGGAATCTTAAACTGGAGCTGAGGGGTATGTTCTATCCTCAACCAGAGATCAGATTGCTGATGACACAGCCCTCCAGATGAGCATTTTTATTTTAGTTCTACCAGTCTTGCATTTAGAACTATTCCAGTAACATAATAATCATAATAATTTATTAAACTTGTGTGCCGCCTGACTCCCAACAACTCTGGGTAATTCTAACAACAGAACTGATATCATTATAGGGTTGTTTTGTTTCCTTGGTTCTAAATACCATGTTTGCACCTTCAAATAAAGTCACTTCCAAAAATTAGGGGAAGATGAAAAGTGTGTGTTTGTGTGTGTATGTATGCATGTTTGTATGTGTATATATATGATAAGGTAGTATATATAAGACCCTCTCTTCCAGGTTTTCCCACCACAGCCCTATTGGATAGGTCAGGCAGATAAAAACAGAGTATTCCTAGTATATATTATGGGGAGGGAAGCTTCCAGCGCTCTAAGGATTAAATCCACCCTTCAATTCATCCTGAGGAAAACTGAGTACTTCACCTTCTATTTGATGGTAAGAATTGCTGATGTTCTCAACTATAGTAAAGCATGGAGTCAGAATATAAATTTGTCAAGAAATTAATGGCAAAATAGTCTTTCTCGATTTGACAAAAATAAGCAACTGTAGAGCTAGTTATAGCTAGAACATACAGAATTAAGATAAATATTGATTAAAAGGACTATAAAACAGTAAAATGGGGGGGGGGGGATGGGGGGTATTTTCATATTGTTGGAAGAAATATCCATCTGGTTCAGTTCCAAGCCGGAAGAAAGGCACTGGAGACAAAATGCAAGCTGGAGGCTGATTGAAAAGAGGGTTTAATGATGAAGCAGAACCATATGGGTTCTGGGCAGGTGACCACATAGAGTTGAGAGTGGAGTTTTTTTATACCTTCTCTTGGGCTTTGCACTTGAGCTTCCTGTTCCTGTGCAAGAACATGTATTCTATTGGCTGTTGTCAGGCTCCCATGGGGCCATGTAGGGGTTATGTAGGGGTCATAGCTGGTTCTATAGGCAAAGTACAAATCCTACGTGTTTGTCTGAGCTACACTTGGTTGAGGTTTGGACTGCTGATGCAATAAAGGGGCGTTGGGCAATTCCTATTGTGGCTGAGGGCTAATTCTATCTTTGTTCAGACCTTGCTGCAGGGAATTTCAAAATATCCTGTCTTGAATGGATTTTTGCCTGCAGTATTTGCTTTGCCTATGAATAGAGCTACCTACCTCTATCTCTTAAGCGCTGACATCTGCTGTGGGCTATTAAGAAAGGTAGGGGCTGCTTTCTCCCTCTAAAAGCATGTTTCTCAATTTCTCATCCAGGAAAATATAATATTCTGCCTTTTTAAAAATTTTCTCAAACCACTTCATTCTTCTAAGAAAGGGGTGAGTGCTAACTTTTTACAATATGGGGCAGGCACAGAGGTGGGTTTCAGCAGCAGTAGCTGAAATTTTGAATAGTTTGGAGAACTGGTAGTAAAAATTCTGACTGGCCCCGCCCCCATCTATTCTCTGCCTCTCAAGTCCCAGCTGATCGGGAAGAAATTGGGATTTTGCAGTAACCTTCTCCTGGAGTGGGGTGGAATGGAGGTTTTACAGTATCCTTCCCCTGGAGTGGGGTGGAAATAGAGATTTTACACTATCCTTCCCCTGCCATGCCCACCAAGCCATGCCACGCCCACCAAGCCACACCCACAGAATTGGTAGTAAAAAAATTTGAAATCCACCACTGGGCAGGCAGTATAGGTCTGGAAATAGGGTGCCCCCATGTTTAGTTTTGATAACTCTGCAGTCAGCTATTATTCTATTTTCTGGAGAAAATATATCCAGAGCTGGGTATAAATATAGCAAATAAAGCTGCCTGGATAACATTTGGCTTTTTTTAGAAAAATAATGCTTTTGCTGGGCATATTATATTCTGCTCTTTTTCAACAACTTCAAGGTAGTTTTGATGGAACCATTGGTTGAAGGAGATGAAGCCCCAATGTTAAAAGATATTAAAAGATATCTAGGGTTAAAAGATACTCCAGCTTAGAGGCCATGCAGGGGAGGAAACTTATGTCCATCTCAGGCTTCCCCAAGGGAAGAAGGACAATCTGGTGCGATTTTTATAAACTGGCAATCAACAATAAAGAAACCTACTGAAACTGTTGTGATTGCTTGCACCTGACAGTAGTTCTCATGTAGTTCTCCCTTCATTTTATCCTTGTAACAACTTAAGAAGTAGTCTAGGCTGAGAGAATTCAAATTCAAAACCTTTTTAACCAGATGATGTTATCTCTCTTTTTAAGATTCTGGGCCCAGCTATACCTTCATATCTATAAGCCTTTTAGACCTCTCTTTGCAAAGCTTATACAGCCTAATTGATCAAAATGTCAACATTAGCAAGAAGTCTGCTACCTGGCTGAATTTAGCTCCATTTGATTTGAGTTCTGTTCCATTCCTGATTTTCTCAGTAAATTCAGATATTGTTCAGTTATGTTTATCGAATAAGCCATGGTTGGTCTTGCATAACGATGAAATGTGAAAAGAATTTGTCACATTTATTTGGTGCAGTAGTTCAGACCGAGATTAGAAACCAGAAGATTGTGAGTTCAAGTCCTCTCTTAGGCATAAAAGTCAGCTGGACGACTTTGGACCACTCTCATCCCCACCCACCTCACTGCTATGGGCAAAATTGAAGCTGGGCTTTCAGCCTTCAGTTATATAAAACAAAAGTAGGATATAAATAATAGCTGAGTTTACACAATACAAGAAAACCAAACTTTATAAACAGTGTAATTGCTTACCACAGTAAGGGAAACCAGTGTAAGATCCAGATAGTGAAACAGTTCCCTGTAGAGCGACAATTAAGATTAAATAAATAATTTCTTTGTGTCTCAAGAGATAATTCTATAAATCTCTACCAAAGTTAATATTTTGTCCTAGGGCTGTTTATTTTAGTAGCTGACATAGGGGGAAAAAATCATTTCAGTGAGCTCCTCTAACAATCTGGTATATTTTCTATGCATTATGGTGGTTTTAAATTGTATTTTTATTGCTTTATATTAGCTTGTATTGTTATCCATCCAGAATTATTTGCTTAAAATGAGTGGCCATATCTCTTTCCCAAATAAATAAAAACCTTTTCCTCATCCGTATCATCGTCAGGTAAAAATCTCCATTCCAGCGAAACGTAACTGACCTAAGATTTCTAGTTCAGAAACTATCCAAGGGTTTAGTTAAACGTCTCACCTGATTTTTATTTTTATGTTTTGCAAATCTGTCCCTCATTTGATTGGTTACAGCAGAATTTTTAGAAAAGTTTTAAAGGCTAATTAGCTCATAAATTATTAAATAGTACATAAATTACTATAAATTGGTCAAAACATTATTAAAGAGAAAAGAATCCCTCAGAGCCATGATCAGTCTTACCAAAATAAAATTCATACTACTACTATAAAGGAAACCTCTGCCTCAGTCAGTCACCATTTAAAGTTCTTGTAAGAGACTGAACCAACATGTGTGCACAACTATACTTGCAGATGATTACTTCCATTTTCAATAACCTTTCGGTGAAATTCTACACTGAAAGTCACCCTGAAAAAGCCTTGGGAAGAATGGAGAAGCCCTCATATGGACTAGTGACTTGTTCATGAACTGGAACAGAAGATGGGCCCTCACAAAGAAATGTAAACAGTGGCATGAAATCAGCATTGGAACTAATTTTGTTAGGGATGACAGATAGCCAGGAATACTGACAACACCAAATTATATAGGAGAAATTAATCAAAAGAATTTTGTAAAGAAGAATCCAGAATTCTGTCGTCTGAATTGAGTGGCAATATAAATCCTCCAAATAATAATAAAATAAAATAATATCTTCAGATTTGGTATGATTAAAATGGCAAACTCAGTGAGTTTAATAAAAATAAATATAAAACATGTAAGTTTCAGATATATTTTATTTATTTATTGCTTTTAAAGTAATTAGAAAAAAACATGAAGATAACTGTGATACATACACTGACAAAAAGAAACAGAAGGTGCTTTAACAAAAAAGTGAAAAATTACAAGAAAATAGTATAACAGTAAACATTTACAATGCTATATATACTTATCCAATGCAAATATTAATCATGTATATATATATATATATATATATATATATATATATATATATATAGTACACCTGTAACTCTTTTTATAACCTATCTGTATTTTGTATAAATATGTCCCATATTTCATTTTACTTTTCCATACAAAGCCTATGTCTATAGGCAATCTGCTCATAGGTGGCAAGTGGAATCATATCTTCACTCCATTGAATTAATGGAGCAATACATTTATCTTTCCAATGCTGCAATATCAGTCTTGGCCATAGTAAGGGCACATAGAATCCATGTATATTGTCTGGTTGTCAAATTCCAAGTACTTGATATATAATTTCAGAAGAACGTTATCCTCTGAAAGTTTTAGCTCTTGTTACACAACCATATTTATATAATCCACATTTCCCCCCCAAAACCTAATAAGTATAGGATATTGCAAAATATACTATAATATCACAAAGACAGAATTTATGCCGATATGTTTATGTCAAAGATATTGGGAGAAGAGTAAGATTATGGCTAATTACTTAAACCAAAAATAAATAAAAAATAGTGCACTGATTCCACTTATTGGAGATGAAAATATATAAAACTTCAGTGGATATAAATTGACAATTTTTAAAATTCTATTTAGAATTATATAGCAAACCAGAGAATATATTGAATATATTGAAAATATTAACTTTTTTTAAATAAGTTAATTTACCTCACTTAATTCTGCACAAAAACAACTTTTATTTGCTCCTCTGACTAAGGTAAAGAGTAAACAAATAATTTTAATCATGGCAAGTGGTAAAACACCAGGATTGGATGCATTCCCTATTCAGTGGTATAAAACATTTATAGATCTTTTGGTGCCAAAACTTAGTTAATTGTATTATGAGATATTTGATAAGGGAATTTTATCAGCAGCATATAACCAGGCTTATATTACAGTTATACCAAAGATCACACTTAGGTAAAGATTACACTCCAAGTGCTAATTATCATCCAATCTCATTGATTAATATTGATTCAAAAATATTAATAGCAGTGTTAGCAAATATAACAAGTGATATTGTTTGTTATTAAGAATAATCAAGCAGGGTTTATAAAAACTCAGCAAGCAGCAGACAACATGAGGTTAATTATAGACATAAGAGATTTGAATTTTATAATTTGTAATTTTATCATTAGTTGCTGAAAAAACCTTTGACAAAATATATAAACAATAGTTTGGGTTTCCTTTGGAATTCATAAAAGTGATTAGTTCCTCTAAATAGTGAGAAAGTAGGAGAAAACATACCACTAACCTTCATTTTAGATGTAGGCGACACATATATCTTGATCCATTTTATGAATTCCAAAGGAAATCCAAACTACGTTCAGTAGTTTTAAACTACTAGCAAGAGACTTGTGGAAATGGCAAATAATAGGCATGTGAGGGTCAGATGGGGAACTGGCCACCGAGTAATGTTTATTTGTACCTTCGATGTTCAAATTCAAAAATACCTATTTGAGTATTTCAGAAAATCATGCCCTATTTTCCAGTTTTCTCCACCTTTCAAGCGTAGGGAATCTGTGATGCTCCCGGTGCTGGTGCAGCAGCATTAAGAGCCTTGACTATAAACAATACAAACAAATTATAGCAACCTTATTGATTTCTTTGTTGAGTTTAGCTCTGCTATCCAGTTTCTAAAGAAATTTCTTTAGAATCAGATTTACTATATTCTCTTGGTCTTCCTTCCCTGCCTTTCTGTCCAATTTAGTCATGTGCTTGTTGCTATTTATAAAACCCGTTTTTCCTGCATTTTCATAATAAGCTCTAGTAAAATACCCAGAATCAGAAAGGTCATCAAAGATCATCTATATCAAACATACAGTAGTGCAGGCAGTCTGCTGCTATAGAATCTTAGTGGGTCAGCCTTTGCTTGAAACTCTGATGAGAATTCATCATCTCCCTGGACAGTAGCTAGTTTCATGCATCATGCCAAGGCATGTTGGGTTTCACTATGGTTTGTTCTATTGTCCATGTTTGAATTTTAATGGGTGTATGCTTCCTGAAACATGCTGACAAAAAGTGAAGTTTAGGACATAGAATCCTTAAGAGGAAAACATGTCAGATATAAGAAAACTTTTCAGACTGGAGAACAGTTCTCCTTAGCTTCCATGCTCTTTGCTCTGAGTAAAGCTCCAGGTAGACAAATGTTCTTTGTTATGTGCTAGACTACCTATAACTGGGTAATACCTATATAGATTAGCCTAGAATATGAATAGAATATATATTTTTGCTAATTGTAAAAAAAAAAGAGATCTGGCCTTGGAAAGGGGGAAGAGAGCAATGAAACATAAATGGAGAAGAAACAGAAGTTTAATAGCAAGAAAAAGCATGAGATAGAAACTCAAAATAACCCCACTTTGATTCTGTTTCATGGGGCAGAGAGAAACTCTGTCAGACTTCAAGATTCGGTGATTATACCCTACAACAACAAAATAACATTTTTAGAATCTCCACTGCTTGTTTCTTGAGCATGGGAACCTGGAAGGACTGAAATTTAATAATGTATCTTCAATAACAAGTGATTTGTGCTGCACTTATTTCTATCTCTGCATTATTGAAGGCCAGTAAGCATATGCAGTATATCCCAGATACCTGAAACAGGGATCTCTTACACTAGTCTGCAGCAGATGAACAACCAATAGGAAGTGTAAAAAATCCTGATTGAAAATCTCTGCACCAACTGTACCCATTTGTTACTATGACGTGCAATTACATGGTTGGGTTATTGGTAAATTCAGTACCTCTTTAATTATAAAATAGAATCCAACCCACCCTAATATCATCAGACTGTTTCTGATATAAAATTTTCAGAGTTGATCCAATTTCCAATTTTACTATAAAGATGAAATTTATGTGATATTTTAACTGTTTCTGGATCCTATGAAATCATGATTTCTATTCCATTCCATTAGAAGTATTATTGATCTCAAACCATTTATGTGATCTTGTATGAAATAATATAGAGATGGTCTGGGCCATTCAAATAATCTTTGTTCATGTTTCTATATCCTTATTTATTCCAAGGTTTGTAAATTATTTTCTAAAGGACTTTTCCGCCATCTTCCATGTTGTGAAGGAGACTAAGATTAATGCCCTCTCTGCAACAGAAAAATACAAGGGAGAAAGGGGCCTCTACAGAGAAAAACATTTGAAAAACAAAACTTATTGGGAATTGTAAAGGTCCTATTCAGGCTTGAAGAATACCAGGACAGAGTTGTCACTTAGCAACCTGGAGCAATGTGGCATGATTTGGATTCCAGAGTGGGAAGGCGAACAATAACTCCTTGCTACCCTACTGAGAACTCAAAAGCTTGAGGCTCTACTCTTGAGAACAAGCAACCAAATGTGAAGGATGGGGAAACCTCTCTCTAGAGAACAGTCTTTATTAGAGAGATGGCAAATATAACAAATGGTTTTGCAAATTCCCACTTCACACCCCCAAATATCAGGAAGAAAGGCATTCCTGTTGTTATTTGCAGTTCTCCACTGGAAATCAAAAAGTTAAGCAAATCTAGCAAGTTACATTAATTTCCCAGTAGCAAGAAGAGAGAAATAAATTTTACTCCTTTCCAACATAGGAGGGTCCCTTAATTTAGGTCATCTTGCTTAGTTGTGCCTACTCTGTTAGCCAGCAGCTTTGCAGGGAGTCATAAGGTAATTTTTCACGGTCTCTTAAAACTCCAGGGACTCAATGAGACTTAGTAATGGGATTCAGCCAGTTCGTACCTATTTGGGAGAACCAGTTGTTAACTTTCTAAGCAGTTCAGAGAACTGGTTATTGGAAGAAAACTTATTTTGTTTTTTTCCACTTTATAGGGCTACTCCTGTAATGAAGGCAGGAAGGAAACATTCTGGTGTTGTTTCTAGCCTAATCTTTATTGCCCTGCTTACAGAAACTGCCTCTCTGGCTAACCCTTACTACATTGTAACAGTTAAGGCATTACAACGTGAGTGACATTGAGTTGGCCATGCCCACATGGTCACATGGCCACCAAGCCACGCCTTTCCAGCTGGTCATTAGGGCAGAGAACTGGTTGTTAAATTATTTGAATCCCACCACTGATGAGACCCTTTTAGGTGCAAAATATGAGAACCCATCTGTGAGGGAGATGAGCAATTGATAAGTTTGATTTATATAAATAAATAAATAAATAAATAAATAAATAAATAAATAAATAAATAAAATATCAGCTTCACCATTTTTTCTAACTTGATTCTAGAGCAAAGAAAGAACACTCCTCACAATCTACATATGAAAAACATTTTTTACTGTTAAACCAAATCCATTTTCATATTAAAAGGTAATGGCATCACATTAAAACTAAGCAATCATGGTTCTTGTTTCTCTACCGGTGAAGAAGAAAAAAATGTTCACATTTATGCAGATAGGATTCAAAACTAGTATTTCAGGTAGGACAAGTATCAGGGCTCCAATTATAGGGAGGGCCGCTAGGTAGCACCTGAGTTATCTGTATCTCTTTGCTCCCATTTAGTAGTTATTTGGATTCAAGTTTATTCATTCTAATCTCAAGTATCAAGAATCTCTTTGAACATTTGAAAAAAAGTGGTCAGACATCATAAATTGCCTGTGACACTACCTCTCTCCTAAGTGTAATCAAATACTCAGGATTTAATTATTCCTACATTAAATTATGCTCTTAAATTGCATAATCTTTTTGTCCTAGATGGATAATAATGGTTCATGGTATGTATATTTTTGGAAATACCTTAAGTGTTATGGAACCATTCAGAAAAAAAAATACTAGTGCATCTTAATAACAGCATGTTCAAATATCACCTCTGTTTTAAGAGTTTCTGCACTATAGCAAAATAATCAACTCCAGTCAGGAGTTCATAATCTGCTTCCATCAGGTTCGTTGATAGAGCTTCATAATATTTGCGTCATGAAGTCGTTTCCATACCTTCCGTTCCAGATCAAAGTCATGGTTGGTATAAAAGATTAAACGCTTTCGTTCTTTATCATAATAGTGATCTGAATACTTTTGGTAGCCTTCGGTGATGTACCCATAAGCGCTTACCTGGGAAAGCAAAGGATTATCATTGAGGAGGGAAATAAATGTGGTTGGTTTGGGGAAAAAAAAAGCCTAGTTAGATACATGAGAAATACTTAATAAATAAATACATGAGCTCATTGGATTTACTGACATAGTTCCATGGGAAGCTTGTTGGAAGGCTGGGATAGTGGCAATTTGCTCTTTCCCCCAGGGTTAATGATGATGGAGGAGAAAAGGCAAAACTACATTAAATGCTACTCTTATGGAGGGGGGGAGGATCAATCCTCTCCAGAGCATGACTCCCCAATCTTAAAAGCAGCTCTTATAATGCAATGAATAAATTGCAGGAAATAGTAAAGAGACAACAGACCTAACCAAGTATGGCACAGATTATCCACAGACTATAGAGCTTTGATTTGAGAAAATGGAGAACTACTTGCTGTTTAAAGGCAATTCAAATGGATGAAGACATACATATAAGTATGAATGTTTGTTATCTAGATAAAACATGCATTCCTTAAATAACAAGAACTAGGAGCTGGGCCCAAAAAGCTGTGACCATTAAGATGTTGACTTACATATTCTTAAATTTGATTAACACTCAAGTAAGTAAATGCCTGTAAAGCTTAGATCGTAGCTGCTCAACAATTAACTGCCATATTTTTTGGACTATAAGATGCACAGGTATATAAGACGCACCAAGATTTCGAAGGGGTAAGCAAGAAAAAAGGTTTTTGCCCTCCCCGGCCCCGAGGAACACTCTGCAGGCCTCCCAAACCCTCTGCATGCCCTGTTTTTGCGAAAAACGGACCTGTTTTTCGCAAAAACAGGACACACGGGGCAGGGCTTCGGGAGGCAAAAAATGGCTGTATTCGGTGTATAAGACGCACCAACATTTCCACCCTCTTTTTTGGGGGGGGAGTGCATCTTATACTCCAAAAACTATGGTAATCCACACCTTGTCCTTCCTCTGAGAACATTTCCAAGAGTGATGGGGAAACGGGCAACTTCAAACTAGCTATGCAAAGCAAATGAGGAGAAAAATCTGTGCTAGTACAGCATTCTTCTGCAACTGTGGATTGTGGCTTTGGAAGATGAGGGAGAAGGGTAGCACATAACCTTGGGAAGGGTGCTTAACAGTTGAAATTTGAAAGAGAAAGGGAAAGAGGAAGAAGGCAAGATTAATTCAAAGCCTTTTGGAAGAGTGGGAGATGACTTTGCCCCTCTATGGATATGGTGAATTAACTGTGGAGATGTGAAAGGAATCCAAGAATTCGGAAAGCTGTAGAGGAAGTTGAGGAAAGACATGAGCTTATTTCATTGAAATCTACTCTTTAGGAAGCCTTGGACTTCCAGAGTCCCTTCAAACATTTTTTTACCGAAATTAACTTCAATAAGAAAGACATGCAATAGAAAAGGTTTAACCACAAGTTAAGCATTAGAACTGCATTATGTGGCTGGCATGCAGATGTGACGTTCATGAAGTAAATCAGTGCCAGGATAACTCACTCAGGCAGAAAGAGTTTTAATTTGAGGTTTCTGTTGTTTTAAATAAAAAAAGGAAGGGTTGAAAGAATATGATTAAAGGAACAGCAGCACAGAAGTGGTCATGCAGGGGGACAAGGGCTAAAAGCATATATCCCTGCCCTGAGGCATTTCTCTAGTGAAGTAGAGAGAAAAAAGCCCAAATGTTGAAATAGCAGCAGATCCACTGATTGCTAAATACGTTTTTTCCTAAAGGATGGTGCAAGAGACAAATGTCTCTGTTAACTTTGTGGCTCACCTTTAAATTCTATGCAGCATCTTTGAACCCTTACCTGATCGCAGAGATGGAGTGCAGTCAAAAGAAGGAAGGCGCCTGTTGTAGGTCTATAAATGCGCCAGTAGGGCTTTTCTAGAGTTTTGGATTTCAAAAACCTGGGGTGAGTTACAAAAGGAGATTTAAAAAGGTAGCACTGGGAGACAATGAAAGCTGAGCAGGTCCTCTCCTTGAGGCCTTCTCAGAGAATGAGCTGCTGTTCAGCTCTCAACAAGCAGGTTGAAAGGCATTTATAAGGCATTCTTAAAACTGATCATAGACATACGCTCACAATGAATTGTGTTTGTTTTTAAAATTGTCTTGGGTTCAATCTGATAAGGGGTCCTCTACCTTTAAGACTGTGAAGGAGGAATAGTTTCAGGAGACACACTAGTTTTTCACAGCTACATTCTAGACAAATCTTGCTTAATTCCAGCCTGATTACTCAAACTCCAGGAATCCCATCCCGAACTGAATCTGGCAGCTGGGGATGGTAAAAGGTTCCAACCTTGGAACATGCCAAGCACAAAAGAGCCGTTTCAATGTTCTGAGTGCAGGTGCTTTTCAGAAATTTTATTCTGCACATGAAATAAAACTCCCATTATTTTATTTCAAGTGAGAAAGAAAATTTCAGCAGTGGCCTAGTTTTGAGGGTTCTGACTGCTCCAAATACTGGGATGGAGCTGCTGTTTTGTGGTTTGTGTTTGGCCTTCTTCCTTCAAAGTTTCATACTGGCTAGTTCAGAAGCTTGAACTACTCATGTTCCTGCTACCGTTGTCAGAGAGTGGATGGAGCAATGTGAGAGCGGAACATCAGGGGGAAAGGGAAAAAATGCAGGTAAATACATAGCAGAAGAAAATGGCTGCCCAGAGTTGCCTGCTTGCCTTCCAGGTTAGTGTGGTTAGTTGGTTTTTAAAGAAACTTTGTTCTGGGAAAGCTGGAGTTCATGTGGGTGGGTGGATGCATTGCATCCTATGAGAACAGAGATTTTCTCTCTCCCCCCCCCCCAGGAAATAATGCAAAGGGAAGATTCAGAGGTTTGTGTCATCTCCACAAGAGTTCTTAATTTACTGCTCCTGAGATTCAAATACAACGATTAATAATACAGGATTGGCATGCTGAACTTTGTCCTGTGCATGCTCTCTCATATCTGATCATAACATTAATGAATTATTCTTTCAGTTAGGAAGAATCAACAACCTGCTGGTGCATCCCAGAATGATAATGTTGCTTTTGTTAGGATTGCACCTGGCAAACAGGCTGAAAAATAAAATAAAAAAAACTCTGCCTTCTGAAACTTAGCTAAGGAAATGTAAACAAAAACATAAACAAATGTTAAGAAAACAAATTAATCACTAAAGACTGAAAGAAATGCTAGAGAATTTAGTTGCTTTCTTTGTCTCCTAATGTGTTGAGTAAGTGAACCTGAAGGTTAACTTAAAGAAACATTATCTATTCTTTCTGTTGAGAATGAGGAAGGGCCATGATGGCAAATCTATGGCATGTGTGCCAGAGGTGGCACGTGTACTGTCACCCCAGGTCAGATCTCCGTGGCGTTTCTTTCGTGAGCTGCTTTTTCCCTGCAAACAACGAAACAAAAGCTCACGAAAGAAAAAGATTTTACCTCTTGCCGCATTGCTGCTGTTGGGATGCCCCGCCTCCCGCCAGTCAGCTGGTCTTGATTGCGTATGCGCGCATCACACACCAGTGGTGAGTTGCTACCGGTTCGCCCCAGATTGGTGAAGCGGTAGCGGCAGCAATGGCGGGAGGCTCCACCCACCTGCCCGGACACTTCTGCACATGCGCAGAAGCATTGCGCATGCACGCAAGCATGCACGAGAAAACCAGTAGCAAACTAAATTGAAACCCACTACTGATGTCCGCGCACACGCACCTTTCATTTTGGGCATGCGCGCACGTGCAGTTTGGGCACTCAGTGTCTAAAAGGTTCACCATCACTGAGATAGGGGAATGGAAAAAGAGCTGATAACAGATGCTAATCTAAATATAACTTTCAGATGCTTTCGAAAATTGTTTCTATACTTTTCAGCAGAGATTTGTTGTAAGAGATTAATGTTTTTAAAGTTTGGTCAAATGTTCTTCCATTTGAGTTTTATGGCATTCTCTGTTGCAGCATCTGCCCTGTGGAACAGCCTTCCCCAATCTGGTTTGTCATCCTAATGACAGAGTAGTTCTTCCCACACAGGCACTGGACCAGGAAGTTAGAGGAGCCTGCTGTGCAACATGTATTACGTATCTGGTTGCTGGTATAGTGTGTTTCACATTATATTTTATATTTTATCATTTTCCTTGTCCTAGATATTTGTGATCCTTGTTAGCCACCCAGAGTCATTTAGCAAGCAGGTAACCATATAAATACAGGTAGTCCTGATTTACAACTGTTGACTTAGTGACTGTTTGAAGTTACAATGGCACTGAAAAAAGTGATTTGTGAACGTTTTTCACTTGTGACCACTGTAGCATCCCCATGGTCATGTGATCAAAATTCTGACACTTTGCAACTGACTCACATTTATAACTGTTGCAGTGTCCTGGGGTCATAGGATTACCTTTTGTGAGCTTCTGACAAACAAAATCAATGGGAAAACCAGATTAATTTCATAACCGTGTTATTAATTTAACAACTGCAGTGATCCACTTAACAACTGTGCCAGAAAAGGTAATAAAACAAGGCAAAATTCACTTAACGAATGTTTCACTTAGCAACAAAAATTTGGGGCTCAATTCTGGTCGTAAATGGAGGACTACCTGTAGGTTAAATAAATCAATAAAATGCTACCAACACCATCTAATTCTTATAATCCTAGAATGAAAAGAAGGCAGTAGCAACTGGCTTCAAGTTCTCATTGTTTCCTATATAGTCAGAACACAAAATATTTTGGTTTTTTTTTTTACCAGATATTGAATGCTCAACCTGTTTTATGTTTCATTCCAATAGCATATAGCCAGCTTGTAATAATTCTGATGGAATGTTTTGTACTTTGTTGCAAATTTGAAACAAGACATTGTTTTGTACATCTATCCATACTGCCAATGCTGCTTATTTAAAATCTTGAAACTGTACTTGAGGTTTGAAATTCACTTCACTTATGTCTTACCTGTTTTTAGTGTATCTGAGAAAGTCTGGATGAATCACAAAGTATTGATCCAAATTGAAATTGTCAAATTTATCCCGGGGCCTTGGTCTATAAAAACAAAATATATCTTTAGGCAAACTATGTACAGTTCAAGTCAAAGCTGGTTTAGCCAGCTTTTCTATAAGTTAGAGTGATGATGCAAGGTCTTATCTTTTCGCACTGTATCTAAGATCAGAATGGGGAAAACAAAGTGTGTGTATATTTTTGTACTGTATTATTCGATTAAAGTCACATCGACATAAAATAACAGCTATTATTAAAAGGAAAAGTGAGAAAAAAACAGTCTTTTTTTTGAAAAGAAAGAAGGTGGCAAACATTTTAAGGAATGTGATTGTTTAAAAAGGGGCCAGAGGCATATGGCAAAATGTGTGTGATATAAAACATATGTCAGGCTTCCCTCTGATTTGCTTAGGACTCTACCTAGCCTAACTGTGGGTTCATCTGCACGGCTCTGAGATGTTCATTTATCCTTTTTGGAGGATTTTTCTTTCCCTCAGAGTTTACTCTATATTGCCATCCCATTCCTGAGGTAGGCTGAGATTAGGTCAAGGAAAGTAACGTTTTCCATCAGAAAATAGAACAAAACTATTTGTGTAAACATTCTGTATTCCTAGGAAACATTGGCAGCCTTCAGGGCTCCAAATGATAAGACCTTGCTCTATCATTGGCAAAAGTCATTCCTTCTTTGGTTGCCAGAAATAACAAAACTTCACTAAAATCTTCTCTTTTTTCAACTCAGGAAATATTGACCTTGTGAATGACCTTTCTTTTCTGAGACTTTCTGTTGCTGTAGCATCTTCTACCATGAAGGCCTTTGTGAAGTGGGCAATGATACAAAAAGTTACTTTGCTCATCCTTCTCTTCTTTGGTCCTCCATCTTAGTCAATCATGAAAGGAACATTGCAGCAGTGCACAAGAAATATGTCAACCTGTTCAACAACCTTTATTTATGTGTTTGTGTGCTTCCCCCCCACCTTTTTGGAATTATTAAAATGTTACTGTGATGGTGAATGTTATTTGATGTTACTTGATTTTTGACAGAATTGTGGGGAAACTGAAAATTGTAGGCAAAGAAAGTGGGCCGTTCAGCAAAATAGAAATGGACAATTGAATAAGAGGAGCAATCCCGGTCTTTTATCTTCCTTAACTCTGCAAGTATTTATTTCCAGGCATTTCACAACCTGAGTCTTTAGCAAGAAATGGGGAGGGCCACTGCAATGGTGAAAGTCAGCTAGGCCACCAACATCAGAATGCTCTTAAAGCAGAGGTGAAATCCTACTGGTTCTGACCGGTTTGGGTGAACCACTAGGGATTATGGGCATCAATTTGCCGAACCGGTAGTAATTACCCCTCCTTGGTCCCACCCATGTCCAGCCTGTTGCTGCTCACCTCTTCCAGCCACTCGATATTCCACAGAATTCAATGTTAAATGCAGCAGAGAGAATGCTAACTTTTCTCCCTCCATTCAGAACGGAGCTGCTGCAGCCTGTCCCTTTAAGGTAGTCCCCAGGAGGGAGAGGGGTGGGAGGGACTCATAAAGGGAGCAGCAGCTCCGTTCTGAATGGAGGGAGAAAAGTTAGCATCCTCTCTGCCACAGAATTCAATGTTAAATGCAGCAGAGAGAATGCTAACTTTTCCCTCTCCATTCAGAATGGAGCTGCTGCAGCCTGTCCCTTTTAAGGTAGTCCCCAGGAGGGAGCGGAACTGGTGGGGGAGGGAGGAAGCAGCTGGAATGGAGCTGTTTTCGTGAAAGGTAGGAAAATGGGGAATGGGATTTTCCTCTCTGTCATCCATTCCTCAATCTCAGACAAGTGGTTAGGAAGGGAGGGACTGGTGAGGAGCCCCTCGATGTGAGTGATGACGAGTTGGCCATGCTCACCCAGTCACATGACCTCTCCCCAACAAGCCACGCCCACAGAACCAGTAGGGGAACTTTAAGACCACTGTCTTAAAGTTGTTGGTCAAAGTGCCATGTAAATTCCCAGTGAGGGAGGGAAAGGGCACTAGAGGGCAAGAAATTGGACAGTGGGTTTCAAAACAACACACTTCACTCCACTTCACTCTAAAATTTTTTACTACCGGTTCTGTGGGCGTGGTTTATTTTGTGGGCATGGCTTGGGGGGGTAATGTGACTGGGTGGGCATGGCCAACTTTTTTTTTTAACTTTTAAAAGCATTTTTTTCTACAACCTTAGGAGGTTGCAGAAAAAAATGCTTTTAGAAGCCTCTGATGATCAGGCAACTCAGCTGGGATCGCCAGAGGCTTTTAAAGGCATTTTTTTTCCTACAATCTCTTCAGCTGAAGAGGTTGTAGAAAAAATGCTTTTAAAAGTAAAAAAAAAAAGCCTCTGATGAGGTGGGTGGGGTAAGCAAGCGGCGACCAGGCAGGGGATCGGTTCGGGGGTTGGCCAGCCAATGTTATTACCGATTCTCCGAACTACTACAAAATTTTACTACTGGTTCTTGTGAACCGGGAGCAACCCACCACTGCTTCACTCCCATTTTAAGAACAGGAGAAAGCACATCACAACAAGGCTGAAGGTATAAGGTATACCCTACGAAAAAGTCAATAGAAATTGTTATACTCAAACTTTTTTTTTTTATCTCTTTGCCAGGGGTGAAATGCTACCGGTTTGCACTGGTTCGGGTGAACCAGTAGTAATAAAAGCTACCACTTTGTCTGAATTGGTATTTCCGGTGATCATCTGTGCCGCACAATTTATATTTGCTAGAAAGCAGGAATTTCTAGCAAATCTAAATCACACGGCACAGCTGGTCCTCCCCTCGCTGTTCTACTTACCTTCAAAAGGCTCCTTTTTCTGGTATGCACTATGCATGCACTTGCATCCAGTGTGCGTTTGGCATGCATTGTGCATGCGTGCACTGCATGCGTTTGGTGCACACTGCATGTGGACACGTGCAGCATGTGTTTGGCGTGCACTGCACATGCACACACACAGCGCGCATTTGGCATGCAGCACGCATGCGCGGACAGCAAACCGGTGGCAACCTGCGGAGGATTTCACCACTGCTCTTTGCCATTTATTTTCATTAACAGGAAACTGATGGGCCACCAGAGATTCTTGAAAGCAGAACTCACACAAAATTAATCTAAATTTTGTCTGGTTCATCTCCTGATTATTCATTAAAATACTGAGGCTGGGGGAATGTTTTCAGAGTTCTTACTTCAGAATGTTATTTTTCTGTTATGCCAAATGAGATGTGGGCACAGTGTGCCAAAATGTTAATAAATTATGAAAATGCAGCCATCCTTATTCATTAACGTTTTACACACTGGAGAAAGATCTTCAAAATGTTTGCAAGGAGTCAGCAATCCAAGGTCAAGAAAATCTCTCCACACTGCCAAGGCAGAAAAATTGCAAGATAATAAAGACTGAAAGGACTACTTTGTCCTGATCCAGATATACTTTGGGGATGATCTGAACTTAACCTGGATAATATGATAGATAGATGATAGATGATAGATAGATGATAGATGATAGATAGATAGATAGATAGATAGATAGATAGATAGATAGATGATAGATAGATGATAGATAGATAGATGATAGATAGATGATAGATAAATAGATAGATAGATAGATGATAGATAGATGATAGATAGATAGATAGATGATAGATAGATAGATGATAGATAGATAGATAGATGATAGATAGATAGATAGATAGATAGATAGATGATAGATGATAGATAGATGATAAATAGATAGATAGATGATAGATAGATGATAGATAGATAGATGATAGATAGATGATAGATAAATAGATAGATAGATAGATGATAGATGATAGATGATAGATAGATAGATAGATAGATAGATAGATGATAGATAGATGATAGATAGATAGATGATAGATGATAGATGATAGATAGAGATAGAGCAATATAGATATAGATAGATATAGAGATGATAGAGATAGAGATATATTGTGAACTATCCTAAAAATACGAGTTTCAGGTGTAGCTATAAGAGACAGACATTGCGATCTCCGGAACTTAAAATATATTATCCACTTAGCTTTCGTTAGCTTCTGCTAACATCGTCAGAGTATAAAAACCACCATTGAAGAGATATTCGCCTTTATGCATCATTGATCAATTTGGCCACTGCGCGCATGATAGGCCCCTCCACCCACCTCCCACCTATAATTAGCTCTGTCGTTTTTACTTCAGTCCTGTTAATTGATGGAGGTTTAGTTCCTGTTGCTTCCTCCCCTATCAGTCACCGCTTCGGCTGCCCATCCCCAGGGAATGACGCTGAGCTGTCAGATATTTAACAGCATTCTCTCCGGCCCCTTCCCTGTAGTACAGTACAGATAAACCTCTGCATCTGGACCTGCTTTCAATTGAAGATGTATATTATGCTACATTATTTTTATGCATTTCAAATAGGCATTTTTATGCCCATATTCTATTCATACATATTCATTTCTGCATTTTCCTCCTCAGCAACATCCATAGCAAACCACACAATGACATGGCAATGTCATCAGACATCTCCAATACCATTATGTACTTGCATCCCAACACCTGAACTTTTGAGATTATCCAAATCACAAAATTTGCACGATGACCTTGTTCACTGCATGTCTTGTCATTTGACCCCTCTTGCCATCCATTGTGGGAGTCCTTATCCAGAAAGCACAGCACTACTCACCCATAATAGTCCAAAAATCCCTTCCTGACATTGGTGTTCAGCAGAAGAGCTTTCAGCCATTCATAATCTCTTGTCCCTTCCAGGAAGTGCAGATACTTGATCTCCTAGGAAACATGCCACAAATACACTGGGAGGGGGCGCAGCAGATGGAGTGCCACAGCATAAAAAATAGGGCGGGGCACTCTCTGCTAGACTTGGGTGAGAAAGGGATAAACCTGAGTTGGCTTGTGAAACTTTGAAGAAGGTTTAAAGTTTTCTAATCTAAGTTGTTCTCACAACTACTGTTCACACTAGGAGGAGGAGAAATATAAGGATATCTGTCTTACTTTTCCTGCAGGGATCTTCTTGAATCCACGATTCCCCAGAATCATAACTGAAGCCATTAAGGAGAAGGCTGTGAATCCATAGAAAGAAGTTCTTGTTCCCACATCTTTTTCATAACCCTTGATCACAGCTCCGCTTACTCTGGTAAAAGAGGTCATATAAAGTCACCAAGTTAGCTAAGTGGAGTTACTTCAGATACATATGCATAATTTGCAAGATTCCAGGAATATTAAGATACATTCCATACATGCATACCCATCGGTTGATGAGTGAGAATTGCTTTCATAATTCCAGCTGGATTTAGGGAATGTCTTAGCTTTAAGCTTTCACAGAGCACCACTGTGGGCTTTTTTGTGTGTCCGATCAGTAGCAACAGTTTTTCCTGCTGTCTAATTTTCACAGCGCTGATTACTGACTTCCAATAAGTCATCCTCCGGTGCCTCCAGCTGGCCAATGGCAAAGTACAAAAAAGGAGCTAGACAGCTGTTCTTTCATGTGAAGAAGGAAAAAAAAAAATCAAACCCAGCCAGTCACTGTGGAGAAGTTGTCTGGGAAGATGTGCCAGAAAATCTTAGGAAGCAGGAAGAACTTATAGGGACCAGGAGGTGGAACAAGATGAAAGTTTCTATCAATGGGAACACATCTTCCTTGCTGCTCTAGAAGAAAACTTGCAACACTGCCCTCATATAGAAGAAGAACTGAGCTGATAGTTACCATATTTTTCAGAGTATAAGACGCACCTTTTCCCCACCTAAAAGGGTGAAAATTTGGATGAGTCTTATACACCGAATGTAGCCCAAACAGAGGTTTCAAGAGGCTGAAAAAAGCCTCTAAAACCTCTGTTTGAGAGGCTGAAAAAAAAAGGCGCAGAACTCACAACCAACGAACCTGTTGCTAAAGTTCACCTCTGTGAACAGCTGATTAGGCTGATCCACCCCCAATCAGTTTTTTTCTTATTTTCCTCCCCAAAAATTAAGGTGTGTCTTATACTCCGGTGCATCTTATAGTCCAAAAAATATGGTAATCAGCTCAGTTTCCCAAGGTCCTTGCCCACAGGCATAGATATGAAATAAACCTCAGCCTATCAAATATGACAATCAGAGTAATAGTCACTTTGTTTTTCAAAAAATTATATTGGTACTGGCAGAATGGAGCTAAAGCTGGCTATTCCTGGCTCCTGTTTGGGTAAACTAAAAAATCATTCTGACATCCTGCTTGCCATGGCATGAAGATAGCTCACTAGTTGTAAAGAATGTGAACACACAATATTGTCCTCTATCCAGGGGTGGGCTTCAAAAATTTTAGCTAGGGGTTCTCTGCCCAGTTGCTGGGCAGGTGTGGCCATGGTGGGCGCGGCCTAGTGGGCCTCCTGAACCAGGGCGAGGGGGGGTTGCCCTCCCCAGGCTCCAGAGGCTTTCCTTGAGCCTTTGGGAGGATGAAAATGGCCTCCCCAGCCTCTGGAGGCCCTCTGGAGGCCAGAGACAGGTCCCGAACTTCCGGTAGGCCTGTTTTTCACCCTTCCCGACCCTCTACGCACGCTCTGCACTTACCTGCATCTAAAATGGGCCACGTGGGGACCCCTGGGAGGGGAGGAGAGGGGTGGGAGGGGCCAGCCAGGAGTGGGATTTATGGTTCTCCAAACTGCACATAATCTTAGCTAGAGGTTCTCCCAAACCCCAGCGAACCCCCAGCAGTCCACCCCTGCTGCTATCTATTCTGTCCCACCTGTAAAGCAGGGGTGAAATGCTCCCAGTTTGGACCGGCTCAGGCGAGTAGGTAGCGATGGCGGCAGCCAGTTCGGAGAACCGGTAGCAAAAATCCCTGCCCCTGCCCCCCATGCCCAGCTGAGCCGCGTGATCATCAGAGCCTTTTTTTTCTTTTAAATAGCTCTGACTAGCCAAGCTCTGACGATCCCAGCTCTGACGATCTCAGCTGTTGCCTGCTAATCAGTAGCAAAAATCCCTCCCCCTCCCCCTCCCCCCTCAGCTTGCTTACCTTAGCTGCTGGTCGCAACGCCTTGCTGTAATCCCTGCAATCCATTGCATCAGCAAGCAACTGAATCTCCCTGCCTGCAATCAAGCAGGCAGAGAGTTGTGGACTTCAACTCCCAGAATTCCTCAGCCAGCAAAGCAAAGCTGGCTGAGGAATTCTGGGAGTTGAAGTCTACAAGTCTTAAAATTGCCAAGGTTGGAGACCCCTGTGCTATTGGGTAAGGTTTTTTCCCCTTTGGGAGCTTTAAAAAAATAGTTACAGTAATTGGGGTGTTTTTTAGTTGTTCTTTTTTTAGATCTAGCCATTTAAAGTTTATGAAGTTTTAAATTTAGCTGCTTTTATATAAAAATAAAAATAAAATAAAATAAAATCATATTTGTGCAGCTTTCTGAGATTTAGTGTGTTTCTGTAGTGTTTCACTTTAACTACACAAACACACAAAATCTCACAAAGCTGTATGTGGAATTTTGTGTGTGTAAAGTGTGAAAGTTGGTTTTTTTGGGCTTTTTGTGGCTGTGTGAGGTTCCTGCTTGTTGCAGGGGCCATTTTGGGTCTAGCACAGCTGCTTTTACATTGTGGGTGAGCCAGTTGTGTTGTGTTGTGTTGTGTGTGTGTAAAATGTGAAAGTTGTTTTTTGGGCTTTTCTTGGCTGTATGAGGTTCCTACTTGTTGCAGGGGCCATTTTGGGTCTAGCACAGCTGCTTTTATATTGTGGGTGAGCCAGTTGTGTTGTGTTGTGTTTTGTAGGTTAAAAAAGGGCAAAGAAGTGACAGACGTGGCCACGCCCACCTGATCAACAAGCCATGCCCTCCCAGTCACCTTACCACCAAGCCCCACCCACTAATTAAGCCACGCCCACAGAACCGGTAGCAAAAAAATTTAGATTTCACCCCTGCTGTAAAGGTAACTACTGCCTGTCTCTTCTGCAATTGCTTCAAGGTTATATTTTCCAGCTTCCTCCAGCAGTAGCTATGGATCTGGACTGACAGACTGAGCATCAGACTAAGGTAAGATTAGAAGTAGGGTCCACTGGCCAACTGAAGCTGCTACAGACCTTTCTCTGGTCTTTGATTTTTAGCTCCATCTGCTTTCTGGCACTGGGGAAATCAGAACTTCCACTCTGTGTTTAAAAAAACCCCATCTCTCTCATTTCTCTTAATTAAAAAAACCTCCCCCATCTCTTTTAGTAATCAATAGGTGACAAGAAAAGGAGCAAGAGGAGGAGGGAAGTAAATATATTTGGTGCCAGTTCTCCTATTCCCAAAGAAGCTTACTTCTCCCCATGGAGTGGCAGCTGAAGAGCCATTTTCCAGTTCTGTTCCTCCACGTAGAGATAAGAAAAGTGGGCTGGAAATAGCCAGCACCTGCAAACCTTGCTGTAGCACAGAATACAAAGTGGGCCAATACAGTTGCCTACTCCAGTACACTTTGGGGGCTGCTTTTTAGTTCTGCCTCCAGCAGTTTTCTGAAAAGTGACTGACTATCTGGCTAAAGAAATCCTGCTGTAACATAGATGATGCAGCAGCTAAGCTGGAGGGGAGGAGGTAGCTATGCTTCAGGGATGACAGCAAAAGAATTGTGACTGTGCAGGTGGCACCTTAATAGGTAAAACTGCATACAACTTCAGGCCTTCTGCAGAACTACAGTTCCTCTTACCGGAACACATAATCATGAGAGTCAATTTCCTTGCCCATTCTGGAATTATTCAGTATCCCTCCATTTCCTACTACTGCACAAGTGATACACTTGGAGGTCTGACTGTTGTTGTGCGCAAAGAGAATGTGATGGTAGGGTTTAGAGGGAAGCATGGATATCACTTCTTTTACCACTGGGAAAAAAAAGAGACACAATTATTCATTGGAAGAGGCTAGCAGGTTACATAAAATCAGACAGGTCCAAACTGGGAAGGACACAACAAACAATTCAGGCGTAGCCGGAAAACTAAATTAGAATATATTACATTGACCATCTTGTCTTGGCATTGAAAGCTCAGTTGTGCACAGAGCTTGTGATCTTCCCCGATACAAATTGAATCTGGAATTGTCAGTGCCATCTCATAACCCTGACTAGGAAATAAAAAGCTAAAATGTTTTCCTAAAATCACTGGAGTATATATAGGAAGGAGAAAGAAACTATTTTTCTCTATTCTTCTATTCTATTCTATTGTTCTATTGTTCTATTATTATACAGGCAATCTTCAGTTTACCATTTTTCAGCAGCCATTCAAAGTTACAGTGGTGCTGCCTGAAGGGTACTTATGACTGATCCTTGAAATTCTGACCAAACCCCTCCGGTCATGGGATTGTGATCTAAGCACCTGTCAACCAGCTCACACGTAAGATGGTTGCAGTGTTCCATGGTCATATGATTGTCATTTGTAACCTTCCCTGCTAGCTTCCCACAAGAAAAGTCAATGGGGAAGCTGACAGAGAAGATCGTAAATCACTCCCACTGCTTTTTCTCCCAAGGAGCTTGGCTATGGTGTACGAGATTCCAGGAGACTTGTACTTCCTGGATGCATCCCCTTCTAGCAATCCCTCCGCCTACATTCTGTAGTATTTGCCCACAGATGCAATAGCAAAAAGTGAATCATTTGCC
Source organism: Arizona elegans (assembly GCA_022577455.1). Taxonomy (NCBI): domain Eukaryota; kingdom Metazoa; phylum Chordata; class Lepidosauria; order Squamata; family Colubridae; genus Arizona; species Arizona elegans. Next base: position 54,689,273 of record JAKOOJ010000003.1, read on the forward strand.
TAATATTATAATGTGCATATAATTATATCATTACATTGTAATGGAATTTGGTCCCTTGCATACCTAGTCTATTGCACGGAGGTATTGCTCTATTCTGAATGAAAGCCAAACACCTTCATTAACATGATTCCTATGGAACATATTTCGTAGCCTGGTAACCATGTAGGAGAACATCCTTTTCCATAGTCCCAAAAGTTTACTTTCTAGCAGCAGGATCATCTTCAGATGAGTTTTTTTCCAGCTAATCTAAGTAACCTGATAGGTTCATAGCAGGAGAGGTGCTCCTGCAGATAATTGTGTCCTAAGACATTTAAGAGTTTTAAAAATTAAATTATACCTAGTAGATAAATTGTAGCCAGGGCAAATCTTTCAGCAGAATTTTATTTATGTCCATCTTTCTCAGCATATGAGTCTGGGCAACTAACAACAATTTAAAGCAGCAACAATAATGATAATAAATAAAATAATGGTACAGGTAATATCCATCAATACAGCACAATTCATTGGGGTTTAACTGAAAAAAAATCTCCCAACACTGAAATTATATGAATCACATTCACTTAAGGTTGGGAGAAATAGTCAGATCTTAAAGGCCTTATGGAAGACCAAAAGATGGGGTGTTTCCATAAAGTAGGGACCATGACAGAGAAGGAATACTTTTGGGACCCCATTCCTCTGTTTCATAGAAGAGATTTGGAGAATGCCTGCTATGTCAGATCAGGTGGGATGGGCAGAAATAATTGGAGATAAGGGCCCCCACAAATAACTTGGTTCTGTGCTATAATCATATGACCCTATGCCTTACTTTAGTCATCAGAGGAGAGACTACTATCTGCTCTCATTGTCTTTCCCCACTATTTTTCTGTATGAAGGATCCTTTTCCACTTGTGTGTTTAATGGCATTGTATTTAGCTCTGAGGATCAGTAATATTGCACTCAGGTTTTGAAGCAGAACACCCCTGGGAGATAAGACAATTTAAGACATAGAATAAGGCTATAATTGTTGGCATCACCCTCTATAATTGTTGGTATCATCCTATGGTGCATAATAAACTAACCCTATTACTGCCAATACATTTTGTAGTAGATATTAATGCAATCACATCAGTGGTGGGTTGTCCTCGGTTCGGACTGGTTCACAAGAACCGGTAGTAAAACCGGTGGGAGGCTCCGCCCACTGACCCGGACGTCATCATAGGTGATCTGCGCATGCCAGAAGCTTCTGCCCATGCGCAGAAGAGCATGTGGGCGTGATGTGAACTGGTAGTAAAGGTAAGTAGAACCCACACCTGAATCACATGTCAATAATCTAGTGACTTTTGTTTCTTCTTTTCTTAGGATCACGCTGAGAATATGGACTTTTCCATTATCACAAGATGGGGAAACATGGAACAGGTTTTGGGTGGATTGATAACTGACTTCTAATGTATATGACTTCTAATACCTTATACCAGAAGAAGTAGTCTTGCTTTTAACCCATACTATGCACCCAATAATAGAGATGCTCACATGAGAAGTTTAGCTCCATAAAGCCAAATGGTGGAGGAAAATGGTCCATACGCTTCCATTCACTGTCACTGAAGTGACTCCTGTCCATGAAGACTGTGATGTTGGGTAGGAAAATATCATGTAACCAATCAGATTTAGCAGCCTTGTTCTTCAGAGAATCTGGGCAGGTCTAAGAAGTGGAGAAGGAAGGGAAGAAAAGTTACAAGACAACTGTTTGAAAAAACACTATTGCCTAATCACAGCGGCTTTCCATCCTTGTTGACTATTTTACAGAGTTCTGACAATAATTGATATGAATGAGATTTCAAAGTAAATATGATCTGCACACTGTCAGGTATTCTAATAAATAATCCTAAAGCTGTGATTTTTTTTTTTAAGTAAATGTACTCTTGCTTATTTTTCTCCGCTATGGAGTGTTCCTTTTCTTTTTCTTTTTGGTGATGGCTGTAGAATACTTCCATATACTAAGTTTTCTTCAAAGAATTTTATGAGGGGTCCAGGTACTGCTCTCCAGTTGTAATATTTTCCTACTCTTCTCGTACCAAAAATTTATCTGTTAAAAGTAGCAAAATTCCTTGAGATTAGTAATATAGGTAGTCCAGTGGTGGATTTCAAAATTTTTTACTACTGGTTCTGTGGGTGTGGCTTGGTGGGTGTGGTGTGGCTTGGTGGGCATGGCAGGGGAAGGATACTGTAAAATCTCCATTCCGTCCCCAATCCAGGGGAAGGTTACTGCAAAATCTCCATTCCGTCCCCAATCCAGGGGAAGGTTACTGCAAAATCCCCATTTCCTCCCAATCAGCTGGGATTTGGGAGGCAGAGAATAGATGGGGGTGGCAGTCAGAATTTTTACTACTGGTTCTCTGAACTACTCAAAATTTCCGCTATTGGTTCTCCAGAACTGGTCAGAACCTGCTGAAACCCACCTCTGAGGTAGTCCTGTTCTTACAACAGTTCATTTAGTGACCATTCAAAGTTAAAATAGTACTGAAAAAGGTGATTTATGACTGTTTTTCACAGGATGCTGTTTTGCAGCATCCCCATGGTCACATGATCAAAATTCAGACTCTTGGCAACTGATTCATATTTATGATAGTTGCAGTGTCCCAGAGTCACGTGATTCCCGTTTTGCGAACTTCTGGCAAGCAAAGTCAATGGGAAAACAAGATTCTCTTAAGAACTGTGTTACTAATTAATAGCTTCAGTTATTCACTTAACATTTGTGGCAAGAAAGGCCGTAAAATGGAGCAAAACTCATTTAACAAATATTTTGCTTAAAACAGAAATTTTGAGCTTAATTGAGGTCGTAAGTCAAGGACTATCTGTACTAGAAACCATCTGTCTGGAAACATTCTTGGTTAGGCCTCAACAAGAGTCAGTGAAATATTTGAGAACATTAATAGTGTGAATCCCTAAATGTGTGTAAGGAAGTCTAATGTAGATGCTAGATTAGAAGAATACTTAATATTCATGTCTGTAGATGAAAAATCACTGAATTTCTACTTCTCCCCAACATGGTACAACAGCACAATCACAACACAAACTAGTCTTCAAAATCATCTTCTATGGAGATTGTTGCGATGTATCTTTAAGAAATATTGCTCTTCTCTCTTTCCATAAGATCCTGTGTAATCCTATCTATAGTCACTTAGATAGCTAGATGGGCAGTGCCTAAATTTGATAAGTAAATAAAAATAAGTAAATTAGGATGATGTGGTTGGAGAGTTCAATTCCAAAACTGTCTGAAAGTTGGAAGAACCATGCAGGCAAGGATAATATTTACTCTCACTGAGTTCTGCTAGAAGTGAAGTTAAACAGGTATTGCCGCCCAGGATGGGCCTTCATAATATATGATTTCCAAGAAAAATTAAGTGCCATTAAGTAAAGAGAACAGGAAACATCATACATCGCAATAAAGACACCCCTTGTTTGATTATATCACAGAATATAATTATTAATATGTATGTGTTGCAGCAAGCACAGGCATTTTTAGGAAATTTCTGGTAAGATCGCACTATGGTACTTACCGACAGTGGCGTTGAATTATCCAAGAGGTAAATGTCATCAAACTCCCAACGGGGCTCAGATTTAAAGTCAGCTGCTTTTAATCTTTTAGGGGTTGTTGCTAAAGGAGCCGGATGTGTGACTTGTTGAACATCAGATATCGATGCCTTGGCAGAGTAGTCTTTAATTAGGTTTGTTTTGTTGGATTGCTTTCTCAGGTGAGTTTGATTTGCTCTAGAGGGCAGTGTGGCATTTTCACCAAGAAACTGTTGTTGTCTGGCTGCTTTTCCTGTAGTCTGTTTTCTTGGGGGTACTGGTGTCACCTGTTTAGCCTTTGCTTTCTTCTTTTCTTCATTTCCTGGTGCCATGCCTTTATTTGTTTCTTCCTTTTTGTTGGAGGCTGGTGAATTATTCTTCCCATCTTTAGTAAATGATCGTATTTCAACCAAAGTTTTGGCATGGTTTTGGTTTGCTGTTGGTATCGCCTTATTCTCTTTGGCTTGAGTTTTGTTTAACAAAGGAGTTTCTTTCTTCACGGCTGATTTTTGACCAGTTTCCACTATGACAAGCCTACTCCTGGTTTGCTTTTGAAGTGATGCTAATGCATCTTGGAACTCCGCATGCCTTCCATGGGCATTATAGTTTGCCGGTCTCTTCACAGGATCTTTCTCCAGTGAGGAACTGCCTGGTCCCGCTGTTGTATCTGGAAGCTCTAACGTCTTTGGATTGGTAGCTACAACTTCTTGAACATTGTTTTGGATGTCAAACAGAGGCACTATTTTGACATATTGAAAACTAAACAAATGGCTGAAATGCAGTTAAAAAGATAATTGTATTCAAAATGTATTTATTTAAAGTAGTCCATATGTATGACATTTAGAATTCAGGTGCCTACATATGATAAAAAATCAAAAACCTAAGTAAATATCCTGAACCCACCTGGATTGCAGACTTCCTATTCCGAAATGTTTGCCTTTTAAACCATCCCTTTTTATCTTTTTAAATGCTGCACCTGATTACAAATTGCTAAAGGTATATTTTATTATTATCTAGTTAATTCAAGAAAAATTCTTTAAGAAAAAATACTGATGACTGATATATAGCATATAAAGCAAACTATCTTGGCTGATAAATTTTACATTCTCTTTTTAGGTCACTTGGAAGCACTTGGGTATCTCCTTCAGAGGCAGAATATCTTGGTATTTATTGATTAAATATTAATTGTTCTTCCATCTTTTGTTCTGACTTCACCTACTTCTTTCCTGGCTATGTTCGTATTTTGAGTACTTGTACCTACCTCAACATGTTGCACAAGACTAAACATGACCCCACAATAAGGAAATAAATACCCAACTGTCAGCCCTTTGAGGCAATCCAGACAAAAAACACCAACAATGACTACTTACTCAACATTTATTGTAAGGTTCCATTAATAGAATCTTGTAAGTCTGAAAGTACCTCTCCCCTCCCTTACTTTTCCTCTCCTGAAAACTAAGGAGGATCCCTTCTGAAATGTCTTTTCCACCCTTTCTTCAGACTCGGATTTCATCTATCAGACCACTCTGTAGGATGCTGCTCTTCCTCCTGATCATTCCCACATACCTCAGCCTTGGTACATGGCAGCTATATAAGTAATAGTCACTAATAGTGATAGCACTTTTATGCTGCTCCACAGTGCTTTACAGCAGTCTATGATAGTTTACAATGTCAGCATTTTACCCCCAACAATCTGGGGCCTCATCCTACTGACTTAGGAAGGCTGGAAAGACACACACAGAGACATATATATGATAATAAAGATGAGACAAGAAGAGGACTACAATGTTGTGACCTAGGCTCACTTAGTCATTACAGGACACAATTAGTCTCAAACGAAGCTATTTTATTATAACAGCTGAGAATTACTTCATTCCCAGCTTAGTCCAAATTAATTCTAAAACAAGTCCTTCAGAAAAAGCCGTTTGGGCTTATCACAAATCTTTATCTTCTTTGGCACCCTGCCAAAGGCCTTTCTTGGCAAAGCCCCACAAAGTTCAGAAACAAGAGACGCTGACTGGAAAACAGATTTAGCAACATTACTTTCCTACAAAGAGCCCAAGAGTCTTTGCTGCTCTTTTAAGCCTTATGGGAGGGGCCAATCATCTCCTCACCTTATTCCCGAGTCGTCCTTTGTGCTTTAGCTGCTCTTGCCTTCTGGCAGCTCTGTGCATACGTGCACTAGGAACAGGCTCCTCCTGTTCTCTGCCTCTCTGCTGTCCGACTCTGGAGGCTCCAGAGTCCGCACATCACTCCCAAATGGCCCTGGCCCCATCTTTGCCTCTGACGCAGAGCCCTTGTCCGGGCCTTCCCCAGGACTGGCCCATGGTCCTCCCCAGCCTCCTCACTGTCTGACTCCGCTGCTAGCTCCACGGGCTGCTGGTGGACCACAACATACAAAAGCTTTTCTTCATTCTTATTCTGACCATTTCTTCAACTATAAGAATTTGGATTACCTTATTAACCTTGCCCTCTAGACTTGATTATAATCAGACCTAACTGTCTCTCTTAAGATATGGCATAGGACTTATTTAAACTGGAGCGCACCGGGGAGGAATATTTTTGTGTGTATCTGCCAGATTGACTTTATACCGTACATCTACTGCTGGATATGTTCCCATTTCTCACACCACAGCAGAAGGAACTAGGGCCAGTTCATGGCTATCAGCCCAAAGCCCAGTTATGGAATACACAATTCACACTCAGTCAGAAGTAGTAATTTGTTGAAAACATTTACAAACCAGATGAATAAGGATAACAATGAAGAAAATCAGAATACACTTTCTGTTCATTGGAAATGCTTTGCAATCCAATAATCTTCCGGAAGGTGCTGAAGACCTGGTTCTGCCAGTGAGCGTGGGGAACCCAGGTGGAGCCCATTAAATGGCTTGTGTGATCTGTTGTTGCCGGGGTGAAGGGTGGGGGGCGATTTTGTTATATTTTACTCTATTAATTTATTTGATTCTTTTTGTTAGTTTTTATTGTTTTAAATGTGGTTTTATATTCTGTAAGCCACCTTGAGTTGCCATGGGCAATATAAATTCTATAATATAATATAATATAATATAATATAATATAATATAATATAATATAATATAATATAATATAATATAATATAATATAATATAATATAATATATCACAAACAGCAATGAACATTCTTGGAACCCCTGCAGTGCCTGTTTCTTGACGTGGTCAATCTCAAAGGCTTCGCAGAGACCACTCAATACTGCATTTTATACTTGGCTTTAGGCTCCAAAGGTGAAGAGTATACCAAAAAGTGTGATAATTAGGACACTAATTGGGGGCAATATTTTCATTTAATTTTAAAAGTGGAAAAAAGAAGCAAAACTTCTATTTCTTTATAGCAACTATAAATTTGGTACATTATTTTATTTATTTATTTATTTTATTTTATTTTTCAGATTTCTATACCACCCTTCTCCTTTCGAACTTAGGGCGGTGAACAGCCAAATATAAAACATTCGTACACAAAAGTTAAAATAGATTTAAAATAATTAAATAAAATTTGGCCCATAATTGAAAACATTTCAATTAAAATCAATATCAAATTTTAAAACCAACCATAAAATCAGGACAGCCCGGCTAAGTGAAAAAAATAGGTTTTAAGGGCCTGACAAAAAGTCCGGAGGTCTGGGATCACTCGTATCTCTGGGGTAGATTGTTCCAGAGGGTGGGTGCCACCACAGAGAAAGCTCTCCCCCGGGGGTCGCCAGCCGACATTGTCTGGCCGACAGCACCCTGAGGAGGCCCTCTCTGTGGGAGCGAACTGGCCAGTGGGAGGCAATTGGTGGCAGAAGGCGGTTCCGTAAGTACCCCGGCCCTAAGCCATGGAGCGCTTTAAAGGTGATCACCAACACCTTGAAGTGCACCCGGAAGTCCACCGGAAGCCAATGCAGCTCGCGCAGGAGAGGAGTCACATGGGAGTGCCCCGTTGCTCCCATAATCCCCCGCATGGACGCATTCTGCACCAGTTGGAGCCTCCGGGTGCACCCCAAGGGGAGCCCCATGTAGAGAGTGTTACAATAGTCCAGACGAGAAGTGACGAGTGCTTGACTGACCGTGTCCCGATCCAGAAAGGGGCGCAACTGGCATATCAGGCGAACCTGATAGAAAGCCCCCCTGGCCACAGCCATCATATGCTCTTCTAAAGACAGCCGTGTGTCCAGGAGGATGCCCAAGTTGCGGGCCCTTTCCATGGGGGCCAATGATTCGGCCCCAATAACCAGCGATGGCACCAGCTGGCTATACTGGGACGCCGGCAGCCACAGCCACTTGGTCTTGGAAGGGTTGAGTCGAAGCCTGTTTCTCCCCATCCAGACCCGCACGGCCTCCAGGCACTGGGACATCACTTCCAAGGCATCGTTGGGATGGTCTGGGGTGGAGATGTACAGCTGAGTATCATCAGCGTACTGATGGAACTCCACCCCAAAACCACGGATGATCTTGCCCAGCGGCTTCACATAAATGTTGAACAGGAGGGGCGAGAGGACTGACCCTTGTGGCACCCCACAAACAAGGCGCCTCGGGGTTGACCACTGCCCCCCTGTGAACACAGATTGCAACCAGTCGGAGAGATAGGAGGAGAACCACCGCAAGATGGTGCCCCCCACTCCCAGTCCCTCCAGCCGGCGCAACATGATACCATGGTCGATGGTATCAAAAGCCGCTGAGAGATCTAACAGGACCAGGATAGAGAAATAACCCCTACCCCGAGCCCTCCAGAGATCATCCACCAATGCGACCAATGCCGTTTCCGTGCTGTACCCAGGTCTGAAGCTGGACTGGAGCGGATCTAAATAGACAGCTTCATCCAGGTACTGGGGAAGCTGTCGCGCCACCACATTCTCAACAACTTTCGCAATAAAACGAAGGTTGGAAACTGGACGATAGTTAGTCAAAACAGCTGGATCCAGGGAAGGCCTCTTGAGGTGGGGCCTCACAACCACCTCTTTCAACACGGCCGGCAGGACACCCTCACTCAAAGAAGCGTTAATAATCCCCTGGAGCCAGCCTCATGTAACCTCCTGGGAAGCCAGCACCAACCAGGAGGGACACAGGTCCAATAAACAATTCAGCCGTCCCAAGATCCTGTCCACGTCCTCGGGAGCCACAGGATCGAACTCCTCCCAGATAACATTCTCAAGGCGTGCCTCAGTCATCTCGTCTGAACTAACCCAGTCAGCGGCCAAGTCTTCCCGAATCTGAGTTATTTTATCATACAGATACTGTACAAAATCCTCAGCTTGGCCCTGCAAGGGGTCATCCCGTACTCCCAGATGGAGAAGGGAGCGGGTCACCCTAAACAGGGCGGCTGGGTGGTTATCTGATGATGCAATAAGAGCGGCAAAATAGCTAGATTTCGCCGCTTTTATCGCCACTAGGTAGGTCTTAATGTGAGACCTTACCAGTGTCAAGTCAGATTCAGATTGGCTGGCCCTCCAATCGCTCTCTAGGCGTCTTTTCCGGCGCTTCATCTCCCTCAGCTCCTCGGAGAACCAAGGAGCTAAGTGAGTTCGGTGCCGGGTTAGAGGCCGCAAAGGCACGACATGGTCCAAAGCCCCGGCGGCCGCACTGTCCCAGGCAGCCACCAGGTCTTCAGCCAAGCCGTGAGCCAGATCTCAGGAAGTGGCCCAAGCTCCATCTGGAACCTATCAGGATCCATCAGGTGCCTGGGGCGGAACCACCTGGTTGGCTCCGCCTCCCTGCGACGGGGTGCAGCGGTCAGAAAGTCAAGTTGAAGTAGCGAGTGGTCAGACCATGACAAAGGTTCAATGCCTATATCCCCTGTATCAAGGCCACTCAACCACTGACCAGAGATAAAAACTAAGTCCAGAGTGTGTCCACCTATGTGAGTAGGGTCATGAATTACTTGGGTCAGGTCCATGGCCATCATGGAAGCCATGAACTCCCGAGCTACCTCAGACGTTTCACCGATAGATGGCAGGTTGAAATCCCCCATGACCACAAGTCTGGGAGTATCAGCCGCCACCTCGGCTATGACGTTGAGGAGTTTGGGCAGGGTCGTTGCCACGTGGCAGGGAGCCAGGTACGTGATCAATAAACCCATCTGCACCCCACGACCCCACTTCACAAAAAGGGACTCACATCCGGCTATCTGAGGTACAGTGGTCTCCCTCGGATCAAGACCTTCTCTTAGAATGACCGCTACCCCTCCGCCCCTGCCCTGAGCTCTCAGCTGATGAAATGCACGGAAGCCTGGTGGGCACATATCCACGAGGATATGTATCCATTAGTATCTCAGATGGTAAGAAAACATAATCAGTTCACCTCTCCAGATATGTTTATATAAATATATTTAGATATAATGCAGTAAATTAACAAAAGGAAAAAAAATTCCCAGTGTACAGATACTGTTAAGTTGGGTGAATGAGGACGCAGCAAGCCAGAGTAGTGAGTGACAACAGCTCTTTATTATAGGGTGAGACTCCAGCAACTGACCTGGGGAGCCAGCTCCCTTTATATACCTTGCAGCTGTGGTGGTCAGCCAATCAGCTGAGGGTCAGTTAATTCGAACTTCCCGCCAAACAAACCTATTTACATAACACTCCTCCCCTCCCAGAAGTCACTTGGGGTGTTATTTGCATACAAAGTCTCTCAGGTGACTAGGACGTGTGCGAGTCCTAGCTGACCTGCGCAGTTCAGTCGGAGGGGCGGCATTGAGCAGGTCGGAGGGACTTTCTGTTTCTCCCTGCTCCGCCAATGAGGCCTCCGGGACCTCCTCGTGGGCGGCGACTTCTCCGGCTGTTGGGACTACCTCGACGGGGCGGCGCTGGATACCAGAGTCCGCAGCTAAGTCCTCCGCTCTACTCGGGCTAGTGGTTTGTGCTTCTGGTTGGTAGTCGTGGTCGGAGATGGGGTCGTCTAATGTATCTTCGGTGTCTGTGGTTACTCTTTTTCTTAATTGGTCAATGTGTCTGCGCCAAACTCTCCCGTCCCCCATGTCTACCCTGTATGACTTGGGGCCTGTGATTTCTGTGATTGTTCCGGCCTCCCAGAGTGGGCCCTGTCCATAGTTTCTAGCGTGTACCGGTGTTCCTATGGTGAACTCTCTAAGTTTCCTCTCCGCCCCCTTGAAGACCTCTGGGGAGTAGTTGGGGTTGAGTCTGTCTAGTATTCCCCGGAGTTTCCGTCCCATTAGTAGTTCGGCCGGACTTTGGCCTGTGGCTGTACAGGGTGTGGAGTGCTGGGCTATTAAGAATTTGTCTACCCTTTCCTGCCAGTCTCCGGAGCTCAAGCGTGAAAGGGCCTCCTTTGCTGACCTCACAAATCTCTCCGCCTGTCCGTTACTAGCCGGGTGAAACAGGGCAGAAAGGACATGTCTGATCCCAAGTCCCGCTAAGTACCCCTCGAACTGTGTTGCGGTGAACTGTGGCCCGTTATCTGACACTAGGATGTCCGGTAACCCATGTGTGGCGAATAACTGTCTTAGCTCTCTGATGGTTGCGTCGGTGGTAGTGGCCTTCATTAGCTTGATCTCCAGCCATTTGGAGAATGCGTCTACGACGACCATGAAGGTCTGTCCATGGAATGGGCCTGCAAAGTCAATATGTATTCTGGACCAGGGTCCCTGGGGCCTTTCCCACTCCCTCACGGGTGCCGTTGGCGGGTCTGATCTGGACTCTTGGCAGGGCTGGCATCTCCCCACCCACTCTGTAATGTCTGCATCCATGCTGGGCCACCAGACGTAGCTCCTGGCTAGCCCCTTCATTCTCACAATCCCAGGGTGCCCCTCATGCAACAACGTTAAAACTTTTTCCCTTAAGCGTGAGGGAATAACAACCCGCTCGCCCCATAGTAAACAACCCCCTTGCATTGTCAATTCATCTCATTTTCCCGCGAACGGTTTAAGTTCCCCGCTCCCAATCTTTTCCGGCCACCCCCTCATGACCCAACTTGTGACTGTCCGGATCACGTGGTCCTTGGTTGAGGCTCTTGCAACCTCGGCTGATGTTATGGGCCCAGAGTCCAAGACGTCTATCAGCAGGATGGGGATGCCAGGTGTGGGGTCTTCTAGGCTGTCGGGTAGTGGGCATCGGCTGAGTGCGTCCGCGTTGCCCATGTTCGCCCCTGGTCAATGTACCAGGTGATAGGAGTATGCTGCGAGGAAGATGGCCCAGCGTGTCATCCTGGGCGACAGTGCTGCCGGGGTTGGTCGATCTCCCGCGAGGAGACCCAGGAGTGGTCGATGGTCTGTGATTAGCTCAAAATCCCTCCCGAACAAGTACTCGTGGAATTTCTTTACTCCTGAAATGGCGGCGAGGGCCTCCTTGTCGAGCTGGCTGTAATTTCGCTTGGCACTTGATAGAGTTCGGGAGTAATATGCGATGGGCGCTTCCAGGGCATTCGGGAGTCTATGGCTCAGGACGGCTCCCACCCCGAATGGGGACGCGTCACATGCTAGAACAAGGGGAAGCGTTGCGTTGTATTGAATTAAGAAGCTTTCAGCTGATAGTAGTTTTTTAATGCCGGCGAATTCCCTGTCTTCAGCCTCCCCCCATTTCCAAGTGGCTTTCTTGGTTAACAGTCTATGTAGGGGTTCTGCCACTGTTGCCTTGTCTTTGAGGAAGATGGCGTAAAAATTTAATAGTCCCAGGAAGGCCTGTAACTCTGTCTTGTCCTTGGGGGTGGGTGCTTCTCTGATTGCCCTGATCTTGCTCTCTGTGGGGTGTATGCCGGTGCCATCTACTCTGTATCCCAGGAATTCGACTGAGGGGACTGCGATCATGCATTTATTGCGTTTTACTCTGAGTCCCGCGTCCCTGAATTTCCTTAGGACCTCCCTCAGCCTTTCTCTTAGCTGCTGCTCATTGTCCGCGGTGATGAGCACGTCATCAAAATAGGGCACCACCCCGGGGATCCCTTGTAGAAGCCGTTCCATGGTACTTTGGAACAGTCCGGGGGCCACGCTTACTCCGAATTGCAAACGGGTGCACTTGAAGGCCCCTCTGTGGGTTACGATAGTCTGTGCCTCTGCGGTAGGGCCATCTACTGGCAGCTGCTGGTACGCCTGCGCCAGATCGAGTTTTGCGAATATCTTGCCGGGGCCCAGGGAATGCAGTAAGTGGTGAACGACTGGCACTGGATAGGCGCTCTGCTGCAGGGCCTTATTAATTGTGCATTTATAATCAGCACATATGCGCACTGACCCATCCGGCTTGACCGGTGTCACAATTGGGGTCTCCCATTTGGCGTGGTCGACTGGAACGAGCACCCCTTGTTTGATCAATTTATCCAGCTCAATGTCTATTTTGGGCTTCAGGGCAAATGGTACCCGCCTGGGCTTTAAACGGATGGGTGCGATGTTGGGGTCTAGATTAAATGAAATCGGGGTCCCCACATACTTGCCAAGCCTCTCGTTGAACACGTCCTGGAACTCCTGCATCAGGTCTTCCTTCAGGGTGCTTCGAACGTTCCTTACTCCTGTGAATCCCATGCCTAGGGCTCTAAACCAGTCCATGCCCAGGAGGCTGGGAAGGTTGTCGCTGACGATGGTGAGGGGCAGTTTCTCGGTAAACTCCCCGTACTGGACTTGGAACTCGCCTCTGCCTTCGACGGGTATGCGGTTCCCTTGGTAATCCTTCAGTCTGCGAAGCTGTGGCTGGAGCTGTCGCTTGTGTGCGCTGGGGATGACTCTCTTTAGGTTTTCCCAAGACATGATGGATATCGGCGATCCCGTGTCTATCTCCATCTGGCACTCCCGTCCCTCGATCTCGACTGTGGTGTAGGTCTTTTCTCCAGGCGAGGTGCAGGTCCGTGCGATGCGAATGGTGTAGGCCCCAGCGTCTTCAAATTTCGCGCCCTAGCGGTTTCCGCCATCCCTGTTGGGCCTTCGGTGTGGCGCCGTCTCGGATTGGGCCGTTTGGCCACGTGGTCTGTAGCTCTGGTGTGTTTTCGACCTACAGACTCTAGCGATGTGGCCCCTCTTCTCACAGGAACGGCAAACGGCATCCCTGAACTTACAGTTCTGTCGTGAGTGGGACCCTCCACAGCTGGCGCATCCATCTCTGGGCTCCCTCCGGGCTGTGCGGGACTGCTCGGTGCGGTAGACCTCTTCTTCAGACTCCCCCTCGCTCGCGGTGCTTACGGCCTCTCGATGCACTGGCGCCGTCTTCTGCATTGTTTTGGTTAGGTGGGAGCTCTTTAATCTCTCGGCGGCCTTTACTGATGACTCTTGCGCCCTGGCCTCGTCTAGCACGATGAGTAGAGTCAGGTTTGACCTCGCAAGCAGCCTCCTCTGGAGCCGGCTATCTCTCACTCCGCAAATTAGTTGCTCTAGGAGCATCTCATCCAGGTCTCGGTACTCACATTGGGTTGCGGCCTTACGCAGGGCAGCGACGTACTCGCTGATCGATTCTCCCTCCTGCTGGAGCCGTTGCCGGAATTCGTAGCGCTGCACGTACTTCGATGGCGTTGGTGCATAGTGGTCTTTCAGCAGGGTCTGTAGCGTCGACCAGGAAATGTTGTGGACCGAATTCGGCTCCGACAATGCTTCGGCTGTGTCGAAAACCCTTGGCCCGCAGTGACTCAGGAACAGGGCTTTCTTCCGAACGTCCGGTAGCCCTTGCATGTCGTTAGCCACCATGAAGCACTCGAACCGGGACATGTAGGATCCCCACTTCTCTTCCTTGGGGTCGAAAGGCGCTGGCGGGGTGTAGGCAGACATCGCTTCGGGATTCTCCTGTGTTCCGCTCGCTCGTCTGACTGGATTCGGATGCAGTATCGGGTCCCCCCTTCTCTGAACGTGGCTTCAGCTCCTTTGCGTGTGGCTTCAGCTCTTTTGCGTGTGGCCTCAGCTCTTTTGCGTGTGGCTTCAGCTCTCCTCTGCTTCTGGCCTCAAAATCCCACCTTCGTCGCCAATGTTAATTTGGCTGAATGAGGACGCAGCAAGCCAGAGTAGTGAGTGACAACAGCTCTTTATTATAGGGTGAGACTCCAGCAACTGACCTGGGGAGCCAGCTCCCTTTATATACCTTGCAGCTGTGGTGGTCAGCCAATCAGCTGAGGGTCAGTTAATTCGAACTTCCCGCCAAACAAACCTATTTACATAACAGATACTGTCTAGTGGATGGTTATGATTTATAAAAGCAGTTTTTCCTTCTTTTATAATTATGACTAGGGTTGCCATTTCAGCTCATAAATTACATATGAAAATATTTATTAGGTAGGCAAAGTAACAAAACCAGATCTTGGTGGAAAATAGTCTGCAATGATTGACATATTGATATGAAATCAAAGAAAATCCAGTCTACAACAGTGTTTATATGCATCAACTTGCCATAGTTTTGAAAAACAGGATTATGATGATATACCCATTTATCATTCATGGAAGTGCAATGGAAATACACTGCTGAGGTGCCAGCCTTTTAAAAAATGATCTCTGTGAGAATTGTTGGCCTCTCTCTGACTCACAATCCTACGCCGGCCTACCATGATTTTTTTTACCTCCATTGCTTTGCTGCAGAAAAACTGCCTTGATAATACAAGAATCTAATGCTATGGGACAGAAAAATCCATTCGTGGTAGCTTTAGCTTTCACAGAGTAGTGAATTTACAAGTAGGTTTATAGAACCCAAAATATGCAAAACAGAGGAAATTTTCATGTGATGTTTTCCTCCTACATCTGCAAGCAATGGATGGAAGCTGACTGCTGGGACCACAGCTTCAGTTTTACTTTTCTTGGCAATTTGCTTCTGAGTTCAGAAATGCCATCCCATTGTTTCCTAAAAGAAAAGTATTCTGAAGGCAATGTTATTGCTTTCTTTTGTTTTCAGTTCTTCTTGGACATGGTCCATCCCAAGATTAATATTAGAGAGAGTACTATTTTCATGCCAAGATAGTGCAGTAATGGTGGAAATGCTACTTTAATCCAAGAGCATTTCCTTTGTATTTTGTGGCAAATTCTCTAGAGGCTAAACTCTAGAACAGTGTTTCCCAACCTTGCCAAATTTAAAACATGTAGATTTCAACTTCCAGAATTCCCCAGCCAGCATGCTGAGTGGGGAATTCTGGGAGCTGAAATCCACATGTATTAAAGTTGACAAAGTTGAGAAACGCTGCTGTAAATAATAATCAAGCTGTAGTCATAAGACTTTGATTTATAAAGAAGTATTATTTCTTCACTCTCTGAATATTATTCTACCCTTCTTATGCTTAAGAGCACACATTTAGATCACATATAAAGTCTTTCTAAATGAATAGAGAATCTTAGACATATTATTAACCAACTTCAAACTTAAAAAGATGCCAACTTTTAAAAACAGGATACAGGTTATATAAGGGCTTCTAGTCACACAGTTACATAGGCATGCCTTCAATTGTTAAACACGTTTAGAACATTTAGTAAATATTGAAGCATCATATAAGTAACACAAATAAATTCAAGGAATATACAATTCATTCTCTGTGCCAGTCAGGTAAAGTAGCAAATATTGCAGTCCAACTTTGCAAGAAATAACAGGCATGAATAACACTTCTTCCTCCTGTGAAGGCTAAAAAATTTGTTGTTGTCTTCTTACACCAATGGAAGAAGAACCAAGAGGAGGAGGAAAAGGTTTTCTGTATGCTTTAAGTCCTGTATTCTCTGGCATCACTGAGGGTTGCAATATCCATATCGCTATCTCTATAACTATATTACACTTTTACCCCTCACATTTCTAGGTTCTATCATATCTTAAGATCTAAAATGGAAACCTAACATCAAAAAGGTCATCAAAAAAGCACAACAAAGAATGTTCTTTCTTCGCCAACTCAGGAAGCTGAAACTGCCCAAGGAGCTGCTGATACAGTTCTACAGAGAAATTATTGAATCTGTCATCTGCACCTCTATAACTGTCTGGTTTGGTTCTGCAACCCAACAAGACAGAACTGCAGAAAAAACAATTACTATCAACCCGCTTTCCATTGAGGACCTGTATCCTGCACAAGTCAAAAAGAGGGCTCTGAAAATATTTACAGACCCCTTGCATCCTGGACATAAATTGTTTCAACTCCTACCCTCAAAATGACACTATAGAGCACTGCACACCAGAACACACCAGAACTATAGAGCACTGCACATCAGAACAACAAAACCGGAGATGGGTTTAAGCAGGTTCTGACCAGTTCTGGAGAACCGGTAGTGGAAATTTTGAGTAGTTTTTACTGGTAGTAAAAATTCTGACTGGTCCCACCCTCATCTATTTTCTGCCTCCCAAGTTCCAGCTGATCGGGAGGAAATGGGGATTTTGCAGTAACCTTCCCCTGGAGTGGGATGGGAATGGAGATTTTAGAGGCTCCTTCCCCTGCCACGCCCACCAAGCCATGCCCACCAAGCCATGCCATGCCCATCAAGTCACACCCACAGAACCGATAGTAAAATTTTTTGAAACCCACCATTGAACTAGACAGAACAACAGTTTTTTCCAGAACACCATCACCCTGCTAAACAAATAATTCCCTTAACACTGTCAAACTATTCACTAAATTTGCATTACTATTAATCTTCTTATCGTTCCTATCACCTATCTTCTCCCACTTATGATTGTATCCCTGAACTTTGTTGCTTGTATTCTTACGATTTATATTGTTTCTTAGTATGATTTGATTGCTTATTTGCCTATGACTATCATTAACTGTTGTACCTTATGATTGTTGATGAACGTAACTTTTCTTTTACCAATCACACTTGGCCAATAAACAATTCTTTAATCTTTAACATCCTGGACATGAACTTTTTCAACTTCTCCCCTCAGGATGCCACTACAGGGCATCCTGTACAAAACAACTAGACAAAAAAGACACTCTGCTAAATACCTAATTCCCACAGCACTGTCTTATGCTTAAGAATATCTAACCATATAGTAGAGCTGCATTACTATTATCCTTCTCATCTTTTCTATTACCTACTCCTATTGATATCTTATGATTATCACTTTGTTGTTGTATCTTATGATTTATGATCTTGTTGCTTATATGTACACTGAGAACTTATGCACCAGAGACAAATTCTTTATGTGTCCAATCACACTTGCCAAAAAATTCTATTCCTATTCTTATTCTTATTATTCCTATTCCTACAAATAACTCCAGGCAGTGAACATATCCAACATTACTTCCTCCTCCTATTTTCTCCACAACAACCACCCTCTGAGAGGGGTTACTAGAGAGAGAATGACTAGAGTCAGACAGCTTTCATGGCTAAAGCAGGACTAGAATTGCTCCTAGGTTCATAATTCTTGACTTAATAGAAACATTAAAAGATTTTCCTGCTTTTTATCTAACAACCAAAACCCAGGTCATTACTTAGAAGAGTTAAACTCATGTTCATTACTAATTTCTGAGTGAAAATAGGCACACCTGCTATACTTTTATAGTTAGGAAACTGCATCTTTTGTTTTATGACCCAATACTATTTTTAAAAAAATATTGGGATGTAACAAGAGTTCACTACCAACAGTCTAGGAAAATTAAATGATCTTTCATTTATTCGCTGCAGAACATATTTTTAGAAAATTATACTTGTTGCACTCCATTATCCATTCTTTTTTGTAAACAAAACTTACACCAGTTATTTACCTCAGCAATCTGGTAAGCTACATAAATTCTACCCTTCCACTATTGTTTAAGGAATATGTTATAAATGGATGGAAACTTCTCAATTAAACATGCAAATGCACACAAAGGACAGACACTGATATGTTTCTAGATCTAATCATTCATATACAAATTGGTAGGTATGTGTATACCCATAGACACGTACACATTTTAATACGTTTTTAGATTTCTGCTTTCTCTAGAATCATAATCACTTTGCTTTTATTTCTGTCCCAATAAAAGAAATTTCAGGCTGGACATAGAAGAGCAAAGCAAGAACTGAATCTCTCAAATCCCCTTAAAAATGATCACCGTGATATTACTGATTGGAAGATGCCCACGCTCAGTCTATGGGCAAAACAGCATGATTTTCAGGGACTTTCATGGGCTGAAAGAGACAAGAATGAGGTTGAAGCATACTTTTGGGAGCAGCATTATTTTTATTGATGTTTTATCTATAATTATGCACAAATTTGGGGAAAGAGCCTTGGTGGTGCAGCAGACTAAAGTGCTGTTAAGTAACACCAGCTGCCTGCAATTACTGCAAGTTCAAATCTCACCAGGCTCAAGGTTGACTCAGCCTTCCATCCTTTCGAGGTAGGTAAAATGAGGACCCAGATTGTGGAGGCAATAAGCTGACTTTGTATAAAAAAAGAACACCACTTGCCGAAAGCCCTACTAAGCAGGTATATACAAAACTATGAAGGCTATTGCTTAACACATTGTAAGCCGCTCTCCAGAGAAGGGCGGTATATAAATCGAACCAAGAAAGAAAGAAAGAAAGAAAGAAAGAAAGAAAGAAAGAAAGAAAGAAAGAAAGAAAGAAAGAAAGAAAGAAAGAAAGAAAGAAAGAAAGAAAGAAAGAAAGAAAGAAGAGAGAGAGAGAGAGAGAGAGAGAGAAGGAAGGAAGGAAGGAAGGAAGGAAGGAAGGAAGGAAGGAAGGATTGCAAAAGTTGGTTTTTAACCTTGGGAGCAAAATTAGTTATATTGCTGGGACCTATCCTGATAATGCAAAAGACGTATCTTGCAAAAAACAAAACAAAACCTGACCCCATCCCAAAGCTATAGGAATAATGGATAAATAATGGAAGATATTTTATAACTATCTATTATATTTTATAACTACCTATTGTGACAAGTCACAAATACTTGCCTGGAGAACATATTGCCATATCCACAAAAGAGAAGATATAGATAAGTACAGCATATAGTGCATCTCAGTACCCAATCAAAGACCAGCTGATCATGTTAGAGCATGCAGTATATAATTTTCATTTGAGAAGTTAAATTTCTGCTTACCTGTATGGATATTTTTCAACAAAGCCAATGTAAGCAGCAAATGACAGAATGAGGAACAAAAAGCCTAGGAGGAAGAGTTGGGATGATGTAGGAAACTTCCGCCTTAATCTCATGGTGTAATCCTGAACGTTCAGGATATCTCTACCTGTCCTAGCCCCAGGTGTAGTGCAGATTGGCTAATCCCACAGCGTTATTCCCTTGATATCACCTGCCTAGGGAGGGAGAGAGGGAGGGCAGGGCAGGGCAGGGCAGGAGCTTCATACAGAATTTCTACACTTCATTCCTTTGCCAGAAAGATAGAGAAGACTACTTCCTCCTATTAGAATTACTGCTCTTGGAGGCAGACTGCCCAAATGGAAAGACTCCCACAAGTTAAACAAGTAGGTGCAAATATTTTCTGAATTCACAAATGTGTGTAATTAAGATGAATGAGTTGTGAAAGGAACAGGGCTCCTTTACAAAGTTGCAAGAGGTGCATTTTTTTTTCCAAATCTGCTTAAATAAGATGCACCTGCCCAAATCCTCTCCTCTTTTCTATTATAAGCAATTACTCCTTTCTGATTGTTAGATAAAATATGGGGAATTCGGTTAAGGAGCACACCAAGGAAACTGCCATAAGCCTGGAAGCTACTGAAACCCTCAATTATGCTGAAAACTACAAGACATGAGTGTGCAGACAATCCTCTTCTTGATGACATGTTCCCCCTTCCATTGCCTAGAATGTTATGGAGGCAACAGACAATTTCTTAGTTGACACAGAAGAAAGAAGAGTAATTTTTGCCTATTGTTTCTTGCAAAGTTTGGATGCAATATTGCCGTCCTGCTGATTTGCCCCAAATACTGACTCCTTTAGAATTAGAATAACAGAGTTGGAAGGGACCTCGGCGGTCTTATAGTCCAACCCCCTGCTAAGGCAGGAAACCCTACACCACTTCAGACAAATGGTTATCCAATCTCCTGAAAAATTCCAGTGTTGGAGGATTTACAACTTCTGGAGACAAGTTGTTCCACTGATTAATTGTTCTAACTGTCAGGAAATTTCTCCTTAGTTCTAAGTTGCTTCTCTCCTTGATTTGTTTCCACCCATTGCTTCTTGTCCTGCCCTCAGGTGCTTTGAAAAATAGCTTGACTCCCTCTTCTTTGTGGCAGCCCTCAAGATATTGGAACACTGCTATCATGTCACCCCTAGTCTTTCTGTTCATCAGACTAGACATACCCAATTCCAGAAACCATTCTTCATATGTTTTAGCCTCCAGTCCCCTAATCATCTTTGTTGCTCTTCTCTGCAGTCTTTTTAGAGTCTCAACACCTTTTTTACATCGTGGTGACCAAAACTGGATGCAGTATTCCAAGTGTGGCCTTACCAAGGCATTATAAAGTGGTATTAACACTTCACGTGATCTTGATTCTATCCCCCTGTTTATCCAGCCTAGAACTGTGTTGGTTTTTTTGGCAGCTGCAGCACACTATTGGCTCATATCTAAATGATTATCCACTAGGACTCCAAGATCCCTCTCACAGTTACCACTATTGAGCAAGATACCACTTATACTGTACCCATGCATTTTGTTTTTCTTCCCTAAATGTAGAACCTTAATTTTTTCACCATTGAATTTCATTTTCATTCACTCCGAGTGAGTATGTGAAAGAGAAAGAAGAGGAGGAAGAGTACAGCTTCAAATTTTACCAAATATGCCTAGGATTTTTATTGTACATGCTATGATGCCATGCACCTTTTTTTGGGAGTAGGACCCATCTTCCTAGGTTCATATTGTACACTGAGTAATAAATGCATAAATGGGCTGGGTTCATATAAATATGGCAGGTGTGTTCAGTGTGTTCTGAGATTTATTTCCATTGAAGGTAATAGTTTTGAGTTCATCATCCAGAAGTTTCATATTTATTAATGTACACTAGGAAAGCTACCATACACAGCCATGATAAGGAACAGATTTTAATTAAAAACATCATTTAGTCTCATCATATAAAATGATAAAACAAAACTATTACATTATTAAAAAAATATATAATGCAGACTTCAAGATGAGAAAAGCTAGTGCAGCTTAAGAACACTGATGAAAAGTGTAATGACAAAGCAAAGCCAAGTCCCTGGCCATTTGCACAAATTTGTACTTTTCCCACCCCTAACCACATTCAAGCTTAAATTCAGTAAAACACAGTATCTTCCAAGGTCTGGAGGAGTCTACTATTTTTTCCTCTTGTAATGGAGCAAAGATCTAATAGGATTGCAATGCAAGAAAAATAAATCCATTGGGGGTGGGGAATACAAATATTAAGGGAAAGATGTTAGCCACATAAAAATTCCCAAAGCTGCCAATATCTACAGTGTTTGCAATTCCTATATTTATACAAAAATGGTACTGAAGGAGAATGTATGAAAAATATGAGATTCATGTTGATTGCTAAGTTATATTAGCCGAGGTGGTGCAGTGTTAGAGTGCAGTACTGCAGCTACTTCAACTGACTGCTAGTTCAGCAGATCAGCGGATCAAATCTCACCGGCTCAAGGTTGACTCAGCCTTTCATCCTTCCGAGGTGGGTAAAATGAGGACCCAGATTGTTGGGGGCAATAAGCTATTTAGTATACTGTCTTTGGTGTAAGCCGCCCAGAATCCTCGGAGAGTGGGCGGCATAGAAATATGAATAATAAAATAAATAAATAAAAATAAATATTATTCATGTTAGTGTAGTTAAAAATGTTTGGCCTACCAGATTATTAATATATCATGGCAGCCCAGAACAGTTGATTTAAAATAAGTGCAACTTTTACAACAGTTTCCTCAACTTCCTGGGTATGCTCTCCTCGATTTTTCTTGGACGTCCAAGTTGTACTTGCCTGGCATGGTTACTCAGAGGCAATGCACTGATTAAGGTATTGGGGCTAGGAGCAAAGAGACCTGGGTTCTCCTGTTCTTTCAGCCATGGAAGCTTATTGGCTGATTTTGGAATAGGCCCTCTTTCACAGCCCCACCTACCCTAAAGAGTTGTTAATCTGGGGGAAAATTGAGGAGGGTGTTCTAAATAAGCCATCTTAAATTCCTGGAGAAAAGATGAAATCTAACAAAGATGTAAATAGTTGTAGTAAAGTTGTTGCTGAATAGTAAATGTTTTCTGGATTTGCAAACCACATTGAACCATATATTGACCATATGGGCTAGGGTTATATGACCACTTAGGCCAAAATATGGTTCAAGAGTTCAGTATTTGGTATGTCATTAGGACAGAAAGATTATGAGTTAAGAAGAGAGAGAGAACATTCTCTATGGAAGAAATCTGTCTCCACTGAAGTGCAGTTGGGACCAGGGATGGGTTCTACTTATCTATACTACCGGTTCGCAATGGGATTGCATGCGCACGCTTGCTTCGCTCGCTCGCGCGCCTTGCTTTTGCGCACACACAGATTGCCAATGACGACATCCGGGGTGGTGGGTGCCTCCCGTCGGTTTTACTACTGGTTCTTGCGAACCGGTCCCAACCGGGGACAACCCACCACTGGTTGGAACTAATTTCCTACTGTTTTCCACCCCAGATTAAAGCTTTATTTAACTGATCATAGTTAGTTGATCTTTTTGATTTTACTTCTTCCTACACTGCATATAGTAACTGTTCTGTTTTTTGTTACTGTATTTTAGAATCATAAGAGGTCAGTGGGAATATATTTATCACTAGAGAATTTTTGGATTAAAGCAGGGCAATTGAACGCTCTATTAAGAATAGCACAGAAGCTGGAGGCTGGTTGAAGAAGGGGTCATTTCTCTTTTTGCAAAGAATTTATTTGGCTCTTTTCAAAATTACATTTTGTACCTTATTTTCTTTCAGTTTGGACAATAGACGTTCTAAAGCATTTTAGCAGGATGCATACATAAAAATCTTTACAGGGGAGCAGAGCAGGGCCAAGGTTATTATTGAGTCATTTTGCCCCAATTGCCAGAAATGAAGATACTGTAGTCTTCGTAGTAGGAAATTGTTTACTCTGCGGCAATTTGTTCCCCACTTTCTTTTTGCATAACTGGCTTCATTCCTAAAATTCTTTTGCTCTTCAGAAGTATTTCTTTTTATGAGTGTGAAAAATAAATTATGTCTCTGACAAAAACAGGTGAGCGGCATCCTGATGTGTGGAGATGTTCTCCCTAGCTAAAGCTCTTGAACTGTGTTTGTCTTGTTGTGAAATGTTCTTGCTGAGCGTGGTGGGCAGTAAACAGCCTTTAATAAGCTTGGCTGGTGATCAAAACATGACAAGACAGATTTCACAGATATCGGGAAGATCCCATGTCTGGGCTACTCATCCAGAAGGGTGTTGTGGATACCTGCAAGCATTATGGATTGGTGTTCCACGCAACAGCATCTCCTAGATCTACATTCAGAACTTTGCCTCCAGGCTGAGAGTAAAATAAGTGAGATGCTATGGGAATGTTTATTTTTCATCCATTTAAAGGATGGAGGAGAAATAAACAGCTGCTCATGTCCATGGCTATTCCAGAAAGAACATATTATCCATTGTTTTTATGCACATCTTTGTGTTCCATTTCACAATAATCTAAAGAGTAACATGGAATTACATACCGTGCTTGTTTTGAAATACTTTAATACTTTTGTTGGAAGGAAAATCCATCTGGTTCAGGTCCAAGCCAGGAATAAAATAAAATGGAGGTTGAGTGGAAAGAAAGTTTAATGAACAGAACCAACAGCAGTTCTGGGTCAGCTGAACAATTGGTTTGATGAGTGCATGGATTTATATAAGTTTCAGAGTTGCTGTTAGGGGGTTGTGCAATGTTTGAAATGCCCTTAGGATGCAATGTAGTGAACTCTGTGTCTTCTGCTAAATGGTGGTGGGTTACTCCTATTATGTCCTAAAGGGTTTTGTCCTGTTCTTAGAATTTGTAGAATTAGAGTTCTGTAGAATTTGGGTGGAGGAGAATGTAAATTTTAATCCCATCCTTGGAGGTGAAATTCTTTTGTTTCATGAGTAGGCTGGCTCAATCTTTCTTAATGGGCACAAAATATCTGCTGGAGGCTATTAAGAAAGATTGATGAGGTTGGGAGGTTTGGGGTGGGTTGAGGGGTGGGGGGGAAAGGGGTGAAAATGTAATTGTAAAACTTTTGCAATAAAAAAAAGAAAGAAAGATTGAATCTGTCTTCTGCCTCTAAAAACATGTTTCTCCATTTCTCCTTTAGGGAAATATAATATTTTACCTTTTTAAATATTTCCCAAAATATTTTACTCTTGGGGGGGGTTCCCACACTTTCTTGTTCACACATTGATATGGAGTATCTATTTTCTATATGGAAAATAGATACTCCACATTTTTAAAACCTGAGCATCTGTGCTCTACATGCCATGGACGCCATATGCACAGAGTTTATTATTCACCACACTCCCAGCTTCTGCTTTGGAAATTAATTCAGCGCACACAGCCATTTGTGTCAACCATTTGCTTTGTTAAAATGTTTGATTAAGACTCCCTGAGGCTTATAAACAAGGATTCCAAACAATTGCAATTACAACTATAATCCAAATTCTATTCCAAGGCATGTATTACAGCTAATTGCACTGCCCATTTGTCTCCAGCTTTCCTTGTTTGCTTGCCAGTTTGCTATTACCTTGAACAAAAATAATTTAGCAGGGCATCCTTGACCCAGGAGAAAAAAAGGAGGGCGAGTGCTGGTGGAAGCTTAGGAAAAACATGTTTCGATGCTCTGGAAACTGCTTAGAGAAGCTTTCCATGTTCTTCCTCTGCACCAGCAATTAGAGGTCTCTTTTGATTGCTAAGCTCCTATAGATAGCAAGCTGATCCCATAGCTCATAGATTATCCGATAATTCGCATGCTAGAACAGGAGCATATTACTTTGGGGGAGGGGTTGAAGAGTTGCATTCAGAAGAGTGGAGCAGCAAAAGAAAAGAGGCTGGCAAGGATAAAAACTAGACCTGTTTTAATATAAATTTTTAGCTTTAGTTAACATCAAATTGATCAAGTACTTTTAATATGAGGATGCCCTCATATGCTATTAATATGAATATTGTAATTCTTCATTACAGGCCAATGATCCGGACTAACCAAAACTTAAATAAATAAAACCTACAAAATGGATCAGACAAATAAGGCATACAAGATAAAAAATCTTTGTCTTCATGTTTGCACTATTTTGCCAACAGCAATATACAAGTTTTACAAGCCAGGAGAATAATCTTTCAATGAAGTCCTTATCAGTTGGTAAACACTGAACATAAAATTGTTCAGTCAATCCCAGAAATGGTCTTAGAAGGGACGTTGGGAGCTCTGCATGCATCTCAATAGAAATGTCATATAGCAGAATATGAATTTGGGTTTCAATGTCACTATCTTTACCAGAACCAAGCCTTTCAGGACATGGAATTTTACAGAATCCTCCCCCAGCTCTGCTGATGATATAACATTGAACTGTAGCAATGTAATACTCACTGAGATGTATTGTGTGCATAAAAAAATACACATTTGGGAGGTTTTTGATTAAAGCTAGCTGTGTCCGACCTTGAGGTTGGAAAAGAATTTTTATCTGCTCTTTAAATGCACATAGTCATGTTGTTGTTTCAACTTTTATTAACCCTACAGGGCAATATTAGGCATGTGTTTTGCCACTTAGAATAGCTTTCTTAGGAAACTTGACCATATTGTTTCAAAGTCTGACAATTAATTCCTGAATTTAATTGGGCTCTGTGACTTGGATAATGTCTTGGCTCTGAAAAACTTGAAGGCAGCTGGTATGCACTGGACACCTCTCTAGAACACGAAAAAATGGATTGCTGTGGAATTCTTCTGGGTGTTTGAAGCAACCTAAGCAGTGTCCATATGATGCTTCCCAAATATTTGAAATCACCCTGCTCTATTTCATGTCCTCAGTGAGTCCAATGCAATTTTTAAAAAGTCTGTGCAAAATGCACAAACTTTGTGTCTATGGGGATCCAGTCAGAGCTGAAGAAGCTTCTGGGATGACATCTTAAAAGAAAAACAAGAAAGTCCAGTTGCCTCTTGAAAAATCACCTTAGGGGCATAGTCTTTGTTTTTTCATAATTGATCAGTAAATAATGATGATGATGATGATGATGATGATGCCAGGACTAATGCTATGAAAGCGAAAATACAAAAATCTACTGCCGACTTTGCAATGACAAAGTTGAAACTGTTTCACACTTAATATGTGAGTGCAGCAAAATCGCGCAAACTGATTACAAAGCTAGACCTTGCTAAATTAATCCACTGGTCATTATGTAAAAAATACGCCTTACCTGAAAACAGGTAAGTTATGTTCATGGGAACATAAAAGTGGGAAAAGTTGTCAAAAATGAGAAGGTGAAGATCTTGTGGGACTTTCGAATACAGACGGATCGTCATTTGGAACACAACATGCCAGATATCACAGTTGTCGAAAACCGAAGTGTACAATTTGATATCGCTGTACCAGGAAACACCAGAATCGAAGAAAAAGAACTGGGAAAAATCATGAAATATCACAACCAGGCCATCGAAACTACATGATTATAGATGAAACATGTAACAGTGATACCCATTGTCATCAGGGCACTTGGTACCATGTCCAAGAATTTTGCAAAATACATCAAGAAATTGCAGCTTCCTGCAATAGCACCAGCGGAACTACAAAGAACTGTTCTTCTTGGAACATTGTACATTTTAAGAAGATACTTGGTTGATACCTAGCATGCTGGCAGCAACCTGTATCAACCATTAGCACCAGTCAGTGGTATTTGTGATACATTTTTAAATGTTCAGTTGACTGAATTTCATGCTTAATGAATAAAATAATAATAATAATAGAAACAGCTAGAACATTTTTTTTTAAATTTTTATTTTATTAAATTTCTATACCGCCCTTCTCCCGAAGGACTCAGGGCGGTGAACAGCCAGAAGATAAAACACAGAGATACAAAAATTTAAAATAAATAACGAAATATTGTGATTTGCAAATTGAAGTTAAGCGATTGTGGAGGAAGAAATCAATGGTTGTACCAATAGTAACAGGAGCCTTTGGAGCAATACCCAAAGAGCTGCCTAGGTACATGGGAATTTTGAACTTATTAGACTTGAATATTCTGACTGCAAAAAAAAACCCACCCTACTTGGAACTGCCTATCTAGTCAGACGTTATCTTAACAGCTCTTATGTCGTTGGTTAGGAGTTGAACTGTTAAATTTTCACCACTCCCAGACTATCAATCAGATTAAAGTTTAACCAATAATAATAATCTTTATCATAATTGCAAGTAGGAATTAATGTTTTATACTGAAATGAGCCAATGTTCTGCTGAGGGCTGTTGAAATTTGTGAAAATAGAACTGTATTGTCTGCATAAAGCAGTACACATACATGTCTTCTGTCCTGTTTGGGAGGGATGGAAATCTCCCTTGTTAAGGATACTAATCATTGTATTGATATAATAATTAAAGAGCAATGGGGCGAGAAAAGACTCTTGTTCATTCCCCTTGGGATATCACTGTGTTTGAAAGATGCCCAGCTGTGCTACATCCCACCCTCAGATTGGATGATTGCTGATAAAGAGATTTCAATTTCACCCAGAGAATTCCCCTGGATATAGAATCAAATGCTTGCTTAAAATGAACAAGAAGGGCATAAAGAACCACCTTTGCTGGCCAAATGTATTTCTCAATCAAATAGGAATTAGTCCTTGAGCTCTTCCAGAATAGCCTGCTTAGACTCTTGCCTCTTCTTCAGTGAGGAAGCTCTCTTTCTGCAATCAGTCTAAAAATTTCCAGTAGGTGAGTCTGGCACACATCTACTTATTCATTGCTTTTTAAAATAATGAAAAAAAAGAAAAACAAAACAAACCACACAGGTAATTATGGCAAATATATATACATGCATTGTATGCCTTCGACAATTTGTGTCTGGCACATACAGTATCTTGCTGATTATGCTCAAAAGGCTCACCGGGTGATAATTTGTTGGTATATCCTTTTCCAGATAATGTTTTTGCCTCAGTCACTAGCAATAATTGCTATTTATTGATATGAATAAAAAGAGAGGCCAGCATCAGGGTCCATCAGTCAGGATATTCATTCCAGAGGTATTAAATCCCTACACTAATGCCTAATTAAATACATTTCTGACATTGAAACTGGGGAACAATCTCATTCCCACCACCACCCCAGAAAAAAACCAGGTAATGTAACTTTTATGGCTTTTTTCCCCAGCAATACAAAGCCCCAAAAATAAGATTCACAAATCATAGCAGTGATAAGGGCCTTCTCTGTGGGGGCACCTACCTCTGGAACCAACTGCTCCCAGATATAAGGAGAATCCAAGACCTTGGTGCCTTCCGCCGTGCCCTTAAAACTCTCTTTTTTCAGCAAGCCGGGCTGGTTTAACACTTTTAAATGTTTTTAATTGGTTTGTCATTGTTTTTTAATTATGGGGCCAAATTTATATATATCTTTTAATAATATTTTAATGTTTGTAGTCTATGTTTTTATTTGGCTGTACACTGCCCTGAGTCCTCAGGGAGAAGGGCGGTATATAAATTTGATATAAAATAAAAAATAAACTTCCTTTGGGGGCGGGGGGAGGAATAAACTTTGGGCCTCCCCAATTAAATGTCAAAATTTGGCAGAATTTGTTTGTCTGAGTTGTGCTATCAAATATGTTCAGACTTCACGAACAGCCTTTTTCTTTTTGAGAGAAATTACGAGTTTGTAAAAATTTTCTGGAAAAATATCCTTCAATACTGTAAATACACTCAAACAGCAGTTGTGAATTATTGGCAGCGGACAACATTAGTGTGCCATTTCTAATGGGATAGCAGGCATATAGAGCAAAAAGCAAAATTGTTCATTGAAAAAAAAAATCAATAGTTACATTGGTGAGCCAAGAAATATCTAGCAAAGCCTCCATTCAGCTGAGTTCATCTCCTATGTACTTACTAGACCCAAACCTAGTTAGCATTTCTGAGTATTAGCCAAAATTGATTAGGAAATGCCTTGGCTGTATTATGACATACACACACAATCATATATTCCCTCCCCCCGATCATCATGGGCTCTTTTTTTCTTTGTATCCACACTTATTCTCTGGAGACAAGAGCAAAGGACTTTTTAACTCTACTCCAACTGTGAATAAGATGGCCATTTATGCATGACCGATAAATAGATTTCCCCAAATTTTTATATTGTATACTAATTGACACAAATGTATTCCTGAAAAATCTTTCCTATACTTCAATAGAGACACTGTTCATCTTGTCATGGAGGAAGCTGTGATCTGTGCACCTGCTCAGGTTGAAGGGCAATTTCAGATGTCTGATTCCTTCTATTAAAGAGGACCTTTCTTGGAGACCCACTTAGTAATAGATGCTTTTAGGTATAATTGCAGCTCTTCAACAGAAAATGGTCTTCCTTAAACTGTATCCTGGCTATGGGATGCTCCTTTCCCAACAGATGCAGAGAAATCAGTAAGGAAACAGGTTGCTTTTGTCATTCCAGTTGCTGGCTTCTTTGTTACTGTCATGCCTTCCTGTTTCTCCTATTGAGAGTGTCAGATGTTGCCTGCATATGATGCACCAGAGACTAGAAGGGGTTAAGTCTTTACAGACATCACATGTGACTATATCAGCCAATGAACTCTCTTATTGGACTCTTACCTAGAAACCACTTGGACATCTTCCCCTTTTCTCTCTCTCTCTCTCTCTCATCTATCTCTCAGCAAGACAACACGTGGACTTCTCTCTCCTCTCAACATCTGAGTCATACAGTTAGGGTAAAAATGTAACAGGACATCCTGTTCATTATCGTATGCATGTATATATTTGTAAATAATAAAAACAACCTTTTGAACCTGAAGCTGTATTGACCAAATAACTTCCTCATAGAACCAAATGAGCACAACCATCAATATATATCTGATAGAGAGAATTCGCTATTGCCTGTGTCCCTTGAGTCTGCCAGTAAGAGTAGAAACAATGCATATATGCTTATCATATTCAATAAAATGGTACAATGTTCAGCATTTAAAGTTTAATGATTTTTTTTAAAAATCCAGGCAAGTAACATTGTTGTGAATTTGAAAGAATGTAAATGGATGGTGGACTGGGGGAGGAGGAAACTATTATGCTTGGCAAGGCTGAGACAAATAGACAGGCAAGACAATGGATGTTACAGATGAATAGGAGGAAAGAAATTACAGGGGTGCCCTTAGAAGAATGACTAGTTCTTACTAGAAAGTGGCTAAGGTGGCAAACATCTGACCATGTGGATATCTGGAATCAAGAGAACTTAACGGCAGGAAGAATAATATAGCTGTGCTTTGAAAAAGAAAATGAGAGGAACCATACTTGATGGCAGCCTGGTGGTTGGAGGTTCAGATATTCAGTTCCAATAGCTCAGGATTGAACTGTGGAGTCCAGCTCTCTGAATTTGGTTGGTTTCTTGCAGACATTTCATTACCTAACTAGATAACATCATCGCATCAGCGCTAATGAGTGTGGGGTTTGCTCCAGAGGTGGGTTTCAGCAGGCTCTGACCAGTTCTGGAGAACCGGTAGTGGAAATTTTGAGTAGTTTGGAGAACCGGTAGTAAAAATTCTGACTGGCTCCACCCCCCATCTATTCTCTGCCTACCAAGTCCCAGCTGATCGGGAGGAAATGGAGATTTTGCAGTAACCTTCCCCTGAATTGGGGACGGAATGGAGATTTTACAGTATCCTTCCCCTGGAGTGGGGTGGGAATGGAGATTTTACAGTATCCTTCCCCTGCCACACCCACCAAGCCACACCCACAGAATCGGTAGTAAAAAATTTTGAAACCCACCACTGGTTTGCTCCCAGTTTATATACTCTCAGTGTTGGTGGGGGTGATGTTTAAAATATAAATGTTTAACGTGTTCTTGAATGCCAGAACAGAAAGACACAAGCAAATATCCACTGGAAGAGTTCTGAGCACTTTGTGGGCATCACTGAAAAGGCAATGTCTTGAGTTCTCCTCAACTCAAGCCAGTTTTTACAAAAGAAGAATCTTTGATTACTGTACTTATTTACTTGAAAAATTTGCAGATTGACCAAAAGTGATGATCTGGGTAATATACAGACCAGGGTCATATTTGTGCAGTCAAGTTTCAAAGTAACTCAATTTTAAATCCTTTATGGCTTTATGAATTGGACATGGAAATGCAAATGCTGGTGGAACTGCTATTAAAAAATAGTATCTCTTCTTTCATATCTCCTGTTAGCATTTGGATGGCCACAGTTTGCATGAACTAACATTTCACAGAAGTATTTAGAAATAAAATATACGGCAACAAACTAATTTGGAAATTAGAGCACAGGTAACTGAGGCCAGCTTTACCTTTTTAGGTAAGACTTTCTGAGATGTACAAGGCCAAGCTGATTAAAAAACCATTCTTAGCATCTGTTAGCATCTGTGGTTTTAGATATTCAATTAAAAGTACTTATAAGTTACGTCTTTGGGAAAAAAACCTCATCCAGAATCAGGTTCATATACCTGTTCTTTAGACTGCTCTCCCTGTCTATTAGCATTATGTTTTACCAGGATACAAGTTTTTTTTTTCTTATTTGTTCCAAAATTTTACCCACGCATTGGGCAGGCTTTGTATAATCTTCCTAGGATCACAGCTGGAAAACTCTTATGTTATCAACAATTGATGACAATGTAGCCCGCCTTCTAGTTGAATTGTTTCTGCACCTTTGGAAAAGCATGAGGGAACCTCAACAGAATAAAGCCTCTTGGGCAGGTGGGATGGAAAGCTGACACAATGAAAGTACTGTTGAGAATATATACCTGTGATGGTGAACCTGTGGCACGCAGAGCCATATCAGTGGGATGCATACACGCGTCAGCCAGCTGATTTTCAGGCCTTTTGGGCCCACCGGAAGTCAGGAAAAAGGCTGTTTCCAGCCTCTGGAAGGGGGAGTGGGGAAGGCCATTTTTGCCCTCTCCAGCCTCCTAGAAAGGCTCTGGAGCCTGGGGAGAGCGAAAAACAGGCCTACCTTGCCATCGCATGCCAAAAGTGGGGGGAGCGCGGGGCGGGGGTTGCACACACATGCATGGGGGAGCAGGGCGCATAGAATTATGGGTGTGGGCATGTGTGCGAGCGATTCCCCCCACACTCCCCCCACTTTTGGCATGCGGTGGCAAAAAGGTTAGCCATCACTGGTATATACTCTCCACTGGTCATTGTAAGTTTTCAATCAGAGCAGCCAAGCCTCTTATTTCCACAGAACAACCTAGACTGGCATAAGATCTTTCCCCATGATGAGTTAAATTGCTACTCACCCATTTTTGAGCTGATAGAAAGTGGTACCAGCGTAAGCTTTTCTGTTGATCTATATCTTGCCTCTACTGCCTCTATTTCGTATGCTTTGAAAGAATGTTCATCTTTCATGTGTGCAGGGCATGATTAATCAAGTTAACCCTCTGCTTTTGTTGCCATCCCCAGTTTTGAGGGTCACGAACTGACGAGAAAGAGCCACCAATCCAGGCAATGGAGTGATGGAGTTGGGTTTTGGGTTTTGGGTAGGAAAGAGGTTCGGTCTTGACCTGTTTTGTGCTTTAGCAAGCTGTCTAAACAGTGTTCAGTGGGCAGAGGAAAGTGATGGGTTTTTACAGGTGAATTAATCTGCATATCCTTGCAAAGCAAGAGAGCATCCGTCTACCTGACAGCTGTTCAGTGGACATGTGAAGCTGGAGTTCCTTGCTAAAAAAATTGTTTTACTTGCTTTCAAAGCTCAGTACCCACCCAGCCTCCAAAAAGAAGCCTAATAGAAAAGTGATATACTTTAATATAATGTCCCTCTTTGAGGGAAATGGGAGGTTCAGAAATCTGAGAAACAAACAAATCTGGGACTGGAAGGGAGAAGGTGTGCCAGAACCATCCTGAAGAGCCAATAGGTATAGGACTAATCCAGTGGTGGGTTTCAAAATTTTTTACTACCAGTTCTGTGGGTGTGGCTTGATGGGTGTGGCATGGCTTGGTGGGCGTGGCAGGGAAAGGATACTGTAAAATCTCCATTCCCTCCCCAGTCCAGGGGAAGGTTACTGCAAAATCCCCATTTCCTCCTGATTAGCTGGGACTTGGGAGGCAGAGAATAGATGGAAGGGCCAGTCAAAATTTTTACTACTGGTTCTCCAGAACTGGTCAGAACCTGCTGAAACCCACCTCTGGACTAATCCTGACCTCAGTGAGTCACTTGACTGGACTGGCACCATGGGCAGCCAAGTATGCCTGTCCCGTTTGACATACTTTAAAATAATGACAAAACTTAATACAGTAATGACAAATATGGGCAAAACAATTGTAGTTTTCAGAACAGAACAATGCTATAGTGCTATTCATTAAAAAGCCCAATAAGATTGGCATTGTATGCTAAGAAAATGTGTACTTACTCATGCTCTATGCCAAATAAAGATTATTAAACATTGGGTGTCGTGTACTGCTCAAGATCTCAGGACCTTTGCCCTTGTAACAAGCCAAGGAAAGAAAATCTCTAAACAATGTAGTATTCAATGGGTCAAAGTTATTAATTGAGCATAATGTGCCGTAAACAGCTCTCTTGTGCTCTGAGGCACACCTAACAAAGAAGAGAGTTTTGAATGACTTTTGTTTTGCTGTAACAAAAGATTTCTGCTCAGTTTAAGAAATTCCAAGATTCCAAAATTCCAATCATACCTGATTAGGAAAAAAGAAGTTTTCTTTCCCTATCCTTCCATTTGCATGGAAGGACCCGGGGTACCTTGTGAAGAGAACTGTTTGGGTTTGGTACAGTATTCTGGGGGCCATAAGTGAGTGTTAGTGCCCTACATATTTGCAAAATATTTTGATCATGTCATTTTATCAACCAAACCATACTTCTGGCTTACAATCACTGTCTAAAATATATACTTACCCAGGAGTGAAATGTAAAATTTGTTGCTACCAGTTCTGTAGGCATGGCTTGGTGGGGGGTATTAATGTGACTGGGTGGACGTAGCCAACTTTTTAAAAAAAAAAACTTTTCAAAGCATTTTTTCTAATGCTTTGAAAAGCGTCTGCCAATCAGGCAACTCAGCTGGGATCGTCAGAGAGGTATTTTAAAAATACCTCTGCTGATCAGGCAACTCAGCTGGGAGTTGCCAGAGACTTTTCAAAGCATTTTTTTTACCACCTCTTCAGCCAAGAGGTTGCAGAAAAAAATGCTTTGAAAAGCCTCTGATGATCCCAGCTGAGCCACGAGATCATCAGAGGCTATTTTTTTTTTTTTTTTACTTTTAAAAGGATATTTTCTTCGGAAGAGGTTGTAGAAAAGTAAAAAAAAAAAACCCTCTGATGATCTGATGATCGTGTGGCTCAGCTGGGCATGGTGGGGGGTACAGGGATTTTTGCTACTGGTACTCCGAACCACCCGCCGCCATTGCTACCGGATCAGGCGATCCGGTCCGAACCAGGAGCATTTCACCCCTGTACTTACCCATCTAACACATGCTGATTCTGTAAAGACCATTCATCATGTCATAAATAAGCTAGCAGCTTGCTCCCAATCCCTGTGGAATTAGCCATTTCTTCCTCCTCCTAATAATGAAATTTATCTCACTGACTTCTGTGTGAATCTACTGGTAGTTCTCAATTTACAATAGTTCATTTAGTGACTGTTCGAAGTTACAATGGCCCTGAAAAAAGTGACTTATGACAATTTTTCACACTTATGACCACTGCAGCATCCCCAGAATCACGTGAACAAAGTTCAGACACTTGGCAGCTGATTCATGATGGTTGCAGTGTCTTGGGAACATGTGATCACATTTTGCGACTTTCTGACAAGCAAAGACAACAGGGGAAGCCAGAGTGGCTGAACAACTATGTTACTAACTTAACTGCAGTGATCTACTTAACAACTGTGCATGAAAGTTTGTAAAATGGGGCAAAATTCACTTAACAACTGTCTCACTTAGCAACATAAATTTTGGGTTGAATTGTGGTTGTAAGTTGAGGATTACCTGTATAAACCCTAAACAGTGATAACATGATCACTATATGATTTTCATATGGTGATGTCTTCCAGATATCATATATACTGTATGTTATATGATATATGATAATATATGATTATGATATGGTATATGATGATGTCTTCCTTCATACTCCAACTCCTTAGAAGGAACTCCCCAGCATCTTTGCTTTATGATAGAGGTGAAGAACATGTACACTTCTAGGTGTTGCTATTTCACAGTTACACATTTCTGCATTTTATGAGAAACACATATGGAAGAGGGATAAACAACAGCATGAGTTCCGAAATACTAGTTCCGAAATAAAAGGTTAAATGAATGAAGAGTTACACAGTTAGACATACTGGTAGTGCTCAGGATCAAAGGCTTAAGTGCAGGATTATGCCAGAGCTGTTTAAACATGCTGTAATGCTTTCCTGTTATTACAAGGTGTTTCCTCTTTTAGAGGAGGGTTTCAGTGGCAACCACCATAGTGATTATAATGTTGGATTTGAAGTGGAGAAGTCATATTCAATTGTCGCATGATCACAAAGCTTACTGAGTAATTCTAGCTCATTGACCTCTCCTTAACCCAACCAACCTGCCAGGCAAGGGTGTCCATAGGACATCGTCAAAAAGGACAAAGGAGTGACTATGATGGGGCAATCAAATTTCTGTCTGTTATTTTATATAGGTTGCACTTTTTGATCATACCTGGTGGACATCCTTTCTCAGAGCTGTTGTGGTGGGAAGTTAGGGAAAATATAAGCAGCCTTGAGCTCTATCAAAAAATATAGGATATAAATTCAATAAATGATGACAATGCAAGAGATGGGATTTCATAGATTTTACTGGTCTAGTCAGAAGCTTTCTTGACTCTTCCCAGGATTTAGGACAGAAAAAAATAGGAGGTCGTATCAGCCATTGTCTGTCTACCTACTTTCTTCTCTTAGAAAGCACAATCAACTAAAAATTTCCAATCTTCAGCTGCATGTGAACAGTTCTCAGCAAAATAAAAATTCAAAATGAATTGTGATTGCTGTTCAGAAGAAATTGAATAATTATACTTCCTTGAAATAAGTTATTTGAAATTAATGAGTCCTTTAAAGTTTCAGATAATTTGCATTGTAAGATCAAAAATTGAATCTCTAGATGTTTTTCTAACACACTCAAGCGTAAACCTTGAAAGTAAATATTGCATAGAACTACCTGGCTTGGGTGTGGATTATTTGAGAGATTGTTTTTCCCCAAGAATTCCTATCTGTTCAACTTGATCCAACAGATTGGGCATGCTGCAGACTTTGTCAGCCAAGGAGAGAACAGGGAGGAATCAGAAGATGGGATTTTTCTGCTGTAGCCTCTGCCTTATGGAATATTTTCTCCCTAGAGATTAAAATGGCCCCAACATCATTGGCCTTTCGCAAAGTTTAAAAACTTGTACCCAACTTTGGTTATGTACTCAAGCCTGGGACTGAGAATGTGTTCAGGGCTTCATTACTTGGCTTTACTATCAGTTGATTAATCATCACGTCTGCTGTTTGTATTTAATGTTTTTCAATTGTTTTTAGTTGTTTTATAATTTTAGAATTATAAGCTGTCCAGAGTCACTTTGTTGAGTTGAGTAGCTATATACAAAAAGAACTGAGGTGGCGCAGTGGTTAGAGTGCAGTACTGCAGCTACTTCAGCTGACTGCTAGTTCAGCAGATCAGCAGATCAAATCTCACCGGCTCAAGGTTGACTCAGCCTTCCATCCTTCCGAGGTGGATAAAATGAGGACCCAGATTGTTGGGGGCAATATGCTATTTAGTATACTGTCTTTGGTGTAAGCCGCCCAGAAGTATACAAAGGTTTGCAAAATATTCTGTATTACCCAATTTCTTTTCTTTTTCTTCTTTGTGTTCTTTTTTAAAGAATAGGATAAGTGCGATATTATAGAGCAGAAGTACAATCTTGAAGAAAGATGTCTGAATAGTCCAGAATGGACAAGAATTCCTGTGAAATAGACAATGGCTATCTGTTCCAATCCCCTCTACTGAAATATATCCTCCATGCTACATAGTTCTAATAAACAGCAACATTCTTCATTTAATCATTATATTAAACGATTAAACTCAAACATAAACATAAACTCAACAAAAAGATGCATAAAGATCATGCTGCATGTGGATTTTTAACCCCAAACACAATTTGTCTGAAGCAGGATTCCCTAAAACGGCCAATATTGATCCTTAAGTGTCAATGGGATTGTTCAAGAGTTTGATAAATATCTGGGGTAAAAAAAGAGTGAATATATGTCTGGGAATCAATAGTTGATGGATAAATAATGCAAGATCAATTGGGGTCAATTAATCTTCTGGGGTCTCTGTGAAGGTTCATGATAGGCCCTAATTCTGAGGATGAGGTGGCTTGTGGCATAGTAGTTGCTGTAGCATGAGTGACAAAACCTGGGACAGAGTCAAAAGAGGAATCAGCCTAGAGTCTCTAAGTAACCACAAACAAAGTCCAACTCCTCTGGAATTCCGTTGACCCTTATTTAAACCAAAATAGTGCTATTAATTGAGTAGATTCCTCTGCATAAACTTTTTAGCAATAAATCAGTTTAATTGGACCTTCAGGTGTGGACCTGATCTTTTGCACTTGAGTGTTACCCAGAGTTAGATCGTCATCCACCAGCAAAAACAGCCTTGAGTTGTCTCTTTTATTATTGTTATTGCTCATAATACTATTAAAATGACTGAATGACTCAGACCAGTTGCTCTAACACAGGGGTCCCCAAACTTGCTGGCTGGAGAATTCTGGGAGTTATAGTCCACAAGTCTTAAAGCTGCCAAGTTTGAAGACCTCTGTTCTGACATCTGTAGTCATGAAAACCTTTGAAAGACCAGTGCTGTCCCACTTGAAAATTATCACAGATCCGCTGTTAGACCCCTTGCAATTTGCATACCGAGCAAATAGATCAACAGATGATGCTGTTAATACCGCTCTGCACTACGTCCTACAACATCTCCAAAGACCTACACAAGGGTCCACTTTGTAGACTTTAGTTCAGCATTCAATACCATCATTCTAGACACTCTTCTAACTAAGATAAACCAGCTAGAGATACCTGAATACACTTGTAAGTGGATCATAAGCTTCCTAACAAACAGGAAGCAGCAGGTGAAGCTAAGCAGAATCACATCAGATACCTGTACAATTAGCACAGGGCTCCCCCAAAGCTGTGTGCTCTCTCCACTTCTCCTCTCTCTATATACCAATGACTGCATTTAACGATCCATCTGTTAAACTACTGAAGTTCACAGATGACACAACAGTGGTCGGTCTCATTTGAGACAATGATGAATCCGCAGACAGACGGGAGGTTGAACAACTAGCCTCATGGTGCGACCGGAACAATCTGGAACTGAACACACTCAAAACCGTAGAAATGGTGATAGACTTTAGGAGAAACCATTCCACCTCTTACAATACTAGACAACACAGTATCAACAATAGAGACCTTCAAATTTCTAGGTTCGACCATATTGCAAGATCTAAAATGGACACCTAACATCAAAAACGTCATAAAAAAAGCACAACACAGAATGTTCTTTCTGCGCCAACTCAGGAAGTTCAAACTGCCCAAGGAGCTGCTGATACAGTTCTACAGGGGAATTATTGAGTCTGTCATCTGCATTTCTATAACTGTCTGGTTTGGCTCTGCAACCCAACAAGACAGACACCGATTTCAGAGGATAATTAGAACTGCAGAAAAAACAATTGCTACCAACCTGCCTTCCATTGAGACCTGTATACTGCATGAGTCAAAAAGAGGGTTGTGAAAATATTTAGACCCCTCACATCCTGGACATAAACTGTTTCAACTCCTACCCTCAAAATGACGCTATAGAGCTGTGATGGCGAACCTATGACACTGGTGCCCAAAGTTGCACGCGGAGCCATTTTGTCTGGCACGTGCAGCGTCACCCATTCCTCTTCCGGGTTTCTGGCCCATATGCGCATGTGACGGTCAGCTGGCCTTCGTCTGTGCGGCAGTGCCGGAAACTGGAAGAGCTGATCTTCCATTTTCCAGCGTGAGCATGTGCACTAGCTAGCTGATCGTCACATGCACGGCAGTAACCGGAAGACTAGCTGGCCAGTGAACATGCATGTGCCGGAAACCGGAAGTTCATTTTCCAGCGCGCAAATGCCCCCAGGGCAGTTCCTCTTCCGGCTTGTTGCCCAGACAAGCGCACGCACTCCCTTTTTGGTACCGGGTGCCAAAAAGGTTCACCATTACTGCTATAGAGCACTGAGAGCATATGCACCAAGACAAATTCCTTGTATATCCAATCACACTTGGCCAATAAAATTCTATTCTATTCTAAATATTTTCCTTCATATAAATATAAATGAAATAATAAAATATATTATTTTAATATAATAAATGTTTGGGGGGATCAAATAGATCTGTAACTTCAAGAAGGGATCAATAAGCTGAAGACTTTGAGGACCCTGATCTAAAGCATAAAATATCAAATAAATATATTGCACAGTATTTATGCTATTTTAATAGGGTTGTTAATCTGAGTTGCTAATTGTTTTACACTATCTTAGTTAGAAAAACCCTTCATACTGTATTTTAATTATTCATTTTAATTACCATTTTTTGGTTTTTAATATTGTATTTTAAGACAGCTGAAGCAACCCTTTATTTTTTAAAAAAATAAATGCTGTTATGTGACTTCTCCACTCAATGAAGAGAGAAGGCGTATGCTTTTGTTTGTCAGAAAACTCCCAAATCTTTTTAAGAACAGTATTAAAAATATATATTAAAAAACACTTAAAATACATACAATTCTTTAAAACTGAGGAATCCTCTAAATCAAGGAGTAGTTTTGAAAAGCTACCTGGAAAAAGTGGCTTTACTAGCATCTAAGAGTCAACATGTTTCCCTGTAAACCCACATCAAACGCATCCATGGAGATTCTCAGTCATCCATGTCATGGTTGTCACAAAGATGCTTTTTCAAGAGACAATTGAACTTTCTTTGTTTTCATTGAAGGTGTTTTGCTTTTCATCCTGAACTAAATAACTTTTTGGATGAGAAGCAAAACATCTTCAAGGAAAAACAAGAAAGTCCTCTTGAAAAAGCATCTTTTGGACCACATCAAACTCATTGCAAAGTATAATTTTTTAAAAAGAAAATGAGATTCTAGCAGTGTATCTAAAAGAGAGATGATATTTTAGATAAATAAAATATCTATCTTTGTAGTAATAAGCAAAAATTGGCTCCAAAACAAGCTAATGAAGATGTTTCAAAGTCTATAAAAAGCATTTCAGATAAATTTGCACAAACCATGGTTTCCAAAAACATTTCAAGATTCCACTTATATAGACCTTGTTACCATAACAACGCTCTCTACATGGTGCTCCCCTTGGGGTGCACCCGGAGGCTCCAACTGGTGCAGAATGCGGCCGCGCAGGGGATTATGGGAGCGACGGGGCGCTCCCATGTGACTCCTCTCCTGCGCGAGCTACATTGGCTCCCAGTGGACTTCCGGGTGCGCTTCAAGGTGTTGGTGATCACCTTTAAAGCGCTCCATGGCTTAGGGCCGGGGTATCTACGGGACCGCCTCCTGCCACCAATTGCCTCCCACCGGCCAGTTCGCTCCCACAGAGAGGGCCTTCTCAGGGTGCCGTCGGCCAGGCAATGTTGGCTGGCGACCCCCAGGGGGAGAGCCTTCTCTGTGGTAGCACCCACCCTCTGGAACAATCTACCCCCAGAGATACGAGTGATCCCAGACCTCCGGACTTTTCGTCGGGCTCTCAAAAACTATTTTTTTCAGTTAGCCGGGCTGTCCTGATTTTATGATTGGTTTTAAATAATTTTGATATGGTTTTAATTGGAATGTTTTAAATTAATGGGCCAAATTTATTTAATTATTTTAAATTTATTTTAACTTTTGTATATAAAATGTTTTATTTTTTGGCTGTTCACCGCCCTGAGTCCGAAAGGAGAAGGGCGGTATAGAAATTTGAATAAAGATAAAGATAAAGATAACATCAGGAGGCAATTAAATAATTATAAAAGCAATGCATATAACTGTAATAAATCAAATTTTGTTTGATATGAAGATGTATCAGGAGCAAATAATGCAAAAAGGCATTTGTTTAGAATTAGCACCATCCAGTGGACTAAGAAAGTCACACCAACTTAAAATTTCTGATCGACTATCATCAAAACTACTTAGGAGTTACAAGCCTTAGAAGGCTTATTCTGCACATAAAAGTTTTTACTGCTCAAGGCTGCTTAGGCAAAATGCAGTGTGTACTGGTGAACCTAATATATGAGGATATTAGATTCTCCCCCACAACCCCAATATACCCAGCATTATTACTAAGTGAAAATTATAAGACGGCAACTGGGGGTGGGGGGGAGAGAAGAGAAATGGTTTTTTATGAAGACACTATAGAAGCTAATAATGATAGTTGAGGGATAGCTACAAGGGCTGAGGATAGCATATCTGCTTGCTTATTCTGAAGAAATCTGCAGTCTTTCCTGATGAAATGGTGAGACGGCTGTGAAGAGGCCAACAGTACCCAGTTAAAGACACTTGCCCAGTGAAAGTAGCTCTGAGTAATCCCTGAGACCTTGTTAGTGCTTGCTCACAAGAAGCCACATCCATTGTTGTTTTTTCAACATAATGCACATACAAAGTCCACTTCTCCCTGGACTAGTACAAGGGTATGTTTTTTTTCTTCTTCCTTTTTTATGCATTTATGCATAAAATCAAACACCAAATACTGAACCCAAAATAAATGGTGGGAGAGAGAACTACCATCACCACCTCACAAACCATCTCACTATCTGCACAGACCTAAGCACAGGTTAAGCCCTGAATAGCTCTGTTGTCATGCTAGAGCCAATGTGTTTAACAAACTACATAAAATGGCCTTGTCCCATGCTCTCTCAATTCCATTGAGCAACTACTCAACTATCCTATCCCAATACATTTGTTAAAGTCTGTGCCTATTGAATTAAACTCTGCTTTATATGTTTTGGATAACGGGATGGCGTGTTTAGACCAAAGCAACTGGCTATGATGATGAAATTCATCAACTTATGGCATCGACAAAATGGAAAATACATAATAGTAAGGGAAAAAAAGCTTTAGCATACAAAACGTATGCTTAATTTAATGGCTTACTATTTTGAACCTGAAAATATTGTGGGGAGCCATTATTTGGAGGGCTGCATGTGACAAGTTTGAGACCCGAGTTAGAGGCTAGTAAGTTGTTCTATCTTTAATAACATGCTCCTAGGCTCTCCTTCTAGTAAGATATAGTTAGCTAAGTGCTGCGCTTTGTTTGTCCATGTATTTTTTTGTAAATAAATCCATTGTTACACATGCATAAGATCCAGGATTCTAGTTGATTAAACTAGGATGCAAAAAAAGTAAATCTTACCAGCTGGTAGAATCAACTAGGACGAAATTGTCAAACAAAGGTCTGATTGAAAAAGTACATCTTTGTAGGCAGTGAAACACAATGATTCTTTTGTGCAATAAAAATACATTCTTTATTCCCAGAAAAATGCAGGTGGCAGAGAAATGTTCAAATAATTTCATTAAAGACACTAAGAGGGAAGCACTAACATAAGCCTAAACATTATATAGAATTTTTCAAAAATCTATCAAGTTACACTACTGTGTAAAAATAATTGTGTGTTATTCTACAAAACACCCAACGCTATGAAAATAATACTCATGCCCTACTACCGAGTCGGGATATTGCAATTTAAACTTTATTCAAGATTCATTTCAGCTAGATACACCAAAATTCTCTGCCTTTTTCCAGTCCTCTAAACTGCTTATGTTTTATTCTGAATCATATAGCATGGTGCCATGCCACTTATTAGCAATAACTCCCTTGAAAGTTGTAATAAATTATATTGATTTGTATAATGATGTTACTAATGGACACCTAGTTAATTCAAAGAGGTAGACCTACTAACAAATTAAGATGCAGCTTGGAGGTATTAGCGATCAATAACTAACTGCACTGATCTGTCCCCAAGGTAACTAGGTGGAATTCAGTTTTCTGGAAGCAGTTTGAATTTGAAACAAGCTTTCTGAACCTTGAATGTGCTCTAGTAGTAGCCTGATGGGAGTTATCCATGTTGTATTCAGAATGAAAAATGATCAAGGGCTATTACAGCTTGTTCAGAAATAAACTATTGTACTTCTGGAATGCTCAAAATAACTCGTTCCAAAATCAGAATCAATCATTTTGAAATCTAAATGTTCCATGACAGAAGTTTTGCATATCTTAATTACAAACTAAGTTGGAAAGTCAAAATGGGTGTACGCATTTTACAGAAACGTCGAAGATGTAATAGTATTTGGATGTTGCTGGAACTTCTGTTTACATTCCAGTCTTCCTCACAGACATCTATATTCCTCACAGATTATTGTAATTAAATTCCTATAGTAATATTAGTACAGTATTAAAACTGTACAAGCGTTAGGGAACATTTGTCACAGCCAATTCACAGGCCTGATGTAAATGTAAATCTGCTTCATCTCCTTTGGGTAATGCCACCACTGCCAAAGATTTATTTAGAACAGTGATGGCTTCCGATTGTTAACTCCAGTTTTCCCTCATATATACCGATAGGTGGCATATTAAAGTTTCATAATCTTTCTGGAATATTTTCCCCCCGTGTTTGACATCTGCATGGGATCATCCTCAGCCTAAATAAATGCTAATAAATTGATGCACACATTCTATGGTTATTATGTAATGTACAGTATAATTCAAAATCTCCCAATGAAATAGTAATTTGTAGATTTATAATGAAACAGTAAAAAAGGGACATAAATAACCTGATGATTATTTATAAAAACTACAAACAAAAGGATGGT
Source organism: Arizona elegans (assembly GCA_022577455.1). Taxonomy (NCBI): domain Eukaryota; kingdom Metazoa; phylum Chordata; class Lepidosauria; order Squamata; family Colubridae; genus Arizona; species Arizona elegans. Next base: position 54,733,645 of record JAKOOJ010000003.1, read on the forward strand.
TTTCCTGTCATTTTCAACTAACTATGGAAATAACAGCCAGCTTTGAATGCTATCAGATGAAATTGGCAAGATTGCGGGGGGGGGGGGGGGGGACACAGAAACTATGCAATAGATGCCTTTTAACGTATCCATTGCTCTTTACTCTTACTTTATATTTTTACTAGCAATATTTTTCTATTTTCCTTTTATTTTCCCCCCAGCTTGAGGAACAAATATATGAAATCACTATTGCTAAATTTGTAGGTTTAGTTGCTATTTGCATTTTCTCTGACAGGCCAACTAATCCATTTGAATTTCTTTTGTTATGGGTGTTATAGCTAGTGTTGTTTTTTTTAACCACTATTACCGAGGAATACTGTTTATACAGAAAATGCAGAAAATTCCTAATATTAAGCATTAATATTAAGAAAATAGAATCCATACCGTTAAAGTATTTAATCTTATAAGCACCCAAAAATAAAACGAAGAAAAAAGCAAAACATATACAGGGCAATATGCTGCCAAATACCATAATAATTTTCTATATGTGCCATACTAGAAAACAACTTTTGTTTGGCATCATGGATACAAGTCACCTCTTTGAGATAATGCTGCTGGTTTTGGACAGAACTTTACAAATTCCTAAATGTCTTACATTGAAGGTAGTAGCCTTCAATGGCACCAGGCTCTTGGATTAAGCTATTTGTCAACTGTGGTTCAACAGGCATGTTAAATATACAGTATTTTGAAAAATGGCTACTTACAAAATACTCTTTCATGATGTCCAACCTCAGCCATTTCTTTCAGATATTATTATAAGAAAAAACACTTATTCAATATGTTTCTATATATAGCCTGATATATTAGTTAAATATCATAGAAACCACTTCTTTAAAGGCTAGGATAAAAAACAAGGCACACCCAGGTATGTCTACTTCACAGGTTTGTGATGCTTTTCATTACAGCATCTTATGTTGTTTTACAATAACCCTCCAAGGGAGTAAAACACCCAGTTTCATTAAGATGAATGCACCCATTTGAAGTCTTCATAATGTAAGACAGACAGATTTTTTTTCATGTTACAGAAGATCAAAATTTAGGAACACATCTGTTAATCCGTGACATATCTGTGAGAGAAAATTTTAAGTTATATTGTATATAGTCAGCTCATGTCTTCTTTTTTTCATGTAATAATAAAACCAATCTTCCCAAACATTATACAGACTGCTTTTCAAAAACTCTTTCCCAGCTACTGCAAAATCTGATACAATCTTAAGACTTTCTTCAGATCTGCTATGAAGATATCCACTCCCTCATCAGTCAGATCACTGACATCTGGCAAGAAGAGATCTGATTTATCAGAGGTAATTGAATTATGTGACAGAAAGTGCACACCAATTTTATTACAATAGTTTACCATTATCTTGTTAACCAGAATTTGAGCAGTTTCCGTATATCTAGGCTTTGGATCGTTTTTCCAAATACGTCTTGGTAACAGTGAAGACCAAACTATAACAGTATCTGGAAATGCTCTTTTAAGAATGCCTAAATCATTTTTCATTGAAATAATGACTGAAGTATTATTTTCGGGAAACAGATCATCTTCACCAAGATGAATTATTATTACTGAGGGAGGAGATCGGACATGATAAATTTCATGCAAAAGAGGTATAAGCTGTGTCCACATCATGCTCTGTATCCCATGCCAATACACATTTGCCCGTGAAGTTGAGATGCCCAACTGCAATCCATGTGGGTGACTTTGCGCTCTTTTTTTCGATGCCAAGATCACAGAATTCCCACATATCCATACTTCCTTTGGTGCAGGTTGCACATTTCCAACACCTAAAAGCAAAATGTCACATTAACTCCTTTGATTCAAGTTCTACATAAGTTTACTCTTCTGACATCGGAACAGCAATAATTCCTCTTGAAAGTAAAATATTATAAAAATATTACTATGATGGACAAATTATATCAACACTCAAGTGGCACAAAAACATAATTCTTAAAATATATGTACTGATTAACAGAAGCAGATGAAAGGAATTTTCTCTTCATATTTCTGGGCCACCACTATATAAGACAAGCAAGAGCTTGGCTTATACCAGTGGTTCTCAACCTCTTCTTCACCATTGACCTTTTGTGGTCTCAAACCATGGGCAAGGATCACCAAGACTTAAGGTTTTAACTTAAATCATAACACTTCAAGACTTCGTGGACCCCCAGGGATCTGCGGACCATAGATTGAGAAAAACACTGTCACCACCATTAATTTTTCACCCATTAGCAGCAGTAATATATAAGTAAGAAAAATCATAGGAGGAACAGTGGTATTCACAGATTTGTGATCTGTCGTAGTGCCATCTCCTATGGAACAGCCTTATCTTTTGCAATTTAGAGAAACTAAGATCTCTTAGCCTTTCAGAGGACTGGCCTTTTCCACAGTTATTAGGAACAGGGCCCCAAAATATGTGTATTCTTGTACAATTGTTATATAATGTCTTAATGGCTTTTCTATTTGTTTATTTTTAATTCCGATTATAGAGTTTTTATAACAGCTTTGTACCATATAGTATCCAACTTGTTAACTGTCAAGATTTCCCCTATGTATTCAAAATGGACTGTAATTAATATAGATTTTGGTGTCATTTTTGTAAACTGGCATTTTAATGGTACTACTGCTATTATATTATTATCCTTGGGATGGTGACATTATTCAGTGGGTGGCATTTCTTTCTTTTGAGAGCAGTACATTAGAACGTCATGTTAATATGTGCCATTATGTATACGGGTAAATGACAATAAAGGCTATCTTATCTTATTATTTTTGCATTGACTGCTTGCCACCTACAGTTATGTATTTAAGATGGGTAGTCAGTCATTTTGAGACCACCACGTGTGTGTTAATATAGCAAAAACAATTTAATCTGAATTAGAGAGAACGTAACAGCTGTATTTGTGGCATCTCTCTGGGGCTCAAGAATCAGAAATACCCAGCTGTTGTCACCCAGGAGTAAACTATTGCAAGAATCATAGAATCTCCATAAACATGTAAGAATCACACTGTCTTTCCAATTCTGAATGGGGAAAATGTGAAAAGTTAAGATGAAGGGGCTTATCTTTAAAGGATTAAAGATCGAAAAATGGGGAAAAGACAAAATAGCAAAGATCCATTTTGGCATTAGTATCTGGGAAGATTCTATAGCAGATCACAAAATATCTGATTTACAAGGAGTTTGAAAACTATAAGAATTACACATAAATCAGCAAGAATTTATCAAGAACAAATCTTGCGAGAGTAACCATATTTCACCAAACACTACTGCTTTGTGTCTCATTCTCAGCACCACACTTGAAGAAGGATTTGGAGATATCAGGAAAGGTTCAGAGAAGAGTGACAAAGATTATCAAGGGACTAGAATCTAAGCTTATGAAGAGAGATTGAAGAAGCTGAAAAAAGATGACCGAGGTCAGTATGGTAGTCAACTAAAACACCAGAAAAGATGCTACACAGAAAAAGGTCAAGACCTTTCTTGTGTCGGGGTACAGGAATAATAGATTTAAGTGATAAGGCAGGTTCTGATTAGAAAAATTAGATATTAGAGGGGGGAAATCATAGTATTTGGAGAAGTGGTATGTATGCTCCCATTCCTTGGCTATATGAAAGCCAAAGTAAAAACAGCCATTTGTGGGAAATGGATTTGAGGGCCAAAATAGCCCTTTCTAAATTAATGATTCTAACTCTCTGTATTTCCTAGTCTTGGTAATTTAGATTAAAGCTGCAAATATGATGGGGGTACACAATTTACAGTGAAACATGCAGTTTCAGAAGAACAGAACAGAATAGAATAGGGGATGGGGAGGAATGGAATAGAAAGGAACAGAACAGAATAGAATGAGCTGGAAGGGTCCTTGGAGGTCTTCTAGTCCAGCCCCCTGCTCAAGCAGGAGAATCTATACCATTTTAGATAAGTGACAATATAGACCAGGGGTCAGCAACCTGTGGCTCTGGAGCCGCATGTGGCTCTTTCACCTCTCTGCTGCGGCTCCCTGTCACTCAAAATATGGGTCACAACCGTCAATGTGCGACACCTGCTGGCATACGATTTATTGAGCTTTTCAACCCCCGGTAGGCCAACCATGGATAAATCCAAGAAAAGAAAAGTTTCAGAAGAAAACAGAACATTTAATTCGACTACATATGCTAATTTAGTCAGGCTAATTTAATATGCTAGTCAGGTACGGGAAGGGTTTTGTGGCGCCTGGTGTTTTTTTTTCTGTGGGAAATGGATCCAAATGCCTCTTGTTTAAGGTTGCAGAGCCCTGGTCTAGACTCTTCTTAAAAACATCCAGTGTTGGGAGCACCCACGATTTCTGGAGGCAAACTGTTCCGCTGGTTATCATAATTTAGTTACACATTACCTTGCCTTTTCAATAGCTATAGGGAGGCGACAAAAGATTATGAAAGGACTAGTATTGGTCATGTCACATTATGTACCTATGGATCGAGTGTTTGTCTGTCTCTATCCCATTAATTTGCGCTAACTTTCCTGGCAGAAGTCTAAAGCCAACAAAGGTTTTGCACATTATGAGGTCAGGGTATATAGGTAGAAGTTTCTGCTCAAGAGGAACGCAAACATTTCCAGATTTCCTTGGAAAGGAGGCGGCGTCGACCATTCCAGCGGTTGGTTGCCTTACTTGACTCACCTTCTGCGGAGGGCACCACAGTGATTACAGCTGTACGTTTCTCACCGAACACCTTCTTCCTTTGGTCGTGTCCGGCCACTAGTGGGATCTGTTTCAAGTTTTCCCTAGAAACTACTCCTTTGCCCCCATCCAAGTTCAAGGCGGGAACAGGGGATACCATGGCCGCCGGACCCAGCAAGCCACGTCTACCGGCTGTTATGACTGCGTCCAGGGCTTTTATGAGAGAGGAGTTGGGCGGGTTGCCTTTGGGGTCGGAGGGCAAGGCTTCTTTATTTCCCATGGCCTGATAGAGACCCGGGCTACCGTCGTTGGGCTTAATGGGTACCATGGCAGGGGAAAAAAATCAGGTTGTTTTTCAACGGTTTCACTTTCAGGGCAGAAACCGGGGACGAAAGCTGCCTCCACCGTCCAAGGACCGTCCTTCAGAGGCCAGGTGAGTGGAAAATGCTCCACCAACTAGAAGGAGCCGAGGATTTTTGTTGCGGAGCCACGATAGGCGCAGGGGAAAAGAGTATAGGATCTTCTGGGCTGAAGCGGCAACCGAGTCCTCTCCTTGCCCCGTCCACGCCCGCGGGTGGGTGCGTGGGGAGGCGCAGCCAAACACAGCGGTCCGTTACCTTGGAAACCACTTCCCGGTCACATTCCCTCTTCTAATCCCGATCCAGGTTTAATCGAGAACAAGAGCATCAAAAGAGAAACCGCGAGATTGAGTGTAAAACGGCTCCTCCCGGCCGCCGTAGCTTTAAAAAAAAAAACGCCCAGCGGTTCAGAAGTGCGCGTGCGTATTAGCTTCCGCTAGGTTCTGTAGAAGTGTGAAAATTTAGAAGCACGGCGCGCTCGCTTCCAAGTTCCTTGAAATCTTTTTTTTTTTTTGTCTTCTGGGAAGAATCGGGCGCTGTAATAGAAAAACTTCGGGCTAAATAATCCAGAATGTTATTTTGTTCTTATTACAAAGCAAATAGTCTCGCTTACATTATGTGAAAAAAAATTATTTACCACAGCAAGATTAGCTATTGTGCTTTGAATTTTTAAACTCGGAAGATATATAAGCAAGAGACAAAAAACCAACGATAGTTGAACGTTGCCAAAAGCCACAAGCGCAACAGCAGCAAAACACATCTTCCGCAAAGAACATTGTTACTTCCCTGGTTTAAATATGTTTAAATATTTCTAACATTTTAAAGAAATCCAAATATCCCAAATAAAACCCTCAGTTAGAAATGCCGTCAACTCTTCCATCTTTCTTAGCTAGTTTATGGTTTGTGTTTTTCCCGTGTTTTAAGAGCGGATCCCACTTCCGCTAGAGAAGAGGAAAACAGAGTAAACGACCATTTTAACGCAGGAAGTTGTAGTGGGTGAGTTATTCTTCATTTTTCTTAGATCTACATTCCTTTCTGTGAACTCGGCAAATAGGGGCTGCGCTCCGTTTCTGGTCTGCAGATCATGAGTGGGTACTCTTCTTCTGAGCGCTGCAAGAAGGCGCATGCGCAAAAGGAAAGGTTGTTTGAAAGAGCGAGCACTGTCTTCTCTGTATTGCATCCCTTGCGCGGGGTCTTACTAGAGTTTATGCACTAGGCGGATTTTTTTTTTTGGGTGATACTGTCCCAGCATATCTGCCTGGTTCATAAACGCACTAAACTACAAGGACTGTGTTTGCATGGGCATCTTATCCTGGATTAACTAATCTCGATTTGATTTTGATTGAAGAGGGGTGGGGAAATTGTTTTCATTACATAACAGTGTTAAATGAGCCTGGTGGCTCAGCAGACTGATAGCATTGTGATTTTTTTTTATTTGATTTATATGCCGTCCTTCTCCGGAGACTCAGGGCGGCTTACAATGCGTTAAGCAATAGCCTTCATACTTTTGTATATTTTTGAGCCTTGGAGAGATTTGAACCAGCAGAAATTGCAGGCAGCTGTGTTAATGACAAGGTGCACCAAACCACTGTACTATCAAGGCTCTTGATAGGATTAACACCAGCTGTCTGCAATTATTGTAAGTTTGAATCTCACCTGGCTCAAGGTTGACTCAGCCTTCCATCCTTTCAAAGGTAGGTAAATTGAGGACCCAGTTTGTGGGGGCAATAAGCTGACTTTGTATAAATATACAAAAGTATGAAGGCTATTGCTTAACGCACTGTAAGCCGCCTTGAGTCTCCGGAGAAGGGAGGCATATAAATCAAATTAAAAAAAAAATGTAACTGGCTACTTTATGGCTCTGTTGTATTGGCGGCAAAGCTTCAAGTAGTTGTGGCTTCAGCCTTCCTTGAAATTAATTGGGACCATATGGTTGACATTAATGTTTATGCCATCTCAAAGGCTAGTTGCCTTTGTACAAGTGCAAAACTTGATTTGACTGTTGCCTTCAAAAGGGTTTTGTCAAGCTGGGGAAAAAAAAACTTCAAATATTTAGCAAATTTGTACTACTGCAACTAAAAATTGATAGTAAATTCCAAACTGGATGTAGCATATAACAATAAACTGCAAACTAACCGGCCTACATTGGGCCTATTCTGTTGGACAACCCATTTTTTTGTTATTGATTATTTTGTATGTTGTGTGAACACAACTAAAAAGTGACATTTTTTGAAAATCAACTTTATATAAATTTATCTTTATAAATAGCAAAACCGAAAAAAAGGAAAACCGAAGCCGCACTGAAATTGACACATGTAAAAAAGGAGTAGACGTGCATCACAACATTGTAAATCATGCCTTTTTTGATCTTTCCCCTCACTCCCAATGGACACCATTTTCTTACCATAATGTATAAACACATTTACTGATGAATCATAATTTTGTATTCGTTCACTGCACTACCAACCTAAGAGACTAAGATTTAGAATATACTAAAAAGGCACACACATGCACGCACACATATTTCAGAGGCATTAAAACATATTAGCCATTTTGAGAATAATTGTCATAGATATAAAAACTGATCAGAGCAAATGGTGATAGTGGGTTTCTTTTTCCTTTCTCATCTTTTCTCCTGCAGTTTTCCTCTTCTTTCTTTTCTAGTGCAGTCAGTGGCTAGACAAGTGATTAGGCTTACCGTAGCAATGTGTCATTTCTTCATGAACATGTCCATTTATTGACAAGTGGAGTGTATGTCTTATAGATGATAATTAAGTGGGGTGATTTATAATCCAGGACACAAAAATAAAATTCAAGATTGTTTTAATATATTTGGCAAATAGGCTAAAAACAAGAAATTTAACAAATACAAAATGGTGTACTTCACATGCAGAAAGCAAATGCGCAGGGTCAGAATGGGAAATATATGGCTTGGTAATATTGTGAAAAAAATCCTGAATTAATATTTGATTGCAAACAAAATAGCAATCAATACTGTGAAAGGGCTGCAACGATGGTAAAATGCAAAAAGCATAGTTTCACTTTATTCACTTTATCATACCCACCTCAATTTTTTTTAATACAAGTTTTATTAATTTTTTTCTTTCATAATACATATTTTATGAACAGAGTGTTGACCGGGTGACAACTTACACATCTTATACATAATCATAATCATAGTTATAATGTATTTTAATCTTCCCATTTTTTTCAATATTCATCTCTTTTATATAATCCTTTATCACAAATTAGTCATTTTGCACCATATCTTATTATTTCATTTTCTGCCATGTTGTTCTCTTTCCATAATTCTTTATCATTTTTAATTTTACTTACAGATAAGATCATTTTACTTCTTATATTTCTCCTCAGTTTCATTTATTCCAGTTATTTACCATCTTTCTTCATTTCCGGAAGTATGTCTCTAATTCCTTTTTCCCAATCATTAACATTTGAATTATTCATCTTAATTTACATTATTATCAAAATTAATAATGTTGTTAAAGTACTTATTTTCACATTTCCATCTGCTGAGATTTATCACAAACAAGTTCTATTCATTCTTTTTTAGAATAATAATTGCTTATATGATTTCAACCTTGTTATTCTCTTTACAATTGATATTTTAAATATTCATCTTAATTTACATTGTTATCGAAATTAATAATGTTATAAAATTACTTATTTTCATATTTCTATCTGCTGAGATTTAATATAAACAAATTCTATTCACTCATCTTTTTGATAAAATTGTTTATAGTCATTTTTCACCATATCTTATTATTTCAAGTTCTGCCATATTATTCTCCTTACATATTTCTTTATCATTTCATATTCAATGCTTTTACCTAAATAACATCAAAGTATAACCTATAATTCTTCTCTCTTACCAATACAGTAACAATTTAAATTCAAGACTATCAAAATAACTATTTGTTATATTGCCTATTTCCCCATTCCCATTCATTAATCTACCTTATTATATATATTTAATAATATTTACCTCCTCATCATTCATTTTTAACCATTATCTCTCAATCTTTTCCCATTTTCTAATAGTTTTTTGCTCGACCCTTTATCTCGCTCTAACTTCTCAATTCTCTTTTTCTTCTTTTTATATATGTTACATTTCATCTTCTGGCTTCCTTTTATCTTTTTTTTGTTGTACTTTTTGAGCATCCCTCACCAAAACTTTCCCTTGTTTCTCCCAGATATTTCCTTTTTCCCTTTTAACTGTTTCTTTTTTAGGGGGAATTTTCCCCCTTTCCTCTCTTTTTACATTCCCAAAAATTTCTATAATATTATCTATCTGATTTTTATTTTTTAATATTTTCTCTTCAACATTGTTAACTTCTTCTTGTTTACAATTCCCTCTTCAAACTCCTCTTCACTTTCTTTTTCTATATTTTTCAGTGAATTTTGTTTCTTTTTTGCCTAATAAAGATTCACACATACTTTTAAACATCAAAATTAGTTCTTCATATATCTGCAACTCCATTTTGTAGCAATTTAAAAGATTATTAAAACCTCCCCAATTGTATCTCTTTGCAATTAGCAAAATTTAAAGTCTATTTAATTTTCTTATATCTCCTCTTCTTTTCTTTTCTTCTTTTTCTTCTTCAATTATTCCTTAGTTCTTCAAATTTAAAATGATCTTCTCAATTATTAATTGTCCAAATTCAGCAACAGTCAAATCCAATTAAAAGGCTATCTTCAATGAGAGAAGGGAAATGAAACAAAATCTCAGTTGTAAAACACAGTCACTCCTTAATTGTTCTCACAGTCCAAATTATCTTCTTCTATATGGCCAAGGTCGAATTTTCCAGCTGCTATTCTGTTTTGTCTATTTAAGTAGAGTATTATAGTTCTTTTTCTTTCCTCCAGCAGATGGTACTCTTTGTTTTTATTCCATTACAAAATAGTCTGTTAAGTCCAATTAATTATCGAAATATCCAGAAATTTATAAAATCCTCATATAAATTGTTGTTTTCTTCCGAAAATCACTTTTTTTCCCTTTTGAAATATTTTACTTTTCTCAATTTTCCAGATCTAAAACTTCTTCTTAGGCTTTTTATATTACAGTCCCTGCTTTTTCTTTTTTCCGCATGTGTTTCCCCCCCCAAATGCCAGATAGTCGCTAGTCCAAACTCAGGAATTTCTTTTAAAACTCCAATTTCATTTTTTTCTAAATAAATCGGCAATTATCTCACCCAGTTCTAGCACTCCATCCAAATACCGCTCCAGCTCAATTCTTAGGTCCAGTTGTCCCAGCTTCAAGGTGACCACCATAAGATGGCCGCCGCCCCGTTGCCACTTTGGGAGAGCTGTTACTGTTCCAGCGAGAAAATTGCCAATTCCTCGCGGTCCATGAAACACCTCTCCTTTCTTCACCATCCCTGCAAGATGGCTATAGCTTGAAAGCCTCCCAGCAGCGGTTTGTCCAGCTGGATTTCACGTGGCTCATCAGAGCCCGCTATTTTCCAGTCCGTTCCCGCTGCAACGTCAACCAGAAGTTTTTCACACCTACCTCAGTTTAATGTCCAGTTCTGAGCATCACACTTTAAGAAAAAAATCAGACAAACACCAAATGATTCATAAAACATTTAACATGTTTTGTAATGAGCATGATTAGGGGAATAGAAAAATGTTAGGAAAATTTGAAGAGTTTAACAAAAAATAATGTACTCCATTAGATCTGTCCAAGCACAACTCAGATAGCTATTTGTTGTGGTATTTTAATTTAGATTCTTGCATAGAGCAGACAATTGGATTTGAGGCCACATAGCCACTTCTGACTCTGTAGTTCTTTGATTTCATAATATGATTTGCGTTATTTGAGTCTCACCATTGTGATTTTTTTTATAAGCCATAGTTTATGTCTTAGTCAGGTAGGTGAATTCAGTTGGTTATGGCTTCATGTGATATGTAAACTCAGTCAGTTTACAGTAGATGGAACTTACAATGCCAACTTTAGGACTGGTGTGGTTTAGAGCTTTAGGGATTTATACATGGAACAAAACAGTTCCCAATCTTGTGGATCAATGCCCTTTTCTCACATGACCCATTTGCAAGACTGCTATCCGCAGTAGTCCTAAATTATCCTCCTTGGGAGTGGAGGAACCTCCTTTAAAACATTTATTCTAGCTGCCGGGCATTTACTGTAAAGTACTAGTACTTAACTACAGAGACATAGTCCTTAGATGGGTCATGAAATATTGCACTCTGATAGTGCATCCTTGTTGCTATCAGGAAAATAAGCCTGAACTGAAAAGAAGAAAAAGCCAAAATGCTGATTTACTCCAAAGAGGTAGATTTAGGGCAATTTCTGTGTCTGTCCAGTTTTCAGCTTCTCTTTTCTTACTCCAAACAGCACAAACACAAATACCAAGCTTTCAAGTAGCTGGTTAGTTGGGTACATATACATTTTGCCACCAGTCCTGAAGTATGTGGAACATGAATTCTTTTATTTAAGAAAAGGAGAAGTTCCAGAAATAATTAAAATAACCAAACATTCTTTCAGCAGCATACCCAATCTCCATCCTAGTATAAATTGTTGGAGAAATACTCCTAGAGAAACCCGCAGGGCCCCTCTGTCTTCCCTGCCACCTGGATGAGGTTTGAGTCTGTTTTTCTACTGCCAGGACACAGCTCAAAATCTCCCAAACTTTATTAAGAATCTGCACAGTCTTAGACACACAAGGACTTGTTCAGTAAGGTTCCAAAATGAAAGTCCCTGAATACACATACAAGCAAACTTATATAGTAAATTTCATACAAAAGCATTTCAAATGGTGCCATAGCACTAGTTAATCTACATTTGATCGTTTACACATTTCTAAGGAAGTAAAAAATCCCTCCAAAGTTTACCTTCGACAATCTATCATAATTTCCAGAGCAATCTTCTAGTGGGGTTATTCCATTATCTATAACAGCCTTTTTGTGGTACAACTTGCATTTCCACTGCAACCTTGAAACTGCATAGCATGAGTACCTGTTTGCTTTTCTATTCTGGGGTGTTTCACTGAACAGTGTTTCAGTTAACTTCGCATCCTAATAATAAAGTCAGTTTGGCCTCTTTATTAGAACTAAATTCCACATGAATCCCACCCACAATTTCTCTGGGTCCATCCATCTATTACAAAAACCAGTGTCTAAATTATCTCTTTAAGAAGGTATATGTAGGTATTTGCTCTTCTACCTCAGCAGATGGCAGCAGCAAATTAATTTTGCTGACCGTGGTGCTAAGTAGATTTGTGGGGTGGGGGAATGCCTTCCAGTCAGAGTTGGCTTCTGGTGACTTCCTGGAGTACTTCTGCAGTTTTCCTGGCAAGTTTTTCAGAAGTGGTTTGTCTTGCTCTTTTCTAGGATTGAGAAACAGTGACTAGCTCAAGATCCCTGGGCTGATTTTACGCCTAAGGTGGTTCTGGAGAACTGATAATGGAAATTTTGAGTAGTTCGGAGAACCGGTAGTAAAAATTCTGACTGGCCCCGCCCCCATCTATTCTCTGCCTCCCAAGTCCCAGCTGATTGGGAGGAAATGGGGATTTTGCAGTAACCTTCCCCTGGAGTGGGGTGGGAATGGAGATTTTACAGTATCCTTCCCCTGCCATGCCCACCAAGCCACGCCCACCAAGCCATGCCATGCTTACCAAGCCACACCCACAGAACCAGTGGTAAAAAATTTTGAAACCCACCACTGAGTAGAATTTATGATGCCTTTAACCACTATACCAAACTGGTTCTCAAGTAAATTTACTTTAATTGTCCAAAATGAGAAGGAGCCTGGTAGTAATTTCTCAGATTAACAGATTTTATTAAAGGACCCGAACTTTTGTGAGCTCAGCCTACTTTTAACTCAAGTCAGTAATAGAATCAGTCAAGGGCTTTTTGTGGCTGAGAAGCTGAAAAAAACCCACATCCCACACTAAGGCAATGCCACTTCTGTAATGTTGCTTTAAAACACTGTGGATGCAGTAATAAGAAATCTAACAATCCACACATGTATTATCCGTAGCCCCTATCAAAACATTTCATCAAAAATGTATACAAAATTATGTAATTTCTACAGCTTGACACTTTTTAGCTTAAATATTTACAGAGTTAATCTAGAACACAAATTTCTTTGAAAACAAAGTTTAGTCTAAAGTGACAGACACTGTTTACTTGTTTTTAGATTTACAGTAGTGTTTCTGATGTATTAGTTTCAGACTCACTGGTTACTTATATTTTATCGAGAAAATTCTTTTTTAAATGTCTCCATCATATTACAGATAAGTTCAAAGACAGTTTCTCAAATATCATTCACTGTCTGTAACATATCTGCCTGTAGCAACAGGACATTTGCATTCAATAACAGTATAAGATCACTGTAAGAAATTACAACAGCATTTGGTATATTTTAGCTCCTTAAATATTGATTTGCAGACCTCCTTAGATATTGATTTGACACAACTAAATGACTTTTATTCTTTCTCAAAAATCATTTTTAAAAGATAAAATACAATAAAAAAACCCTACTTATTGCATTTTCACATACAATATATTCTAATGTTGAAAACTACAGGTTTTACACCTTTAGTATACTGAAAGAGGAAAAAAACTTACAGTCTACATGTCATAAAGCTTAAGTTGTTCTTTGATATCAGATTCAGACATATCTCCAAAAGTGTCTGATTTTTCCTTTAGAAGGGTGAAGATGGCAGCCAGCTGCTCTCTCTGAACCCTGCCAAGAAGAGAACAACAAAAAAGAGAAAAATGGAGATACTTTTGTTTTGAGAAAGACAGTGGAGTTTGACAAGATAGCTTGCAATATGGGATATTTCCTATTTAAAATTTTAAAAAATGCATGATGGAGATGTGTGAATAAAAGTTTTTTTTTACCCTAAGAATAAAAGACTGCACACATTTGATCTGAAATGCTGGGAATCTTGTTTTAGAATCTCCCCTGTCAAGATGCTTTTTTATGTGGGATGACCCCTCATACTTTTTAGACACATTTTCACTTTTAGAAAGCTACCCCTTGCATGAATTCCCCGATACCATGTATTGCAATGTATATTTTGGGTTGTGAAAAATTACACAAGGCACTAAGACTATTCACCTACAAATTAAATAATTTAAATGGCTGAACAATCACCCATTTAAATTACAGCACATGATGTAAGTATCATTTTTAAGAACAAGCAACAGCTAAGAAATCTAGTGTACCTTACAAATACCCTATTATTGTACTGCCACATTGTCACTATTTTCTGATACTATTAATAAGGATATCCAGTTGAAATGTGGACACAACTGAAGTCAAATGAGGATGCTTCTAAAGTACTGTCATTCAGTGGCCTGGAATATGACATTAGATGGATCTCAGTCTGTACTGATTATCCTACCTACCCTCTTAAGAGACTGGAGCCTCAATCCATCTTCTCCTAACAGGTAACCCTCAATTTATCATCACAACTGGGATCAGAATTTCCATCGCTAAGCTATGGAGTTGTAAAGCATAATGTCACACGAATGCATCACTTTACTGCAGCAATACCAGCAATCCTGGCTGCTGTCATAACTCCAGATGTATGGGTTGTTAAGTGGGAAGCAGAGGGAGTCCATAAGGAGCATGGGGGTACTGCAAAGGAGTGAGGGAGGCCTGGCAAAGGCAAGCCATGCATGAGTTTCAGGGAGGCTTGGGAAAGAGGGTATGGGATGTGTGATGTGTGCAAGCACAGGGAGGCTAGGGAACAAATATGCTGTGGCTCAGGACCTCCTTGGTACATGGAGAAGAAGAAGCCCCTGAGCCACTGTGCAAAGCTGCAGCCACCCCGGAAGCCTCAGCTGCCCCATCCCAATAGTGCTACGCAAAACCATTATGCTATGAGAAGTGCCAACAGCATGGCTCAAAGCCACAGAATTCCAGGAAGTATCAACAGAATGGGGCAAAGTCACTGTGCCCCAGATAGTGCCCAAGCCTCAGCCACAGTTGCCTTTGCCCCTCTGCATTCTGAGCCCAGCCCACCCTTCATTCTGCTGCACCACACAAAGCGCCAACAGCATGGTACAAAGCCAAAGCATCCCATAAATTGCCCCAGCTGCACAGCTGCCACCCATGAAAAGAGCTATATGGGTAGAGGGGAGATGAAGCAGCACCCCTGAGGTTGTAATTGTGAGCAGGCTGCCAAGTCCCCTAATTTGGATCGTGTGACTGTGAAGTGCTACAACAGCCATAACTTTGGAGACTGGTGGTGTAAGTCATTTTTTCAGTGCTTCTGCAACTTCAAACAGGTGCTGAATAAATGGTTTCTAAGTTGAGGACTACTTGTAGCGTTTTAACATTAAATGAAACATGTTTACCCAGGGCTTAGAAAGTATTTCCCTTATCTTAGTTTAACGGGGATTCTCAGCTTCCTCCATTTTTCCAAAGTTTGCTTGCTTCTGCTGAGTATAAGTGTGGCATGGTATTCAGGATTGCTGCTAATGCTGCCCTACTTCTTGAATGGCCTGTGGCCCCGAGCCCTTTTTTGCATTAATTAATGCTTGTAGATCTGTCTCTTATTCTGCCTCTGCCATCATCTGCCAGAACTCCATATAACTCCATATAACTAAGAGGGCACTTTTAAAGTTTCTAAAGTCTCTCTCTGATGTTTGGGCTAATTTTCAGATGGCCACTGCTCCTTTTCAAGCTCTCAAAAAGCAGAGGTGTCAAGTTTCAGATGCTCCTAGGATCTTTTTTTTTTATCTAAATGCCTATGTGCCTATAGCACCACACTTGTCAGTCCACCAAGGGGAAAAACCCCCAACAAAATCATGCCAAGTCATAATGTGGCATGTTTATTTTTAACAGTGTAAAAGCACAGGTGTCAAACTCGCTTTGTCATGTTGCCATCACGTGACGTTTCGTGACATTTTTCCCATTCATGGAGCTGGGGTGGGCATGGCCTGTGAGTAATGCATCTGGCCCATGGGCCACCAGTTTGACATCCCTGGAAGGGTCAATCCAGTTGCCCAGATAAGTAGACAATTGATTTCTTTAGCAATTACAGTGGTACAAATTATAGCCCTGCAGATGCATACAGGCCAGAGATTTAGGAACTGACACTGGGGGAAAAAATCTTCCTTTTATTGCACTTCTAAAAAGACATGGGTTTACAACAAGCTTGGCTCAGAAACATTACCAGCTGTGAAAAATGCTTAGCAAAGTTTACCTGTATGCAGACATACTTAGTTAGGACACTAATACTCTTGTTTTACATCTCTACGGTTGTATGCAAAAGTTTAGCACTCTTGATCAAACTGTGTTTCAATGAATCCCTAATGAAGCTAACAGAACCTTTACCTAGTACAAAATTAAAATTTCTCTGCAAATTTTAATGCATACTTACTATTTATGTGTAGCTGTTAATAGATCCAAAACAAAACAATGGTGAATATTGCAGGTGTAAAACATGTGGACACCTTTCCAATCAGTATTTGTTAACATCTCCTTTGGAGGAAATAACCACTTCCAACTGTTTCTTGTTACCACCTAAGGGTCTTTCTAGTCTTGCTTTTGAAATGTTTTTTCACTCTTCCTTGTAGAATATTTCTAGCTCAGAAATAGTTATAGGTTTCTTTGCACACTATGCATGATTGGGATCTCATTATAGATCTTCAATAATATTCAAATCCGGGGACTGTGAATGACATTCTTTCTTACAGTAATTTAAACTATGGTTTTGTTTTCAATCAATCATACCTTTCCCAGTTCCAATTCAAATCTGAATTTATTGGAAGCAAGAGCTGTGTGTATACTATGCACAGTGGTGGAATTCAACTAATTTAACAACCGATTCTCTGCTGGGTAGGCGTGGCTGGGTGGTCATGTGAATGGGTGGGTGTGGCCAACTCGGTGTCACTCACCACACCTGTCCCCGCCTCCCAGCTGCTCACCTCAAAGTTCTCAACAAGATACAATCTCTATTTATTTACTACTACTGAACATCACTTAACGGTGGCAAGGAAAATCACAAAACAGAGCAAAACTCACTTAAATCTTGCTTAGCAATGGAAATTTTGGCCCAGTTGTGGCCATAAATCGAGGGCTACCCCTAATGAGAATGTAGGATAAGGAGCCTACTTTGATCACCCCTTTGGGGTGACTTTTGAGAAACATTTCTTGAAAGGGTGGGACCACGGTGGTTTCCACCATGGTGGAAACATGCTGGAGCAAGAGGGGAGGTGTCCCTTTAGAAAGGCAAGAGATAGGCGCACAGACTGAACACTGCGGCTTGTTTTGTAGGATCTGGAGCTTAGCAGGAAGAGTTAGAAAGTGGCGTTGGTTGCGCCCCTTGCCTTGAAGCGAACTTTTCTTTGAAGTCTGGATGGCTGAGCGCTGCTCCATCTCTCCAGTTGTCCTTTGTATTCCTTGCCGCCGCCCGCCCACCGCCTTTTGCTGGTCCAAGCTAAGAAACTTGAGTTTACTTCATGAACTCTGATGCCTTTCCGCCCTTCCCCACTCCCGCCCTTTAAATTTCTCATCCTCCCCCAGGCTCTAAGCCCGATTTAGCGAGATGAAGCAGGCATGCCAGGGGAGAGCTGTTTTTTTTGGCTTAGGATTGGCTGCAGCATTGGAGGTTTCATTAAAAGTCATTTTTAAAAAGTGCAGCCGTAGGGCCCTTCCTGGGGAGCAAAGCCTGACTTCAATGAACTGATCCATCCTGAAGGCAAACTCCAGAGTTTCCACGCGCCTCTGCCCTTCAGATTCCAATGAGGGCAGCGCCTGGTGGCGCCGTGCTAAGCAGGCAAATGTGCATGTGCGCACTGCAGTGGAGCAGTGGTCTCAGCCCCAGCACGGTGGTCTCCCAGAAGTGGCTGAGCGGGTGGCCGGCATGCGGGTGGAGGCCCCACAGAAGACAAGAGGCAGGAACTGGCACATCCCCACGAGCCGAGGCGGAGGGCAAGCAGGCAGCATGTGGGCGGAAGGATGGCGAGAGCCAGACCCATAAGGCAGCCGAGCCTACTGTGTGTCCACACCGAGCGCCTTACCTTCGCAAGCAGCCACAGTGAGCAGCGTGAGTGAGGTGCAGAGATCAGCTGGGCCGCGTGGCCAGCATAGTAGGCCGAGGCAGAGGCAGGCAAGTGGGCAAGGCACAGAGATCAGCTGGGCTGCAGGAACTGCGTGGGCTGGGCAAGTGAGTGAAGGAACGGGACTGGGGACATGACTCTAGGCACCAGCCAAGGCGAGATAAGGAGTGACTGGGAGGGGCGGAGAGGGACAGGGCCAGCTAATGGTGTGATTTGCCGGTTCTCCGAACTGCACAAAATCCTAAAAACCGGTTTGCCCAAACTGGTCTGAACCAGCTGAAGCACACCTCTGACTATGCATATTTACAAACACAATAACCAGTCATGAAAACTATTTAAATGTTTATTGGACTGAAAAATGGCAATATACATTTTGAAACTGCTAGAAATTATAGTTTTTTGTACAAGATCTACCTCCATATTTAGAAAAACAAAAAACAAAAAGCCCACTCAGACAGCAACGTTTTTCATTATTGAAGAGATAGCTTTTCTCATTGCCACTAGTCATTTTCCTTATATATGTATTGCTGCATACTGAAAGATTATATTGTATATAAGGCATTATTTGCATAGTTAATAGTGTTTTGAACACTGAGTCTATCAACGTGAATTGGAGGCAAAGTGGTTGCTAACAAATATCTCAAAGCCGAGTGTCCTTATATGAATGGGATTTGGTTGCAAACTGTACTATATTAGAGAAAATAGGTATAGGAATGGAAGCTTATTTTTTTAAAAATTAATTATGGTCAAAGCTTCCTGCTGTTTCTTAAATAAGCCTGGGGGACAGGGAATTAGTCTAGAGGAAAACAATTCTTAAACCTATGTGTCCCAAAGAATGATTGACTAAATAATTTCAAGTATTTCCAAATAATTAAGGTTTTGTTTCAAAAAGTAACAGGGAATGGATTATGAAGCTTTCCCTCAAAATATAGGAGAGCAACATTTTAAAAAAAATCCAATCTATCAAACAGGACGTGATTATCAGTAAAATATCAAAATTGATGTGATAACAGAATAGTGACACAACATAAAAATGGTTATATCTTTAAACTTATTTAGGAAATGTAAAATTGGTAAGCAAAGGGCCATTTTACATTTCATAACTCACATTTTCAGATTCTATTCTTGGGAACAGGCTTGAAGTGTCAAGTAAACAAAACCTTAAACTAATGAAGCACTTTTAATCCTTGCAATTAAAATTAGTCACAAATTGAGAACAGAACCCTCCTAATGTAGCCTGTTATTTTCTCTAGCCATATAATTCTCCAGACCAGACACCTCAATTTGTTCCAATCTTGATATTATAAGGATTGATTCTGAGGAACTCAGCTTCAGCCAAACAAAAAGTCTTATATTTTGAGGGATATTTTTCGGTTGTGTTTGGGGTTTTGCCCTTTTTTTCCCCCTCAAGCCTTTAAAAATGCCAAAAGGTAAGTCTTAGGAAGAGTCTAGGGATAACTTCATATAGTCTTCAGTTCTGCAAAGAGAAACAAGAAGAAAATAAAGAGAATACATTTTAATTGTGTCACCTTGGGTCAGTTATATATTACTAATGCTTTTATTTTTTTAATAAGAGAATAACTCAGTGCAGGGAAGGAGTCTTAAGGAAAGTTTCTAGACCTTTTGGGCATACACAAATAACATAAGGATGCCTCAGGTTTTAAGGGGTTACTTCATCATTTGCAGCAGGATAGCCTATGCCCAAGAACACGAATGTCTACAACACATCTAATTTTCCATCAGGAACATTTCACATTTCTCTCTAGCCCTATAAAGTGAAAACTGACATTTGGTCATTTGGGGAAAGGAGAAATACAGAACTGTGTCTGTACTAAGTACTATCTTCTTTAGCCATCCCATGATTTGTTGCTCAGATTCACGAACAAGCCCTATTGGTTCAGATGTGGGGATTCAATATGAGCTGCTCTATTTGTCAGAAGCCAGATTTGCTAAACCCAGAATTGGAACTTGCAATGAAGGGGACTGTCATACTGCATAGCTATCAACAAGCTCCTTTTTGTACTGGAAGTTCATCCAACTTCCTTCAAAATTCCCGTGAATGAAGCAAGATGATAAAACTTTCGTTCATATAGTCCCATGGCAGATGCCAATTTTCAAGTGGCCAAAAATGTAAGTAGCATTCATTCTATGAATGCTACTTTCATTTTCAATTGTGTATTTTTGCAAGTCAAATACTAGGTTCATAAATATTAAGAAAGCACAGGTTTGGTGAGGATCATTGTTGTGATAATGTGGATACTTGTAAATCATTCATCATAGACTGCTACTGAAAAGGCTACTGGTTGTACATAACATCCACTTCTTAAGTATCAGGCAAAGAGTTTGTATAAAATGTAAATGATGTACTTTTTAAGCTGAAAAAGTCTTACTGCTGCACAAGCTTTTTTCCCTTTTAAGTTGAGGACAATTAAAGCAATATTTATGAACTAATGACCGTCTATAGTTATGCAGATCCTCTGTAGGTAATGAGATTAAAACCTAAAATGGATCATCTGAAGCTCCAGATGAAGCTTTCAAATCTCTCTTCTGCCCCACCCCCACCTACCCACAAATTTTGTCTGTCTATAGTTGCTAAAAATCTGTAGTTCCTTAATGTTTTGAGGTGGGAAACATGTGGACATGACAGTATAAGCTCTAAAATACAGAAAAAAATCCCACAGACCCAGAGAAAAGACTGGTCTACATGGATGACAAGCCACCTCTGATCTCCTTGGTCTTTTCCTTTGCTTCCCAAGAAGCACTATTTCAACAGTTAGAACTGAAGAAGCTTCTTGGGTGAGAAGCAAAAGGTTTTCAAAGGAAAAAAAAACCCAAGAAAGTCTAGTTGTCTTTTGGAAAAAGCACTTTTGGGATATTTCAATAGACTTTGGCTAATTGCTAAGTTTTATTTTAATAGACAATATTAAGTTATTAAAAGGTGGGCCATCCTAGGGTTCCAGCTGCAGGAAATCAGAGATTAGCTCTGTAAAAAAGTGGTCAACAAGCTATTCTATATTGTACTGTACTGATATGCCTATGCTTATGCTTTATTTTTAAAGTGATATATAGTGTTCTTTTCTTTATAATTATATTCTACATGGCCCATTTTGTAAAGTAACTTTGGGACAAACAGATTAACATTTGGAATTCATTTTCTTGAGCTGTCAATTATACAGCAGTTGTCATCACAACATTAATATCTGGGTTAAGGCTTTTCTAACTCTAGTTCAGCTGAAATATTTCTTAGGAGCATCAGTTGAAAATGCAGGCAGCAGGAGCTCACTTGCTTTCATATGTTAATTCAACAACATTACAAGAAGTCATTGGTATGCCAGGTTGATATCCTAATACTTTAGCACAAAGCTACATAAATTTTTGGAAGCTTCAGGCCATTATTGTTTACTATTGTTGCAACAATAATAAAGGCAGCAGAATTCTCTTAATGATTTTGAGCTGGGAGAGGAGGAATATTTTCCTTGGACATGTAAAGCTTATTTCAGATTTAATTTACCAATTTCCATCCTATGTTTGCTGTTAATTTGCTGCTGAATTACCTCAATGATCTGAAAACCTTCAGGGCTGCAAAAACTATAGTTAGGGGATCACGCATAGCTTGTAGTTTAAACCAGTGGTGAAATGCAATTTTTTTTACTACCGGTTCTGTGGGCGTGGCTTGGTAGGAGTGGTGTGGCTTGGTGGGTGTGACAGGGGAAGGATACTGCAAAATCTCCATTCCCACCCCTCTCTGGGACCAGCCAGAGGTGGTATTTGCCGGTTCTCCGAACTGCTCAAAATTTCCGCTACCGGTTCTCCAGAACCTGTCAGAACTTGCTGGATTTCACCCCTGGTTTAAACCTCATCTACCATCACTCCAAAATGTTTATTTTTGTTACTATACTAACAATTATTATTT
The DNA here is from genome assembly GCA_022577455.1 of Arizona elegans. Classification (NCBI taxonomy): domain Eukaryota; kingdom Metazoa; phylum Chordata; class Lepidosauria; order Squamata; family Colubridae; genus Arizona; species Arizona elegans. The sequence continues at coordinate 54,755,659 of JAKOOJ010000003.1, forward strand.
AAATCAATGGCTTTATGTTTTACCTGAGAAATCCTAAAATTGCCTGGAGTAATTCTTTTGCTATAGAACTGTTTAATCTGATGGATTATTATCTAATTCTCATCTCTTTTATGAGGACATTCTTGTAAAATACAGGTCAAAGCTGAGAGCTGACTTTCAAACCGAGAATTTTGAAGGTTACATCTGGAAAGCAAATTCATCCAACTTCCTTCAAAATTCCGTGAATGAAGCAAGATGATAAAACTTTCATTCATACAGTCCCATGGCAGATGCTAATTTTCAAACCTCCTGGTAGTTTCTTGGTTTTGACTCGCCTTTTATTGCTTGTTGAAGAAGAACTGTACCCACAACATCTAATAGGTTTGCAGGCAGAAAATGTCTGACTATGACAGGGTTCAGAAATATGAATAAGGAGAAAAAATTCCTTGTGCGTCCAATAATACTTGGCCAATAGAGAATTCTATTCTATGAAGTATAGAAGAATATACTGCAGAGACTGGAGATAGGCTAATGAGAACTAGAAGCTGAGAAGAAATGGAAAACAATCAAGGGGTCAAAGTAGCTTTCCTTGTCGTCCCCCCACCCCCACCTTCTCTCTCTCTGCAGATGTAAAGAAAAAAAGAATTCAGTTCATCGATTAAATTTCCTGTAGAGACTTATGGAGATGGTCTTGAGGGGAATATTCAGCAGCCATCTCTCGCACCCAGAAAAAAAGGACAGAAACAATCCTTAAAGTATGGCAAAAAAGGTAATATTTGAAAGACATTCAGGCTGGCTTCTCCTTGACTCACTAAGTGGGAGGAGAGGAAAACCACAATCAGATTTGCAAGATTCTGTTAATGTAGTTTATAAAGCTGACTTCTAATTTTCTTGTGGAATCTGTTTCCTGATCTAGTCAACCCCAAAAGGCTGGAATTTTCTCCAGTGTGATTTATTTCTTAATATAAATGAAAATAATAATAATAATAATCAAGATCAGTTCTCTCCAGAGGATGATAGAGGGCAGGAAGGCCTGGAGGAACGTTCTCCATGGAATCGTGATGGGTTGGACACAACTTCGCAACTAACAACAACAAAGATCAGTTCTATGCCAGGCACATTTAGGAAATGTGTCACAAAAGATAATTGGGTACAGACTTTAAAAAAAAAACCATCAAATTTTTATTTGTCAAAATACAAAATCGGACTGTATTGTTTTTAAGAAAACATACTACTGCTTTTGAAAATAATAGAGATTTGAAAAGTATAGAGCAGTCAGCTATTTTGTAGTCCAAACGATCTTTTTGATTTGCCAGTTCTTTCCATACATTGCTGCTGCATTTTTCACAAGGTGCTGCTGGTGCGCCAAACCAGATAACTGCTAGCAGAAATAGATCTTTCTGCCAGAAAATATTGGGCGAGCCAGACTGCTGATGTTTGGGAGATTATAACTGATCTACTTTTAGTATCCCACTTCTTTAGTAAATAAAATTTACTAAATGTGGTTATTTTCACAAATAATATCTGCAGCGATATTCCAGGTCTTTCTACTAGTTGGATCAGGTCATTGCTAAAGTTATTCAAAATCACAATCCAGATGAAATAGGTTAACTGAAGCCTTCGTGAACCTACCGTGTTTCCCCAAAAATAAGACCCTGTCTTATATTTTTTTGAACTCTGAAATAAGCGCTTGGCCTTATTTTGGGGGGCGATCTTATTATTTTGGGGCACGTGGAGCAAGATGGGTCTCTTGCCATCTTACCTGATTTCCACCTTTGTCTCCCTAACCCTAACCCAAGGAAATGGTGAGGACCGGCTGCACATGCGCTTAAATATTTTCGGGGAGGGCATATTTTAGCGCATGCGCTCAAAAGCCCGATTGGGCTTATTATCCGGGGAGGTCTTATTTTCAGGGAAATAAGGCAATATTGGGCAATGCATAGGATTTCACTATGGCTAGAAGGCACCCAGATGAAAAAGCTGACCTATTAAAAACTAGTCTGGTCTGAAAAGCTTTCCTGGGTTAACAGATTGAACAGCATTTAAACTTAATTTGAAGAGTAACATCCCCTACCCATATACCCTGCAGAGGACAAGGGCAATAACTGAAATTTGACAATAATGCCTGTTGCCCCCAGTCTGGTTTGACTGGGAATTAATAGTAACTGTAGTTCAAGATGTCCAGAAGCCCCAGGTTGGGGAAAGAAACCCATGGCACTTTTATTGAGGGCACTAACTCCCCCTAAGTGTTTGTCCATCCTTCTTGCCCAACCTTCTATCGTGCTGCAGAAGATGAAATGAAAAAAAAAAAAAAAGGAGCAGAAACTTACCAGCCTCTCTTATCCCAAAGAAGCACCATGCTGGAGAGGAAAGCAAAGCTGCTGGTAAAGGAGTGAGAGGAGGAAGAGGAGGAGGAAAGTGGAGAGGAGGCAAATGACAAGAAGACGTGAAGGTATTCACCATCCCAAGGCAACACATAAACACACAGGGTTTCAGCAAGCAAAAATTATGGGGAAATTAGCAGAAGAGCATGCACTGAAGAGCAGGGTTGGCAGGTGCCAAGGGGTAACTGTTCCAAGAGATCCCCACCCTTATGAAGGCTGGTGATTGGGAAAAGGGAAACTGGAAAAATGTTTGGATGCCTTGATTAACCTTCTGCTCCTTTGGCTTATATATACAGGAGCTGTTACGAATTGTCCAGTCCAAATTTAAGTATAGCTTATAGATTGATTTGTTGTTATAAGAAGACAATCTGTCTTGTTTTTTGCTTTTTTAAAAAAAGAAAATAAAAAGCAGACCTCAAATGGAAAACTCTGCCCCCTCTTGCTGTACCTTCTTGGATTTCAGCAAGGGATTGTGGCTTTTTAATAGCTTTTTAATGTCAGATGTCGTTCTTTCATTTAGGTGAATTGAGTTTTGGATTGTGGTATCCAATTTGCTGCAAGCTTTTCTCATCACTAAAGTTTAGATGAAAGGCCAGGACAAGTGGAAGGGCATCTCTATCTTACTTTATCTCACTCCATTCCTCATCTGATAAATGAATGCCTAACAAAACATGTGATACTGCTATAACAATCTTCATTCCATATTCTCCATCTCTGGTAGAATGGAAGTAGGAAAGCATGATGACAAAGAAAGTTCCTTCATGCATTATAGAGGGGAAAGAGACCTACATATGTACTGGTAATTATATTTCCAAGAAGCACCTAAGCAGGATTTGAGGGTATTAGCCTCTCCCACTGTTAATTCCCAGCATCCAGTCTTCAGAGGTATTAATCTCTCTCTTGGAGGTAATATGCAAACATCATAATTAGCAACCATTGCTCACTTTCTTTTCTATTAATTTCTATTTTTTCCCAAACTTGAAGGGTGTTTTTTTGTTTTTTGCTGTAACTGGGAGAAGCAATTTTCTATACTTAGCACAGATCTATTGCCTTGTCTTAACCTTCAAAACGAACCTCAGATTCTCAATTTCTCTCACCTACCCCACTGAAAGAAATGTAATAAAAGAAGTTTTACAGCAAATGACCAGAAATACACATTCGGTTTGCAAAAAAAAAAACTGGTTTCCCTTTCTAAATCTGCTATGTTATCATTATTTTGGCAACAGACAGAGCATTTACAAGGTAGGGAACCTTCAGTTCTATAAATGTTGTTGAATTAAAACTCCCAATATGTTCCCTTCTCCCATTTGTCCTGGGTAGGTCTTATGAAAATGGTAAAAAAAAAAAAAAAAAAAAAAAAAGCACTTAGAGAACTACAGGTTCCCTATCCCATAGAATAAATATGTACAAATTTATTATTATGTTCTGAACTTCAGGAAGGAACTGCGGTTGAGAAGATCTGTCTCCCCTTTTGCTTAAATAATACTAAACACCTTGTATTAATAGCAATAACATGTAAGTTATATACTGTTTCATAGTGCTTAAAGCCTCCCTAAGAGGTTTACAGAGTTGGCATATTGCCCCCAACAATCTGGGTCCTCACTTTACTGACCTTGGAAGGATGGAAGGCTGAGTCAACCTTGAGCCAGTGAGGATTGAACTCCTGGCGGTGAGTTGAATTAGCCTGCAGTACTGAATTCTAAACACTGCACCATCGTGGCTCATAATTCCAATTTAATACCAATTTAATCTTCAACAATTCACCAAAAATGCTAGGAAATATAGGTTTAAGAAATGTTATGAAGAATACAACACACCACTCCAAAATTACATCTCAAGATTCCTCCAGAAAAGACTAGATACTAAAAACTGAAGGAGATATGCCCAAATAATGCAATTTAGCAAAAGGGATTTTGTTGACAATTTCAAATGAGAAAACATCTTATCTTCATCTTCTGAGAGCATGCCACCATGAGGCCTTCATAGTGTCAACTTTCAAGGAAAAATGAAAAACACAACATAGTGATTAAATGATTCAAATTGTAGATATGAAGATATGATTGTTCAAGCTTCAAAACTTGCATTAAAATTGTTTTATAAGTAAGTACATAATGCAGGTCCTATTGGAATTAACTGGATGTACATTTATAGGCCTGAAACTGACTTGAATTTAACCCATTTGCAATGCATTAAATGTCGGCCATTTAATGAAACACTGCAGCTCGTGCCTACAATCTAAATATTATTTATAGACTTGACTGAATAGCCTGAAGCTGGTGCCTCAGTAAGGAGCTATGACTAATCCTTGGAGCCTCTTTGACTGACTGGTCTCCTTCCCTGTTGTTTTTCTCCCTCTTCACGTTGCCTGATTTTTAAAGGAGTACAAGCAAGCTCGGAGAGCAGCAAAAAGAAAGAGCAATATCCTCACTTTTTTCTGGAAGACCTGCAACTCAAGTGAAGAGCTTTTTCTGTAAGTGGGTAAGGGCAGCATGTTGAGGAAGCAGGACAATTTATTCTGATGCCTATACAACAAACTAAGGACTATTATTCTCTGGCGTCTACAAAGCCCTTACAAATAGGCTTACAAATATCGGCGCAAACATGGGAGACACTGTTATCTTGTAAGGCAAAATATCAAAGATCTACAGTACCATCTGTAGTGCGCAACTGATGCTGATTTAAACAAAAGAGATTGAAGCATGCACTTTGATTGATTGTGCCACCGATATCTCATAGTAGCTAAGAGCAGGTGTTTTACATTGAAAAACAAAACCTTTCTGCTGATATCAATGTACGGACTCTCAAGCGAGCTACTCTCTCAGCCATAGTCTCCTCCATAGAAACTGCTACATATAACTGATTTGGACAGACAGTTCCTCCAGCCCCAAAAGTTACAGAACTGCCCCCCAGAACTCAATGAATTGGCCAAGTTGCCCAAAGTTCGGACTTCAAATTGGAGGGACATGTTCCTCCTCTTAGCTAAAGACTGTGGGTGAGGTAATAGATGGGAAAGGCCAGCAGCATATGTTCCACTAGGCAAAAGTGCACCTCTTTTGTTCGGCTGCTCCTGATAAATGAAACGGGGCACAGAAGAGAGGGAGACTAATTTATTAGTTATGAATAGGGAGAAGGGGAGGAGGTGCAGGGGTAGGGAAAAAACATGGTCAACTTTAGTTTTCAGTCACATTAGCAGAGGTTATAGGTGGAACCACTACTTCTAAGAAGTATCATCTCCTTACCAAAAAGATTTGCTAGAATGTTTGTGGCCGAGGACCTAAGGTACTTGCTACAGGGATGTGAGGTCAGAGGTCAGCTCAATCCTGCAATATAATAAACGCAGCAAACCTGGGTCACATCAAAATGGCAGCAATGCCAGGCAATGCCAACAGGAGGGGGGTGGGGAGAAGAAGGCCAGGAAGGGTCAGGATGCACACGCAGGCACATGGCATGAAGAACCAAAGGCTCGAAAGGGCGGATGGCATGGCTTTCCTCAGCTGATTCAGTGTAGCTCCTTACCTGAGGGCAACCCTGCCCAAAGAAACCACAACAAAGGAGGAGGGTTTGGAATAGCCTGAAATGGAAAAATGCTGATGCCACCACCAGCTCTCCGAGGGAAGGGGGAAAAACAAAAGAAAAAAAAAACTGGGAGAAACAAACAGACAGACAGACAAGGTCACTGTGACAAGAAACAGAGAAACCGTTAGAAGAAATGCAACAGTCTGCCAGACACCCATTAGCAGAAGAGGTGAGAGGGGGAGGGAGTTTGCAAACAGTTCTGCACAGGCCAAGGCAGCAAGCATTAAGTAGGGCAGGTGAATTTGGAAAGTAGATACAGGACACAGGAAACCGATAGTCAATCATGGTGCAGGTGGAAAAGGTTGTTAACAAACCCTTTCTTTCCTTAGAAAAGAGCTGTCCTAGGGAGTTACTCAGGATTGTGTCAGGTAAAAGTTCAGTTTTGGTTATCTTTAAACACTTGTGTAACAAAGGTCAGGGAATCCCTTTTCATTATTATCCCAAAGGTGCTTTTTTTTCAAGAGGCTTTGTTATGGTTGCATTTGTCCCTCTGTATTTATTTATTTTATTCTACAAAGCTGCTCCAAATGCAACCTATTCCGAGTGACATAGGATTCCTGAGAACGTGCCTGATAAATTAACATTTACACTTGACTTCTTCAGTTTGTAATTCTTCAGAAGTGTGGGACGCAAACCCTTAACATTTCCAACCAAGATGGCAGGTGGAATATATTTGGAGGGCACCACATCAGAGAAGGCTGATCTATACAATTGTCAAAGCAGGCCTGCTTAACACAGTGTCTGGAACTGATGCAGCTTTGCATTTAGTTCCAAAGGGCTCAAAGTTCATCTGCTGGTTGTATAATGAGATGAAGTATGTAATTCTATTAATAATAGTATTTGGTCAGCTGCCTATGGTACACAACTGGTATGGCAAGTTCTGGCACACAGGAGCATGCTGTGCATGACTGACTGCTATAGAACCACAGCATTACCTGGGTTTATAGCTATAGCCTCTAAAGGCCTATTGATGCCACTTTCCTCATAGTGCCCAATAGAATCAAATAAATAATCTAAGGCCCAAGAAGACAGTATCTAGTCATAACTAGTCAAACTGGATACATCAATAGGCAGAGGAAATTGAGGAAATAAATATGAATCATGCCATTCACAAAGCAAAAATGAACACATAATGGGATAATTATCTAGATCAGGGGTCTCCAACCTTGGCAACTTTAAGATCTGTGGACTTCAATTCCCAGAATTTCTCAGCCAACTTTGCTGGCTGAAGAATTCTGGGAGTTGAAGTCCACAGATCTTAAAATTGCCAAGGTTGGAGACCCCTGATCTAGAGCCTCCTTTGCCTGCCAGTGATGCCTCAGTTAAAAACTAGCTAATAATTTTAGAAGAATGGGAGATAAATAATACTTATAGTCTGAGATGGCTCACAGTATTGATGATGATACACAATAGCCTTAAATAAAATGTATACCAAAATGAGCTTTGATTGTACAGAGATGAATCTCAGCAAATAATCCAAGTTTGTGGATTTGTATCTTTGCTGTACTGTTAAATTATTGTAAAACTCTCTCCCAAAGAAACATTGCACTAACAATATTTGAAGGCATTTCAACAGAACAGGGAATGCGTATCTCTTTAATCAAAGAGACCATTTGTAAGACATTCAATGGAGCAGACAAGGGGGCTCCAGATCTCTTCCTGACATATAATTCAGCAGATAAATGTATTATACCCTATACTTTAGGAAAGACTGTTTTTCTTCCAATGATATATATGGTTGGTATATCATTTGTTTTAGTTGTATACCCTTCTCCAAATTAGGACTGATAAAAGGATCTTCTGTATATTTAAACTGAATATATACACATTTAAAGGAAGAAGTTTTCACTACCCAGTTGTGCCCAACTCTAGGGGACCAGTGCCCATCTCTATTTCCTAGCTGAGAGAGACAGCATTATCTGAAGATGGTTCCATAGTCATGTGGCCAGCATGGCTATAGGCCAAGGAGCATGGAACACTGCTACCTTTCCATCAAAGTGGTAGGATATATCTACTTGCATTTTCATGCTTTCAAATTGCTAGGTTGGCAGGAACTGGAGCAAGAACGGGAGCTCACTTCATTATGTACTACTTGGGATACTTCATTATGTACTACTTGGATGGTTTCAAACTGCCAACCTTCTGATCAACAAGCCCAACATCTTAACTGCTAGGGCACTACGCCTCCTATATACACATTTAAAACCTGTTGAAGTCACTCACAGAATCCCTTGTCTTCTCTACATGGTTACATAATTGCTTAGCCTCACCAAAAAATCCACAGTAGAAATGACTAACTGCTAGTTAAGAATTAATTTTGTTTGTTGGTGTACATTTAGATCAAGAACTGGGTAACAGGAGGCACACATGCATTGACAACTTGACATTCCTAGTTAAACAGGAGGAACATTGGTATAGGCAACTTCTCATGCTGCAGTACTGAAAGGTTGACAAAAGCTGCATTGCCTGAAATTCTACACAGCTGTTCAGCAGAAAGGAAAACTCATCCATTGGATTTGATCCTTCCTAATAAAGGTATGCACAACTCATGCCCCATATTTACAAATAATCCACCCCCAAACAATACTAAGACCCCAATTCCTCCCCAAATTTGACAAATATGGTAATTTTTAATTTAGTATATAAAATTAAATACATAGAAATAATCATACAATGGTTCTGTTTAATTAACTGTATTTAATTTCAATTAACTTTCAACCAAACCAAATTCAGTTTTGCATTTCATGCACCTAATTTTTTTACCATGCTCCTTTCCCTTTCACACTGCTACTCAAAAAATGTGCAGCTTTCTGATCAAAAGAAAGAATCCACACAAAGAAACCAAATTATTTGTACTGAAAGCCACCAAATGAACTTCAATTTAGTGGCTCATCTAAGCCTCAACCGAATGGTCTGATTAAAAATTTATGTCCTTAAATGTTCTATGGGAATTTTGTTTGCGACGGTCACATTAGGTTCGATTACCTATTATAATTATGAGTTTATATGTTCTTCCAGCTTTTCCCCCTTATCAGAATATTCTATTCAAAAACATACAATTTTTGTAGATTTAGTAGCATTTTCAGCTGAACTCTGATAGATGAAAGAACAATGTTTTTACTTTTGTGTATCCTAATAGTTTAAAAATTTTATTGCTGAATAAATACTAATAATGCAACAATGGAATTGTTGTGAAGAATGTATTTTTAAAGTAAAGGTCGGACTTTATGGAGTTGATTAAATTTGCAACATCTAGTCAGATCATTAATGGCTCAGCTTTGGAACTCTATTTAGAAACACATTTTTCTTAGGTTCACAGTAAACATAATGGAGCAAAATTTGTAAGCAAATTTTAGCAAAAAATTTGTAACAATATAAGTCAGAATTGCAAGATCTTTAGCAAAAGGGAATGATCTATTTTTTTAAACCAGGAAAACAATGTTCTAAGCACATTCTATCAGTATATACTTATTACCAGCTGTATCTGTGCTGCAATTGTTCTACCATACTATTCCTAAACAATTTCTGAGATACCAAGTAATTTATTGAAATTATTTCTGAATAGCCAAATGTCTGGGGGTCAGGAAACCACTACAATTTTCTTAATGCTGAACTGAAATATTTGACCCTGATGTTTTTTGGCATTTATGGCAAATAAAAACAGTTTTTGTAAAATGTTAGAATTGGAAGAATTTTTTTATGGGGGATATGAAGACTTGTTCTGTCATCACTTTAACGTGCTTGGTAATCATAAGGGCCAAGGTATGGAACCACAAAATTTATGTGGAGTCTTGTTTAAACTGAGTTTACTTGGTGGTTTTGGCACCAGAACAATCTTGCTACTTTGACAAATGCTCTGTGAAATGAGAAGCAGCCAACAGATCCATTTCCAAGGAAGTGGGCAAGGTTCTTCATGACTGAGTCATCACCCAAGAATTAATCTTTGATGACTATACTGGTTCAACTGGGAAAGCTAAATATACGTAAGACCAGCTATATTTGATGGGACACGGCAACTTAGAGGAAACAAGAGGGGTCAGAATCTCTAGTTATTCTGTTGAATTTAAAGAAAATCCAACTTACCTTTGTTCCTCTTCAAGTTCTTCTTTGGTCATCATTGTTTTATACTGGTTTCCTCTCAGTTTGCCAGGACTATATTTAAAAGATAACTTTTCATCTGCTACAAGACAATGAGAGAAAGAAGAAAAAGGCTTTTTGTGTGGTGAAGTTATTAACATACTGAAACATGTTATTTTTAAAATCACATTCTGGTCAATCCCCTTGTTCTTTTCCTCCTTCCCAGTTATGTTTATATATATGACAGAATCTGGTGACTGAAGAGAATTGCTGGATCCTGCCAACTTACTTTGTTATTTAGGTGTGTTTGATTTATAAGGAGGAATTTTAACCTCTTCGGTTCAATGCTGAACCAGATTTGGAGATCTAGCTAGTTGGATAAGAGAAAGAACTGGAGTTGTAGAAAGGCTTCCAATAATGGAAGTTATTTTTTATTAAAAACAGAGTATGTCCCGAATCATTGTATAAATCATGATTACATAAACTATAGCATGTAGTACAATGTGTGAATCCAATTTCTGTGTTAATATGGATCACTGTTAATGCTACAAGCTGGCCACAAATGGATGGAAATCATCCATTCTTCTTTTCCACTATCTGATAAGAACAGAATTTTCATGCTATAGATTGGGATTTTCCCCTTTTCTTCATGTAATAGTAACAAATTATGCTTCCCGATCCCCCTAAACTGCAAATCTGCTCTCATTTAAATGTTATAATAAACCAATACCCAGCCAGAGGTTTTACCTCTTTTTCATATTCTAAATCACTACTTCACAGTAAGATTGGATTCAGTTATTATTATTTATTAGATTTATTTGGTGCTCCTCTGGGCCTTGATTTAAAGCCCCAAACCAAGGAGATGTAGCTGTGTCTTTTTTAGTGGAAAGACGTTGGTGGAGAATGTTGTTCTTAAAACTTCTATTTGCAACTACAGTATTGATACCATGGTTGTCGAAGAGGTTCAATGATGTTTTAACCATTAGAGTCTGAATAATGCAGCTAATCTGTGTACACAAATATGCCATAACATTAGCAGCACAATGAACATAACTGTCAGCAATTTGCAACTCATTTGAAAGAATACAGAGCCATCAAATAGGATTTTGCTCTTAATCTATAATAAGCTTTAGCCAGAAATGACATGTAATTTTCATTAAAGGTCCAAGCACTTTTGCCCTTGGGATCACTAGGGCGCAGATGGGAAGGAAGCACTTTGTACAGTATTTGCTTAGCACTTAGCAAGGTTATCTTGCCACAATATTTGGAAATTGTAGCGACCCTGGGAGCTGAAAGGAAAAAGCCAATTTTTACCATCCAAATTTAATTTTATGTTAAGGTTATAAGCATCAAGGTTTACACAGCCAAAATGGCACATTCTACACAGATGGTAATATCAGCAGACTTGGGGGTAAGCCCAATGAAATATACCATTTAAAAAAAAAAATTAAAACATTGAACATTGGGCATGTTCAAATGCCACAAAAAATTGTTGGGAGGGAAATGGGTGAGAGAAGACATGGAAGGGGCATGGCTGATCAAGTGTGAACAAGAACAAACTCCATTCCTATGTTTTGTTGTACTGTGGGTCCCATATGCATATATACAAAATGTACAGAGTGGACATTATGGTTATCCTATTAGGCATAGCGTCTTGAGAAGTTTATAATCTCTGGAGAAAAGCTCTAATGCTGGGAAAGGTAGAAGGAAAGAAAGGAAAAAGATGATTCAATTATAGCAGATGGATGTAGTGATGAATGGGATAGACATTTTTTTTGGAGAAGACCTGTCTATGTGGTAACTAAGAGTTGAAAGCAATTTGATGGCACTTAATCCAGTTCTGGCCACCATAATATAAAAAAAGTTGTTATGATTCTGGAAAGAGTGCAGAGAAGAACAATAACAATGATTAGGGGGCTGGAGGCTAAAACATACAAAGAACAGTTACAGGAGTTGGGTATGTCAAGTCTAATGAAAAGAAGGACTAGAGGAGACATGATAGCAGTGTTCCAGTATTTGTGGAGCTCCTACAAATGGGGGGGGGGTCAAACTATTTTCCAAAGCACCAAAAAGACGAGAAACAATGGATAGAAACTACCCAAGAAGAGAAGCAACCTAGAACTATGGAGAAATTTCCTAATGGCGAGAGCAATCAAGCAATGGAACAACTTGCCTTCAGAGGTTGCGGGTGCTCCATCACTGCAGACTTTAAAAAAGAAACTGGACAATAATTTGTCTGAAATGGTATAGGGTCTCCTGCTCAAGCAGAGGGTTGGATTAGAAGACCTCCAAGGTCCCTTCCAACTCTATTACTCTATGTTCTATGTTGTAATTAACAAACAAGTTCAGTCATCTGCAAGGCTGTACCATTTCAACCCAGATTCTCAGAATATACTTAGGGATTTACTTTTTATTACTGACCATTTACAAAATTTCTGATTCTCCTAAGCAAGATTTTGTACAGTTTGACTCATTTTAGGCATCAAGTGAAAGTCCCTTAATATGCTTCCTTATAGTAGAGTGTTAGGCTGTAAATAATACAATGTGAGTAATTCCCATTGATTCACACAGGCCTCAGTACTGAACTGACTTGGATTTTTATCATCTGTAAATGGCTTCCACAATCATTATTTTAATATCACTGTTCTACATTGTTTGAATTTCTAAATGGTAGCTTTGTTTAAGAATGCTGCAGAAATAGCAACAATATATTTGTAGTGTCTTAAAAATAGGGGCGTGTAAAACATTCTGAGTTTGAGCTGCTTCACTGTACAAAACAGGCTGTTCCAATGTCACTGGAAGAGTTCCAATCTTAAAATAACTTTTAAAATAATGGTTAGTCAGAACACATATAGTGAGACAGCAACAATTTGATCCAAGCCTAGAACAGAGCTGAAACATAATGTACACCTGTCCTTAAAAACAAACTTTATTACAGCATTATAGCCCATTCAAATGGGGGAGTACGTACAAATATTATGTGAACAAAGTGATTGTTAATTTGAGTTTAGGACATAGCACAGGACAACCAGCAATTTTTTGTGGCCTTTAGAACTGAAGGACTACTGTGAAAGAAGATGGTTGAGGTGATTTAGTCATAGAGAAAATGAACAAGAGCGAATATATGTGTCCCAGGATAATGTTCAACCCAACTGACCCAGATTGGATCCTGCAAAATGAACGAGGACTGAATTGTAAAACAAAGATATGAAACAAAAGGTCTGAAGAGGTTTGAGAAAATCATGTTTGATGGAATTCAAAGACGATTCGTAAAAAGAGAAAAAGAAGCTTTGGAGTCCCATTAACTGCGCATGAAATGAAAGTTCTAGGCTTATATAAGCCTTAAAAATGGAAATTATATTCTGAGATCTAAATTGTATCTCCTGGCAGAATGAACTCTGAAGATGGCATACTTATCTGAGTAATATGTTATCTGAATAAGCCACTATTGAGTTCTTACGATGTGCTAAGCCAGAATATGCAAAATACGATGACTAGATTTATACAATGTGATAAAAGCAAAAGAGAACAAAGGATATTATGGGTTGTTATGGGTTGTGAAATAGGCATATCATAACTAGGTTGCAAAAATCTAGATGACCACTCAATGGCTTCAGATACAGTTGTTGTTAGTCATTAAGTCATGTCCGACCCATCGTGACCCCATGAACAACATTCCTCCAGGCCCTTCTGTCATCTACCATCTATTTCTTTGATGTCATAGTATGGTTATCTAAACCTTTGCAGTCCATACATAGTACAATTACTAGAAATGGAGGCATTTTGATTTTAAATTCTAGGAGCTGCAGTCTAATACATCTTGAGAGAACCAGTTGAGGAAGGCTGATGCAAATGATATGGATACTAAAATGTTAGATAGAATTCAATTGTATCTGATTTGGGCTGGGGAAGAATCATGTCTCTAGGATTTAGATGAATGAGGGCAATAGCTGTATCAAGTGCTGATTATTTTCCATCTGTCACCCCAGCAACTAATTTTAACCCCAAATTAAAAAGCAGTCCACTTGTAGTTAAATCAGTCAACATGGAAATAACTTAAATTGCTCCAGATCTTTTAAATATATTGAATAGGTCATAGGCCTCTTGCATTGTCTGTTCTTAATTTAACTCCATGATTCTCTTTCTCTTTTAATACAATACAAAAGCTCCCCTCTATTAACATCACAACCCCACTTCTACCATTTTGTGCAGAGCTGAAATTATCCTTCAAGGGCATACAGTTTGCTAACTTTAGTTGATGTGCTCTTTGGAGCTGGCGAAGGAAAGGGAAATATCCTCATGCATTCAGTCTTGCCTTCACCTAAATTTTAGTACCCCTTTTCAAATTCTGGACTTGTTAGATGTGTAATGGGAGTGAAATGACCTACTTTAAACAAAGCATCTGGAAAGAGACATTTTTAAAGACATAGCTACTCTCCATTCATTAAAAGTCTGCAAGAAGACACATCATTTCTTTCAAAGATCATTTCCTTGCAGCCATATTTTCAACAGAGAGCTTTAATTGAAAGACTTCTTACAAACTGTACCTTATGCTACTATGCCTATTTACTCAGAAATAAGCCCATTAAATCAACAGCAGTGACACAGACTGTTCTATAGCCTAAATACAATTAGGCATGTAGCTATAGCTGCCATTTTCTTAAAAAAAAAAAAAAACTTTTGTGGATTTTCTTTTGTTGAAGCTGGATTCCAGGTCATGTTCAGAATCAACCAAAATAAAAATATTCCCATTTTAAAAATTAACAAAAATTAAAACAAAGGAATCAGGTCACATACTTTAAAGATAGAAATAATAGGAACAAATTCATTTAAAACAGTTGCTTACAGTTGTGGCCCCTACAGAAGTAGACATAATAAAATGGATTAAGGAAGTGCAACATTTGCTCTCTCATCTTTTAAAATCCATGTGACAGCTAAGACTTCACTTTCCTTGTCTACCAGTCCTGTGAATGTATCTGAATTATGTAATTCTCACTTGAGGAATACATCAGCTGATACAGCTATAAGGGTAGAGTCCAATGATGTCCAGAAAACAAAGCCCCTGAACACCTGTTCCCTCTGCTAGCTCACACCATCAGTATCACCTCATTTATCCCTTGGTATGCAAACATTATCTGATGCTGAGCTCTGATAATCGAAATTAGATGTTCTTTCTTTTTTCATTTAGCAATTCATTGCACCTCAAATAATCCGTTCCAAATGTAGTCTTTGGAATCACATCTTCTAAACTCTATGTAGAAGTGATAACAGAAGAAAATATTTGCAGGTTAGGGTTGAACTTGGGAATCCTTGGGGTTCTCTGAGCTTGATTGTTTGCTTGCAGACATTTCCTTACCCAGCTAGGTAACTTCATCAATGGGAGTGGATGTGGAGTTTGTTCCCCGTTTATGTACAGTAGCTTTCCCTGCCAGTGTAGGTGGGGATGTGGTTTTCTCCTTGATAATTTTCCTTGATTAGAATATTGTTTGATTGTTTTTCTAGTGTTAATCCCTGTTTATAGTATCTGGTGTTGGCTGCTAAAGAGAATGTGTTTGTTTTCTTCTTAGCTTTTTTCACGGATTCTTTTGAATGCTGTGTGAATGTGGTTTATCTCTATATTTCTATTGTTGGCTGATTTGTTTCTATGGCAAGCTTCCAGGAATTCCCTAACAGTACTGGATTTAGCTTGGTCTAAGATGTCAGTTTCCCAATTGAAAGCATGGTTGAGTTTGTCCAGTGTTGTGAGATTAAAGAGTTTTTCGTCATGTCTTCTGAATTTTAGTTGATGTCCATGGATGCCTTCTGCTAGTCTCCTGCTTATCTGTTCTACTTAGAGGCTATTACAGTCTTTACGTGTATGTTATAGATCACTCTCTTTTTTTCTTCTTGGACTACTGGATCTTCTGGTTTACTTAAGATGTTTTAGAGGACTTTAAGTTGGTTTGTGTGCTGTGTTGATGCCATGTGTTTGTAACAGTCTGCTGGTTGTTTCTGAGATGTTTTTGTTTTATGTTAACTTTTTCATAGCTTGCGTTGATTGCACTGTAGTGGGCTGAGTGGTCAGGCATTTTTGAAAGTTGCATGACTATCAATTTTGTTTGAAGATGTTGTATAGGTGGTCTGTTACCTTTTTGTGGAGTTCCCTGTAAACAGGGATTAACATCAAATAAACAATCAAGTAGAAACAATACCCTGATCAACGAACTGCCAAAGAGAAAATCATATCCCAGCAACACTGGCAGGGCAAGCTACTGCATATAAACAGGGATCAAAGCACACTCACTTGCATTGATGTTGTTACCTAGTCAGGTAATGAAACATCTGCAAGCACATAATCAGGCTCAAAGAATACCAGGGACTCCACAGAAGTGGAAATTTTGGGAAATTGAAATTCTCACATCTTCAGGACAGGGATCTCTAGATCAATCAGCCTCCCCAGTTCTAGAATCTACCAGGAATCTGCTGAACTACTGAGTCCTTTTTTTTCTAAATTAAAGGTTGAGAAGGTGTAATTCAGTAAGTGTGGTTTTTCTTGGGAAAAGAATGTGGCTCAGTAGTAGAGCAAATATTTTTCATGCATGGCTGAATATCCTGTTACATTTGCCAAGTTATTAGAAAGGCTGAATCTCATACCAGACAATAGAAATGCCTTTGCTGAAAACCCTGGAATTAGCCAATGGAAACAATTCTGGGCCACATGATAAGCAACTGATTTCTTCCAAATGCCATATGGCTTCTTATATCTTATTTAGAAAAAATCATCTTGCACTTTTTCTTTTCCTTGCTACATATGAACACTTTCCTGGCTTGGAAATGAGAAGTTAATTTACTCCTGTGTATCAGATTGAGAATTAAGATATATGAAGATGGTCAGTGAGCAATATGACCATCTTCTGTATAAGATGGTCTTGCTATGTGAACTGCAGAATAGACTGTGTTCCTCCTTCTTTATAAAACAGAACAGACATGATAGGATGTGGATGAGACTGTTTAGAAGTGTTAGAACTGTAATCTGCCTGAGCCAATATGTTTATAGCTTTAAAATACTGCAGGAAAGTGGGACAAGGAAGTATGGTTTCTATCAGTATTCTTCCACCCCTTTCTGGGGGACCCCCCCCCACATTTGCAATATAATAATTTACAATATAATAATTTATCAATCTTTTCGGCTAGGATTTAGAAATCTGTTTCAAATGATTGGCTTGCACTGAGGATTTTTGGCTCATGGCATAAAGCTTATTAACAGAATGTATAGTTCTGCAAAGAGTTAAGTCCTCAGGGTAAGTTTATCTATACTGTCTTGCTAACCACAATACTTTTAATGAAGTCACCAGGATTGTTTGTATTGTTTGGATGTGTCCTGTTGGAGTCAGCAAACTTATGGTTTGGGTCAGAAAGCCCTTGTACAAATTTCCTAAACTGGGCTTTCTGCCCCAAACCAAACCACAATTATTTGCTGTTTGTAGGAAACAAAACTTAATGTATTTCAGTTGGCAAAATATCTTGAGTCAGCCCTAGAGATAGCCTTGAACACTATCTCTCAGTCTTACATCCAAGGCTGGGGATTATGATAAAAATTAGCAGCCTCCAGATGCAGCTTCTGAACTCTGCAGAGAAAGTGTGTTTGGGTAGTGCAGCCTTCCTCCATGTGTACGGGATGACAAATCTACAACTCCTAGCTCTAACAGCCATTGGTATCAGTTGGTCAAATTTACTACTTTAGTCCTCTGTCAAAACTAGCCTTCTCCCATATCTCAGCTCTAACAATTAGTTGAAGGATAAGTGAAGCTATTACTTTCCTTTACTTGTTCCACGTTAAAAGTGTAAGGGGAGCATCACTCACTGGTCTTGTCATTGAAGCAGGGTTGGAGTCAGCATCAAGGACTATGCAGTTTATGCCAGCATACTCTTCCACCAGATCAAGGTCTGGAGGAAGAACACTTCCTTCCAGAAAAAAAGTCTATAGTGTTGCATTGTTCTTAAGATTGAGAATGTATCTGCTCTTAAATTCATATTACACAATTCAGGTCTAAGTATTAAGACTGTTTTTCTAGTGGTTTTTTTTTCCTATCGTGCATTTTCTAAATGAATGGATAGATGAATGAATGACAAAAAATAACTCTTTTTTTTTCTTTCAATTTTCATTTAATAATATTAAATATTAGGTGACTTTATTTGTGTTAATTGGATCTCCCATGTCTGATAACATTACAGATATCACAAAACCCAAAACTTACCATCTTCAGTCTCAGGTTCCTTTATTACTAGTTTCCCATTTTCCGATTCTTGATCTTCCTCCTGAAACAGAAACATTAAACATAAAACTATTGCTTAGCTATTAGCAACAAAACCTCCCTGCAAACCAATCCAAATCATGTAGAACATCAACTGAAATTACGGATAGAATTTTATCTGGAATTTAGGAAAGGATGCTGTAATAAATAATTATTGCTTAAAGAAACTCTGAATTTGTCTACGTTTTTCCCCAGATGTTCTTGTGGACAAGGGAACTGGGCAGCTGCAATATCTATTAGAATTTATGTCTTTTTTGAACCTATCATCATTTTTTCAAAACAAGAGGATTCTAAGGGTAAACATTTAGCTCTGTATCTGCACACACTTATTTTCACACCTTTGTTGGCTGACATATACATTATTTTTTCCTCAAATTGTTCTGCTTTCCATCTGCTGTTATTATATAATACACACATCCACCTTTACTCTTAGATTCTTAATTTCACCTTTTCTACTATGGGTTGTTTTGAGCAGCCTTTCCCACTTAAATGTATATATATTCCCACTCCAAACATACACATATATTGTACTCACATGCTTCAGGAACTTAGGTTGACTTGCATTTTTTCCTCAAGAATAACAATCTTTTTTTTTTTTTTTTTGATCACAGTAGCACTGTATCACGGAAGCATTGTGAACACTCAGGTGCTTATGGGCATAAACTCAAGAAGCATTTCCCTATCGGGGGTGGGGAATTATGTCCTCTTTATGACCTCTGGACTTCAACTCCCAGAAGTCTTGAGCCAGCCATGTCTCAAAAGAGACATAAATTCTAATAGTCTAGCCATGCTGGCTCAGGAATTCTGGGAGTTGAAGTCCACAAGTTTCAAAGGGGCCATAGTTCCCCACCCCTGGTCTATACTGACAAAGTATTCACATACTACTAATGGGAAAGGCAATGCATTAGAATCAGGCTGGGGTCCAGAACTCATGATATGGACCACTTTGTTAAAGAAAGCTGGTCACAATCTGATCAGCTCTTGCACAAAATGAGCCCAGGCAGCCCGTTGTTATTTTTGGAATTCCATGGAAGAATGGTAAGCAGGTGATAATAATCTGATTAAGCCTTCTCCAACCTGTCCCCCTCCAGTTGTTTGGGTCCAAGCCTCTCAGAGCTGGAGCCAGCTAGCAAGCTGGGCATTCAATAATACTTAATGCCCACTAAAACTATTATATTGGTTAGATTTGCTTGACTCTAAACTATCATCACTAGAAACTTATTTATGCAACCTGAAAAAAAAATACTTTAAAATTCTATGGGCATGATGAATCACTTCAAAAAGAATGAAACCAGGAGGGGAAGTCAGCTTTTGACCAACCTAAAAACCGAGGCTTTCTACAATTTTGTACTTAGGCTGCAATTCACAATTACAATGGTTTTTTAAAATTCCCTTTCTTGTTTTTGGTTATTCTGGTTATTTCACATTACACAGGGGCAAGATAGTTATGAAGGGAAGGGCCATAATTAGAGTTGGGTCAAGTGAAGAGTCCATGCTGAAGATGGATAAGGTTTAATAACTGCAGGGAAAGATTCTTCTCTGACATTCTGGAATGGAGCAATAGCCCCCTCATGTATCAATTAACTTCCATCATCCTGTGAAAAACTGGGACTCTATTATGAAGTATCTCTTTCATCCCCTAGATCAGTGATGGTGAACCTATGGCACACACATCAAAGATGATATGTCACAATGTTTTAGGTGACACACCCGATTCACTAGCACCTGACAACTATTCTTGAAAGCATGCCCTTTTTTGAATGATTTTTGGAGACTCTGGAGGTCTTGTAAGAATGGGGTATATTCTCGAATGGCATCCAGACCCTCTGGAACTCATACAAGAGGGCTCCACAAAGAGCACTAGAGCACCCAAAAATCATGCAAGAACAGACTTTGCTTTCATAGGGTGTTTGGAGGCTGCAGAGGCCACAAAAGAGCATTCTACGTAGCTGCTTCAAGAATGAAGTCCTTGTGCAACCCAGAGGAACTTTGGGTAGGTCTCAGTGGCCTTTCAACAAAAATAGGACACTGCTTGAAGGTAAGTAGCACATGGCAGATCCTGGGGATCACCCACGATTGGACTGTAGTTTTAAAAATAAATATGTAAAGAATTGTTTCTCTTTTGTTTGGTGGGGTGTGTGAGATATACCAGGAGAGTTAAGTTAGGCATTTTCTGAATTGTTGGCACATCAAGCAAAAAGGTTTTCCATCACTGTCTTAGGTATTTCCAAGCCTGAAGAAGTGTCTTCTTTCCTGTTTAAAATCTATGGCTAATTAGAGCAAGCAAATAAATGCACAAAGGTCCCTCAATGATTGGATTGGATAAAAAAAAAGTAAAACAAAAAGGGAAACATCTGAGCCCCCCGCCCCCAGCTGATGTTGAACTGAGAAAGAAAAAGCAGAAATTATCTGTTTCCTTTCCCTTATTTAATAATAGATTTTTCTAGATATGCTCCAAAACTATAGTGAGATTGGGCCCTGATACAACACCAATTCTCAGAATAATAAGTATATTTTTGTGCTGGGTAGAGCTTCATGTCCTTCTTAAGCTGAAGAGATCATCTCTTCATCCATAGTGATTCCTAAAAAATGAGAGCTATATGAGAACTATATAGGCAAGAGAGGAAAACTAGACATCATAGAATTCTTTAGGAAATGCTTCAACGATTTTAATTCAAGGTGTATTTGCACATAGTCTGGCTCCAAGTTTACAATTAGAGAGAAGTTGATTCTAGTAGCAACTCAGCGTGCCAATCTATTCATTTTTTTTCATACTCAACACAAACACATAAGTAGGGGTATGTATGCGCACATATGCATTCACTTTTTCATTGGTACATAGGTGTCAGATTGCAAAATAACAAGGCATCAAGTTGTACTTATTTTTCCTGTGACCTTGGAAAAGAGTGGAACAGCCAATCAGATTCCAGATGATGGGTGGGCCTGCTTCTTTCTCAGCACTCGAATTCCCCTGGTTGGGTTCAGTGGGGCCTGACAGCTTCCACCATTTCCTAGATTTGTACAGGAGTGTGTGCACAGAGAGGGCCACCAGAGGAGACTGTCACTTCCAGTTAAGAGGACAAAATCAAGATGGAAAAGAAGCCAAGAGCAGAAGGGAAGAGCCCTGGGCTGTTATCAAGATGCGATAAAACAGACATACTTTTTGCACCAAATGTCTTGGGAATTTAGAAAACAGTTTTATAAAAATCAGGGATCTCTACTGTTATCTCCAGCTCACAATCAGGGTGAAGGGTGTCACCAGGGAAGAATGTATACTATTCACTAGCCTTCTTCATTGCATTTTGCATTCAATGCTCCTTAACTCACCAAACGTAGCATCACTACTACCGTCCTATACACTCATATCTATTTTAATTAATGTTTTGGCCTCCCACATACATTCAGTGGTTTACAAAAAATAAAAACTCAGTATACAAAGGGTAAAAAGAAGTACCTAGGTAATGGAAAAAAGGTCTCAAAATCCCAGATGTTGATGTCTATTAGTGGTATAATAAATATCACTTGCCTTATTATGCATTTGTAAAGCTAATGGTCTTTTATATAATTTTGATAAGTTATGAAGCTTTTAAAAAAGAAAATGGTTGGGCTAGCTGAAGTAGCCAACCTTGACTGGCAGGGCCATGAACTGAGCTTTATGGTTAATGGGTCTGTTATGGTCGGCAGTATAGCGGTTCGAATCCTAGTGCTGAGTAATGGGGTGAGCTCCCGTTACTTGTCCCAGCTTCTGCCAACCTAGCAGTTCGAAAGCACGTAAAAAATGCAAGTAGAAAAATAGGGACCACCTTTGGTGGGAAGGTAACAGCATTCCGTGAGCCTTTGTCGTTTAGTCATGCCAGCCACATGAACACAGAGACGTCTTCAGACAGTGCTGGCTCTTCGGCTTTGAAACGGAGATGAGCACCACCCCCTAGAGTTGGGAATGACTAGGACATATGTGCAAGGGGAACCTTTACCTTTACCTTTACCTTTAATGGGTATAATAAGAATTTGGGTTCACTAACTAAATCTGAACCCCTCTAAGCCTTTTTGAGCATGTTGGTTCCAGTTGGTCCCCAAATGGATGCCAACACAGCAGTAGCCACATTGTTAAGCTTCTCTTTGTGGATTGTGTGTGAAGCTTAGCAACATTCATATTGGAAGCCTGAGTCATCTGCTTATAATTTTCCTCCTGTGCCTGTTTTGCGAGGAGTCATAGATATTGCTGCAGAACTGCCAGCTGAGTCTATTTGAGTAGTTATCTACTTCTATAAAGGATTATCTGCTTTCTAAAAGTGTTTTAATTCACCTATCACTTCTTCATTCGTAGTTCAGTCGATTAAACCTAAGATACGTGCTAAATCAAACCAGATTTTCTTACAAAAGCTTTAATTAAGTTTTAGATTCCATTGCAATAAACCAGTTATGTTGGAGGGCATAAAATAAATTCAGTGAAGCTCAAAATATAAAAATTCAAAGTCTTGTTAGGAAATACAGAATGGGGGGGGCATATAAAACCTAATTGATTTTGGAATTCATGGCTACAAAGGATGATGAAAGCCTCTAAGTTGGAAGAGTTTAAAGGCAGATTGGATGCACATAGAGAAGACCAACTTAATTAAGGGTGATTTCTCTTGAGCAGGGGTGTCAAACTCACGTCATGGCATCGTCATGTGACGTATCGTGACTTTTCTCCCCTTTGCTAAACTGGGCGTGGCCAGCATGTGACGCATCCAGCCCGTGGCCATGAGTATGATATCTCTGCTCTTGAGATTCAATGTTACTTGGACTGGAGGTTAACTGGCCTTCAAATCCTGACTTCACAGAATTTCAGAAGGACAGGGCTACATCTGAATCTCCTACTTGCAAGGACATCAAATAGGCCAACATGAGAGATAGTAGATTACAATGGGTCTTGGGCTGATCTATCAGGGCTTTTCTCATGTTCTTATAGCATAGTTGACCATGACATTCATATGAATGTGATGTGGAAGAAGATGGTGGGAAAAACATCCAACTATTGCTTTACTTGTCAGGGATTGTTTTGGAACTGGATTGGAATCTATTTAAACTTTAATTTTTAAATGAAGAAACTCACAAAGTCCCCTTCCTTATTTCCTACGAGCTTCATCCTGTTGCTGACAGGTCCATGGCTTCATTTTGCAGCAAGTGTTAAAGCTGCCATAAATTCATTGCAGAAGGAAAAGACATGAGAGAACCAAAATCTTGCTGTTACATTGCTGCTTTTATGTACATAAAAAAAAAATGAAGTTGCAATGCCAAATACAGATATAGATTGGAGGAAGAATCTTGCAAGCTCTTTATCACAGAGAAGGGGTGTGAAAGGAATTGAAACCCAGAGTTTGGTAGGAGAGTTTTTTTAAAAAAAACAAAAAAACTACAGGATGGAAAATAACTCTTGGCTATCATTTCTAAAGTGTGTCACATGTTGCCATTTAAGGCTCTGCTTTTTTATCCGCGCCTGATGTAAGACACTGCAAGAGGAAAAGAATTCAGCCTGAAATAAAGGCCCTGCCTGCTCCACAAAGTCAGTGACATCATTTGCTGCTCCCTTTCAACCAAATCCTGCTTCTTGATCTCTTCATCATTGTAATGAAGGAAACAGCTGCTAAAGCAAACAACTTCTCGGACTATTGGAATAATCAGTGCTAATCTGGGGGGTGGCTTGAGGCTGGGTGTGCCTTTGAAAAGGGATAAAGTCATCTGCCTGCCAAGAAGTCCAGACTGTTGTGTACACAGACTGCAATGTGAAATGGTGAATTCAAGTGAGAGCCATTTGCAAGTTGGTACGTTACACGCCTCATGCCTGAGCAGACACACTGAAGAAGGAACCCCACGGAAATGGGAAGAGAGATTTGGGTATAAGCTCATTGTTATAAATTAATCATTCACTGGCACAAGAAATAATAGCAATCAATTGGATATTGAGGACTTGTTTTTTAAAAACAAGGGCATAAAAACGCTCATTCATTTTAAAACTTTGTTTTATAAAATATTAGTTTAGAACATTAAGGAAAACAATAGTCAGGTTTTTAATATAAAAACAGTATTGTATGAAATTTTTCAGATAATACAGCATGTTCATGTTTTATGGAATCCAAATATGTCAATTTCATTGTGAACTTAAAAAAAACATTGCAGTGGCTGTTTTAAGGAAATCTGTTGTGTTAACTAACATTGATAAAGAATTTCAGAATAAACTTCAACAAGTTACTGGCCTTCATATCAGCCTAAGTGGAATAATCATCAAGACACCCCTGAAAAAAAACCCTTTAATTACGAAGTCAGTCAAAAACATTATAGGAAACCAGCAATGGTGACAACAACATCCAGCCAAGAAAAATAGAGACATTCAATAAAATAACTAAAGTGCTCAATAAAATGGTATCTTAAAAAGGCAAAATGACTTTAAAACTATATTCTACAGTCCTGTAACAGTGAGACTTTGTACTCCCTAAAAATAGTTGCCTGTTCATTTCATTTCATTTTCATTTCATTTTATTAGATTTCTCTACCGCCCTACTCCCGAAGGACTCAGGGCGGTGCACAGCCAAACAATAAAAACACATACAATACAAAATTTAAAAAATAGAATAAAATCAAATTAAATAATTTTGGCCCCGACAAATTTAAAATCCCAAACTTTTAAAACCAATTTAATATTGAATATATAAATATTAAAAGATATTTAAAATTTTAAAAATCTTTTATAAAAGAGGGGGAAAATTAGGCCAGGCCGGCCTGGTGAAATAGTAAGGTCTTTAAGGCGCGGCGGAAGGTGCGCAGATCCGGGATCCTCCATATCTCTGGGGGGAGCTCGTTCCAGATAGTAGGTGCCCTCACAGAGAAGGCTCTCCCCCTGGGGGCCGCCAGTCGGCATTGTTTGGCTGACGGCACCCGGAGGAGCCGTTCACACTAGTTGGGGCCATTATTAAGAGCTCTGACCTTGTATTTATAGTCTTAGTTGTGCATGCACAAAGGTTTTTACAACAGCAAAAATTGAGATGATGGCTGAGACCTAATGAATGAAGCCTGTAATGCATGCTGTGACCCACAAAACAAATGGGCAGGACAACTGCAAAACTATGGACTACTTCTTGAGTTTGTCTGCTCCACCAACCTTTTATAGTAAGCTACTGCTGGAATGTAGAGCAATGTGGTTAGGGTATTAGAATCATGAAAGCACGTGAAAAGTTCTATTTTAATGGGGAGGGGTTTCACACATTTCTTTGTCATGTTTTCTACTTTCCCAGGACTGAGATATCTTTTTCCAATGGCTCCACATTTTCCTGTCATTCAGCATCATCATCCCTGCAAATGTCACTGCCGCTGTCTGAGCTTTCCCAGTAAGGATAGAATCCCAGAGAATTCCCAGATTGTCCTGTTGGATGTATGCAGATCCAGTTAGTTCTAAATTTCCATCCAGACTAGTTGAGCTCCCTGACATTTATTCCCTAAACTACTTCTAAGCACTAGCCCAAGATCTTGCATCAGAAAGAGGCAAGCAAACAAATATATTTTAACAATGTTTTCATCTCTAAATCTTTTTTCCCCTTTGTCTATCTGACAAGCTCCAGCCTGGTACTGCTTTCCCTGTATCTGTACCTGGAGCTTGAACTATTTCTCCCATCCTAAAATGTTATTCTGGAATCCAAGGCAGGTGGGGACCTTGGAGAAATTATGAAGAAATGGTTACAAAATCTAAATTGAGGAGAGGGAGGAAAGGAAAGACATTGTTAGGCTTTTAGGATTATGTAACTACAACCTATACCTCATTAATAAAGTATACCAGTAATTATAGTCAAACTTGTAGAATCTGTTTCCTGGCATTTCTTGAAGGGCTGACAGGTAAGGAAAGACACTCTCTTTCCACAGGCAATAACGTTTTGACAAACAGATCTTTTTCCAAACTGTTCCCAGCTGACTGTATGCTATCTATGGAAATAGGTTGGAATATCATCAACTTATCACCATCATTTCAGTAATTCAGTAGCTAGAAAGCTGGAATTTATTTGAGCCCACGGCTCTGTGTTTTTGCAAAACTTTTGGTGGCTCAGAAAGCCCCCACTCCTTCCTTTCTCTACACAGTCCATTTAATAAAAGCTTATTTCATTGTCATGCTATATCAAGGAATGGGGGCCTTTTCAATGTTGTTGCTCAAATAACAGATTTTGCAAACAAATAACTGAAATACTACTTCTCCCAGGAACTATTATCTACAATTACATCAAGGTGCCAGCATTCCCAGCTGGGTAATTAGAACCAATTCTGGATAAATTCTTTGTTATCAAGTAAATCTACTATTTCTTTCCCTTCTATATTAGTCTCAACTCTCTATGCAGTAATAAGGAAAGGAGCTGACATGGTCTTCTGGGCCTCACCCAGCCTATCCTCTTGAGATGCTTTGCAAGCTTGTTTGAGTCTGCTGTTTTTAACTCGTTTCTAATCTAGTTCATTAACAGTAGACCTCCAACTGCATTTGCCTAATGATAAACATCATTTCACCTGGGCATTGATAGCATAAATAGATTCCACATCAGCTTAGAAACCAGAAATTGCTGGATTCATTGGTAACCACTCAGGATTGTGAGTCCAAAAGAACCTATCTTCAACTCCTAGATTGGCTGTTTGGGGACTGACTGTGTAGCCTTAAAGATTTCCCACCAATATTCTTTGCCTTTATTACTTGCAACTGAGAAAGGCTTTCTGCAGATATCAACTGATAAATTTAATTCTTCTTGAAGAATCTGTTTTTTTTATACTATAGTGTTTATGAGTACCAGCAGTTCAATATCATGCATTCTTCTCTTTAACATTTTAATTATATTTAATCATCAAATATTTTTTCTTTGTCATTATGGTCTTTGTGGAATCACAAGCAGTATTTCCATTTTATACCCAGAAAAATACAGCTTGCTCACATATAAAGTATCATAGGATGGGCTGCAATTTCACTTTGTAAAGTCAAATATTTAGATTAGGATTCTTGTTTTCTTTTGGAAAGGATATTCATAGCCTTGTCAGAATTTAGTGTTTTGGTTGCTTTAAAAAGCCCCCCCACCACAACCACTTGCAAAGCTCAGTTGAGTGAGACGCTTGTCAGCTCCAAAGGCATAAAAACTGGTTTCTGAACAATGCTGCCATTTTGAAGATGAGATGAAGAAGGTTCTGCATGAACCACTACTTTTGACAAATCTCTCTTAAATGATTAAATTTGGATATGATAAGGGAATCACTAGGGACCTTGGGTGAGCAAACTCCCTCCAAAGACGTTTTAGCATTAGGATAAACATCCCTAAATTAGGTCTGAGATTGGTTTGAAGAAATACAATGTGCCCCTTTGATGATGTTAAAAAGGGCTGAATTTAGTTGGCATGTGGATAAAAGACCAAATGAGACCTTCCGCTATTTCTTCTTGAGCTTCATCATGGAAGATAGGCAGAAACAAACTACAGAAGATGCCCTTTACAACAAAGGGTGCGTGTGTAACAGCTGGCTTATACTCCCGTGTACTTCCACAGCCCATGAAATCCTTTCAATAACAACTTTGCTTCCTAATATAAAAGCTGGCCCACATTTTCCCAGTGTATTAAAATATGTAATATTTTAGAACAGTGTTTCTCAACCTTGGCAACTTGATGTGTGGTTGGGGGACATGCTGGCTGGGGAATTCTGGGAATTGAAGTCCACACATCTCCAGCTTGCCAAGGCTGAGAAGCTCTGCTTTAGAAGAACTGCATTTCTTGCTTTCAGGTGCTAGGATTTTGAGAGACAAGTTAATTTGGCAATGCGGATCGTGGGATGTTAATTTGGAATGAAGGTTACTTATGAAACACGGTAGTCAGATACTTGGTTCCATTTATTATTACTTTTATTAGATACAAGCCCTTTCACCTTCAGCAGCAAGATGGAAATTGTAGTCAACTATATTAAAAGCTGCTTAGTTGAAAAAGACTGCCTTAATACAGCCTTGTTAATTTGGGGAAATGTCTGCAGGAACATGTGGCTTGTTTCCCAGAGATGTCATGTTAGGAGGAAATCAAGCATTATTTCCTATGTACACAGGGACCAGGTTTGCTGAATTCCCAGCCCCTAAAAGAGAATGGACAATAGCTTATTAAGGCCCCTCTAATTGGACTCACTGCTGGCATCTGGCATCCATCCTAGCTGCTCTAACAAAGGAAGGCATTACAACAGCCTGGATGTGTGGCCTGATCTCATCATTTTATATTCGGGAGGGTGAGCTACTGAGTCTAGCCCCATTTGCCATTTGAGATTTTAAAATCTTTTTTCAGAAATATTCAAGAGCCTACAAAAACCATCCAGTTCATGAGTGCCGAGAGGAATTCTTAATTCCATAATTTGTAAGAATTGGAGTGGTACTGGGAAGGAGACCATAATTCAGGTTATCCACTATCAAAGTTGCTGAAACACAGTTCTCTTTTGCCGTACCTTTTCTATTGCCATACCTTTTATATAGAAACTAAACAATTCTGCATGTTGAAAGATGAATTTTCTGTCTTTTGTAAGTATTCTTCTGTACATTTTCATTGAAATCACACAGGCTCTGTATTTTCTTAAATGAAATATGCATAGAATTAAGTGTTGTATCTTATGATTCTTGACAAATGTATCTTTTCTTTTATGTACACCGAGAGCGTATGCACCAAGACAAATTCCTTGTACGTCCAATCACACTTGGCCAATAAATAATTCTATTCTATATCCAACAATACCACAGTTCTTAATTGGACTTCTCTCAGCTAAATTATTTGATTTCCCTCTTATTTATTCCTCTATTCCATGTCTAGTTTAATGCTCAGTAATAATTCCCAACACTCCTCCCTATTGGAATGCATGTGAAAAAAAGGGCGGTGTGGAGTTTTTTCCCCTTTTATGCAAATTTCAGGGTGGCTGGCTATTGTGATTTGAAATATAGAATTCTTTATAGATAGAATTCTTTATTGGCCAAGTGTGATTGGACACACAAGGAATTTGTCTTGGTGCGTATGCTCTTGGTGTACATAAAAGAAAAGATACATTTGTCAAGAATCATAAGGTACAACAGTTAATATATATATATATAATATCTCTGATTCTTAAAACTCCTGCCTAGCCCAAGGAGAAACTCCTTCAGAGCAGCTGGAATAACATCTTCCCTTTGCTCATTAATCAGCACCTTGTCTCCTTGAAAAGCAAGGCGTGTGTTTGCAGGCAGCTGACTCTGCAGGGGGAAATGTCAGTTTATTGGAAAATAGGACTGCTGTTGTCTAGCACAATTCATTTTCCACATGGCTGTGCCTGTCAGAGGTGGTCTCTCTGCCTCGGAGGGACTAAGGCTGCCTGCTGCTCTGCATTTGGACATCTTTGCTTGGCTAATGACAGCCAGGCACAATCTTCCAGATCACTTTTTAAAATGAACCCTTGGAGAGGCAGAGGGCTAACTAATGAATCCCTCCCTCACACATGCGTACAGCATGCACCATGCATAATTTCCTCCTGGGGCAAAATGACACCTGCCTGTAAAGTTTGAGATAGTGAACTGCCCGTGTACAAGCTGTCACTAGCTATTACAGCCCCATGTATGAATTAATCTAAAGTCGCATTGATCTTGGCCATTTAAAAACCTCCTTTGATTTCAGTTGGTTCAGATCAAAGTTCACAGTCACTCTAAGGCCCAATGCAGCTTGTTAGGATTGGGCTTAGTGTATTTTGTGAATCCAACCACAGTGCTACACTTGAATTTTGCCACTTGTGGTTTATTCAGTAAAACATAATTAAAGCAAAACCATGATTTAGTAAACTGTAGGTACTTAGCCAATCCCAGAATGAGCCACAATGTTTAGACACAGAGTTGCTCTGCTGTCTACAAAAGAACTACTGAAATGTGAAAGGTGGAAAATGGTAGAAAAAAAATATGTCGCAATGCCAAACAGAACAACATGAGGGGAAAACCAATTGTTTCATTAGTAAGAAAGAAAGAATGGATTCAACAAGAGAAGAATCTGAGAAATAATCAATGAAATTTTATTTTCATTCACTCATTCTATGAACTATATAAAATGTTCCTCTCTGACTACCGTACCCCCAAATATTTAGTCCATAACTCCCATCACCTCAGATCCTGACAAAGTCAGGTGATGGAAATTGAAATATCCAACCTTTGGAGAGATCCTAGGTTAATGGAAGTATCATTATCTAGAAAATGTATCAATGAAAATCTTCCTTTCTAGTTTCCTATCTTCCTTTCTTTGTTCTCATGTGTCATTCCATTTTTGGGAAAGCTTTGAGGCAAGGAGGGACAAAAACAAGGTGAGGAACAAGTCTCTCCTTGGATATACTAGGCCAGCTGAAGAACATTTCAAGACTGAGCAATATAGCATTTCCTTCTCACAGTCATTTTTATTTCAGTGCAGGTGATGAGACATCTGACTGTGTCACAGGGCAGCAGACAAGCCATGTCAAATACAGAGCTCTCTCCCTCAGCCTTCTGATGCCCCCTTATTCTTCTGTCTGTTGCACTGCCCTCATCCTAAGCAGCAGGGAGCTGTCCCACCTTGTCTAATTGCAGAGCCAGAACCTTCCTCTTTCTGCTTTGATGGATATATAGCTGCATAAAATCAACCAACAGTAGTTCCAATGATTGAGGGAAGTTGCCACACTTCTTAAACTTGCCATACTGTATATATACAGAACCTGTCTAGGTACAAATACCATCAACTTATATCACTTCTTGGAGACCTCGGGCTCAAAGAAGCAAGTCCATTCAGCTCATATTCATACCCTTTCTACCTGCCTCCATATTCACATCCCACCTTAAACTACATTTGATATCTCGTTGAGATAAGTAAAATTTCATCCTTGCTTTTTTTTTTTTTTTTAATGATCCTGATACAAGATGGTGTTTTTGTGTTGCTGCTAATAGCATCTCCCTTTTCCCATAAGAAAAGAACAATAGTGAGCAGGAGTGTGCAGGTTAGAAGCTATGGAGCCTCATCCAAATCTAACCATTCCAGTAATCTTGCTCTAGGATCCCTGAAATTCAGCAGGGAAATGCCTACCAATTTTCTGCACTCTGCTACAAGCTGACAAACTGGGCAGCTGAGATATGCTTCCCAGGGGCCACTGTCTGCCCAAATAGGGTTTATACAACCAGAATCATTAGTTTGAGATGGGCAGCTATTCAAATCAAATCATAAAACCTGAGTTTGGATCTTGGAGCATATCTTGGGAAATATCCTTTACTCTAATGCTCCAGCTGTTTCCTCTCTTTGAAAAAAGACAATCTGTCCAATTCCTTCATAAAGGAAATAATGAAAGAGAAGGCTTTGTGTACAAGTATATTTTAGGATTTACATAATTTATGTTGATTTATAAACATATAACAATCTGTGGCCTCATTTATTATGCTCAATTTTTACAGCAATATCTAAGGTCACCAGATGGCAAGCAAAGTTTTCACATTCAAGAAAGAGCTGAATGGCTAAGTAATTGAGCTGGGCCTTGTAGGATATTGCATATTCTGTCCTTGCTCTGGAGCTAATTCCTGTTTTGTTTTTAAGAAAAATGGCAACCTTGGGTTAATAACTACCAAATGTGAAAAACAGCACAAATGTATCCTGTCTGAAATTATTTTCAGATTACAGAAACACAATGTTCTTATGTTTAATAGATTGGAATGAGTAGAAAGCATTTTATGTCTAGTGGGGCTACTTTCTGTAGGTGTAAAAGAGCTTAGAATGAGCAAGGATTTCTCCAGGGCATAATGAAGAAGGAAGGGACATGACATTCTGCTGCTTGAGGCAAAACACAAAATTGACCCTTCCATGTTCTATGTATAACAGTTAAACAAAACTTATTTCATCTCTGCCAATAGGGAAGTTTCTTCAGTGGCTGTTTTAGTCAGGTATGACATCCAGCTTCCCACCTTATCAGAGTGTCAGCACTTCAAGCTGCATTTACTCTAGTGCTGACATAAGAAGGAGAAGCGGAGGCATCTGGAAAGGGACATTTGACTTTTCACCTACTTATTTTCCCTGGAGATAACATCCCCTAGGAGATGGGATGGGAGGGGGGGAAATTCCTTTGAGCTGGAGCAGTAGATTAGGGGTAGAGTGATTTGGAAAATGGCCAATGAGTGCAGGGGAGTGGGGAATGGAAAGGGAGGGTTTTGGGTCTGGAAGTAAGTGTTGGCTGCGATGGAGTCGGAATTAGAATGTCGTGCTTAATAAATTGGAGTTTTTCTTCAAAGACTTTGTTTGAAATGCAATTTATTTGAGACGACCTCGAAACCTGACACAGAGTTTGTCAGGGTTGAGGTTTATGGTGTCTGCTGTCTGCGGCAACCAACTGAGCTGAGTGTGTGGAGAAAATAACATGTGAAGAAATACATGGTATGAAATACAGATGGGCTTCTGAGGATCTCTTACTGGAAAGTCAATGTCCAATCTGTTCTCCTTCATGAAGTTCAGCTAAAGTAGGACATTTCATAGGCACAGGATGCCTCATGAAAGGGAAAGCAGGAGCCCTTAAAATACAAAGCTGCATTTTTGCTTGCGCTCAAGCTTCTGCATCAAAATTGCAGTAGCTTTCAGTAGGATAGCAGGCCCTTCTCAAAATTGTTTCTTCCTGGGAGCTTTATAAGCTTGAAGAACACATAAGAAGAATGGGGGAGAAATATGATACAGCTCATAGGACAAGAGAAGTATTGCCAATGATTCTGAATAGGAAAAAAAATAATATTGATAAAGCATTGCAGACACTTTCCTCCAAGGTAATCTGATGCATTTCGGGATGGGTAAGAGAAGTAATCCTCCTGATAGATAAAATTATGAATAATCTTCTTTCTCAAAACGGAATTCAGAATCTAAATAGATCTTTCCTAACCTAATGCTTGCTTCAGCTAGACTGCACGTTGGTTCCCTTTATCCACCAGTCACTACTGCTACCATCACAGAGAAAAGTAGGTAGGAAATACTGTTTTAAATTATGCTACTTATAAGGGAAAGAAACCCATGTCCACATATCATGGGGACACCTTTATTAGAACCAATTGAAAGGTTGCAATTGGCATCCCATCGCTCTCCAGAATTTTTCATCAGATATTATGCTAAACACATTAAAAACCAACATAAAACACTAAAGATGGTGGGGAATGGGGCAATGGCTAAAAGCAGTTTAATTTTGTTTTAATGTATTTTAATATTTGTATTGTGTGTTTTTAATTCTGGCTGTTCACCGCCCCGAGTCCTTTGGGAGAGGGGGCGGTATAAAAATTTAATAAATACTAATACTAATACTCTGTTTTGTTAAAACTACAATATGCTTCTGACAGCCGAAAGATTACACATGAGTTATGACACACACACACTCCATCAAAGGCACTTTGTCAGAAGAAGATATGAATTCCCCTGCCAGTTGGCCACTTGGCAAAGGTGAACTATATTTTCTTTCTGATTCAAGGTAAATAAACCGGAAGGAGGGAGGGAGGGAGGGAGGGAGGGAGGGAGGGAGGGAGGGAGGGAGGGAAGGAAGGAAGGAAGGAAGGAAGGAAGGAAGGAAGGAAGGAAGGAAGGAAGTATCATACATACAGTACCCACTAGCAGATAAGCCAGGAATTTTAATTGCTAAAATGCACACAAAAAATTGGGTTCAACCTATCCCCAGATGGGCTTATTTAAGAGCATATATGGCAATACTTTTACAAAATCTCTCTCTCTCTCTCTATATATATATATATATCTATATCTATATCTATATCTATATATATATGTGTGTGTGTGTGTGTGTGTGTCTTAAGTTTTCACGGGTGCGTATATGCAAAAAATTAAATCTCGGGTGTTTTCCCGCATCATGTTAAATAAGTTAGTTAAAATGTTTAAAATTCTGGTTAAAATCCTCTTAAAATCTTCCAAAAATCCTTACAGAGCACCTTACAGAGATTTTAATTTTTTGCATATATATATATATATATATATATATATATATATATATATATTCATGGAATTTTGGATAAAATTCAAGGATTAGTTTATCCACAGATGGGCTTCTCCATGAGCATATATGGTTCATTCAAGGAATTGTGTCTATGCATATTATGTGAATGGGCCACCACAGTTCAAATACCATAAATAGAGCTCAAACACAATCTTTTCCAATAGAGCCGACCGATTTACCAGTGAGTCATCTACTGTGAGTCACTTGATGAGTTTTAGGCAACAAAGAATGTGAAGTTGCACACTGGTGTATAAACTCAGCCAAAATGAATCATACACATGATAAACTTACAAGTATGTTGGAATTTGTCCTGAATACCAAAGCTAGTATTCTGTATCCTGCATTCGCTTATTTTTATTCTCACAGGCCACGTAAATCATCCTGATTTACTCAAATCCCTGCCTTAAAAATTATGAACTGACTCATTTGAAAAATTTTACCTGTACTGATAACAAAAGTTCTTTTGTACCTAGCAACAGGCCTTTTAAATGGGTTGTGTGCTCACACATGTCATGAAGTCAGACTTACGTACTTTATATGGTGACATCTTGGTACACTTGTTTTGATGCCACCATGCCTTGTTACAGGTTCCAAAGCTAGTGGTAGCTTATTCATGCAGATCATTATTTTCTGTTGCTGAACATGGCAGCATCTAGGCATGGCCCGTTCTTCTTGCGCGTCTATTATGTACATTGCAAAGTATTGCATTTACATCATTATCAAGTACAATACAGGTAGTCCTTGACTTACAACAGCTCATTTAGTGACCTTTCAAAGTTACAATGGCACTGAAAAAAGTGATTGTTATGACTGTTTTTCACAGTTGCAGCATCCCCATGGTCACACGAACAAAATTCAGATGCTTGGTAACTGGTTTATATTTATGACAGTGCTGCGTCTCAGGATCATGTGATCACTTTTTGCGATCTTCTGACAAGCAAAAGCCAATGGGGAAGCCAGATTCACTTAACAACCATATTATTAACTTAACAACTGCAATGGTTCACTTAACAACGTGGCAAGAAAAGTCATAAAATGGGGCAAAATTCACTTAAATGTTTCACTTAGCAACCTAAATTTTGGGCTCAATTGTAATTGTAAGTCAAGGACTACCTGTAAAATTATAAAAATATGCATGGGTACCCTCAGCTTCCTATATGTAAAGAAGGATGACATTAAGGTGCTAAATGTATAACATATGAGCAAACTCTTTATCCATAAATTCTGGAGATTCAGCAACTATATTTTAGCTAAGTAGTTAATATTTGTACTGGATTCACACATATCCTGATAAATGATACCTCCAGTCTGTTAAAAGAAAAACAGACTATCATTGTTTTGTCTATGTCGTCCGCTATAACAATCCAATTAAGATCCAATCTGCTATTTAGAAGAGCACTAATATTGCTGCAGAAGGGACATTGATCTTATGGCACTCAGGTATCTAAAGAGTAATAAATTAATGTAGAATATTCCTGATTAGGTAAAGTTCTTTTAATACAAATCGTGCCAACAAATTGGCCAGGAGACATGCAATGTCGTTATACTTGGAACATGTACTGTAAATCCTTTTCCAACCCTTTCTTGGCCTTCAGAAGTAGTTACGTGGTGGTATTTCTCCCCAAATAAGATGTAGGTAACAGAAATTTACATTCCTCCTTTGGGAGCAACTATTCTGTCCTCCCACCCACCCACCCTCCACATTGCAGTATCTGACTCGCTTGTTTGCCATGCTCCCTAACTTGCCCTCCCAATAATGTTTTTTTTCCTCAGTTTTTGGTTACCTTTGTTGCTACTTATTTATTCCGAATAAATACATATATTTTCAAAGTTGTAGAAGCAATTTTGTAATATTTTAATCTTTGGCATGAAGCAGACAGTTTGGGCAAGGATTTTATGTCTGTTTTCCATTTCCTCTCCTTTGACAACGTGGTAAATACTCAGCTATTATTTTATTTTAGAGGAGCCTAATTTTCAGTGTGTAACTATAAAGTTCCTGCACTTTTTTGCATGTTTATTAAACACTGGAACAAATTGAACAAACTGTGATATACCACCTTCTATTTTTGTATGTTTATAATGCCAAATATTATCCTTTATGAAACGAAAACTGCACATCTTTCTGAACTTAAACTTTCAGATTGTGTAGAAAAAAAGTCTAGGTTCAGAGAGATTCAATTCTGACCCATCTCTTCTTCCATCTCTCCTTTCTCAAGAATCAATGACCGCTTAATTTCTTTTTCATTCCTTTCTGTTAACTATTGTTTGGCTTGATATGGCAAGAAATACCTCTTTTATGGAACCAAAAATAGGGAAGTCCACATGAGCAAACATGAGATCTTCCCTTTTAAATACAGTTAACTTGGAGTACGTCTGTCCAGATTCCTAGCATGCTTCTTATATGTATTTACTCAAAAATCATCCCCACTGGTTTCAATTGCGATTTCTCCTCAGATGAATGAGAACAGGACTGCAGAGTACTGTATATCTTTCCAGAGTATTGACCTTACAATGGTAACAATAATATTATCAAACATTTGCATTGAAAAGGCTTCAAGAAAATGACCGCATGAAGTCGATGACCCAGTGAAGAATGCAAAATTGATATATAGTTAGTCAAGACAACATAACTCCACAATGAAACTATGCCTGAGAATGAAGATCATCATTCAGTAGTTCTGCATGCATAAGATCCTAAATTTAACCCTTTGCATGTTAAGAAAAAGCTGCCAGAGATTGGAAAGCAGCTACCATCATTGATTAGATTTGTCTCCTCCTCCAAGATGACAAATTCCTGAGATCATGCAAATAGATTTTGAGGAAATTGGGTTGAGATAGGCTTGCATTAGAAGGACTGGTACAAAGCAATAAGTTTCAAGTTTAAGAAAATTCTTCTGAGGATTAAACATTCAGTTTGTGGTCAAAGATTATGACATGAAATCACTATCTGTTCCAAGACTTTAACATTTCAACTATTATTTTTTTAAAATAAGCTTACTTTAGCTCTAGCTAGAAACATTCAGGATGTCAAGTTTCCAAAGGCTAAAGGGCAGCTCCATTCTCTACAGTATTTTGACCAGTGCCACCAACCCTGAGCTCCCTTTAGAGAGAGCTAAACAAATAGCTTGCTCAAGAAGACGCTTGGCACGTGCCAGCTCACACCGAGCCCCGCCAGCCCAAACCTTTCAAGCACTTAAGTCAATACAGAAAAATGTCTCTCCCTCTGGATGCTGGTCAGGCACAGCCTTCCTCTAAAGGCAGCCAAGAAAAGCCAGGCTGACGAAGGAATTTAAATAGGGCTATTATTCCTATTACTGCGGGGGAACGGTAGAGAAGGAATACATCCATTTTTCTCCCCCCTCCTGCTTTTGAATATCCAGTGGAGTGGGACAGTCAGAAGCAGAAACTAACATTTAAAACTATCTCCTGCTATTTCAATCTGAGTTGTTAAAAAATATTTAGCAATCAAATTCTAGTGGCAGTAGCAAAGGGAAACACACCCCAGCCTCCTACAAACCAGTAGGTTTTTAAGCCAGCACATTCCATTTTTTTTTAGCCCTTTGATCAACAGCCTTGAAAAATTCCAAAGAATGTAGGCTGAAAACTTCAGAAAGGAGGTCTGGTTTAGCTATATGTTGCATTCTTTTGGAGTGCAATTTCTAAAATTGTAACACATCCTTCATAGCCCAGGATTTTTTTTTTCCAGACCTCTGTTCTTTCTAATATGTTTGATTATTCTTTAAAACGCATTTTGAATAGTTTGGATGAAAAGGGACAATGCCAACCATTTAAACCAATGACCTAAATAGGACTGGATTAGCCTAAATCAAAATGTTCTGATCCCGATTCCAGCCAAGCTCACTGCTCATTCATCCCCCACGGGGCCTTCACTCTGATACACACTGTCCCTCTGATTCTTCGTATCATAAGGCGGCATTGATTTTCCCTCTGAAGTGATAAGGATGCTGCACTTCCAGATCCAGATTTTCTTTGAGCTGTTCTGAGTCACATGCCCTCACAGATTAACTGTTGAGGCCAGCCTGTGAATTATTGAGTTTATCCAAATATAGTTGGTAGGGACGGATAATATTTGCTTTTCCCCCCCCCTTTCCCCCAAAGCAGTGTGCGTCAGTACAGACAGTGATTTCACAGCCAAAAAGTCTTTAATGAACTCCTGAACATTAGATACAAGGCCGTATAAAGATTTGGAATGTCTTTATATCAGCCATTCCAAATCAATCAGCTTCCAGATTTATTGGAATACCACAGAACTGGAGTCTCTAAATAGCAGTCTTTTTCATTCCCACTAAGATCACTTGGGATCTTTGGTGTTAGACTAAAGTGGAATCAAGCGTATTCTGGAAGAGCCTGGATCAATTGACTCAGAGAAGATGGGCCCCTAAGCCAGTCCACAAGGTCCATTTGTGTCTAGCAAAGGGAGGAGCAGCTTATCTCATAGCACACCAGACCTAGATCTATGCTGGTGCAGTCCCCATTGCTGCATAAAGTACCATCGACTGCATTAAAACAAATGAATTTATTTGTATTAAAAATAAAAGGAATAACTGAAGGATTTGGGGATTTCCTTTTCCTCCTGGCCTGTTCCAGTGCCCAGCTTTAATAAATAGGGCCGATAACCACCAACAAGGCTCCCAGCCTGCAACTGGCTCCAAGTCCCAGACTCAACTCTCCTTATATGGGCACCTTTTGAACACTGGTTTCATGTTTTGGCTGACGGCAGGCAACTGCATTGATGCTTATTCTTTGGGGAACAACTGGAGGAGGAAGAGAGTACAGTAGAACCTTGGGGGTCTCACATAACTATTGGTGGGGGCATTTTATTCCTAGGATTATTTTTAGGCTTGGTAATTAGCAATTTTAATTTTAACACATCATTGATAGCTAGTGGACCTTCCGGCTGGAGAAGGTGGGAGCCACCTGAGACATTTGGAGGCAACCAAACCAAAGAAAGCTGTCCTACAGTGACTGGTCACTGTGCCCTCAATGGGGGAGTCATCTGGTAGAATCCTGTTCCCACAGGCCAGTTTTAAGGACGTGACTTTTTGGTGCATGGACAAGTCCCTGCAGTTTTCTTGGCTAGATTTCAGAAGTGGTTCACCATTGCCTTCCTCCTGGGCAGAGAGGGAATGACTGACCCAGCTGGCTTTGTGAAAATGATTATAGGTGAAAAGAGCAATGAGAGCGCTGATGTGATGTGAGGAAAATGCTATTTCAGACAGGCATGGACAGAAATGAACAGATAGCTTTGCTTTATAAAACACAACTTTTGTCAACGAAATCTCAGTCATAATGGTAAGGAACATCTTTTGGGAGGAGTTAGGAAAAGAGATATGAGCGTACAGCCATGGTTTATTTAATGAACCCAAGTTCCTTAATCTACCCAACACTGTGAACCTTAAATAAATCATGGGATTGGATGCCAAATGTGCTAGGCTATAATTTAATGAGTTAGTTTGCAGGTGTGTGTAGAATTCAAACTCAAAGATCACAAAACAGTCATTTCCACTTCAGTCTTGCTTGTGAAGACAAACTCAGTAGGTTAAGAGACAAGGTAAATACTTTTAGTCTGCATCAATAATAACAAGACATATAACAACCTACCAATATTTTCATTAAGAGGTGGTAAAGATTGGTCAGGATCAAAATACCATAAAAAGAGGAGGAGGAGGAGGAAAGAAGGAAAAGAACAGCCATTCTTTTAAAAGGAACATATGTTACTTCTGCTTTCTCTGAGGTATTTCTGCAGTCCTTGTAGGAGACAGGCTCCATCCAAGCATTTTTAGCTTAGAGGTTGCTGGTTAATGTTGTGTGTTACAGGCTCTGCTGTGAGTTTCCAGCTGGTGAGGCTGGTCCATGCTCTGCACCTTGCTGGTAGCTTCAAGCAGTGCTAAGAAGCCCAACTGGCTAATGGATAGCTTGACCAGCAGACTTGCTTCGGGGCAACATTTCCATGTTACCAATGTTTCTCCTGGGAAATTATGCAAAGATAAACAGATCCCTGAGGCAGAAGCACAAGACTGGAGTATAAAAAATAATCATTCAGTTTATTTTTGAGATGGAGCAATTAAGGGAGAAGAATTTCATTTTCTTGCACAATGATGTCTGGACCCAAGCAGCATGTTTTTAATATAACTGGCTAGACACTCATTCTATGGTTTGCTTTGAAAAGCAAAATTAAGTCTTAATCCGAGCTGAAAACCATTGCTTATGGATCGCGATGTCTGGGCTATGATATTAAACTGGTTTGGGTCTAGTTATTAGTTGGATAGGAAATTTGTAGGGATTTCCAGGATTGTAGGCTAGATGGGATAGTTAATAAACACCTTACAGGGGTGTTTTCCAACCTTGGCATCTTTAAACTTCAACTCCCAGAATTCCCCAGGCAACATTCCCTGGCTAAGGAATTTTGGGAATTGAAGTCCACACAGTTTAAAGTTACTAAGGATGAAAACCACTGCCCTGGAGTAAGGCAATGACAAATCACTTCCAAGTTTTGCCAAGAGAGATCCA
Organism: Arizona elegans; assembly: GCA_022577455.1. Lineage (NCBI taxonomy): Eukaryota > Metazoa > Chordata > Lepidosauria > Squamata > Colubridae > Arizona > Arizona elegans. The sequence continues at coordinate 54,796,514 of JAKOOJ010000003.1, forward strand.
TAAGCTTCTCCATTAACAAAGCAGATGCTGAATTCAACTGGAAATAATTTTAACTTTGTCAGGCTTATTCAAGCATGGCCTTAACATCTTTTCAGTTCTTTCCAACTCTATAATACTGATTCTGGATCTCAAGCCATCAACCTCTTAATTCTGGAACAGGCTAATCAGCAGAAGTCTCACAAACACATTTGGCTAATATAGTTTCTTTACTGCAACAAGAATGAAGTCATAGACATACAAAAGATCTGCTTAATGCAGAAAACAGAAATCAAAGTTTAAATATATCTTTGCTCCAGAATTTAAATTCTAAGGCTTTTTCTTCCAACTTCAGGAGTTTGGATATTTATTTATGGGTATGTGGTCTTTCTTTTCATGGCCTTAAGACTAGGAGCTCCTGCTGAGTTCTGACACAACAATCCTGTCTGGCTTGTGAATCACCGGTTCCCTTCTCATCAGCCTCATTTCTGGTAGATTAAAACAGAGGACCCCAACCTCCAGTCCGTGGAGCGGTACCAGTCCGTGGTGTTAGCAACCGGGCCATGCAAGCAAGCAAAACTTCATCTGCACATGCACAGGATCTAGGTAGTGTGTGAAATGCCCTCACCTGGGAGGAATTCCCCCCCCCCCATAGAATCGGTCCCTGGTGTCCAAAAGGTTGAGGACCGCTGGATTAAAAGATGCTGCAGAGGCAGGGAATAGAAGTAGATGAATCAGAAACAAAATGAAAATAGCAAAATGGATGCAAGATTCACTGCCAATAAGACTATTCTTGATATTGCAGTCCAAATGGACTTTGGATCTCTGCAGATCTTTTGCATTAAGTAAGATCCCCTCACGCTTATTGCTGATTATGGTTGGCATGCATTTTACAGCAAACAAAGCCAGTGATCTCAACTGAATCAAAGTATTCTGGGACATGTTTCAGTCAAGTCTCTCATTAATTAGATCCCTCACATATCTAATAAAATCATAATCAGATCTTCAAGCCCTGCTAATAAAGATAATTTGGTACAGGTGTAATAATATGGAATTCACATTATCTACAATGCAATGTTTCTGGAAACACCATTATTTCCATATAGTTGAATGATCATCATGACGATTACTTTTATACAGTTTTGCATTTTGTGAGTTCAGGTGACAGAACCTGACAATCAGGCTATCCCATGCAATGGCACCATTTCTATACAGGTATATCATTATGCATAATTATCCTTCAGAAAGTATAGAGATCATCAGTTTCCCACAAATGGAGGGGGCTCATGTCACAACTGTTTCATGGAAGTGAACTCTTTGTCACCTTCTAGATCTTTTTATCACTGGTTTCTGATAATTTGTGGCTAAAAGCAAAATCGGCTATGTAGTTCCTTCATGGAGCTTAAGGTTTAACAGATCTAATTAAGGTTACCTATCTCAAGAAGTTAGCCCCATCTATGTTGTAGCAGACTAAGACATTAATTGTGGCATAAGAGCTTAGAGGGCGGGTACCAAACTCGCTGTGTCACGTTGCCCCGCGAGACACTAGTTTGAAACCCCTGGCTTAGATGGTAAAAAATGTGCTTAAGATGGTGTATACATCCTATGCCAAGCTTTCATCAGTGGCAGTATAGCAATTTTTGAAGGTTGCATAGGATGGAACTTCTGGAAATTGCTCTTCCATAACATCTCGAGGGCAATAGTTAGGAAAAGCTGCTTTAAGCCTACACTTAATTGTCTCATGCTTGATACTTGACAGAGACCTATATCTATATTGCCACTTTAATGACATATAGGGCAACTATAACAACAGAAGGGGTGATATTTAAATATTTACCTTCAAACCTCTCAAAGTCTTCAAAATGGCCAGCCTGGTTCCATCCAGAGTGATCTTTTATTTATAATTATCCTAGACCTTAATCTTGGCTTCACTCTCTAAGCATGGCTCTCCCACCCCCAGTTAAATTGGCATCATTCATTTACAAGAGAAAAACTATTAGGAGGCTATAATACTTCTCTCTCCCATCCAAAACAAATAAAAAACCCACCCCAGTAAAGATTGAGCAAACTGTTCTCAGAACAGAAAATTAAAGGTCTGAGAAAAGAAATCGCATATTCTGAAAAGGGCAAGGCTGGCATATTGAACAGAAGAATGTACTGTAACACCTATCAGGATTCGAGCTACCAAAGAAATGTGTTTTCAATGCAAATCCAGAAACATGTACATTAAGGGGAGGGGGGCAAAGCATGAGAATTCATCTGAACTTGTAGAAAGGAGCCTATTTAAATGATCAATAACACATCTGAGACCAATCTGAGGGATTACACTTCTAGAATGCTTGAGTTCCTCAAACATTTATTTAAGTCTCAAGTGCCTAGAACTGTTAATATTGAAGCCATAAATACATTAGCTCCTCTTAAAATGAAATCCCATCCTTTTTTTTAGAAATACAAAGAGAACTGAACTATTCAAGTCATCGAAGATGGAAACATCATGGGAAGATATCTGTGTTATGTGGTGGGGAAAAAAAAATCTGTCACTATCTTTTCTGACCAGCAAACTTAAATTTAAACTCTTCATTTAATGCTGCTTTATGCTTCTAATGAATTCTACCAAATTCCTGTGCCACCCAACCACATTTAGGGTAGAAATGGCAAACATCTGTTATTTTCTGGAACTGGCCATTCTTAAAATCATGGTAAATCTAGCCTTCCAGCAAGCCACGCTCTCCCTTTAAGGATTGGTAGTTTCTTTTTAAGTGGTTACAATTCAGAGCTGCATGTAGCAGGTATCGATAGCCGTTTTTTTGAATGCTATTGCCAATTGCTAAGCCAGGGCACATTTCTGGGGAAAGAGGAATCCTTGGATTGTCACGCACTTCCTCAACTATGAGAAAAAAAATACCAACTGCAGCAGGGAGATGGAATTTCTCAAGGCCAAAAGGGGCCATCAGAGGGGATTTTTATTAAAACTATGCCAAAAGGCAGAAAGGAGATTGCAAGTCCTTTCCCACCCACCACCCACCCCTCTTTGCAATTTATATTGGAGAGAGAAAAACTCTTAGGTTCCTTCTGGTTCACTGAAATTAGCCCAAGCCAAAAAAAAAAAAAAAACGTTACTGGGTATGCATAGTTCTTCCATGCCTGTATATACACAAAGCAGTGCTAATGATAAGCCTTTATGATAAGGCTTACCAACCCCACTAAGTTGCACGTCTTTATTTCTTCAGAGGGAGGAAGGTGGGGGGCAATGAGGACTTCACAATCCAACCACTTTTAAGAGGACTCCCTGTTCGCATTTTCTGGAGCAACAGGTGGCTTTTCCTCAGCTGGTGGCGGTGTGTAGGGGGAAGTGGATAGTAACGGATATATTTGAAGAGGAATGTTTGGTGCGGTTGACGTCTAACCGAGACAGAGCAAGCTAGTAGGAGAGGCTGGAATTAAAACCGATCAAATCCAGCCACGCTCTCAGCCTCCCTTCCCGCTCTGACGCAAGAGGCACTTGCGACCCAAAGTCCTTAAAGGCAATTCATTAAGAAAGGGGAGATCTATAGAGGACCGTCGAAGGAAAAAAAAAAAAAGGGTATCTCCGGCAATTAACAACCCCCCCCCCCCAAAAAACCCCCCTCAGGACTTTTCATCACGGTTGGTTGGCTTGCAGAATTTGCTTGAGACCGCTCGACCGTGCTTGTCCCCCTCCCTCCTCGCGTGCCTCGACACGGATGGGCGCAGATGCCCACGCTGCGTGGCCTAAGGCAGCAGCGCCCTTGCTCGTGGCACGACATCCTTACCTTGCTCTCCTCCTCCTCGTCGTCCTCGTCTTCTTCTTCTTCCTCCTCCTCCTCTTCCTCCTCCTCCTCTTGCTCTTCTAAAGCCACCGGAGCAGCAACGACCGCGTCTCTCTCCGCCTGACCGGCCACCTTCCGCTCCACTTGAACGTGACTCCGCTGTTCTGCTTTCACCGCCTCGGGGGCAGCCTCGTCCTCGACCTCCTCCCTTTTTCCCTTCTCCCGAAGCCCTTCTTCTTCTTCTTCTTCCTTTCCTTCCTTCGTCCCCATTTCTCCAGCCCCTATTTCCTCCACGGCGTCCCTTCCAGCTTCTCTGCTTATCGCCGCCTCTTCGTCTCCTTTCTCCTTCCGAGGCTCCGCGCCGGCCGCCTCCGGTTCCCTCTCATCCTTCTGGAGGGCTTCGCCGTCCGTCCGGTCTACCGCAGCAGAGCTCGCCTTGGCCTCCCCTTCTTCCTTTGCTGCTGCCGCTGCCGCCGCTGGCTCCGTAGCTTTGTCCTCTTCCGAGGATCTCAGCTTGACAAAGACTGACGCTAGAATAACAGCCAGGACGGTGAAAAGCAGCGGGACTGCAACGTACAAGTCCACCGCTACATCCATGCCTCCGGCGGCTGTGCGACCCGACAGCAGTGGCCGCAATTTGACCGGCAGAGCTGCGATGTCGAATCGTCGCCCGCTCCCTCGTGCTTTTCTCTCTCTCCTCCTCTTTCTGCAGCCGCCGGGCAACTGAGCAGCTGGACTGAATTCAGCGGCCTGAAAGCGGCGGTCGGTCTTCTGAAGCCGAAAGCAGGATAGGGTTTCACAACACCCGCGTCACTTGGCCGAGGCCCGCCCCCCTCCGTCTCTCGTGCCACTCCCGGCAAGCCTAGGTCGCCGGGATGGCCATTCCCACTTAGGAGTTTTAACACGGGGAAAGGGAAGGAGAGACCAAAGGAAGGAAGGAAAGGAAGGGCTGTTTTGAGAGGAGGATATACAAAGTTATCTCCATATATACCCAAATGTGGTTAAATAACCACACTTGTATTCCACATAGGCTAAAAAGAACTCAGAGGAATGAGCTGCATACAGGTTGATATTCCCTTGTAATATTGAATCGTGTAAACTTCCCCGGAAAAATTGGAGAGTTGGATTCGGCTTGGTGCTAGACCATGAACAGTGGTTTATATATCACTCCACAGCAAAGCCAAATATTATTATTATTATTATTATTATTATTATTTGGCTCAGGGTAATCCACTCTCCCTGATCATTCTATTAGAAAGTAAACTCTTATTTCTCCATTTTCCTTCCTTCCTTTATATTTCAAATGTATAAGCCATCCTATTTATAACAGTAATCAATACAACACATAAAGATAATAACCTAGATATCAATATACCAATTAATAAAATTCTCTTAACGGACACGTTTCTTAAGTTAGAATGTGGGGGAAATATTTGGTCTTTAGGATGGCAGGATGGGGTGGCCTGAGTGGGGATCCTTTTCCAGCGGATAGGCCCCATGACAGAAGGAATGACATCCAAGTCCCATCAGATGACCTTGTTTTAACAATAGGACTTGTTAATAGTGCAGTTTGAGCAGCATACATTGCAGGGTATGGAGACACCGTAAGTGTTTGTGCTGCTACAATCTGGATCAATTATAACTTGTGAATGATTGTCAAGAACAGCCATATATGGAATACATTTCAGATGTTGATATGTGAGGTAATTGCAGCATGAGTGACTATAAGAAAGATCTAGGATTCTCCTAGAAGGGTCACCCAATCTAGGAATGGCTTCAATTAGCACATTTGGAACCTTTCTGCTCATAGTCTGTAGAGATTCTCAGTCATCCAGGTCATGGTAGTCCCTATTGCGTGCTGTTTCTGTCGGGGGAAGAAAAACCTCATCCAGCGATGAAAGTGGAAAGCCCTTGGTGTTGGGACAATCAAAAACATATAATCACCAAGTCTTGTCAGAGTTGTCCTTCAATTGTTCCTCCCCAGTCAGGCCCCACCATCTTCAGATACTAAGAGAAGATTTTGAAGGCATTAATTGGTTAGCCTGTTATTCAATTGAATATCATCAGGCATTAATTGGTTAACCTATTATTCAATTGAATATCATCAAACGTGGTTATTTGACACCTGGCCAGTGGTGAAATCCAATTTTTTTTACTACCAGTTTTGTGGGCGTGGCTTGGTGGGCGTGGCAGGGGAAGGATATTACAAAATCCCCATTCCCACCCCACTCTGGGACCAGCCAGAGGTGGTATTTGCCAGTTCTCTGAACTCAAAAGTTCTGCTACCAGTTCTCCGAACTGCTCAAAATTTCCACTACCGGTTCTCCAGAACCTGTCAGAACCTGCTGGATTTCACCCCTGCCCCTGGTCAGTGGATGAATTCACCCAGTGGCTTCATACAGATGTTTTAATAACAGCATTGAGTCTTTGAAATCTCATACATCAGGAAACTCAAGCTTGACTTCTTTCCCCAGCAATTGGAATTAGCCATGAAGAAAGGGAAACACTGTGCCTCCTAGTCCCTGCTTTGGTCTAGAGTCTAGACGGATACCATGATTGATGATATTGAAGGCTGCTGAGAAGTCAAGAACCAGAAAACTAAACACAAATCTGCCAGAACTCATCTACAAGCAAGATCAGTGCCACTTCTGTGCTGTGTCCTGGCCTGAAATCCAACCCCACAAAAAATTCAGATAATCCACTTCCCCTAAGGCCCTTTTGAAGCTCAACCAGACAACCTAAAAAGGGATGTTGGGAGATTGGATGAATATTATCCAGCACTGTTGGGTCCAGTGTTGGTTTAAGAAGGTGTGTGCCACTTGCTTCCTGTTAAGGCAGGCACTCAAGGATGCGCTAATCACTGCATCCATGATCTGGCTCAAAAGAGGAAGATATCAAGGTGACTGGAATTTGCTTCTTTTGCTTAGTACCTACTATTTTAAATAATGTGATGCTTATGCTGCAGCGAGTTTATGGAACTTGCTGATTCACTAATGTAACTGATCACGAGGACTAAAATCATGAATTTTTAGAGAATTACTAGAAGGTTGGAATGTTAGAGGTCTTTGCCACCGAGTGCATTAAGCTATATAACATATATTTTGTGAGATTATTGTGTATGATTGCTAGCCAGGGGGAAAGGCCATCAGTAATATGGAGTGATGTAAGCAAGCTATCTGGTAGCAGTGCAGCTACTGCATTTTATTAAGAGTCAAACACACACCTGAGCTATATTCTTAATCACAAGTTTGAAGGCACAAATGGTGTTTTCTAAGCTCTGCTATTAAACACGCTGAGCTTGTCAGCTGAAAAGCTGACAGCACAAGTTTGAGCCCTGAGCACCATGCAACGGGGTGAGCTCACATTACTTGCCCCAGCTTCGGCCAACCTAGCAGTTCAAAACCATGCAAATGTTGAGTAAATAAATAGCTATCATATACCTATTTCCCTGTGCTTAAGCATATATAGTCATGCTGGTCACATGATCACAGAAGCATCTTTGGACCACGCTGGCTTCCGCTAAGAAGCTGAGATGAGCATCGCCCCCTAGTCAGATACGACTGGACAGGGGAAACCTTTGCTTTTAAAATAAGACTTAATTCTCAATGATCACAAACACCCAGCAATAATTTCAAAGGTCACTTTCAAAATATTGGTTCTGGACTACATTTCATTTTCTGAAACTGAACTACATTTCATTTTCAGCTGATTTTAATTCAGCAATGTCTCAGGTTAGAAACTGCATTTATGTTGCTTGAAGTAGATGTTGGCAATTTTTGTCTTTGAATAACCGTTTTCTTTGCATTATTGTGTTTATTCGAACTAAAGCTTCCTGTAATCCAGATTTCTCCATTTCTGCATTTTAAGATGTTCTTTCTAGATATTGAATTTCCACCTCTTGTAACATACCACCAAACTCCTCAAAGTCTGTCTTTATTGCATCTTGAGTAGCTGATACTCATAGGATATTACTAACAGTTATTATCCTGCTGTTTACTAGATTATAGCTAAACTTGTATTTAGCAATGTCCATGCCTATTCTGAAGTAATTGTTTACCATCACGTGTGAAATACAGCACATTCTTAACTTCTATATTAGTAATAGGAGGCTACTATCCTCATAATGTGCTTTATCTAGTATTCCAGTTTCTTAAAATTTTACTTATCATATAGAGACATGAATAAAATTTAAATCAAAATGTTAAGTAGAAAATAAGACTTTTATTTTTTTTTAAATCACCAAACAAATGAAATTCAGAGCATTGCTGGCTCCACTCTTAGGATGGATTTCAATACAAACCAGTTAGTTGGGCTTCATCTTTAGAAGTGCCAAAAAGATTTACCATATTTTTCGCACTATAAGACACACCTGACCATAAGACACACTCCGATTTTTGGCCTCTGTGCACCCCATTTTCGGCCTCCGCAGAGACCAAAAACTGCCAAGGGTGGGGCCCAGTGGGTCGATGGGGCTTCGGCAATATTAGCTCCATAAGACGCACAGACATTTCCACCCACTTTTGGGAGACAAAAAAGTGTGTTTTATGGAGCGAAAAATATGCTCTTGGTAAAATGTGAATTAAGATCTATGGAAAAGTCTAGGATAAATTGACTTAATGTAATGAACTAGTTGTTCAGAACATGTATTTTCTCTGGTAAATGGTGACTCGTTTTAAAAGAGAAAATAAAGGCAGAATTAATAATCAACTAGAACTTTGTAACGAGAATTATTTTTTAAAAATACCAGGACTGAGTTATTATACATGTCATGTATCTTCCTGTGATCCATAAAGATAATTTACAAAAGCTACTGTTCCAAAGAAGGCAACAAAAGCCCATCTTAGTGTTTAGCCTAAATACATTGTTTAGAAGACCTTCTTATAACTTGGTAAACTGGCTTTAGCTTAATAGGATAAAAATATAAGCGAAAAAGCACAACTAAACCAAATTAATCACTACATAAAGCTATAATTGTTAGTACTGGAGGCAAATCCTAATTTAAGTCTCATGTACAAGTATGCACAGTTTCATAAATAAAATTTAATTCTTTTTTAAAAGAAGGAATAACCAAGTTTATTTATCAATTTGGGAATCTGAAATATAAAATGTAACATCAGAAGCAAACAGCTGTTATAAACAAACCTCATTATTATTAAAAAGATTTAAAAACTTACGCTATTCCACTACTGTCTATGGCTACTATTGCTAAGAATGCCATTATTAGTAACTTTTCATGCAAACGGAACAAAAAATTTCTTTTGTTTTGAAAAATCAGATTCCATTATATAGGAAATGCCACATAAGGAGGGTTCTTTTTAATCAGTCAAAACAATGCTCATTTCTTTCATATTAACTTCCTGATTAAAACCAAAATAACCTATGACCGAACAGATTTATCTGATTCCTTGTGACACAAATATACCAGATTTCTAGTTAAAGAAAGTGTTCATGTCTGTCTGTGTGTAATGAACCTGCAAATTGAACAACATTTAATAAATCTTAAAACCCAAGCCATAGTTCATTGTAACAAGGTCTAGTCAAACAAGGTTTAAGTGTATTCAGAAACGTAATGGGCTGTTCCAGAACATCCTGTCTAAAAAGTAAATTCCATTTGCAGAGAGAAATGAGATTTTAAAATGAGGTTCCTACTACGGGAAAGGTAGAGAGAAGGAAGCAATTTTTGAAAATTCTGTACACTATTCCTTACTAGCATTTGGAACATCTCTTCATAAGGAATATTCAACTAAAATTGCCACTCCTCCCACACTCTAACTCTGGCCAGGAGACAGTTAATAAATGGCCATGCACGAACTGATTTCACATTCCACCATCCACTAAATATGGATTTTCTTAGGCATCTTCAGTTATGTAGAACAGAATTAAATAACCTGCACTCCATACCTTGTAAGAAAATCTCAATCAATTATTACATTCTCAAGGGTGATCAGTGTACAGAATATTTTCATTTTGCTGTATCTAACCTTTTCAATTTGGAATGGAATTACCTTCATAAATGGAGATATAAGCGCATCTCAGAACAGAATACCAGTCTCTGCTACCAAAAAAGTGCCATTGAAACAGCAGCACACCCTTAAATAATCCAGCTGTCATGACAGGCATACAACCACATTATTCAGGACAGAATACACACACCTCAAATATCTACAACACTAGAACAGTAGATAACAGTAGAAAGTTTGTAGGTTCCCAAAAAGCAGTTCCTCGTTAAATAGATATTTTATTTATATTTATTCAGACTCTATCCACTCCTTTTAGGAAAAAAATCCTTCTACCTTCACATGTTTCCAGAAATTCCCACAGGGAGAGATAAATGAGGCAGCTAGTTTCTCCCATCTCCATTTGTTTCTGGGTTATACTTCCAAAGTGACTGCAAGTATCTGCAGTTTTTTAAAATATTAAAATAGAAAAAAGTGAAGCAATGATGATGAACTGCTGGTTCAAACAATATTTTCATAAGAATTTCATTAGTCCATGGTTGGATTGATGTTACTGATATATTCAGAATTATAAAAGGTGCTTTTACATGTAATAATTTACACAATAGGAGAATCATCTTGGTTCGCTTGTGCTATAATTGCAGACTAACGGTTGTATGTCTGACCCCCAGTTGTTAATGCACTAAAATTCATCTTGTAAACATATGACAATATTGGAGCAGGGTTTGTTTTAAAAGACAGTTTTGTTAGTAGAAATTTGCCATTTCCTTTGTTGACTGTATAGCGTTGGAAACTATAGTATGACTTTATAGACATCAACACTGCCTTCCGTTTATTACTGCTGACTGGTAGACTATGGGAAAAAAGTTTGAACACATAGAAATCTTGAGTGTTCTCCTTTAGTTAGCAAGACGTCAGACTTTGATAACAGGAAATGGAAGTTAAAACTTTAGATTTAAAAATAAAAATGGAGCAGGGAAGTCTTCAAAATGCTTCAAGTATAAAGCTGGTGGGAGGAACAGAAGACATCTGGCTGGTCGCAACTATCTGCAGAAGGTCTTGTTATCTTTCATGGATGAGCACGACTTCCACAAGATTCCCTAATTCTGTCAAAAATAAAAAATATAAATATCTGTCATGGCAAGTTTCTTGTAACATGCAAGTGACAATACAGTCTTTCCTTGGAAAACTATGTATCTTAGATTTCTTGTAAGTAATCCTATTTTTTTCAACATCAAAGGAATCTCTTTCACTGTGACAACAAATGAAATCAGAAGGAACTAGAGAAAGAGCCTTTGATCATTCAATATTTGGTGAGAATTTAGATACAAAAAATTAAGAGGGATGAGATATTTATCCTGAGATTTTGTCCGCAGAAATATAAGGTCTGTATAAATTCAGGATTTCCTCTTAAGCAAAAGCTAGTGTGTCTAGAATTCATTAACTATATTTTATTTTATTTCTATTTCTATTTGATTTATAAAGAATGATCTAAAAAAAAAAAGATGGTGCTACTTTCCTATGTGACCTTGTCAGCTGCTTTTAGTCACTTAGTAGCCCAACCATAATCTCCTACCCATATCAACATATACAATTTTAAAAAGGAAGATTTAATATAAATAATCATCTTTGATAGAATATAGTTACCCTGGAGGTATTTAAGGCAACAGCACTACAGGGAATTAACTATATAAGACATTTCATTATATAATTGCACACTAAATTCTTATTCCTCCATTGCTAATTGTAGCATTTTAAAGTCTTTTACAAGTCTAACATTTGATCCAATGCCTCAACAACAGCATTTTCAATTGTGTGCATTCTGTTTATGTGAAGAGAATAGTTTGACAAAAGATTTAGGATTAATGAGTGAAGACGTCCTCCTCGGGAGTTTTGATAAATAGAAAAAAATAAGTTTAGAGCATTAGAAATGGGATATCTGCTTACATATAATGGGATAGGCTTTATTCTTTATAGATATTCCCGAATATTCTCTGACTGCAATCTGAATTTGCAATCTGATTGTGCAAGGTCACAGCTATAGATCTCACTAACTTTTATCTCTGGCTAGTAAGAATGAATATTTTGATTTACTACCTGGAGGAGCTACGCTCTTTGCTCACACAGTCATCATGAGAGGTAGTATCACCATTTCCCATCATGCTGCATGTTCTCCGCTTTTTTCTTCGATGCACCATTCCTTCAGTTTCAGAGCTAGAATCGCACTAAATTAGAAATAAGTTAAATAAATAAATAAGTTCAAAACTATTCAATTTTTATAAGGCTTCATCAGAAAAAGCAGCCACGATATTTGAGGAACAACATCCAGTATAACTACTCCTCACTTAACAGCCCATAATTAGGATTAGCAACCATCATTAAATAAAGTGTCATGCGACTGTTCCACTTAGAAATGGCAGTTTTGGTAATCCCAGCTGTGATTAGCCAATGAATCCCATAGTCATTAAATGAGGACTCACCAGATCCAAGCCATTCTTGGAAAAAGGTTAAGGATTGCCTCCTCTTAAACTACCCCCATCCACCTACCTCCCCCCTCCTCTGTCCATTTGGCTGCCCATCTACTGTCACAAGCCCTGCCTGCCACATTGCACGCCGCTCCTTTACATGAGCAGAGGTTCTGTCAAAGGCTCTGGAGCAAAAGAAGGCCCTGGCTGGTACAGCAGTACGGTGATGAGCAGAGCCAGGTGGTGGTAGTTAAATTTGCAGGCAGCCAAAATGCACTTGTTTCTGTGTTCAGCACCACTGTAACTTTGAATGGTTGCTGAACAAGTGGATGTTAAGCAACGACTACTTATATGTTTTATAAGAAACGAAACGGGGATTGTAGAAAATTCTTGATGTATAATCAGTAACTTTCTCTTGCTAGGGTTTAGTTTGAGCCTGTTCTGTTCCATCCAAAATCACACGAAACTCCAGGCAGTGGTAGGACTTCAAGAGTGTCTCTGACCTGGAGACTTCCAGTTGGCACCGCAGGGATACAGACGGGGAATTAATGGGCTCTTCGGAGCCCCGCCGGTAGGTCTTTGGATCTACCCTTCCTGTAGGGACAGGGGGATAGAGAGGGACCCCTTGGACGGCTGAGAGGAACGGGCAGGTTCCTCGGGGCCGGAGGCTTGCCCTCTGCGCCGGCAGTGGTGGAACAGCGGCCATGGCGACTGCCCTGAGACCGCAGCAACTGGGATACAAGAATGCGCAGGAAGAGAAGAGGAGAAGCGGAGAGCGGAGCCAGGAGTTTGCATGCCGAGTGAGTGGACATCAACCCAGGCAGGAACTGCCCACAAACGCTAAATTACAATTAGTCTGTCCCAGCCTTAACAGCGGCTGAGAACTATTGGGGGACAAAGACAAAAGACCTGTTGTGGATAACATAAATTACTGACTTTTGGGAAATGTTGGACTACGGATCTGGATATATTCTTTCTTAATTTTTTGGTGGATAAATGAGATTCAACTATGTTTGAGAGAAAGGAAGGAGAAGAGGAAATAATTATGCCTTCAAAAGCAAAGGAAAAAGACAAACGGAGATGTATAAAATGGTTGCCAGCTGAAAAGTGAAAGTGTAAATTCCAGGCTGCTTGTTACTTGAAAAGAGAAACTTTGTTGCTTGTTATCTAAATTTGACTATTTTGAGGAAAAGATTCAGAGAACTTGACTTAGGATACATAATCTGTTCACTGGAGGATTTATTGAAGATTAGAAAGAAGAAATCAAATGGAACAATGAAAATTGAACTAATAAACGTGGCAACAAAAGAAGGGTGTGGCAATAGAAGAAGGACATGATGATGCCATATATGGAATAGCTTCAGAATTAACTTTGTAGAACTCATAACTTTGATGACATTGAAATGGAAAAGATACATATTTGGACAGACTGGAGAAAGGAATAATGGAATATATTATGTAACAAGGCAACAAAATATTATATTTTGATTTAAATGAATGTAACCGTTTCTGGATGGGTGAATAATGCTAGGAGATACATTTTTTTCTTTTCTTCTCTATGCTCTCTCTCTCTTTCTTTCTTTTAGTATCTTTCTCTTTGTTTCTTTTCCCCTCTCTATTTTCTTTTTTAATCCATTTGACTTCTTTTGTTATATTTCTACTCTCTTCCTTTTTCCTTTTTCTTTTTTAGTGTTGCCTTATTTTTTTGTATTTCTTTTATTGTAATTATTGCTATTACTCTCTCCTTTTTTTCTATTATTATTCTCATATAAATATATAAACAATTTGATTAAGAAATAAGAGCATAAATGATTGAAGGAAAACATGATTTTTGGATGTTCTAATGCTTTTTTTAAACTTTGAATTTTTAACTAGCATTACCTACAGATTTAATAATCTGGAAGAAAATGTTTACCTTTAAAGGCATTGGATGTTAAAAATGAATTATTTATAGAATTAAGAACCATAAAAAATTGATCATAAAGTGTTTCAAAATGTTTCCTATTGAAAATAAGAAATAAGCATGGAATGGGAGAAAACTTAAGAGAGAATAGGAGATAAGATATTTATTGAAATATACTTTTATCTTAAATTGGTAAGAGATATGGAGGAGAATAGATTGGAAAACAATATTGGTAACACATTCCGAAGTAATCTGGAGCTAAACAACTGAATAAGAGATAAATGTTATGAATTAGTTAAATAAATGAATTTAGGAGTGGAGGAAAGCATGATTCTGGAGATCAGTGAAAGCAAAGCTGTGACCCAGTTTTACAAATAAGGTAGGAGTGGAGGAAAGCATCATACTTGAAAACAGTTAAAGTAAATTGGGAACCAGTTAAAAATAAAAATAAGAATTAGGAGTGAGGAAAGCATGTGCTGGGTAACAGTTAAAGCAAAACTGTGAACTAGCCAAAAATAAAAAGTTAGGAGTGGAGGAGACTATACCTGGGGATTAATTGAAATAAAGTTGTGAACCAGTTAAAAATAGGGGTAGGAGTGGAGGAAAGCATTGCTGGAAGGCAACTACTTGAGTTGTGAACCAGTTTTATAATAGATTTAGGAGGAATTAAGAAGAAGGTTGGTGTGCAGTTAAAATTATACTGTGAACCAGCTAAAATAATTAAGGTAAGGAGTGGAGGAAAGCATTGCTGGAAAGCAGCTGATTAAGATGTGACCCAGCTAAAAAATAAACTTAGGAGGAAGTGGAAGAGATTTTACTGGAGAATAGTAGCTAAACTGTGAACCAGTTTAAATAAATACAGACAGGAGTATTGGAAAATACAGCTGGGAAATAGAAATTTAAACTATGAACCAGTCAAAAATTAGATTCAATAAAATATGAGAATAAACTTGAAGTAAATAAAATAAAGTATTGTGGAAGTAACAACTATAGAAGGAAATGTTGATTGTTTATGAAATGACTTTAAGAGAGGAGGAAAATACTTTTTGTCAAGATTATGGATATTAGATGTCATTTAAGAGAAGTAAAATATAGATTTGAAGTAATGGGTTTTAGGATTGAGGAATATATGAAATATTGATTGTTAAAATGATAAAGATTTAGAATGGTGTTTATTGTTTAGAATTTTGGGTATAATAGTAGAAAGATAAACTTTCTTAACTTTTGTATTCGTATGTTTTTTAATTTTGGCTGTTCACCGCCCTGAGTCCCTCTGGGAGAAGGGCGGTATACAAATTAAATAAATAAATAAATAAATAAGATAAATGTTTAGAATATTTTTTTCTTTTTTTTAAAGATGTAAATGGATAAAATTTGGAACAAAATTGATTGAGGGAATGTGAATAATTGTACTCATTTTATGCCGGACCAAACCCTTGTTCTAAAAAGATGTATTTTGTTTTTAAAATAAAAAAAATAAAAAAAAATATTTTTGGGGAAAAAAAAGTGTCTCTCTGACCTGGAGTTACATGCTATTTTCTCTCTTGCAACTACCATTAATTTGAACTACAAAGGAAGCAGCAGAACTACTGCAAAACAGTGCCTCCGATCCCCATACCCCATCTAGAACACCACCATAATCAATTATACTGAAGGCTGTTAAAAGGTCCAAAAGGACCATAACAAACAATCCATGTCCAGGTACTGATATAATTCACCAACAGAGCAACCAATGCCAACTCTATCCATTGCCAGGGTGTGAACCCTGATACCAAATCCAGATAACCCACTTCTTCTATAGTGCTCTGTAGTTGATCTCAAACAAGTATCTCAACACATTTTGCCACAAAAGGAAGGTTGGAGACCAGGTGATAATTATCTAAGACCTCTAGATACAGAGAAGACCTCCTAAGGAGATGACTAATGCCTCCTTATAGGCTGCTGGCATCAAACCCATAGAGGTGTTCACAATTTCCCAGGTTCACAGAATTAACCACCCTCCCCAACTACACAGAGCCAGGATAGGCAAGGATCTAGATCACAATGGTTCAGAGAACCCTATTCACTTTGTTGGAAGTAATACAATGAAAAGAAACCCAGGTAACTTGCCAAGATAGTCCAGATTAAGAGGGAAATTGAGGCAACTATGCTACAAAGTGCATGCAAACTAGACACAAGAAACGGCAACTCCCTTTTACCCTTTTGGGTAAAAAGGAGTTGGACATCCAGAAAAGGGTTGTTGAATGACAACCAGCAATGCAGTGAGAGAGAAGATATAATTATATTATGTCTATCCATAACCAAGTTGTAACTGTCTTCTTATAGACAGAGCTGGCCTTAACCGGTACCAATTTAAGACCAGCTGCCTCAATTAAATCCCCAAGTAGAAGCAGCCAAAATGGAAGAAAGGCTCACCAACATACTGTAAGCCTTTTCCCCCTCAATTTAATACTTAATACTTGTTCAAAAGAGCTTAATACTCAATCACTCTTTTGTGGTCTCTCAACGGTTTACTATTGGGGGGATGACTTGGAGGATGTCATAACAGAAGTATGAATGCCATTCATACACACGCAGTTTGTCTCTAAAATGTTTCTTCTGAATATGTTAATTGGTATAATCGGCAGCAGCAGAGTTTGCAACTTCATATGAAATGGACAACATACCGTATTTTTCGGAGTATAAGACGCACCGGAGTATAAGACGCACCTTAGTTTTTGGGGAGGAAAATAAGAAAAAAAGCTGATTGGTGGGTGGATCAGCCTCCCGGAAAACCCCCAATCAGCTATTCCCAGAGGTGAATTTTAGCAACAGGTTCGTTGGTTGTGAGCTCTGTGCCTTGTTTTTTCTGCTTCTGAAAGCCTCCAAAACAGAGCTTCAGAAAAAAAGGCTTTTTTCCTGAAGCTTCTTTCAGAGGCTTTTATCCTGAAGGATTATCTGTACTGTGTTCAATCTCCTTTCTTTGGTATTGGTATGTAGATTAACCTCTTCTGATCTGTTGGTTATTGTATCATTCTCCTGATTTGTTAGCATAGTTTGATTAGAACCTTTATTGATTCTTCTTTCGTTGCTTGCCATATTATTTTAGATAAAAGCCTTTCAGAGGCTTTTTTTCTGAAGCTTCTTTCAGAGGCTTCTTTCAGCCTCTGAAATCTTCGTTTGCGAGGCTGGGCGGGGCTACATTCGGAGTATAAGACGCACCCAGATTTTCATCCTCTTTTTTTGGGGAAAAAGGTGCATCTTATACTCTGAAAAATATGGTAGATCTTTCAAGGTACTGTCCTCCAATACCATGCAGGACAGGCAGATCCTTCTCAGGATTTCTTAGATTCAATTAATAATATCATTGATTTTGCTTGAGAATCTTACTTCTCCTCTTTTATGGACAGTTTTGATTTTTTGTTTTTATGTATAGCTATAGCTTGGATTAAGTAGCAGGTGTTGTTTAGTTCTTACGTAGATGTAATCTGCAGCAGCCCAGTCCTTACCTCTGAATCAGAATCTGAAGAACTGGAGCTGGAAGAACTAGATGAATCACTAGAGCTGTCTGAAGCAATGCCCGTTGATTCTTGTAAGTCAACAGAATCAGCTAGTACAGCTAGTTCAGGATGTTCCTGCTTGAGGACCCTTGGGGTGTATAAATAAAGAGGATAAAAGCATTATGTTTTAAAGAGACGAAAGAGTATAACACATCCTATTCTTTACTCCATAGGCCACTCAGAACATTTTTACAGCATAACAAAATATACCGTAACAAGAATATGCCCTGCTCTTCTCCTCAAACAATAAATTAAAAAGTAGTGACTTGGTAAAAGCTAATAAACTGGGTCATATCTTTGTTACCAAAGAAAAAAAGAAACAGTTGTCTCAAAAATGTTTGCTTTGCAAGATTATCATCCATCTCAAGGCAGTTTTGCTTGTGACTTTGCCAAGGCTTCTTCCCAGTTGGGGCTCCATAATGGATGGCAGTTTACTCTGTTCTCTCAAAATTCAGCTTTTACTGCCCATTTTATTAATTTAGGAAAATTAGGAAAATATTTCACTGGTGAAATCAGTTTTTTTTTCTATTGTCCTCATTTCACTTCGTTTTTAGAGGTTTTCCCTAAGTGTTTAACTGGCATTAAACCCGCCCACATAGGAACTGGCATTTGTACACAACATATGGAATATCAAACTGCTACAGCTATAAAATATTACGTATCTCAGGTAGCTAAGTGAAATCAGTAGTGAGATGTACAAATTCTCTGTTCTTAAAACATGACCCAAATTAATCCTACAACAGAACAGGCTATTAATATTATTTTTAAAAGTATGAAACTGCTTACCAAAAATATAACAAGAGAGGGCTATTGCCTGCATGGAGCTACTGGATCTGTTTGTTTCCCAAAGACCAGGTGACACATTGTTATGGGACTGTAATAACTAAACCTTTGGCTTGATCCAGCAATGCTTGGTAGGATACAAAAGACTATTCCTCTGCGAAAGTTTAGAAATCCTGGAGCTAGTTGGGATGCATTTACCTCCACAGTAAAGTTAGGAAGCTTCACCTTTAATTTTTATTTAAAACTTTAATCAGCAATCACTTTAATATTACTTTTGTGTTTAATAACTGAGTGATCAAACATTCTCAGCCTTAAAACTATAACTTTTAAATATATAGTTGAGTCACCTTAATGAATCTTGAAATCCAGAAGCCTAATTCTTCTTCTGGACTCCATGGACCATGTTGCTATTACAAGCCAGACTGTCCAGAAAGTCTTTCCAAAATGCAAAAAACTTAATTAGATTAACATTTCACATATTACATTAAGCATTATTCCAGGTGTCTGCATTGCTCTACTAAGCAACAGCTGGCTTATCCAACCCGCACCTGGGAAATCATTGAAATAACATTGATGTCTCTCACCTGTACCATTTTCTAGATAACTTCGGTCTTCCCCTTACTGTCTTGTGCCACACCACGGGGAAGTTTGTACAGCTGGCAAAATTCTGAGTGACAGCAATAGTCGTGTCAAGATTGAGAACAACATGCCACCAGCCACCTACAAATGCAACACTGTAGAAGCTTATGATCATCAACAGAAGAAAATATGTAAACCATTGTTTTAACTGTTACTTTACAATCAATCAATAGTTTGTTTTTTTTACATGTTTTCTTTGTAATACATCCCAAAGGTCTGATCAGCAACAGTAACTAATTCTGTCTTAAATTTCCAACACAAGTTCTCCTTTTAGTTTTCCATATATTGTAGAGAATGTAGAATTGAGCAGACAGTGGAAGGGAGGGGAGGGGAAGGAATTTTTTTTTTTTTTTTTTTTTTGCAAAAGCTGATAAATCTGTACTTTTTATGTAAAATTCCAGTAGACCCAGGCTGAAATTATCTGCATAGAAAGGGGACTATATGATACAAACTTTTCTACCTGTGTTTATCAGACGCCTGAATTCTCTTGACAGTGGCACTTGGGAATTGAGACTAGGGAATATGTATAAACACAGGTTGAGCCTCCAAACCCCCTTATGGATTTTAGCTCAGGAAGCAGGTCATAGAAGGGAAACAGCAGACAAGAACAAATGGTTGACATACCAGAAATTATTGGAAAATCAAGGGGAATGAAAGATTATGATGTTACTAGAGAGGAGTTAAAATATAATTGTACTTGTAACAAGGATAAAGAATACAGGAAGCCACTTTTTGTATCTTTTTTCTATTTTTCATTTTTTTCTTGCATCTTTTATCTCTGATTTTTTCTTTGTCTCTTTATTTCTTATTCCCCGTTTTATACTAGTTTGCATGATTTTTATCTTTTTAAAAAAAGTTTCAATAATTATATACAAATGACTTTTCTAGATAGTAATTAAAATATTCATAGGGTATATACCACTTTCATATGATAAAATTGGTTAAAATCACTAAATTTTCCAGCTTTTAATTATCTTTAACAGATAATGCCAGTGAAGATTTGGTGCTGGAATACTCCGAATTTAAATAAAGGTGGAATATTTATGAGCAGGCAACAGAATTTCATTTTTAACGTGGGCCAGTGTGCTCACAGTAAAAAAAGCGCAAAACAATAAAAATTATCTTGTTAAAGCACTATTAAAATATAGCTAATAAAATAAGCAAGCAGCTAACATAAAACATGACTGAAATCCACATTCCGTTTCTTGTCATGCATATCATGCATTATGGTAGACATTATTAAACCACGACAAATTATTTATTCAATTTTAAGATGAAAATGTGTGACTGCCTAAAATCGCTCAATGAATTCCCATGTGTAAGGGTGGACTTGAGCCTGGGTCTCCCTGGTATCATACCAACATCATGATTACACTAGGTTTAATAAGTTAAATTATTTAATCAGATTGACCATAGGGACTTTATTTCCATTTCATGAATCTCTGAAAGGACAAGGAAAATCACTTCTCCTAACTATGTAAAAGACATCCTAAAATGAACATCTACTTTGCATATGTAGCTGTATTAATGCATTGAAGTAACTGATTTTAAGAAGTTATTTAAGAACGATCATCCTGTCAGTCCTCTGATTGCACTAATTAAGGTGTCTGTCACTCAGAAGACATTATTCATGGATTCATTCACCATAACTTCCATAACATTCTAATTATTTAGAGCATCCCTATTTCAGTTTCTTTTTTCAACAACTCACTTTATATTAGGTTTATTCATCTATCCATGTGTAATGCTTCCTTTATGTTCATTATACTATTGGATATATAAAGATAAGACTTTGCAGCTTTTCTGGACTGTTTGATTTTAAGGAATACCCTGGTTAGTAAATCTATGAAAGAGAGGGTCATGCCGCACGTTCATAAATCTACACTTGTTTCCCACTCCCCCCCCTTTTTGTTTTGTATTAAATTATCCTTTTCTCCTCTAAAACATACCGTATTTTTCAGAGTATAAGACGCTCCTACAGCCTACTTTACTTTCATTTTCGTTTTCAGCATAGCCTGATTAGCACAAGGAAAAAAAATCTGCTCCCAGCAATTTACCTCCTTGCAGCATGCAGCAGAGGCCCATGCAGCAATAGGTAATGGCAATCCCTGCAGCCTGAAACAGCTGAGAGTCAGGGAGGCTGATGCAACGGACAACCAGCTTGTGCTAATTAGGCTGTGCTGAAGCTGAAATGGTCTGTTTCTTCTTGCTGCTTGTTACAAGAAGGTAAATTGCTGGGAGGCAGAGACCAAAGAGTGGGGGTCAGTGGGTGGGCGGGGCTACATTCGGTGTATGACGCACCCAAATTTTCACCCTCTTTTAGGGGGGAAAAGGTGTGTCTTATACTCCGTAAAATTATGATAATTTGGAGCTTTGACATTGTCAAAATACAAAGGCAAGAATGAAGGCGGCAGTGGAACCCCCCCCCCCCCCCCAAAAAAAAAAGGACCACAGACTGACCATCCCTACTGTAGAATAAAAGACTTCAACAGAATTTAACAAATATGCATACCTGGCACAAACACAGTCTCTCCAGGTTTTTGTACTATTTCCAAAGGTTTGAACTCTGAAGGCCAAGTGGGAAGTTGCGTTCGGGGATATATTACTCTGAACCAAGTGATGGCTTCATCTTGCTGATTGCCTCCTTCTTCACGGGTCACTTTGATCAATTCTCTGGGAGTGCTGGTAGGGAAGAGACACCAGCGCTTATGTCCATGGACTAAGGCATTCCATGCACTCGTTCCCAGAGGGTCAATGTGAATACCTGTTCCTGAACGAGGTGGGCCCATCACAAACCATCTGCAATATTAGAAAACTCAATTATTTTTCTTGTTAACATTTCCCCAAAAAGAAAGATTTCCTTTCTTTTTCTAAAGCAGACCTAAACATTTTGTTCCACTTCCATATTTTGTTTTATAGTGCAAAAGTTTTCGGGAAGATTATTTCCATATTTATTTCTGAATATAAAATAGAAGTCTAATTTTGTAATCCCTTTCCTAATGGAAAATAAAATATCATTTCAAGACAGCTACGTAGGTCTGGGCAGTTTATTTTACAAAATGTGAATCCTGACAATGTGAGGACTGGTTTTCAGAATGTCCCATGAACATTCCACTCTATGAAGAAAGGATTTCAAAATCTGGCCATTTTTAATGTAGGAGCATAAAGAAGAAAAAAGGACAATGTCAAGAATGGATAGAAAATATTATCTTACTTTATTTTAAATTGAAATTTTAATTTGTTTTAAATTTATTGGGATTTTAATTGTCGTGGGCCAATATTATTTAATTTGGTTTTAAATTGTTTTTAACTTTTGTATTTCTGTATTTTATCTTGTGCCTGTTCACCGCCCTGAGTCCTTCGGGAGTAGGGCGGTATACAAATTTAATAAAACTCAAAACTCAAACATTCTTTTTTAACATTTCAACAATCTAACACAATCATCCAAGAGCCACAGCAGTTATCTCAAAGGCAAAGATGAATAAAATGTTTTATTTCCCCAATGATAGTAGAACCCAACTATGGACATTGTTGCCTAAACAATCTAATCCAGAACCTCACAATAGATGCACTTAAACAGTAGAGCAACCATTATCAATCCAGTGCTATTCATGTATTCAGACTGCATTTCCCAGAATTTGTACACAGTATTGCCTTGTGACCCATTCAGAGAGTGCTTTATGGGCCAAGACCAATATTGGTAAGAAAAGTGAAACAACCACTGATTGCACAAGTTCATTTTTCTAAAATCCCTTAAAATCTTTTAAAAAACATATTAACTTTATCTGGGCTTTAAGTGATTTATGAGTTATAACTTAAATGTAGCTGCTATTTGGAAAGGCATCCTGTTTTACTGTGTACATCAAAGTCTAAACAACCCTCTTAGTTTTAGTGTGCCTGGACTGTATGCGCAGGACAAATGAGAATAATGGAAATTCACTGGTCTATAAGCCAGACTTTTGGTGCTTGAGGTTAGCTAGTTTATACCTGTAAGGTGGCCTTCTCTTCTCTCCTGCATATTTGAACAAATCGTCAGTGAAGAATTTGGGTACTCTGTAGTCCTCCAAAAGTTTTTTACGCTTTGGATGTTCCCCATAACTGCTGTCAAATATATAGAGAGGACTATCATCTCGTGTAGTCTCCATGTATTCAATGTAATATTTCATCTTCATTTTCACAGAATAACCGTCATTGTCCTCCCCACACTTGAATTTCTGGTTCCTGTATTTGCGCTTCAGGCGTTCCAGAGTCCACTTCTCTTGGGCTGACCACCCTGCCTCAGCATTTAACAGGACAACAGGCTTATAAGGTTTCTCATATCTTTCAATGAATTCTTCCACTGACATATGGAGGGCATCTGCTCTTTCCACATTATCCTACAAGAATGGATGAAGAACTACCTTTAAAACCAAGTAATGAAGAATGTAATACAGTAGAACCTTAATGATACTATTAGCCCTACAGAATGAGACCCACAGTGTCAACAAAAATGCTTTAAAATTATGGTAAACTCTTGTTTTCCTTATAAAATTGCATACATTTATACGGTACTGCTAGATGACGTGGATTTTATTTTTTAATTTTGAAATAAAAGTGTTCGTAATGTAACTTGGGAGATAATTTTTACATGAGGCCATTCTACTGCACTTCCATTCTTATAAAAAAAAATAATTTTTTAAACTATGGAATTCCATAAAGAACTGCTGTTAAGTTCACAAGTACTCCCAGGTAAGCAAGTATATAATCAAAATCTTAATATAAAATGTTTCAAATGATAGCTACCAAACTGATCATTAGTTTTTGCCTGTGACAGACAAATGTGCAAAAAAAAAAATTGCTGTTTAATATGCATTTCAAGTATTGTACTACATTTCTAAACAAACTTGTGTGGAAGGTAAATTGGAATTTTATTTACTCTTGCTCATCAGGAAGAAGGTGCAAAGAATGAACCTGTCCCATTATTTGAAGAACACCTTAGTCTTTGTAGTGCTTTGCATTCAGTTTGAAAAAAAACCCTTGTGTGGGAGTGCATTGAGGCATGATCCAGAACTTACCTGCAGTTGTTTAAAGCAGCCTCACAAATCTGGAAAATTCATCTGCTTTAAAGAGCTTAAATTAGGTACTATACTTGTATACTATGCAAAGTATTACACAATTCCACTCTGAAAAATCTTCAGGTACAAGTAATGGACAAGAAGGAAAACAACAAAGAATATTTTGCAATCTACCATAATCTAAAAGCATTTACGAGCCTTATCACATCTCTTATCCTCAGAAACATCAAATGGCATGGAGGTTTTCACAGACACAATAGACTTTGGAATATGTGTCTCTTAGCAAAGTAGGAGAATAAAAGTTTTAACTGGGAAAGCAACAGAGAAATAAAGAACAGTAGGGTATGAATTTGCCATTAGAGGTAATCCTCAATTTATGACCACAATTGAGTCTGCAATTTTGAGTGTAAGTTTTGATGGTCATTAAGCAGATCACCATGAGACTGCACCTGATTTTATTACCTTTTTTGTTGCCGCGGTCATAAAATAAGTCTATTGTTCACTGTGGAGTGTTTTTTTCCCCAGAAACTGGAAGTAAATGCCTGTTTTTAGTAAAAACATTGTAAATCCCAGTGATGTGACTATGTGATGCTGCAAATGCTCATAAATGTGGACCACGTGTCCAAAATGTAGTCATGTGATTGCAGGGGGAGGCGAGGACTGGATATTATTGCTTAATCTTATGTACAGCTACTAAGAACTACACCACATATAATTAAAAATGTTTCCTACTATGTGAACAGGACTGGATTCCATGAAAACATAAACTTTAACTTTTAGGAGGCAACCACTTCCTTGCTATTCTTACAAGATCTACTTTTTAATAATTCATCTTTTCTTCACTTTCTATATTATGTCTAATCTGTACACATATTCTTGTATGAAATCTGCTTTACATAAATATGTCTTCTCAGCATATCATAAATATCTTAAAATAGTTATCTGCTATGAGCATTTCCTTTTCTTTTTCCCATTCTTATCTATAATTCTGGTGATTAAAAAGTTAAAAATACACAAGTGTGGTATGACAAACATAAATTCTTGTTCAGAAAGTTTCCACATTTACGCATCAATTAAGTCCCACTGAATTCAGCAAGGCATCCTTTACACACCATCAGAATCAGAATAGAGTTGGAAGGGAACTTGGAGGTCTTCTAGTCCAACCCTCTGCTCAAGCAGGAGACCCTATACCATTTCAGACTGGTGGGTCTCCAGTCTCTTCTTAAAAACCTCCAGTGATGAAGCAGTCACAACTTCTGGAAGCAAGCTGTTCCACTAGTTAATTGTCCTCACTGTTAGGAAGTTTCTCCTTAATTCCAGGTTGCTTCTCCCCTTGATCAGTTTCCATCCACTGTTTCTTGTCTTGCCTTCTGGTGCTTTGGAAAATAAATTGACCCCCCCCTCCTCCTCTTTGTGGTCACATAATTACCCCCAGTTCCTTTCCCACCACTTTAATGGAAGCCCAAACTGTACAAAATACAACCTGCGAGAGGGGTTTTTACCCAAAGTGCTAAGGACCTTCCTCACTTTTGAGATGTTGTCTTGTCCCCAAACTCTTCATCTCCGCGACCCCTTTCGTTGGACCTTCGGATTGTTTATCGACCGCCGAATATTCTATCTTAGAAACAACTTAATAATTGCTACTTTGACGAAGAGCATTACGAATAACCATAGCAATAATAAAGGATCATCGCCCCATCGGTCTTTCGGGGTCGATCCTGAACCCTAGAGCCGACACGATCCCCACAGTGACCGGGGGTGGGGGTGGGTTAAGCCCCTCACCTCTCTCGGTGCCCAAACTACCAAGCGGTAGGTTGGCAAGATCAGCCGAAGAAAGAGACCGCTCTCTGCCTTGAGATCCCGGAGGAAGGGGGTTACAAAACCTGACGAGCAATCCGAGCCGCCCCTCTCAGGATGTGTCCCAACCACCCCCGGGAAGGGATTTAATCCCCCCCCCATTCCTGTCCCGATGAGAGAACCTGTCCGGCTCTGCGGCGTTCGACTGCCGCCCTTTCCCCGCCACCCACCTTCCCCCGCCGCAGCCGCAGCCGCCTCCTTGTTTAGACTCTTCTCCGAGCCTTCCCGCTCACCTTGCAGCCCGCCGGGTTTAGCGGGAAGCTCTCGCAATAGTTGTGGCGAGTCCAGTCGAGGGAGTCCTTGAGCTCGGGGCGCGCGCTCCGCTTAGCCTCACGGATGCGCTTCTTGCTTTTGTGGTTCATGCTCCCCACGCGGCTCTGCCTTCCCCGCCCGACTCTTCCGGCTACGGATTCCGAGACGGCACCCTCCCGAACAACAGCGCCCCGTCGCTTCCAGAAATTTCACCAACGCGCCGACTCAGCCGCCGCATCGCGGCCTCGACGCCGCCCGCCTCGCGTGGGTTCAACCTCCGCGCCCTCCCATTGGCTGGCGCCGCCGGGGGTGGGGTCTCGCGGAAGGGACAGCTCTCATTGGGTCTTTCGAGAGGCGGAAATAGATGGCGCCAGAGTGGAGGAGGAAGCGCTTCGGCGCCATCTTGGGACGTCACGCCCCGCCGAGAGGCGTCGCTGTTGCGCAACGCGAAGGGCGGCGTGGGGTGGTGGTGGAGCGCGCTCTTAGCCAGGCGCTGATTTGCGAGGTGGGTGGGTGGTTGGCTTTATAGTGCAGGAAGGCCCAGTGAAGGGCGTGGGGGGATAAACGCTGAAGCGAGGATCGGATTGTTGCAGCGCCTGCACTTGGCTGAAAGATGCCCATTTAGGCACGACTCTTTCAGGCAATAAGATTTCCGTTCACTTTCCTAGGAACCTGGATGGGTTCGACCCGACGCATATTTAACTTAGAAATCCTACTCTGTTCCGCGAGATTTAACCCCAAGCTCGTGTCCATAAACAGCAGGCTTGACTGTCATATTGGACTTTTATTTCGGGTTAGCAGCCCACATTGAAGGACGGTGGTTTCCAAACTGCACAGGGAAGCCCATTCATAGGGAGACACAGTTTGATTCTGGATATCGGTGATTTTTTTTTTTTTAACTGAGGTTTATTGGTCTAACGGGACTTTGATCCTTAAAGGAATATATGACACTCACATTACACTAGATGCAATAACTCCACAAGTGGCCGCAATGGATTGCTCTGTAAAGAGTCCCAAATCCTTCCAGGGAAAGCTCAAGTGATACCAGGCGAAATTGAGCTCTATTGGCATTTCTCCATAGGATCAATTAGCCTGCAAGAATAAACAGTCTGTCTTCAGTGGGAGAGAAGTAAAAACAGCCTGGCTACTCAAGAGGAAAAATAAAACCTGGTAAAGGGAGATAACTGTTAAGTGCCATTCTTGTCGGCTGGGTTTTGATAATTTCCTCCCTTCCTAGAAATGAACATGATTGGCTGCCTCATCCAGAGACGTGCTGGAAGAGCCTGACTGCGGGATGGCCAATCAGGCCCTATGGATCCTTTCACAAAACCTGGCATGTCCGAGATAGCATCCAATTTGACTGTGAAGGAATACCGGTTTGGAAAGGATCAGGAAAAGGGAGACGGGGATGAGCGGCCCCTGGAGCTGGTGGTGCTGATTCCTGAGGTACCATTTTTACGATTATGGTTTGTCACGCAGTCAGCCAATATGCTCAGATTGGATTTGGTATGATCCACCTATCAGTTCTTATCTGCTGAATGAGAATCAGAGATTTCAATTTAAGAACCTTGGAAGACAATCTTTCTGGAAGATAAGATAAAGATATCGTTGCATTTCACAGAAATTGCTCTTGATTCATTTTGAAATATTTTTTTTTTCTAAGAACAGATGCTGCACTGAAAATTGGTTTAAGATAGTTTAATAGGCATTGTTTCTTTTGGTTTCCATCCTACAACTTTTCTAAAGTGAGTTCATGTTCCAGTGAGGTTTTGGTTTTTCAAACTAGTTTGATGAAGAGCTTAAATTTAAACTTAAATTGTTTATTTCTTCAAGTGAAATGGCAAATTTAAAAAGTTAAGGACTATTATATTTCAAATACAAATCTGACAACAGAAAGTTAGTATAGTACCCTATGTTTCTTCAATGTAAAGCTTTTAGAATTCAATGAGGCATATTTTCAAGTGATCATTTAGGGTTGCAGATTTATTTAGTAATATGTTATCAGAGTATTTCAAAGTTTTGATATAGTTAATTATACTGATCACTTCCCCACATTTATCACTCGTTAGTGATCTGATAAATCCTGAACTGATTCCAGGGCTTATCTTGATAACCTTTATTTGTGAATTACTGATCAACAAATCAATGAATGAAGAATGTTTTCGTTTCGGTAATGGATATAACACTTTCTTAGATTTAAGAGTTTAAAAATTCTTAATGTTCAAATTTATTTTTGTTTTACACAAGCATGTCATATTTCAGTGATACACCTAATTGAGTTAAATCTTTACAACATTTTGACATTTGACTTTTTTAACAAGATAGAAAATATGTGCCAGTTCGTGTGCAGGAAACAATGCATCTATGTTGCTCTCTTAAATGCTTTATAATTTGACTTCCTGACTTTATAGATTAATCCCTGAATATAACAGATGTTTCTGTAATCATTGCTTTTTTTCTTTTGAAATTAGCTGTAAGTACAGTGAGGCAAAAAAGTATTTAGTCAGCCACCAATTGTGCAAGTTCTCCCACTTAAAAAGATGAGAGAGGCCTGTAATTGACATCATAGATAGACCTCAACTATGAGAGACAAAATGAGAAAACAAATCCAGACAATCACATTGTCTGATTTGGAAAGAATTTATTTGCAAATTATGGTGGAAAATAAGTATTTGGTCAATATCAAAAGTTCATCTCAATACTTTGTTATATATCCTTTGTTGGCAATGACAGAGGTCAAACGTTTTCTGTAAGTCTTCAGAAGGTTGGCACACACTGTTGCTGGTATGTTGGCCCATTCCTCCATGCAGATATCCTCTAGAGCACTGATGTTTTGGTGCTGTCGCTGGGCAACACAGACTTTCAACTCCCTCCAAAGGTTTTCTATGGGGTTGAGATCTGGAGACTGGCTAGGCCACTCCAGGACCTTGAAATGCTTCTTACAAAGCCACTCCTTCATTGCCCGGGCAGTGTGTTTGGGATCATTGTCATGCTGAAAGACCCAGACACGTTTCATCTTCAATGCCCTTGCTGATGGAAGAAGGTTTGCACTCAAAATCTCACGATACATGGCCCCATTCATTCTGTCCTGTACACGGATCAGCCGTCCTGGTCCCTTTGCAGAGAAACAGCCCCAAAGCATGATGTTGCCACCCCCATGCTTCACAGTAGGTATGGTGTTCTTTGGATGCAACTCAGCATTCTCTCCAAACACGACGAGTTGTGTTTCTACCAAACAGTTCTACTTTGGTTTCATCTGACCATATGACATTCTCCCAATCCTCTTCTGGATTATCCAAATGCTCCCTAGCAAACTTCAGATGGGCCCGGACATGTACTGGTTTAAGCAGGGAGACACGTCTGGCACTGCAGGATCTGAGTCCCTGGCAACGTAGTGTGTTACTAATGGTAGCCATTAGTTGGTCCCAGCTCTCTGCAGGTCATTCACTAGGTCCCCCCGTGTGGTTCTGGGATTTTTGCTCACCGTTCTTGTGATCATTTTGACTCCGCGGGGTGAGATCTTACATGGAGCGGCAGATCGAGGGAGATTATCAGTGGTCTTGTATGTCTTCCATTTTCTAATTATTGCTCCCACAGTTGATTTCTTCACACCAAACTGCTTGCCTATTGCAGATTCAGTCTTCCCAGCCTGGTGCAGGTCTACAATTTTGTTTCGGGTGTCTTTCGACAGCTCTTTGGTCTTCACCATAGTGGAGTTTGGAGTGTGTCTGTTTGAGGTTGTGGACAGGTATCTTTTATACTGATAACAAGTTCAAACAGGTGCCATTAATACAGGTAATGAGTGGAGGACAGAGGAGCCTCTTAAAGAAGAAGTTACAGGTCTGTGAGAGCCAGAAATCTTGCTTGTTTGTAGGTGACCAAATACTTATTTTCCATCATAATTTGCAAATAAATTCTTTCCAAATCAGACAATGTGATTGTCTGGATTTGTTTTCTCAATTTGTCTCTCATAGTTGAGGTCTACCTATGATGACAATTACAGGCCTCTCTCATCTTTTTAAGTGGGAGAACTTGCACAATTGGTGGCTGACTAAATACTTTTTTGCCCCACTATACTGAGAGCAGAAGGCTTATCTCAGTAAATACATTTATACTCATTATGTTGACCACTGCAATATGTCAGTTCTACAGTTTGTATTAAAACAGGCATTCTTGTAACTACATATGTTATTCTCCCTAAGCTAAATCAAATCTATCATAAAGTCATATTCTGAACTGGTATCTGTGTTTGTAAGCTTGAGTAAGATTAGGCAGAAAGATTTATTTATTTGATTCTAAGTAGAAGTGGTTAAGAAGTTTAGTGTAATTTTTTTTTATTTTGTCAATTGTTAGGCAATACACACACAACAAACACAAAACAGTAACTTTGGTGTCCTTTTTGGGTGAATCTATAACCATTCCCTTAAGATTTGAAGGAGGAATCACATCTGTCTGCATTTTTTTTAATAGGCTCACATGTTGGATTTGATTTTATTTCATTGTACTTACATATGTACTGTAGCTGCATAGTCACAACTGAGCCTGAAAAGACTGATTACAAAATGCATGTGTTCTAATGAATATTTTTTTCTATAGATATCTAGTAGAAAATATACAGCATATTTATTATTACAAATATATTATGGGTGGATTTTAGCTTTCTCCTTGACCTGTGATTTGTATGCAGTTCTAGCACATTGTAGAACAGTATTAATAGAAGTATTTTATAAACTACTTAAAAGACTAAGAAAACAGGAAAAAGTTATATCTAATTTAAATATCTTTAAAATTCCTTTAATGCTATCTTATTTTACAATGCAAACTTTCTTTTAGGTTCTTGATCCTCAGTATGGTATGTATGTTTGGCCTTGCGCGGTGGTTTTGGCTGAGTATATCTGGTTTCATAGAAGACTTGTCTGTGGCAAAAGAATACTAGAGGTAAATGTCACATCATTTTCATTCAAATATCATGGAATCAGAGCCTTAAACAGGAAAGAAAAAAGTGGTAATCCTTGTTTAGCAACCACAAATGGGACTGGCAACGTGGTCAATAAGAAAAAGCAGCCACTAAGTAAAATTGCACTTCTACTTTCCTTTGTTTTACAGATCTATAAAGTTCCTAAATGCAAGAACTGGTCACAAAGTTATTGCTGTTGTAACAATGATTACTGTATGAGACAGTCACTTAATGAGGACCATCTGCAGTTGCAGTGGGAAATTGCACCAAATTTGTTATGAATTTGAAAACTATTTTAAGCAAGCCAAAATTCTGCAATTTTTGTGTGTGTTACAAATACTGAAGAAATCTCATAGAATATATTTTAGTCGTTTGTGGGTGTGCATATATAGGAAGTCCTCAATTTACACAACTGGGACCAACATTTCAGTCACTAAGCAAAGTGGTCATTAAGTGAGTCATTGCCTGACCAAACCTGATTTTACAACCATTTTTATAGCCATTGTTAAGCAAATCACCATGATTAAGTGAATTATAGGGTTATTAAGCAAATATGGCTTCCTCCATTGATTTTGCTTGTCAGGTCAGAAGTTGCAGATGTGTGACCACAGGACATTGCAACTGTTATGATCTTGTGACCAACAAAATGCTGCATCCTTCATAAATGCAAGCCAGTTGCTAATAGCTCAAAATGCTTGACTGTAGAGTAATGGAGTCACTTTTTTCCAATTCCTTCCCCTGGAGTACAACAGGGCAATGTATGCCAAAACAAGTAGACCCAAGACAGTTTCTTCCCCTTTACTCTCCCTTTTATTGGTATTATAATTATTATTATTCTATTACTTTGCATGTAGAGTGCTTCTGTACTGGAGACAAATTTCTTGAGTGTCTAATCACACTTGGCCAAATGAGGTATTCCGTTCAATTAAACTCAACCATTGTAACTCCGAAACAGTGTTAAACAAATGGCTATTTGTGTGTATCACTGTAGAAGAAACTATATATCATCTATACCTGTACATACCGTATATAAATATACAAAACTTTTATACGTTTCAAAATAGGCATAATGAAGTGCAATCATATCTATGTGTTCTGTGATTGGAATCGTTTTTAAGCAACTTCTTCAAACTAAATTGGACACAAATTACTTTCCAATGTAATTAAGGCATGAAGAATCCATTTGTGTTGTCCAGCTAGCACTTTCTATGGTAATGGGTATAAAGTTCAAAACATGGGGATCTGAAAATATTAAAATGTGCCTCACATTTGCAATTTCTCAGGTATTTTAGAACAGACCAAATGTTAAGTGGCTAGGGATTATTTATTTATACATTAAATTTGGCGTGTCCATGTCAACCATGGAGTTAATCCACTTCCACATTCCTCTCTGCTCAGATACCACTCATGCCAATCCTAAATGGTTTGGATAGATTAAATCTAGGTATCAAATATGAATTTGCATTTTCTATCCCACATTTTTCTTTTGAATAAAGCAATTTGACACTTATTATTCACCAGCAGGCTATTAGTTATTTTTGGTTGTCTTTTACATTTTTTAAGAATGCAAACCTTTTGATAAAAAGTATCAAAAATGAAGGTGAGCAGGGAATTTGAATGCATTCTATCAATGTGTTTTGTATTACAATTGCTGTCACAAATTAGGTTTTATTCTGTTCAGATTGGAGCAGGTGTGAGCCTACCTGGAATAGTGGCGGCAAAATGTGGAGCACAAGTAACATTATCAGATAATGCAGAGTTCTCTCGGTGTTTGGACAACTGCCGAAGAAGCTGCCAGATGAATAATCTCTCTGGGATATGTGTCATAGGACTTACCTGGGGTCACGTATCGCCCCGTCTATTGACTTTAGCCCCAGTTGACCTTATTTTGGGAGCTGATGTATTTTTTGAACCAGAAGGCAAGTGGTCTCTTAATATTCATTTTTGGAACTATTCTAAGCATGTGAATAATGGCAATGAAAAAATTCTTGTTTTTTGTAAACTCAAAACTTCATAAATCCTACTTATTCCAACTACTAAACTAATGGGGAAACAAATTGCTTGGTTTTAGAGGGTATGCAATTTTAAAAGGATGAAAAGAATCTTTGTGCTGTTATAACTTCAATTATTTTTTACTCAAGGATTTACAGCATAAGTTGTGTGTCCCATTACTACTGGTAAAATTTGACAAATGGGATAACTTGCAATTCAAATTTTAGGAAGCCAACTCTTGTGTACTCTGCTTTTTTAGCTATATAGTGTGCACATAGTACTTTCCTCCATTTATCCCACAATAGCCCATCTGGCTTTGATTTCC